>SMJT01000007.1:1351767-1973984 GCA_004349715.1 Crucihimalaya himalaica
GGCTGTAGTTTTTCTTAGCTGCTTGAGTTCGTGGTGTAAGGTCCTCCTGAGTGTGTGTGTGAGTATACCTTGGCCGAATTCCCGTTGTGTATTAAGGTGAGTGCGTGACCATGGGCTTATCTAAGCTATGGTAATGTTTTGGTGTTTGTGTGTTGTTGTTTGATTGTGTAGATGCAAATGAGATCATAATCGATTATGTGTGGTGTTATGTCAATGACTTGGTGGTCATTGGTTAGTCATTTGCATTGTGTGTTGATTGTTATATCATTATGCTTGTGTGTATAGCTCGTAGATGGAGGATCGCCTCACTAAGTATTTGTGATAATACTTACGCATCTCTATGTGTGTGATGCAGGTAAGGATAAATGTGATCGGGAATCATGGCGAAGAGAGGAGGATGATCTAATTCTCGGTTTGTGTGTTTTTTTATTACGGTTTTTAGTAGTACGTTTTAAATCTCGGTTTGAGTATATTATTTATGGGAAATAATATTACTATAAGTGTTTACGGTTTAATGTGTGTTTTTGGGTAATATTATCTTATGAGGGATAATATTACTATGTGAATTCGATTATGGTTTAAATTGAATTCGGTTTGTGTGGTTGCGAATATTATTTACGGAAATAATATTTGCTTGTTAAAAAAAAAAAAAAGAGACACTCGGTTCTGGTCGTTTCAGTTTGGTATCAGAGCATTTACGGTTTCTAGGATGGTTTAGGAAATTTAATTGGATTAATTTAATTTCCTTTTTGCTTGATGCATGTTGTTGTGAACTATTGAATTGTTCGGTTAAAAATTGATTATGTGTTATTAGTCAATTAAGTGTTGTATGGGTCTTAGATCATCCTCTTCGAGCCTTTTAAAGAGATTCCACGGTAAGTTGTTCTGTTTTCTGTCTTTGTTGTTGTGGTCTGAGCTTCTATGGTGTAAGTGCAGATGGTTAGAGGCATGAGGTCTGTGGGCGTGGTCGTGGTGTCGCGTCGTGCCAGGTCGTTAGAGCTCCTTTAGTGGAGGAGAGTGTGGCACGAAGTGCTACAGTTGAGGCACGTCATTGGATTCGCTTGCGGATCAGGAGGAGTCTGAGTGTGGCCGGTGTTTGGTGCCGGTGTGGGCCGGTGTTGGTCCGGGTGGCTGGGGTCCACGGGTCTGTCCGTTGGCAGCGGGTCTTGCTCAGGCTCGAGATGACCGCATTGTGGATCTGTTGACCAGGCTGTTGGAGCGGTTACCCGAGAGGGAACCAGTGCAGGCTCCAGTGAACCGCCTGTGGTGGCGGGGAACCCGCGAGTGCGGTTGAGGTTGCTGAGAGGCTCCCATCTTATCTTAAGGTGATGGAGCAGTTGCAGAAGATTGGCACAGGATTCTTTTCCGGTGGTGCCAAGCCCGAGGAGGCAGATAAGTGGAGGACGCGGTTGGAGCGTAACTTCGATTCGACTAGATGTCCAGAGGGTACCGAGGGGATCTTGCAGTCCACTATCTGGAGGGCATGCACACCTGTGGTGGAAAGTGTGTTGCAGCTGCGGACCCAGGCAGATATGACTTGGGAGGATTTTGTTACGGAGTTTCAGTCCAAGTTTTTCCCTCAGGGGCGTTGGATCGCGTTAGAGCGCGGTTTTTGGAGATGACTCAGGGGAACCGGACGGTTTCGAGAGTACGAGGCAGAGTTAACCGCCTCAGTGTGTATGCTTGGTCGGGGCCATGGAGGGAGAGCAAGGCCCAAGTGCGGCGTGTTCATGAGGGGTCTACGGACCGAGTTGAGGAACCACTGTCTTGGTTTCGGAACTTTTGACACGTTGGGGAGTTGGTGGAGAAGGCTGCATTGATTGAGGAGGTCTGAAGGATGAGGCAGTGGTAACTAGTCCTGGGTTTTCAGACCAAGAGGTCGCATCAGCAGTCTAGTACAGGCAAGGGCGATAAGCCTGTACAGGGTCAAAAGCGTAAGTTTGAGGCTACTCAGAGGGTTAGCCGAAGCGGTCCGGGATGCTTCAGGTTGTGAAGCAAGGATCATAGGATTGCGAGTTGTCCTCAGAAGGACACGCATGAGATACGCGGGTGTGTTATCCACTGCAAGGAGACGGGGCACATTAAGCCTAAGTGTCCCAAGTTGCCAGCGGTCAGAGGTGGCGGTGACACCACCGGCGAGGCATAGCGGAGCGGCACCTAGAGTGTTTTCCATGATGGAGACGGGTGGACCGAGTTCTGGGCCGATCACAGGTAATTCCTAAACTTATCCAAGTTAATTCTTATAGTTAGGAGATTTGTGTGTGTTGTTGTATTGTTGTGAGACTCTTATCACATAGCATTGTGAAAGGACCTTGCTCGTGTGGAAGGACCGAGTCTCATGTGTTGTTTGATTCGGGAGCATCGCATTGCTTCGTTACTCCAGAATTAGCCGAACGCGCGCAATTTCCAGAGTGAGCCCGGTGAGAACAACGGGAGTGGGTTAGAGTGCTGGAGGGAGGTTCTACCTTATCCGACGGTGAGTTCTTCTCCGATTGAGCTGAAATTTTGCAGAGTTGTTCTTGACCTGTTTGTCTAGGATTTGTACGGTTGGATCGTGATTTGGTGACCGGAATCTTAGCGAACTTAGGGTCGTTTAGAACTGCATATTATAGGCTCTTATTGCTCTCTATTGTTGAGCTTCTCTTGTTGTTGGAGATTGCTATTTGTAGCCTTACTCTCTGGTGGACGTGGTTGTAACACTCAAACAGTTGATATAGTGGATTTTGAGTGGACTACGGTCCCGTGGTTTTTCCTTCTCACATCGAGGAGGTTTTCCACGTAAAAATTCGGTGTCTTATTTACGTTTATACGCTTTGAAGTTTTCTGTCAAGATCATTGTATTTTTCTCACAGGCTCACAGAAGTGCGGGTGAAAACTTTAGTCCGCTGCGCCGTTGTTGCGTGTGTTTCCCCATCAAGCAAGTGTTTTGCTGTCAAGTTTATGTATCATGTATCCAACCATCAGGTGGATACTCGATTTAGTTAATTTTTTTGCGACGTGTCGCTAATAGGCGGTTGCAGCGAGTGTTTTGTTATTAAACCTTTTCAACAGGGAACCTCAAAATGTTAACCTGTTTTTTGTAGTGAGCGTGTGGTTCACACGTTTGTGTATCGGACGCTTCACTATTATATTTGCTACGTCTTATGGGGTCGTGCTCTTCGTAGTGAGATAGTGTTTTTTTTATTGGAAAAAATACACTTTCTTCATTGCAATCGTTGTCCAATGACTTGCGACAACTGTAGTGTAAAACTTCATGAAGAGAGAAAACACTGAAAGTTAGTAACAAGAACCAGTAACCAATTCAAAACCCAAAGCTCAAAACCAAACATGACTAAAAGTCTAACATTCTTTTTCTTGAAGTCGTGTTCGTTTTGTCATGCTCGACATAACAAGACTTCTGTCGAGGTTGCGACTATTCTGTCATGCTTAATTTTTCCTTTGACATGACTTTCATTCCGTCGTGCTCAACACAACACGCGAGGTCATGACTTTTCTGTCTGGATAAGGATTCAAAAGCCTTATGGTGAAGTGGGAGTGCTTTTGGTTGTGTCTTGTTGGTAAGGTTTATTGTCTATAGTCGTCCTTTCGTTCCTCACTGCTCGAGAATCATTCGTGGTGAGCGTTGACGTTGATAAGCCGAGTCTTCCTCCCACTTTATTTGCGCCCATGCACGAGAAAGCACATCCTCCATCGTTCTGCATTGGTACTTTGTAAGTTCCTTGTATAAGTCACCATTAAGGAGCAAACCTCTTTTGAACGCAGAGATAGCAGTAGACGTATTGCAACTAGGGATCGACACCTTCTCCTTGTTAAAGCGTCCCACATAGGCACGCAAAGATTCTCCTCTCTTCTGTTGTATCTCGTAGAGGTCGTCTGCTGTTTTCTCCAAGTTTCTGCTACTTGCGAATTGCTCAACAAAAAGATCCGTCAAAGATGCGAACGACTGTATAGAGCCATTTGGCAAGTTAATAAACTATTGAAGAGCGGCTCCAGTGAGACTTGAGCCAAAACCCTTGCACATGGTAGCGTCTCGGTATTCTCTCTGGATGGTTGTCGTAAACATTCGTTGCTTGTATTGTGCTACGTGGTTATCTGGGTCGGATGTTCCATCATACATATTCATGGTAGGAAATGAAAATTTCCTTGGCATCTCAGTGAGCGCAATTTTGTCGGAAAAAGGAGTGTCAGCATATGAGTGTAGGGTGCTTTTTCGGATTGGCTGAGCTACCCCGGGTAATCGTTCAATCATTGCCTCTACCTCCCCCAAACGTTTAGAGAGCATTTTTCCAGATAGATAACTTCAGCTGACTTGACGAAAGGTCCCTGATCGACTTCCATCAAACGTGTGGTGTTTCCAGACACTAGCAGATTCAATTGTTCTTCTCTAGCAAGATGTTCCAGGTTTTCCCTCGTGTTATGATTCGCTTTGTCACATTCATGATGAGGAGTATGTAGTAGTCTATTCACAGTTGTTGGTGTCCGGTGATCTGATCCAACTCCAGGCGTTGCGTTAAGGTCTTGCATTGGATTCACTTGTACGCGATACCTAGAGCCTGCCTCTGTTAAGACTCTCCCCGTCGTGACTAGCGAAGCGTTTTCTTCCCTAAGCTTGACGTTATCTGCCTCGATCAGTGCAAGCCTCTCCGTAGTTTCGTTTAGCTTAGCCGTCAAAGCTTCAAGTTGGGCCGCTACGTCGTGATTTAAATCTGTGTTAGTTGTGTCCACTTCGAGTCCCGTCATCTCACGTAGTTTTACTCTTGCCCCTCTCTCTTTAGCGCCAATTGTTTGGACAAAAATAATTAGGTTCGTGAGAGTGTACGGAAAACAAGAAAGATCTTTGAAATTAGTCTTTTTATTGATCAAATATCGATAGCAAATACAAGAATAGAAACACGACAAATCAAGTCTTATGAACCCTAGTCGTGCTCTAGAATTGATTGTTAAGGTTGTATTGTCTAGCTTAGTCTCTTTTTTCTCTGCCCCCCTTACGTCGAGGTAGCCCCTCCTTTTATAGAGAGAGTCGTCTATCCTAGTCCTATTGGATTTAGGATTTTAAAGTTTCGATAAGATTCTTGATAAGATCGATCACGGAATATTCGGTGAGGTCGTGTTCATCTTGGGGTTAGTTCATCTTGGGCTTATCCACAGGATATCGGAGGCCTTATCAAGACTTTTGGAGCCTTATCAAGACTATTGAAGCCTTATCAAGACTATTGAAGATTTATCAAGACCTTTGAAACCTTATCAAGATGATTGAAACTTTATCAAGACTTTTGAAATCTTATCAAGACTTTCTAGAATATATTTGTATGTATGAATAAAATTATGCCCAACAATAGCAACCCATTAATACATAGATAATTTTTCTAATTTATTAGATCTTCTTATCTGTTGGATTGTTATTGCTTACACTATTTTTTTAAAAAAATTATGGCTGCTTTTGATGAGCAATTAGTTTCTGAAAAAACTGTTAGTATCATACATCTATAAATACAATAAATTTAACGGACACTTTATATAATAAGAATAAAGTCTTCTACATTCATAGACCATCAAAATAGAGAAGCTACAACTTACCAATAGAAAAACATGTAAAATCATTAACTAATAAATATACATATATATATATGCAAAACCAAAGTTAATAAAAGCACCAAACCTGAGTTTCGGTATTTTCTTTTGTCCCGGCCTTGCTAACACCAATTACAGCTAAAGCAATCGCGTATACTTTTATGAATCAAAAAAGTAAATGTTTTCCGCAAACTAGACCTTCGTTTTTGGGGTTAACATTATTTTTATAGTAAAAGATAGATAAAGACATTATATCATCTAGATTCTTCTGAACGTCATCCAAAAATGAAACCTGCGAAATCGTAATACTTCAATCACTTGGAATTTAGTGAACAATAAAGTATGTATTCACGCTTGTAAAATAGATCCATGTATGTACTGCTTATTGTTTTGTTTTGTAATGTTTATTTTTTTTATGAAAGTAATGTTTTTAGCAAACTAGACCTTCGTTTTTTTGGTTAACAATCATTTTTATAGTAAAAGATAGATAAAGATATTATATCATCTTAATTCTTATAGACGTTTAAATATGGAAACCTGCAAGCGAAACTTCAACTATTTGAGATTTAGTAGACAATAAAATCTATATTCATATTTCTCTCTCTCTCTCGGGAAAATTAGATCCACGTAATGCTTATTGTTTTGTTTTGTAATGTTCATTTTATTTTATCTTGATAAATTTTATAATGTTTATTAGAACACTTTTACAAAGTAAAAAAAAAAAAATCTACCAACGCATCAATAATTAATTACTAACTCTCTTTACATTGGACATATATTGGGAATTATAATTTTTTAGATCCAATGATCCCTAAGCTAGCGTTTTACTTTATGAACCTTAATAAGTTAATACATATACATACTTCCACGTAAATGTAATTAATGAGAACATACCCACCAAAATAGAAAATGAAAAATTGACATATATATTGAGATTATTATATACATAATCTATCTTGTTGCGCAAGTATACTATTGAAGAATTATCAAATACCACTAACGAGTTATCTTAGATAGTACATCTTTTCGTCGAATCAATCCTTTAAAATAATGCTTTTCTTGTTATATCCTTATATTGGTTATACGACTCATGCCACTTGGATGTAGTAATGAAAAGTTTAAAAGATGTAAGAAGTTGTGCTCACGAACCTATGTGGAAACACGTTTTCATATGGTATACACCACCGGTTGGGCACAAACATAGCAACCCATTAATACATAAATAACTTTTCCAACAAAACTAAAAATAAAACTATTCCTTCTCCTATATTTTTGTGTAATATGTTCCGAAAGTTAAAGCTTTTAGCATAAAAAAATAAATAAAAGAGATAATCTAAGAGAGGCAAATGAGCTTTTGTAGCTAAATTGAACACGACGGAAGTAAATTCTTATGGGTTGATAAAAAAAAAAAAAAAGATGTAAGAAGTTGTGCTGACGATCGAATCTATTGTGGAAACACGTTTTCATAAAGTTTACTCCTCCGGTTGGGCACAAACATAGCAGTCCATATTTTTGTGTAACATATTCAGGGGAAAACTAATGAAAAGACAGGTCTCCTAAATCGGTCGGACCAAAAAGACAAAGCACTAACCAATCTAATTTAGATTAGACACATATGGACTATGGTTTTGAAATTCTTTCTTTTTTGTAGTAATCGTTTCCTAAAAGGATTAATGGTCATACATCTTTAAAACTTTATCAAGTTGACGGTTGTGAATTGTGACTCACTCTAATTTGTGTCTCCGTTATGTGTATATGCAATGGTGTATAAGCGTTGTTCTTATCTTTATATGACTTTGTTGGGTTCCTTGTGAGAATCAGACTAAACTTGAACTACGATTAAATGAGTTTACTTTTGTTTGTTATATCAGTTAATCAGTTTCTCCAATTAGTCTTGATGTTCTCTTGCTGATTCTTATCTAATCTATAGAGCTGGTTTGCTTCTGTGAATTATAGAGTGACTGTGTGATGCTCTAAGAGAACTTGTGACATGAGATTACTCATATCGATCATGTGATGTGTGTGAAGATTTGTATTATTAACCAATTTACTAATATTTATGAAACATGATCAGATGGGAGAAGAGTATCTTTGCAGGTCTCTCACTCACTTGGACTTACTTCTATATAACCGTTTTATTATTGTTTTCCCATTGCGCCTAATGTTTCTCTGATCATAGTACATCTTATAGAAAACTAATATTGACTTGTGAATATTATAAAACACATAAATGTTGAAGTCGGTAAAACACATAAATTTTGTGCAATACTATGACTTTGTGTCAAACACATAAATGTAGTACACAAATTAATCCGTTTAGAAATAATAAACTTAAAAAATTATATAATTAAATAGAATAAAGTGATAGACATTGTTGGACGTCGCGGTCACTAATGATCAAGATTATTAATGGTCTGACAAATTCACACCTACCGATTTATTAATAGACACTTACCGATCTTTATTAATAGACACTTACCAATGAAAAGTAAATAGAAGGTGATATTAAAAAGAAATAATGTTTACTGTGTCTAATATTCACCTATTATTAATTTGTTTTTTTCCCATAAGAAGAGTGATTTTGCTGTAAATATGAATGGGAAGAGAAAAAAGGAGAGACCAGGAATGAGATAGGTGTCAGCGTCATCTCTCTACCTTCGTTTCGACCCACGGGCATCTTCCCATTTAAAGCCTTGTCTCTTGCCATTCGCATCTGACCTTTTTAGACAAGGAGCCACACACACACACACAAAAGATGAGAGAGAGAGGTTCTGCGGAGGTGCTTCTTCTTAGTAGGGAGTTCATCGTTATTAACGACCTTTAATCTTCCTACGTCAGCTCCATGTTCGCTGTTTTCTTTCTTTTTAGTTGAGAAATCTGATGGTGTTTGTGTTCTTGTTTTCTCAATCTTCACCATTCATTACCATTTGCTCTCATTCATTATTGTTCTATCGTTTACAAAACGATACGTTGCATAATCTTTTTTTTTTTTTTTTGGGTTCAAAACTGAGGTGCTTTGACCACTATTTTAGATCTTATTTATTTATTTGGTGGGTTGGTTGTAATTGAAATGAGATACATCTTTCTTTCTCTTTTTTTTTTTTTTTAATTGAGACTCCTCGATCTAGACTTTAGCTTATTAGATTTTATCATATTCGACTTTGCCTATTTTTCTGGGGTAAAATCTGCTCTTATTGTTGAATTCCTCTGTTGAATCTTTACTGGATTTGACCTATTTCTACACTATTGAGTCTGGATAATTAAATTACGTAATACAATTTTTGATAGCTATAATTCACAGCAAAACCATGATAAACGCAACAAAAACTTTATCTTCCCCTTCTATGCTTTTGAGGCTTGGTAATGGTGAACATATCAACTGGACTGCATTCGGGTTTTGTAGCATGATATGAACCTCTAGAAACAATGTGATCTTTAAAGTTGCAGCCTTTAGCCAATTTCATTGCTGCTACTATTAGTCTTAGATCTTGTCGATAATATTAAAATATTTGATTTTTTTTAACCAAATTCATTGTTTCTTGGGTTGGCAGGAGAGTGAAGCTTCTGTATCTAGAAGGATGCTCAATACTAACAACATCAGGTCTAGAATCCGTGATTCTACATTGGCATGAGCTAGAACATCTGAAAGTGGTTTCGTGCAAGAACATAAAAGATTCAGAAGTCTCTCCCTCAATGTCAGCTTTGTTCTCAGCCTTAGTAGAATTGCAGTGGAGACCAGACACCAGATCCCGTCTCTCTTCAAGCCTAACAGGGACCGGAATTGCGGGTAAAGGCCGGAAAAAATTTCAAGAAAGCATGAAAGTTTACTACCTAACTCTGCAACTCTCTTCAATGTTTTTTGAAAGTTTCATAGGTTCTCTTTCTTTGTTACTTCTCGTTGAACAATGTAGCAATTTCTGTAAATTCTCTGTTTGTAATCAGAGATTCAAAGCTACGATATCACAATTTTACCTTACTTTCCCTTTGAAAGAGATTAAGAACACTATTGGTCGAGTAGATTGGTAAAAGCTATGAAGAATTTTTTTTTAAAACCTCATCTCAAAAGAATTTTAATAGATAATGCTTACTCGTACGATTGTAAGTATCTTTGGTGCTTAAGGAATCAACCCAAGATATAAAATTAAATATATATATGAGAAAAGGGAGGAAAAAATGGAGATGCGGGGTATCGATCCCCGTACCTCTCGCATGCTAAGCGAGCGCTCTACCATCTGAGCTACATCCCCTATTGATATTCTTTTAAAGATAAATGTATTAGTATTTTCTTATAGTAGATCTGGATTCCTCTGCCGACTTGGCTGATCCTGAAACGCTACAAACCCTAAATGTTGAAGTATTCACAAATGTTAATTGGTGATATATAAAGCATCTTCAAGCTTTTATCAAAAATAAAATATATATATATATATATATTCAAACCCTTTATTTTTAGATACCGATCATGCATTGCATGTTAAGGAATTATTTTTAAGTTGACTAGGAATACTAAAATAATAGTATATTTCTGATGATTTAAATGTTTTGATCAGTGTTCAAGAAAGCGGGCTAGGCGGCCGTCTAGGCGTCGCGTCGCCTAGGCGCTAGACACTTCTACACCGCTTCGATTTTCTTAAAATCGGTGCTATTAGGCGGTCGTATATATTTGGCGAATTTTGCGGCCATTAAGCGGATTAGGCGGCTATTCGGCGGGTTTGGACGGACTAGGCGGAATTTAATTGTCTTAAAGTTTTTTGAAAAAACAAATTGTGCCCAAAAACACCAATACTTTTATAATTTTATTTTAAAATGTTAAATTTAAATTTATTACCAAACATTTGAATTTTTTTTTTGCTTTTTTATAATGATTTTTTTCAACATCTCATATAACATTATATATATCTATATATATTTTTGTTTTATTTTAAAACCGCCTAAAATCGCCTAGGCTCCGACAAAGCGTTCTAGGCGCTAGGCGGAAGGCCACCAACCGCTTAGCGCCTAGCGCTTTCTTGAACATTGGTTTTGATGTTACCACCTCTCGACAGCAGCGCCGACATAATGAATAATTGGTGATGTGTCTTCTACTCAAATTTTAACCAGTTGCAATCGCACCAGAGATTAATTTCCATAAAAAGTGTTTGATTTTACAAATAATATGTAATTTTCATTTCATTTTGGTTTTCAATATTAGTTTTGAAATCAAATAAAATTTATACCATATATCTAATTATAAAAACTTCAATATCGAATTATGAAATAAAATCTTGCATTTAACTTAAGATATTGATTAATATAGTATTTTAAATTTATAAGGTTATTTGCTAAATTAGATCCTTCTAGACTATAAACCAAATGTTGAGAAAAAAAAAAAAAACACTTCAAACCCACTCCTTTTATTTCTTGTGACCCTCTTAATTTGAAGGCTACGAGGGTCTAACAAACCGGTCTATGCGCCTTACCCGGAGTAGCCTCCAAGCGCTTAAGCCATTAGACTCATCTACTTACCACTTAGTTCCAAGTACATATATTTTAGTTAACTAATGATTAAATTAGTTCAAAGTATTCTAACTGCAACAAAACCGCTCAAAAGTGTAATCCTCTTGACCTAAGCGATTCAATTTCTATCCCAAACTTATTTCTCAATCATAATCAGGCCCATAAACGAACATTTTGTTTTTATTCTTTTGTAAAGTTCAATTGTATTGCAATAGATTAAGCCCTTAACCATTTTGTTAGAAAGTAAAGTTTAAAACATTTAAAGTTCTACGTGTCCATGGTCCGACCAACCTTCTCAACATTGTAACTTCCATTCTAAGAAACTTCAAATCCAAGGAAAAAAAAAAGCAACTCTTCTCCTACCACCAAATTCCGAAAACCTAATTCCTCCTAAAACGAACACGACACTACCCATATACATATCTGTTTGTATATATAGTTATACAAACGATGATCTAATTGATAGTAGAAGAAAAGACAAAAAAAAAATCAACCATGGTTTCAAAACCGCTATTCTTCCTCGTGCTGCTTCTCACGGTGGCATTGGTCGTGTTTCAGACCAGTTCTTTAGCCACCGCGGAAGAGGAAGGTTCTTCAAGCTCAGCGAGAAAGCCTCTGGTGAAGGTTGTGAAAGGGAAAAAATTATGCGACAAAGGATGGGAATGTAAAGGATGGTCCGAGTATTGCTGCAACCATACAATCTCCGATTTTTTTGAGACTTATCAGTTCGAGAATCTATTCTCTAAGCGAAACAGTCCTGTGGCTCACGCCGTTGGTTTCTGGGATTACCGATCATTCATAACTGCCACCGCCGAGTATCAACCTCTTGGGTTTGGTACCACCGGTGAGAAACTTCAAGGGATGAAGGAAGTCGCTGCGTTTCTTGGCCACGTAGGAAGCAAAACCTCATGTAAGTTTAATTTATGATCCAAACCGGTTTATTAACAATCAACCGGGAAATGGAACCGCTAATAACCTGTACGATTAATCGATTTTAAAGGCGGGTACGGGGTTGCGACGGGTGGGCCATTAGCTTGGGGATTGTGTTACAACAAGGAAATGAGTCCTGATCAGCTCTATTGCGACGATTACTATAAATTGACGTATCCTTGTACTCCTGGAGTCTCGTACCACGGTCGAGGAGCTTTACCGGTTTACTGGTACGTCGTTTTGATTAAAATAATTCTGGTTTACTCTAATTTAATTCCCCGGTTCAACTTTGGTTTTAGGAATTACAATTATGGTCAAACCGGGGAAGCTTTGAAAGTGGATCTACTGAGTCACCCAGAGTATCTCGAGAACAACGCCACGTTGGCGTTTCAGGCGGCGATTTGGCGGTGGATGACGCCACCGAAGAAGCATTTGCCGTCAGCGCACGATGTATTCGTCGGGAAATGGAAGCCGACGAAGAATGACACGGCGGCGAAACGAACTCCAGGATTCGGAGCCACCATAAACGTTCTTTACGGCGATCAAATCTGCAACAGCGGATTCGATAACGATGAGATGAACAACATCGTTTCTCACTATTTGTATTATCTAGATCTGATAGGCGTTGGACGAGAAGAAGCTGGTCCTCACGAGACTCTATCGTGCGCCGATCAAGAACCTTTCACTTCTTCCTCGTCTACTCCTCCGAGCTCTGGTTCCTCTTCTTGAGTGATGTTTTTATGATATATGATTCGGTTGACTTTTGAAAAAGAACTTGGAGTTTGGTGTATATGTGTTTTGACTTTTGCATGGGCTTGGTTTTCAATATTTTGTAAAAATATACGTACGATTTACAATATTTTCCTCTCCAAAATTAGGATAAGATGATAAATCCCTAGTTCGATCAGATTAAGTGGTATTTATTGGATCCGAATTCGAATTTTTTTTTCCTGAAAAGGGTGCTCCTACTGTAAAAATCTGCCGTAATTAAACTCTATTCACAAGAGTATACGATCCAAAATTCAGAAATGTTATATTTATAATAAAAATCTACTAGGCATGGTAATTAAAGATAATGTCACTGAGTTAATGGTATTTGTTTTTTATGCATTAAATCTGTGATAATGCATCCAAAGCCATGAAAGAAATGTGATAATACCATTCAAAACAATTACAATGTATAAGGTTTATATAGAACGCCATGCAGGCCCGGCCCGGTCCAGAAGCTGAGCAAGGAAGGGTTTTAGGCATCAATATTTATAAAGAATATTATGGCATTATTTTCCAAAAGTTTCTTTAGTTTGATGGTTAAGTAAGTGATATATTTCTGTACATGTTGCAGGTTCAATTCTAATAAATCTCAGTTTTTATACTTTTTTTTAATAGCTAAATAAAAATAATTAAATCTAAAAACCCATGTATAAACCAATTAAACCTAAAAAAAATCTCAAACTAATTAAATACTAAAGTACAAAACGATAATTCGAAATTTTTATATAGACATCAAAATTTTGTGTTCGCTTTAGGCATCATATTACTTTGGACCGGCCCTGACGCCATGGAAAGGATTCAAGATCAGGAATTGTTTGGTCTACGTACGTCATTCTTTCTTTATTAATTAGGTAGCTTTCCCGATCAGATATAGTCAGGACAAATCTAGTAGAGATATGGTTTCTTAGTAGATCATGTGTAGGTATAGCGCCGAATTTGGTAAGAAACCGTGGTGATCATATTGTTGCTAACTGTGGATAATGTGGTCTAAAAATAGACTAATACCATGGAATGTTATGGATAAAAAAACATGGAAAATAAATAAACTGATCAACTTACTTTAGATTTTTTTCTTAATACTTTAGATTTTTTTCTTAAACTACACTTAAATTCTTTATTATTTTTGGTAGGTTGAAGTAGCAGCATAAGTAAATAGGATAGAAAATGTCGAGATTCGACATATCCAGTAATACTACCCAGCCTAATCCTCAATTTGCATCGACGACCTTACAAATTTGTTCGGTTCAAATTAATTTGGGGGTGTATTTTCCCGGTCCGTTAAATAAAAACCGGCATAAAAATTAAGAAAACGCCACGTGGCAAGTACTCCTCACCCAAAACAGCCATATAAAAATTGACCTTTACGACTTCACCAACGTACTTGGTGATTGGATTCCTTATTCACGAGAGCGAGAGAGTCAGATATGGCGGCATCGACGTGGCATGACATCGATGATCTTCCGAAGATTCAGGCCAACTACACGGCGTTGACGCCGCTCTGGTTCTTAGATAGGGCTGCGTCGGTTCATCCGACGAGAAAATCGGTGATTCACGGATCCCGAGAGTACACGTGGCGACAGACTTATGAACGGTGTCGTCGACTCGCCTCCGCTCTCGCCGATCGATCAATCGGCCCCGGTTCCACGGTAATCGCCTTTTTGCTTCTCCTATTTTCCAATATCTCCGGTGGACTCTAGCTGAAATGTTCTTTTTCGATTTTTATTTTTATTTTGATCAAAAATCAAATATTTCAATAATTGAAGAAACACATAATTGATTACTGTAGATTTTGCCTAATCTTTCACTTACGAGATTATAATCGATTTCGTATAGAATCTGTTTTGTGGAATCTTCATGAATCTTGTTCATTTCATCAACAGTATTGGTTTGGTTGCTTGGTCTTCTTGGAATCTGAAATAGTTCACTAGACCAGAAATGTTATAATGGCGCTTTGCATCGTTTCAGGTGGCTATTATTGCACCCAACATTCCAGCAATGTACGAAGCTCATTTCGGAGTGCCAATGTGTGGAGCCGTCTTGAATTGCATCAATATCCGTCTCAATGCTCCAGCAATAGCTTTCCTTCTCGGACACTCACAGAGCACTGTTATAATGGTGGATCAAGAGTTCTTTACTCTGGCAGAGGAATCTTTGAGACTTATGGAGAAGAAAGCTGGAAGCAGCTTCAAACGCCCACTTTTAATTGTTATAGGTGATCACACCTGTCCTCCCGAGTCGCTTAACTGTGCTTTGTCGAAAGGAGCCATGGAATATGAGGATTTCCTTGGAACGGGAGACCCAAATTATCCCTGGCAGCCACCAGTTGATGAGTGGCAGAGCATCGCTCTTGGTTACACCTCGGGAACAACCGCCAGCCCGAAAGGGGTGGTGCTTCACCATCGAGGTGCATATATAATGGCTATGAGCAATCCACTCATTTGGGGAATGCAAGAAGGTCCTGTTTACCTGTGGACCCTCCCGATGTTCCATTGCAACGGTTGGTGTTTCACTTGGTCCCTTGCTGTGCTATCCGGTACAAGCATCTGTCTCCGTCAGGTAGTACTTGAGAGTTCATTTCACATATGAAAAGAAGTTGACATAAATCAGAAGTCCTGATTAAATTTTGGTTTAGGTCACGGCAAAGGAAGTGTATTCAAGCATAGCCAAGTACAAGGTAACCCATTTCTGTGCAGCGCCTGTGGTCCTCAACACTATTGTTAATGCTCCTCAAGAGGATACTATCCTTCCTCTTCCCCATACAGTCCATGTCATGACCGCAGGAGCTGCTCCTCCACCTTCTGTTCTCTTCTCCATGAACCAGAAAGGCTTCCGAGTCGCTCACACCTATGGGCTTTCCGAGACTTATGGTCCTTCAACCGTATGCGCTTGGCAACCCGAGTGGGATTCCCTCCCTCCTGAGACGCAGGCCAAGCTCAATGCCCGCCAAGGTGTCCGCTATACCGGCATGGAGCAGCTTGACGTTATTGACACTCAGACCGGAAAACCTGTTCCCGCAGATGGAAAAACTGCTGGAGAGATTGTGTTCCGAGGGAACATGGTGATGAAAGGCTATCTAAAGAATCCGGAAGCGAACAAAGAGACTTTTGCTGGTGGGTGGTTCCACTCAGGGGATATCGCTGTGAAACACCCAGACAACTATATCGAGATCAAGGATCGGTCAAAGGATATTATAATCTCTGGGGGTGAGAATATAAGCAGTGTCGAGGTCGAAAACGTAGTGTACCATCACCCAGCAGTTCTTGAAGCCTCTGTTGTGGCCAGGCCAGACGAGCGATGGCAAGAATCTCCTTGTGCGTTTGTGACTCTTAAGAGCGGTTACGAGAAACAAGACCAGAATAAGTTGGCTCAGGATATAATGAGATTCTGCCGGGAGAAGCTTCCGGGGTATTGCGTCCCAAGGTCAGTGGTGTTTGGGCCATTACCAAAGACAGCTACTGGAAAAATTCAGAAGCATATTCTGAGGACTAAGGCCAAAGAGATGGGACCGGTACCAAGAAGCAGGTTATAGGAAGTGATAAAGCTCAAGGACACATCATTTTGAAAATTTTGTGTTGCGTGTTTTGTGGAACGTTGTCTTTGTATACTTTCGTATGATTATGATAACCGAGAATTTCCAAATTGTTTTTTTTTTTCTCACATGGACCTCGAAACAATGGTGCTTGACATACACACACACGCACACGCACATTTACAGATAGACAATGTAAAATTGTCAACTCTTGCCCTCAATGCACAAACTAATGATCAAATCCCAGTCCCACCCATATTAATGAGGTCAAATATAAAGATAAGTGTAACAATAAAAGCGTGATCGACATTAGGGTAAATTGTAGCCACTAATCTCTCATCTCCTTCATGTACCTGTATATATTATACACACATATATGACAAAATATGTGTAAAGTATATCTAATAAAGCGACATTTTTCTAAATCCCATTTATATAAATTTTACTAACCTGAGCTATGATTTTGGTAGAATCTCCAACATAGATTGTACATGCACGTTTCATAAACCGACCTTTAATTGTGAAATCACAAGACGCTTCTCTAGTGTGGTTATGTTTCAAGAATACTTCAACTCTTGTTTTTAATTGAACCGTCGAAGATCTTTTAACCGTGAAGATCTTATCGTCTAAATCACTTCCTCTATACACTTGCCATCGATCGTGCTTACTAGTCACCTTTTTATACATTCAAATCCAAGAATCAACTCATGAAAAACCGACCGGTTAACAAAACAAGAAAATTAAAAATTAATAGTAATTAACAGGGAAGAAACATATTAGAAACCTTCATTTTCATGGTGACAATGGGAGAGTCATTAGGATCAAACAAAATTCTTTTGTTGTGGAGACCGAAGAGAGGCGTTTTGACTTTGAAAACTTTGTTCCCGTTCGTGTCCTTTACTGTATCTCCAGTAATCGTTAGATCTAACGGGTGAGGACGAACAAACTCAGATCCTATGAGTGGTATCGTGTTGCTGCTAGTGTGATCTTGTTTTGCCATTATTGTTTCGTTTCAAAGGAGATGACAATAAAAGAAGACATTTATCAAGTTCGAACATTTTGACCTTTCTTTGGTTACATGACTTTTTCGAAAATTATTATTCTGAAACTAGAAAATACTTTTTTAAATCCGAAGTCATTGGTGTATAAACTATAAACGACATCGTTTAAGAAACATCGTCTTGAGGTTTAGACCAAAAGCAATGTTTCACTTTCACTTAGCTCCGTTCTGGTCACTCTCGAGTTCCGTACAGGTGTGACATGAGAGGCTTTGCTTCTTCAGCATCTAGAGTAGCAGCGGCGGCGGCAGCAGCAGCGAAACCTTCTAAATACCTAAATCTAAAACCTTCGAAAACCCTAAATTCCTCAGGTAAACCTAGCAATCCTCTGAACCAGCGTTACATTTCGCAAGTCATAGAGAGAAAAGATTGGTTTTTGCTCCTGAATCAGGAATTTACCACTCATCGAATTGGTTTGAACACTCGATTCGTCATCAGCGTTTTGCAGAATCAAGACAACCCATTACATGCCCTGCGATTTTACCTCTGGGTCTCCAACTTCGACTCGGTTTACGCTAAGGATCAGTCTCTGAAGACTGTTCTAGGGAACGCACTTTTTCGTAAAGGCCCTTTATTGCTTTCTATGGAATTGCTTAAGGAGATTAGGGAATCAGGGTATCGGATTACTGATGAATTGATGTGTGTTTTGATCGGAAGCTGGGGAAAATTAGGTTTGGCTAAGTACTGTAGTGATGTCTTTGCTCAGATATATTTTCTTGGAATGAAACCAACTACAAGGCTTTATAATGCTGTTATAGATGCGTTGGTGAGGTCTAATTCACTTGATTTGGCTTACTTGAAGTTTCAGCAGATGCCTAGTGATGATTGTAAACCGGATCGATTTACTTATAATATACTTATCCATGGTGTTTGCAAGAAGGGTGTGATTGATGAGGCGATTCGATTGGTTAAACAGATGGAACGAGAAGGGAACAGACCCAATGTGTTCACATTCTCGATTTTGATTGACGGGTTTTTGATCGCAGGGAGGGTCGAGGAGGCATTGAAGCAATTGGAGATGATGCGGGCGAGAAATTTGAATCCTACTGAAGCTACAATCAGAACTTTGGTTCACGGGATTTTCCGTTGCTTGCCTCCGTCTGAAGCATTTGAGATTTTGCTTGGGTTTATGGAGAAAAACTCAAACTTGCAAAGATTAGCTTGTGATACTGTGTTGTATTGTCTTTCAAACAACTCAATGGCTAAAGAGACTGCTCTATTCTTGAGGAAAACATGTGAGCGAGGTTATATTACGGATAGCTCAACGTTCAATGCTGCAATGAATTGTCTCTTAAAAGGGCATGATCTTGTTGAGACTTGTGGGATATTTGACGGTTTTGTCAGCCGTGGAGCTAAGCCAGGATTCAACGGTTATCTTTTGGTAGTTCAAGCTCTGTTGAATGCTCATAGGTTCTCTGAATGTGACCTCTATCTGAAACAAATGGGTGTTAATGGGCTTCTATCAAGTGTATATACTTACAATGCCGTAATTGACTGTCTCTGCAAGGCTCGACGGATAGAGCGCGCAGCTATGTTCTTAACAGAGATGCAGGATAGAGGTATTTCTCCGAATCTCGTAACTTTCAATACATTTCTGAGCGGTTATAGTGTGAGGGGTAATGTAAAGAAGGTTCAGGGCGTGCTAGAGAAGCTTCTTGAACATGGTTGCAAACCAGACGTGATCACTTTCAGTTTGATCATAAACTGTCTTTGCCGAGCAAAAGAAATCAAAGATGCATTTGACTGTTTCAAGGAGATGTTGGAATGGGGAATTGAGCCAAACGAGATCACATACAATATCCTGATTCGCTCCTCTTGTTCCACTGGAGATACCGGTAGATCAGTGAAGCTGTTTGCGAAGATGAAGGAAAACGGGTTAAGTCCAGACCTTTATGCATACAATGCGATTATTCAGAGTCTTTGCAGGATGAGAAAGGTTAAAAAGGCTGAGGAATTGCTTAAAACAATGTTGAAGATTGGTTTGAAACCAGATAACATTACATACAGCACTCTCATCAAAGCTCTAAGTGAATCTGGAAGAGAGAGTGAAGCAAGAGAGATGTTCAGTTCAATGGAAAGACAAGGATGTGTTCCGGATTCATATACTAAGCGTCTTGTTGAAGAACTTGACCTGAGAGAAAGTGGACTCTCAAGAGAAACCGTGTCAGCCTCATAGAAATCTAATCCTCTGGAGTTTGAATACCCGATGAAGGCTTAGGACCGGAAAAGTGGGTTCTTTTCATTTGGAAATGTCTGAGAAAGAACCTGTTCTTGGCCACGGTTTGCCTCTTTGATGCAGACAAGAGAAACAGAACATGAGTGCAAATGCAGAACGGAGTATTAAGTTTTGTTCTGTTGATTGATCTAAGCTTTTAAATCTTTCAGAGCCTTAGAAAGTGGCGGCAATGATAATGAATGGCAGTTGGTTGGTAAAATGGTAACTTTACAGTCAAAAGGCAAAAGATTTTGTATTTTTAACACTAGATGACCTTGTCCCTAAATATACCCTAACCGTGTAAAAGTTTAGGAAACAACAGTTTTTTTGGTCAGATTATATTTGAGATAAGTATTGAATAATTTTGTTGTTTCTATCTCCAACTAGTATTATACAACATAAAGGCGTATCAATCATTAACGTGCTCGTGTTTAAGCTGCTGCTATACTATATATATACTCGAACTCGAAGATGACCCAAAATGGTCTTTTTTCTTATGGGATAGTGTAAGAGATGAGAAACGAACTAAGCATAGACTAATGCATAGACTAATCTTGGTCAGGAAGTTGAGAAAATAAGAAAAAGCAAGAGTAGTAAGTAAATAATGCAAGAAACATAATTTTGGGTATTGTAAATGGACTAATTGCTTTGGCCTTTTGAAAGTTGCTTGATTTGCACTGAACTTGGAACATAAGAGCACCCAACAGGAAAACAATGTTTGTGTGCTCTGAGATCCATTTTTCTGAAGTGTCCATTCTCTCCAATGATGTAAGCTATGTTGCGGGTTGTTAGCTTCTCTTTGTCTAAATCAAAAACCACAGCAAACTTCTTCTCCTCGTCAACGAAGAAACTCCAACTTGTAGTAGGTTTATATAGAAGACCAATGAGTGGTTCCATGTCCACTGCTAAGAACAAGTTTCTCCACGACACATCATTGGGTTCAATCGTGTTAGTAATCCATATCTCCATCCTTAATGCATCCCAGCGCATAAATAACACCGTGAGTTGTTCTAGTCTAACACTAGGATTTTTACTCTAAAGCTTTCCCAATCTTTTAACTCGAGAAGAAATATAGTAAGATTACAATTATATATACATATGCCAACTTGCAAAAACTCTTTCCTTGTCCTATGGGCTATATATCTAAATCTCTTTCAAATTATTTATACTGAATTAAAGGAAAAATTGTAGGTACTATTAAAATTATTGAGAGGGATACACAAGAATGATCACATCCAAAACAGATAATTTAATGGTTTTATTAATTTGTGTGCAAAAACCTTAAACGACACTCTTTGTGAAACAGAGGGAGTAACAAAGGTTGCGTTGACCGAATAAATGAATAATAAACTTACAAAAATCTTTATATTTTTATAGAACCGAAAAAACAAGTATTTATGTTTGTAAGATTTATATAACTTATTTCTTTTTCATATGGCATACAATGCAAGATGAGAAACAAAACTAACAATGGACTAATCTTGTTCCAAGAAGATCACAAAAGAAAAACAAAGCAAGAGTAGTAAACGGACTTATTGAAAATGTGGACAGTAACCAAGAAGCTCAAGCCCTAAAATTCGGCGCCACTTTTTTTTAAAAAAAGCAAAATAAAATTAAAATGTTCCCTCGTAAGTTTATTTAGTGGCGGGTGGTCCAAAAGTAAAAAAAGCTCCCGCTCGAGGCTATTTTAGTAAATTCGAAAAACCCGAAATACTAGGGTTTCCGCCCCCGCCTTCCTCCCCCAATTATAAAAACCCTCTCCGTTTGTTTTATCAGTTACCTCTCATTAGCCGTCTCTCTCTCTCTCTCTTCCTTATCATCAAACTTGCTCTGCTCTGATCGTCTTTTTAAAATTTTTTTTTAGAAGATGTCTGAGGGATCAGAAGAAATAAAAACAAAGTTCGACTCTGCCGGAGAGTTATCGGATGTTGATAACGAGAACTGCAGTAGCAGTGGAAGTGGCGGTGGTAGTTGTGGTGACACCAAGAGGACTTGCGTCGATTGCGGAACTTTCCGAACTCCTCTTTGGCGTGGTGGACCTGCCGGACCAAAGGTGAGTCCTTTCATTTTCAACCTCCTCTTTGGGTTATTGGGTTTCCCTATTTACTAGATCTATTCCACGGATCGCGAATAATAGCATATGATCCAAGCTTATCTTCACAAATCAGTGTTGTTTTCATCGTTTTTTTTTCTAGGTGTTGTAACAATTTAGTGTACTAGGAACTGATAATGTCTAGGCTCTCTTCACATTTGTATGTAGTCAGAAGAATCAGAGTCTTTCTCTTTGATCCACTGGTGGGAAGAATCCGAATCTCAATCAGTGACTCATTGTTAATCTTTTATTTTGCTATGCAGTCATTGTGCAATGCTTGTGGGATCAAGAGCAGGAAGAGGAGGCAAGCAGCTCTTGGAATGAGATCAGAGGAGAAGAAGAAAAACAGAAAAAGCAATTGCAGTAATGATCTTAACCTTGATGACCATCGAAACGCCAAGAACAGCAAGATCAACAACAAAGATGACGGTGATGATGATGATCCCAAAACCTGTGATAGCAAGAGTAGTGGTAGTAGTAGTAAGAGCAACAAAGGAGTGAGTAAATTTTTGGATTTAGGGTTTAAAGTTCCAGTGATGAAGAGATCAGCGGTTGAAAAGAAGAGACTATGGAGGAAACTCGGTGAGGAAGAAAGAGCTGCCGTGCTTCTCATGGCGCTCTCTTGTAGCTCTGTTTACGCCTAAGCGTTTTCTTTTTTTTTTGGGGTCATCATTAGGAAATAATTTAAGTGAGCGATTTTGATTAACTTAATTAGATAGAGATATATGTATCAAATGAATGTGTAAGTTCCTTTGATTCCACTAATGTTATGTGTTCATTCTCTTAATGAATTCAGACATTATTTATTAACACTTATGTGGTAGTCGTTCATTGCACAATAGTGAGAGTTTGCGTAATATTCGTTCCACAATGTCCTTTACCTATATGGGCCCGTCTGGCCCAGAAAATTGGGCTTTTTCGGGAGAATCGAGAGGCGCGTGGTTCTAGTTGTCCTGTCTCAATCAACGCCCCTCCTTTTTCTGTTTTTTTGGTCCATTGACGTATTTGATTCGAATTTTTTATGTGTTTCATTTTTTTTGTGCAATTCAAATTTCAAATTTCGTATGGTTTGAGATTTTTTTTTTTTGTCAACGCCCAGTCCCCATTGATTTGATCACTGAGATATCGAGTTTTTCACATTTTATGAAAAGGTGGTAATTTTTTGTGATTGAAATTTGTTTTGGTAACTTTGTAATAGTGAAATTGTAAATTGTAAGCCAACCAAAAGTTATTTTCCAAAAGCAATTAGGTTTTGGTCAATTTTGATTATATGATTTAACCTTAATAAGCCATTATATAATTAATAATTACCAATGATGGACCAACAAAACTATTAAATAATGTTTTATTATGGGAAACAAAGTCATGAATTATAATTACAAAATTAAAGTGGTGACGAAAAACAAGTAATTTAAAATGAACACAATGGGGAAAAAAAAAAGAAGCTAATGAGGCTTAGGTAGAGCCGTGAAACCTCGAGAATGATTCAAATAAACAGGGCAAGTCAGTGGACTTTCTTTGACGAAAGCTCCCCAATTTCTGTTTTCACCCTTATATTATCCAGTTTCTTCCATTTAGGACCTATAGATTTATAAACTGACTACTAATTTTGAGGTTGCAAAGTCATTAATCAAGCAAAGATGATCCTCACTTAATTTTGCTTCCGAAACGTCTTTGCAATGATATTGCTGATACGTATTCCTCACAACAAGAACAAGCTCTTTACAGTTTTCACCACCTTCTTAAACATCACCTTCTATGTCTAAACATAACATCTATATGACATTTCTAATAACACTATATATTTTGGTTTATCTTATGGTATTATCATTGTTATGGAAATCAAATAATTATTACCACATTAAATATCAAACAAAATCTTTTATGACGATATGTTCATAATCACGTTTTCCTTTTTCTTCTTCTCCAAGATCAAGCAAAATCTTCATGATATATATGAGCTATTAGAGCACTCTCAAATCTCAATAGTCAATACATCCGAAAATTCCATAAGCACTCTTACAGAAGATATTTTTTGTCAATTTAAATCTAAATCATATAAGCAAACATTCTATAAGCTATGTTTAAAATCAGTGGTTGAGTTAACGTTGAGATGTAAATACACATATTTACATAACTAGTACGATATAGGTTCGGGTTACATATTTGATTAATAGAAAAATACATGGTTCATCTTGTTATTGTTTATAATTTAGATTGTTTGTACGTTGTAACCTTTTGTTTACTTGAACAAGAAAAAAAATAAGATGCGACCAAACCAAGCAAATACATACGCAAATATCAACGCGCACATAACTTTTCTCTTTTCATTACAGCGTCTACTAAGCTGTTGTGTTCTTTAACGCGGTCTCTTCCTATCTTCAAATAAAAAGCTCCAATTTTTCTACTTTTTCATTTCCAAATTTCAACAAAACGAGGTTTTTGTGAGTAAAGAGATTTAGAGTTATCATGGGTTTGTCTCCAAATTTCATTCCATGGATTCTATTGTTATCTCTCTTCACGGCGATTTCACTAACGTCGTCTCAGCCCAACGCTCCTCCACCACGCTCTCCAGACTCCGATCTCTGCAACGGCGTCTTTGTTTCATACACTTACTCAACCGGTACCAAGATTAAACCGAACGACACTAAGAACCAGCCGTACCGGTTCGAATCGGAGATTACAGTGCTCAACAACGGACGTGATGAGCTTAAATCGTGGCGTGTCTTCGTTGAATTCGCCCACCGCGAGATTCTTGTTTCAGCTACCAACGCCGTTCTCTCCGATGGTTCTAGCCTCCCGGTTAGCGTTGAGAACGGGACCATCTTTGCTGGGTATCCTTCGGCGGATTTGAAGTCGGCGATTATGACGGCGGGTGACATCACTCAGATGGAAGCTCGTATCGAGCTCGTGGGTACTCAGTTTGGAGTTGCGCCGCCGAATGTTCCGCTTCCGAAGAACATCACTCTTGTTAATGATGGTTGGTCTTGTCCTAAACCCACTCAACGAGGTAAAAACCATATCTAAATTTTATGAAATCTGTGAATTTTGTTATGTAATATGTTTTCATTTCCTCGTTTGGTTGTTAAAAATTTTATATTTTTAATGAATTATTGCATTTTGAACGTTTTTTGGGTTTTGTATGATCTTGAATTTGTTGTTTTCGTTACGAAAGCATTAGAAAGAGTAAAATAATGTTATTTAGTCACTCGTTGAAGAAGTCTATTTCTTGTACATTGAAAGTTTGAACTAGTCTTCAAGAGCAATTCAGATTAGACCTTAAAGCTACTTACGAAACTATTTACTTGCTTAGCTTTTCTGATTGATTAGTTGAATTCAAGCTACTAAAGTTGTACTAACAGTTCCGTTTGCATTTTGATCAGAGGATTCTTGTTTGTGTTGGCTTGAATGAAATGCACTAGAGATTGCTGTGAGCATAAGTGTTCTCTATGGTTTTTTTCCAGGTAGGAATGTTCTGCAAGTATGTTGCATGCCAAATCCGAACATTACAACAAGCAACTTTGGTGAAAAGTTCCTTCCTAGGCAAGAAGGAGATTTAACCATAATGTACGATGTGACCAAAGCATATCAGTCAACTTACTTGGCGCAAGTCACGATCGAGAATCATAATCCGCTTGGTCGGCTTGACAATTGGAATCTAAGTTTTGTGTGGATGAAAGATGAGTTCATCTTCACAACCAAAGGAGCTTATCCAAGTGTTGTCGATTCATCGGATTGCATCAATGGTCCACAAGGAAAATTCTATAAAGAACTTGACTTCTCCAATGTCTTGAGCTGTGCAAGAAGGCCAAATATCATAGACCTCCCTCTGACTAAATACAACGATACCGATATGGGACGTATCCCATTTTGCTGCAGAAACGGAACGATTCTACCACGGTCTATGGATCCAGAGAAGTCAAAATCAGTTTTTCAAATGCAAGTTTACAAAATGCCGCCGGATCTCAACATCTCCTCTATAACGCCTCCCCAGAGCTGGCAGATTAAAGGTAACCTTAACCCAGATTACAAATGTGGCCCTCCTGTTCGAGTCAGCTCGAGCCAGTTCCCTGATCCGAGCGGTTTGCCTTCAAACCGGACTGCATTTGCTAGCTGGCAAGTCGTCTGTAACATCACTCAACCAGCTACTCCTAAATGTTGTGTCTCATTCTCTTCTTACTTCAATGACTCGATCATCCCGTGTAAAACCTGTGCTTGTGAAGGTTGTTCTAGCAACAGAGTGGCGCGTGCTTGCAGCACATCCTCTCCAGCTCTTCTTCTTCCAACTCAAGCTCTTCTTATTCCGTTTGAGAACCGAACCAAACTTACAACCGCTTGGGCAGAGTTAAAACGCTGGAAAGTCCCGGACCCATTGCCTTGTGGAGATAACTGTGGAGTCAGCATAAACTGGCATCTAGCCACAGACTATCGAGGAGGATGGACTGCTCGAGTCACACTCTTCAACTGGGGGGAAACTGATTTGGTAGATTGGTTTACCGCGGTTGAACTGAAAAATGCTGCGCCTGGTTTTGAGAAAGCTTACTCTTTCAACGGAACTACCATCGCTATCAACGGAAAGAACACCACTGTTTTAATGGAAGGGCTTCCTGGACTGAACTATCTCGTTGCAGAGAGAGACGGAAAAAACCCGAGTAAGGACTTTCGGATACCCGGGAAACAGCAGTCTGTTATCTCCTTTACCAAGAAACTGACTCCTGGAATCAAAGTTGGTTCCGGAGATGGGTTTCCAACTAAAGTATTCTTCAACGGCCAGGAATGTTCACTCCCTTCTGTACTACCCACGAACAACAGTCACAGGAGACATGTGTCCACCTTTCTTCTTATGGTGTTACCATGTTTGGCTCTAATGTTTCTGCGGATTTAAGAGTTCCGGTGCAGGAGCTTTCCCATTAGCCGATATACAGTTTTCTTGATTCTTTCTAACCAGATATGTTTTACAGAAACACTAGTGGTGCTTTGTGCAACGTGTGATTCTTGAACTTCTTATGATCAGATTTTTGTAATCGGTATGTATACTATACACATATTGTTAGTCCGGTACAAATTCCTTGTACTGGTTTATGTTGCACGATATAATATACTTACAAGACACTAAGAGACGTCTTATTATCGGAAGTTAAAAAATCAAAACCCTAAACAGCCTCACTACATAAATGAGGAACAAAAGAGATCGCCAAGGTAATTAACACCTAGCATAAATAATAATTTCGTATATAATCTGCCATTTAAAATTTTATGCAGACTATATATATCAAACAAAGTTAAGTAGATAACCGTGCAATGATACAATACAAATCCCGATAGTTCCTTCGGTTTATCGGCTTTTATCCAATCAAACCGGAATGTTATCGATCGAGTATGCGTCGAAGTCGAATTCGACATCAACCGGTGCAATCCCTTCCTGTATTCAACACAAGATTGTGTTTCCAATTCAGTTAAGTCAACGTTTCAATTGCAACTGCTCATTGTTCGTTGATAACAAACATTATAAGATGTGCCAAAATGATGACAAAACATTATCTTCTCATATAATGTTTTACTATAATGTTCTTGAATATGTTACTTTTTTGGATTTTTCTTGTTATTTAGTTGTAGTTTTTGCGTAGTTATGAAAGACACGCGACCAATAGTGAGAAGGCGTCTGAGAAATGTTATATATATGGTTTTGAAACGCAAACTCTAAAAATTCTGCTTCTATATAAGTGAAAAAGAATAGCAAATCAAACCTGCTTAAGAAGTGCGCTCATAAGATCTTCTTGATTACTGTACTGCTCGTGAAACGCCATTGCCGCTGTATCTGCCGCCACTCTCTCTGACTTCACCCTTACTGAACCGCCGTTTCCATCTGCATAAACCTGATGGTGCGGGACCATTCCCGGAGGTGCCTGTTGCTGGTGGTTCCGGCCATGCTCGGTGGCTGCAACCGTCGTGTTGTTTCTTGACATGGATGAAGAAGAGTAGACTTCTGAATTGGAAAATGCAGCAGAATCTGCGTCCTGATGCGAGTCAAAGGCTATTCCAATACTCCGCAGATCCCAATCATTCTGTCTGGGGGTGAATATGTCGTAGCTCGGGGTAGTGAAACCCGCTTCAGAGCTGTTAACCTCTTCCTGGTAAGAAGTGGCTTTCCTAACCGGAACTGATAAGCCTGGCGCACTTGCTAGCGGGAAACTGTTCACAGGGAGTTCTGTCTGGAAGTTGTTATAAGCCATTGAGCTTGATGAGTGTTGTGTTGCGAGGTTGGTATAGCCTGTTGGTAACACTCGGCTGCTCTCGGGGATATTGTTCCTTCCAGAGAAACCGCTTCTCTCAGAAATGCGATTTGATAACATTGGCTGCCTGATGGATGATTGCGACAAGGTTAACATTGGCGGTGGTCCCCGGGGCAATGACTGCTGACCCACAAGAGGCATCAGCATTCCATTGTTTTGAACGCTATGTCCGGCTTGAACAGCAGCGATCTGTTGCTGAATGCTCATTCGATTACCCATAGGAAGCTGTTGTTGTAAACCTGTCGGGACACCGTGAAGTAAGTTCATCTGCGGGTGCTGTTGGGGTTGTTGCCCATGATGCCCAAGCCCCTCTCCGAATCTCGTTTTTGAGTTGTCAAAGCTGAAGATACTCCTCTCGTCCACAATGGAGGAAACCGGCAATCCCGACTTAGAGACCATTGCAGGCCGGCCTAAACCAGCGGCTTGAAGCTGTGCAAGGCTCTGAGCAGGTAGCTGACCTGTGACGGCTAGCGCTTGAAGATCAAACCCATTCAATGTTGAAAGAGGGCCAAAGCTTGCGTCTTGACCCGTCATAAACGAGTTGGTTAGATTGCCTTGGTGCTGAGATACTCCCCCAAGCCGTCTTAGATATATCCGGTATTTCTGCAAGTTCACACAAAGTTGGTCAGAATATTTATGCAATTCAGTGGATCATTCCAGTATCCGGTAAAAGATTTTATACCTGGAGGTGACTGGCTACGTTTTCTCGGGTTAGCCCAGGAACATTCATCAGCTCTAAGATCTTCTTAGGAACCGCCTCTGCGCCATACAAGATCAATTAGACCCTAAGCATAACAATCACAAATGCAAATGTAAGAAGCTTTAGTCTTACTTTCGACGCCTAGCTGATTAACAGCAGCAACAAACTGCTGATGCAATTCAACAGACCAGACGACACGCGGTTTCTTCAAATTCGACGCATCTTCGTCCTTATCATCCCCTTGCTCTTCCCCTTCCTCATCTTTCCGCTTCCGCGAGTTGCTCCTCCAGTTGTTTCCTTCGTTAACCGAGGACGAGTTATCATCCACAACATCGTCACCACCAGAAACAGCTGCACCACCACCACCTGCTCTGCGTTGCTGCTGCTGCCTCTCGCCGTTCTCCTCAATGCTCCCAGAATGTTCTGGTACGCTCCACTCATTCCTCTTCTTCCGAACGACATGCTGCCATATGTTCTTAAGTGCCTCCATTCGTACTGGTTTGATTAGGTAGTCAACCGCACCGTGCGTCACTCCCTTAAGAACAACACTCTTTGAATCATCGGCAGACATCACTGAGACGAAAATACAGATAACAAGATCAGTAATCGAACCCATAATTGTTCAAGAATCTACAAAAAGATTCAAACTTTGAGACATAAGGGAATAGTGGAACGTACTGATAACAGGTAAGTCCATCTCAAGACCAACATGTTCAAGGAGCTTGAAGCCGTCCATGTCAGGCATGTGAACATCACTGATTACTATATCAAATCCATGTTTGTTCTTCCGGAGCAGAGACAATGCCATCTCTGCCCTGTTGCATTTCGTTACTGCATGTCAAAGAAATAAAACTTAGCGAAGAGTTAAAGAAAACAGAGATTCAACACCGAACTCAGATCAAAGAGAGACAGAACTGTAGAGTCCTAAGAAAGACCTCTTGAGATGACATTTAACCAAACTCAAGTCAGAGAACAGAGACTCAGATTTGAATCCATTTAGAACATCAATCAATTATTATATACAATGGATCTCACAACTTATTGTGCTTTGCTAAAAAAGGTTATCCTAAAAAACTGAGATAAACATGTGAATCTTTCACCAGATCATATCGTGTGATCTAAATCAAGAAGCTTGAGAGATTAATATGTGAATCTTAAAAAGCAATAAAATTGCTCCATTTCTTTCTATTTTAGGCAGAGCAAAGTTAGTCAACCACCAATATCAAAACCATAATTATTCCTCAAAATAACATAATTTTCGAGAATGGACCACTAGTAATAAACCCATCATTGGAGCAAGAGAGAGAGACCATGTTTTCGATTCGAACCCAAAAAAAAGTAAAATGAAACCCAAGAAAAAAAGATGAAGAGAAGATCCTGTTTTTGCATCGAACCTTCGTATAGACAAGTCCTGAGCATCCTCTCTAAGATCATGAGACAAGTTGGGTCATCGTCAACTACAAGAACTCGAAGACCCGACGGAAACTTCTCAACGACGGTCTCACCACCGCCTTGATTTCTACCGGAACTAGACCCACCAGCCGATCCGAGTCCTCTTCCGTGACTCGGATTCATCATATCTCTCTTGCTCGACCCAAGAAAAAAGACACAGAGAATATATACCCAGAAAGAGGGAAAATTAACGCGAATTTTATTCGATTTAGTTGAACTGAGAGAATAAGAAATTGGATATAGTAGTGAGAATATGAATTTGGGGGTAAAAGAAAAAAAAAAAAAAAGAGAGAGAGAGAAAAGGTGAGATGAGACTTAGGGAGCTGAAGAAGACATGGCTTGTCTCACCTTAGAGCTCTATTTCTCTGTTTTTTTAATCAGAGAGTAAAGGGCTATAAAACTTATAAACAATTTTAAACTAATATAGAGGAAGAAAAAAAATGTGGTTTTATTTTTATGTAGTCATTCATATAATACTTTTACATATATGTCTTTTATTTTTCATTAATTTCTACATTTAGACCATTGGTTTATAGAGTTTCACTTTAGATCCATTTAGATATATTTGGATGTGAAGAAAATTATGAGACATTTGGATGTTAATTTTTTTTTAATTTAGCTAATATGCTTAGCTATTTTGTTAAATAGTGAAATATTGGGGTTGAATTATCAATTAATTGAAAATATAGGGTAAGGAAATTTTATATAACTGGAAGAACCGAAGAAAGTGGGAACAAAGATCCTTGATGCGTGGATCCAGCTCATATTATGTATCAAAAAAAAAAAAATTATCTCGTTATATAAAGTTGTAAACTCAATCTTAACAGAGTTTTATTAGTATTGTTATTTCCTAATCTCTTATTTTAGTTTCCATTTTCTAAAAATTCGAAGAAATGAATTTGCCTAAAACTAATAGTTGCCATATAAAGTATATTTAGTTCTTTATAATACTAAACTGCCCTTTGAATTTCTGTAATAGAGAAACCATGCTTCCTGTCTTATGGACCTACATCTACATTATGTATTAGATTAATCGGCAAAAAATGTAATCATCATTAAATAAAACAAAATAATACGTCGACGCACATTCAAGCATATGATTAAGGTACCAAAATACACCTAAGCAGTTTCCATCATCTCGTACATCTTTAGCTAAGATATAAATATAATAATAATAATAATAATACAATACGGTTAATTTAGAATATGTCACCCGGTGAGATTATCGTAACATATATCGTATCTCATGTATAATATTCATCTTTTAATCAAAACTCAAAAGAACTTGTTATCCAAGTTTATTAGTTGTATTAAGTGGAAAATAGATGCATCCTCAGTCTCATGATTTTTTTTTTTTTTTAAATTAAGGACTCCTATATTTTTACAAAGAAAAGTACAACAGTACATGGTATAAATATAACTATTGAGGATAAGTTCGTATTTTTTATAAACATATAAATTAGGATTTATCTTTCTTTTATGATAAGATTTAGACGTCGATAATTTAGGGATTAGAGTTTATCTTATGTCAACATCTATTTGTATAAATACTCAACTTTGTGAATAAATACAATTAAGCTAATTTAATATCTAATTCTACAATAACACATACACGTCTCTTGAAACGTTGGGTATTAAATAAACAAAAAAATACAGTAAAACTTCTAATATTAATATTGCTAGAATTATAATATTTTATTAATTTATTAAATTATTAATTTATTGATATACTAATTAATCCGAAAAATTAATTTAAAACAAAAAAATGTATTGTTTATTGAAATATTAATTTATTGAATATTAATTTGCAGAGGTTATACGATAATTCAAATGGTTAGTTTGAATGATTAGTAACATCATATGCTACCCACCAATCGGCATTACAAGTATTTATTTTTTGAATATAGGATAACAAATTTGACTATTCGATTGCTCAGCAAACATATGATAAAAACAGCCAAACCAGTAAACTGTTCTATCAACTATTCTGAAATTTTTTTTTCTCTAATTTTAAATGTATAGATTTGTCAACCTCAATGTAAATATTTTTAAGTTATCCAAGTTCAATGTATACTTTGCTTAAACAGGTGTTTACCACCGCCGACATTTCTCTTCTTTATAAATTAACGATCATTTTAAGTGTGACATACGACTCGTTTCATATGTGCATCGATACCTAATTCCTTACCGTAAGACTTTAATCGATGACATCATTTGAATTTACTGTTAATATAGTATTTCGAAAGATATACTCAATAATACGAGGTAATCCAATATTAATAAATCAATGAAGCATTTCTTTATTTTTTATGAACTATCAAGTTATGTATAATTGTATATTATCGGAAACATGTGTATCTTTCGTTGAAAAAAAAAAGAGAAATTTTGGTTATTATACGCTTATAACAATAAATGAAAAGGCATTTAATGATAAAGAAGAAGAAAAAAAAACAAATAAATCACGTTATTGAGAAGCTTTCCCTATTGCGACACGTGTACATGTGAAATGGATAAGATCACTCGCAACTTTTGCATCGACCCCTCTCCATCTATCGTTGTCTTCATTTGTTTTTCCTATTCCAACACTAGTGAGTTAGTTGACAAAAAAAAAAAAACATTAATAAAATAAAAATAAAACTATTCAACTTGTTACCACGAGATCAGCTTGGATTTTAATTTTAGAAGAGATCTACTAGTAAATTTATGTATACTGATCCATGTTTGTCATAGCTTTTTGTTCAATCGCTTTCTTTTACTTTTGCTTATGCTTATGTACGATATTAATATGTAAAACAAAAATTATGATTAATTTAAGTAATAAAAATTTAACTGCGCCAAAAGCTATAAAATGGAGAATGTCCCAAGAAAGGAATCCGCTGAAACCGTATATTCTCTGTAAAAAGTTTTTACTCTTACGATGAGCTTTTTGTGTTTTTAATGTATATATATTTTGTTACTTTATCGTGCTATACATATATTCTTATTTTATTTATATTTCAAGGACCAATTATAGGTCCATGTCACCAACAAAGGTTTAGTAGAACGCAAATGTTTCAGCTTTTATGCAGAACCAAAAACTTTTAAAATTTCTAATATTTGCACACCTATAGAGCTTTCTATATATATTATATTAGACGACTGAAAACTCTAGTTCTTGATTGAAAATGCACCCAGCAGAAAAAATGGATAATCAAAATACTTAGATCCCAAAGATACAAAATGCGTTAAAACTTAAAAGTGTAAGTAACTTGATGATATACATGGAATTTTTACACAAAATTATTATATGTGAATCTTTCAGAATCGATAGCATGTGATTAAAACAAATTTAAATATTTGTATTTGTTTAAACACGTAATGGTCTGATGGAGATTATTGTTTTTACGAAGTTATTTTTTTTTCTGGTGTGAGAATGCTTTTATGGAAAATTAAGGATCAAATATTAATTCACGCGCACCAATACAATATTGGTTCTTTAAGTCCTAATAACTAATCCATATCGATTTTGAATTCGTATAACCAAATAAATCGCGCTAATTATGTTGAGTTATGTTACGTAGCTTATCTACTTATGCCCATAACTTTTGGTATTAAGTTATCTTATTGCAATAATAACTTGTTACTAAACACCAGTTAGTTAGTAACTGATCAGTTTTTGTCCTTCTTTCAAATTAACGACCATTTGATTTTAAGTTGAAAAAATTGCAATGAAATTAAACAAATATTACATTATATCTAGCTGAAATTTGAGTATTTACGAATTAAAATGTGAAAAAGTTCCACTAAACAGCTTAAAATTATATTACAGGAAAATGCATCGAATAGAACTATTCCTAGACTTTTTCCTTTTTAACAATTATTACATTCAATTTCATCTAACTAATGTTTTAGTAACTATCGTTAAGTTTTTTTTTTTGTGTGTCTAGACAACTATATGTCTATTCGGTTTAAAACAGAACTGTTGACTGTAAGTCTGTAACAGTAGGGTCAATGGCTAAAAGATGAGCCACGTGTCGAGTTGGGAGAAGGAAAGATGATGGAAGTCACAGAGATACAACGAACTAACCGCAGCAACATTGCGACACGACACGAGTCCTTTACCCTTTTTTTTCAGCCAAACCTCTCAACAAGATGGGACAAATATTAGCCTACTACAAAATGTACTCATAAAATGTTAATTTCACTTACAAATGTTTTGAAAAAATACATAAGTATAAGTTAGACTTCTAGGGTATCTTAACAATAAACTAATAATATTTTTTATCAAATTTATATATTTAATTAAATTTTAAAATTCTTAAATCATTTGTTCTTGTTAAGAATACACAAGTGTAAAGAAGGATTTTAATAAGAATTCATGTGTTCTTGTTAAAAACTTCTAACATGTTTTTTAAAATTTTTAATATTATTTTATTGAGGGTTTGAGAATGCTCTTACGCTCCTTACGTTGTCACTAATTAATCTCCCCAAAAAAAAACATGAAAATGTATAATTTCTTAATCATTAGATAGTAATTTAGCCTAACTGTGGCTAAGATCACCTCCATAGCGAATAGTTACGAAAAAGGAAGTATCTAAACTCCGGGAATCGCCGTTTTGCCAATTGTTCAAGTTTTGAATGTGTGTGTGCGCTATGTGCAAGAGATGAGTGTACCTTGAGAGGAAGAGGATAAAAAGTGAAATGTCAAACAAGCAAGCGTCGAGGTTTTGCAATGTCTGACCTACAAGTATTCGAACAATCGGGAACCTTAATAATGTGTGTTTTAATAGACAAGATTTGAGAAAGAAAAACTCGGGACGATGTTGTGTGTGAAAAAAGATGGTTCGAGACTGTACCAAGCAAACACAAAGCCAAGTTGAAGACGGTAGATCACAGCTTCAGTATGTTCTGAGAGTTGGAAACTGCAAAGACAGGTTCGAGATCTGCATTTTCAATGCTTACATAATGATTGGTAACTTAAATGAGATTGTTTGAAGTTAACGTATACAAGTTAAAGTTGCCAGGAGAGTTTCTGTAGTTGTCGAAGTCACACTCATTGAAAAAAATGATAGATGAGGTTTTAATTAAGTTATGAGAAATGTCACGACACTCGGCGCTTCCATCATAACTCGTATCTCTAGGCGAATCACTTCCTTTGCTGGCTCTGTTTAAGAACACATGGAACCAGCAAAAGGTTGATTTTTGGATGAGAGAAACTCGGAGACAGAGAACAAAAAAGCAATTTGGTATATATTTCAAAAAACATAAAGTCATAAACCAAAAAATGGATTTCAACATGGCAATGGTAGTTTACTTTACTCCCAATTCCTATTTAGAGGGGACTCCTTGTTCTGAGGATCCAATCCCATATTGTTGTGTTTTGATCATCCGAATGGTTACTATTTTACAACACCTCTCATGATCATAACTCATAAAAGAGAACATTAGTGATTAATGGATTCACAAATGATTTTTTTTTTTCCTTCACAGAAACAAAGAAGACGAATTTTCTTACACCATGAATGAAAGAAATGGAAACTGTACAATAATAACAATAGAAGCTCGCTCTGTTCTTGAAACTCACCACTTAAAAACGTAATTCTCTTTTTTTATCCTCTCGCTCTGACAACAAATTTATGAACTTATTGACAAAAAAAATTTGAAAATCCAATCGTATCGTAAACCAAACTCCATTCTCACTCTCTTCTTTCTTCATCACCCATTTATTACTTCACTATAGTTACCAACTGTAATACGACTCATGAGCCGCCGCATCTCCACCGTATATGCTACCACCGGTAAAGCACGATGATGGAGAACTCATGAGCTCTGAACAAGGCTCTGGTGATACGTTGTCTGAGAATCCAGATACGTTAGAGCATACCCAAGATTCTGAATGCGTTTGTATATGAATATCCGCGAGGCATATTGACGTGAACGGAGATTCTCCGATACCGGTGAGATTTCCGGCCAATCTTATATTCTCTCCGGTGAAATTCTGCATGATGATGTGTGTTACGACTGGGAGTGCGTCTCGGTCGAATTTATCATCCGGATGCGACCCGGTGTGTCCGTTGGCGACTATGGCTGTGTCAACGCCGGTGAGATTGACGTTGGAGATTGTGATATTACGGATGTAACCTCCTCTGCCTCTGGTGGTTCTGAAGGCTATGCCTACGAATGAGCTGTTTATGTTAAGATGCTCGACGGTCACGTCCGAGATCCCACCTGACATCTCGCTACCGAAGGAGATTCCAGCGCCAGTGGGAGACTTTAGGCTTAGGTTACGAATATGAACAGCGGTGGTTGGACGGCCGTACTTTATGCCGTATTGGTCCCAACCACTCTTGAGAGAGACCGCGTCGTGTCCAACCTTGATCGTTGAGTCCTCGATACAAACATTGTCTGAAGAATCTGAAAAAACAAAAAAAACAGTTAAAGAAGTTAGTTTTCGAACGGTAACATTTGCGGAATGACGGTCAAAAAAATGACGAAATGATTTTTCTTTTACCCGGGGCAACTCCGAGAACGTACGGAGAATCAACTGATGTGTCGATCAAAACTTTGCGGATATGAACCTGACTGCAATAAACCGGGTGAATGTTGATCGAGGGTGCGTTTACGAAGGTTAGATTCGATATAAGGATGTGTTTGGAGGAGACGAATTCGATAATATGAGGTCGGCTATAGTTTAAGGACCCCGACTCAAGCCACTCCCACCACGCTGCACCCTGACCATCAAATGTCCCGTTATCGCCTGCCAAATATAAAGACGATTATGTCTTAATGTTGTCAAACCAGAAACTTAAAGTAATGATCGTATGAGCTTGTTGTTTACCGGTGATGACTACGTCTAGTAGATTGTCTCCATTGATCAAACTTCTGTACCGCTTTCCAGGAAGTTCAACTCCACGACCATAGGACGGTAGAGGACTGACAACGTCCCAATGCGACGGATCCTAGCACGTCAGACAATAAAAGAGAGACAGTGTTACCATCTTAACCAATTGAAGACACTTAACTTGTCTACCGAAACGCTTCCTAAACAGCTATGACCACCAAAAGAACACTGATCAGTAATCGCTCAACACGCATACGCTAAACGCAAGAAACAAATCTTGCTTTTAAAAGAACGATACACGCTATTTTTTATGCATTATTTTTGGTGTTAGTTATTGTTTCGATACCCCAAAATTCAGCCAAACAACCGATACATGATTTGCTAGAGATCATACCGGTGATGCAAGAATTGTTGCACCTTTCTCCAAGAAGAGAGTGAGATGGCTTGTGAGATTGAAGCTTCCGGTGAGCCATTTCCCTGGTGGAACATAAAGCTGAGCACCGCCTTTATCCGCAAAGGACTTAAGATAGAAAATAGCGTTCTGGAAAGCAAGCGTGTTCAACGTCTTCCCATCTCCAACAGCTCCAAACTCGAGGATCGAAACGCTGTGAGGTCTAGGGTCTAACTTGAAATTCTCCTTGCAGATGGCATTATTACCTTCTCCTCTGATCAATAGAATAGTGAATGCCAGTAGCCAGACCAATGCCACCTGCATTACAGCTTGAGCCAATAAGTTTAAAAATTCGATAAATTCGGATAGATTCTGATGAATTTTTCAATGAAAATTTAGCAAAAAAATGAATGTGATGACGATGACTAATGATGACAAAAAAACGTTTTCTGTAGAGGAAATTCCGGGAAAGCAAAAAACTTTCCCGGAAAATTGAGTTTTGATAAGAATCATATCTGATGAAAAACATGAAGTCTCTCCTCCATTCTCGATGTCAATATAGGAATTTCATATAATTTTCAGTTTCCATGGAGATATTCAGGGAAATCTGATAATTTCTCTTCTTAGAAAATCTCAGAAACAGACATAGAGTTCATAAACTCCAAACTTTGAAAACAAATAGAAGCATCAGCATAATCTATCAGAAGTCACTGACATGAAGATCCAAGAAGATAGAAACAGAACCAGTAAGTACAAAAACAGAGGAATATAACACAGATTTATCTAGATTCGGCTGCTGTGAGGTCCCAATTACTAACAAATAACACAGAACATATCTCGATTTCATATATATTTTCTCTAGAATCGAAGTATAACCCATAAGAGATTGGTCCGCAAAGTTTCATACTTTGAAATTGCAGACAGATATTAAGCAAAAGACCAAAAAACAAAAGATGCAATAAAAAAAAAAAAAAAGGGAGAAACGTACTTACTGGCATCTTCATGGACTCAGAAACTTAAGAAAGTTCCTGAGGAAGGAGAAAAGTCGCAAGAAAGAATAAAAATAAAAGACCAGAGGAGAGGAGAAGAGAGGGAGATGAAGAGAAGAAGCAAGAGAGACCAAAGCCAAGTAACATGTTATTATTTGTTTAACACTACTGTTTGTTGGAGTTTGCTATTAATATTAATAATAATTATAATCATTTTGTTTGATCCCAGTACACTAGTTAACATTAAATTTACATAAAAGGACCAGACAATATAATTAACTGAGATCTTGGAGCGTTATTTTAGCCTTCTTCCCTTAAACTAAACCAATTGATGCGACATCACTCAGAGTGTAAAATTCAATTATCAGTGAATAATCCATATGCTTCATATTACTAATCCATATAAATTGGGAATAAGTTTTTGATTTGTTATTATGCTTATCTCTGATTTTGTCTCGTAGCTTTTTATACTATTGCTCTACTCATATTTTATAAATTAACTAATTACTCGACTAAATCCATCAATTTCCTCAAAATTTTTTTTTTTTTGTTGTCTTGAACGACTGGAACAACATATCTTGCCGACACGACTATTTTATTTACGTTATGAAACTACTAAACCTAAACGAGAAATTAAGAATTGCTTGTAGTAATTTTTGTATATGTACCATAACTGTTTTCGTCTTCGTAACCTCAATATACAAATGATCAAATGCTAATAAATTTGATTAATATATAAGTGGGGCAAGATATATTATATTATATTGATAGTAGATAGATATGAGATAGAAGAAGTATATGATATTATGATGTGTTAAACGACACATGGAGCTCATGTGGTCTGTTTTGATTTGAGCAAGCAGCCGTTTGGAATTACTGTTTATAAAGAAAACAAATCATTTAATATATTTATTTTTGCCAAAGTGATTAATAGATATAATACTAACGGCGGATGACTCGTATTAGTTTACTACTAAAATACGAAACCTTGTCCATCTAATACTTACTCTTACGCAAGTACTATTCAAATATATAGCTAATGACTAAATCTAACATGACATTATAACATAGTATTAATTTCGTAGATGTGAGATGTAGTAGGGTTACAGACTAAATTAACCAGGTTTGTTTTATATAGTTCAAAAAAAAAAATAGAGCAAGTAGGTTTAATAGTTTTGGAAAATACGTAAGATTAGTATTTTAAGAGTAAATGCGAATAAGACACGTAAGCAGAAGCGCATGTGCTAAGACAGTGAAGACAATAGGACCCACGAGCAATCATCGGAGAGAAATGCCAGCCTGGCTCTTTTGACAGTACATTTTCCATATACCACACACATATATATATATATATATATAATATGCTTTGCTTCCACACAATTTAATTTCAATACCCATATTTTTATACATTTATACATATCAAAACACCCACTATTTTTTAGAGCAAATACAATTCAAAGTGTTATGTAATGGCTGAAAGACCAAATTAATATGGAGATTTTCAATTAATTGCATATGATTGTGGAAATTACTAAGATTTGATTTGATTTTTGTATTGACTATATGTTTTTTGTGTTGTGACTTGTGAGATACGCTACACAATAATTCTAACTTTATAACTAATAATCGATGCAATGAGATTTCATATCTAATATTTTTTTTTTGTTATTTTGTAATTTCATGAATTTTTAGCTTGTTTTAATTTACACCTTGATTGATTTTAAAAAAAAAAAACTGTGAGATGTCTTTGGTAATGATTAAACTAAACGTATAGAAAATCTTATGAAAGTTTAAGCTCAATAGTATAAGCTTAATCTTATGAAAACTAAACTAAACTGTGAGATGTCGATGTCTTTGGTAGTGATTTATATATTCATTCAACCACGTATATCTAAAAGTTTAAGCTCAATAGTATAAGTTATCAAAATGTGATAAGTTACTTGGTCTCTTTCATATTTGTTGGAATCTTATGAATGAACGAGGCGGGTCATATACTTATGTCAATACCTTAGAAACAAAATGATTATCTTTTAGTTTAAGTCGTGTGGCCACTATAATTATGCCAGGTGATCTCCCGTGATCAATAAGTTCCAAATATCTATTTAATTAATCACTAATTAAGCATTTGTGTTTTCTTCCCCTATCTTCTCAAAATTATCATCTTTTTTTGCCTTCTTGGACGTAACCTTAGCTGTCTAAATTTCAAAGCGATAATGTACTTGAATAATAATTTCTAGGACCTGTCCCCGACTACACTCTAATAAACTAATTAGTCCTCGCATACATTACATCAAGAGTTTAAGATATTTAACACGTTATATATGCATATGCGACAAGAGATATGTTTATTATTATCATTCATCAAACTAAACTATATCAAGCCAAAGTTCAAACGTAAACATTTTTAAAATCGTTACTGAAAAATTCGGAGATTTTGTTCGTAGTAAGAATTTTCAAACTAATCTACGGAATATGTAGAAATTATGTATTTTGAATATATCAAGCTTCTATAACAAACGGACAATACATGAAATTGCAATGGAAAGATTCTAGTATTGGTTTACCAATCAAATTAAAATCCATATATATATATATATAATATATGGTCAACCAGTCTATAGTTCAAAACAAACATAAATTAGCTCAACTGTTTTGAACTGTGACTACGATATTCTAACACACAATAAACAAACTTACTAACTCCTTGCCAAAAAAAGAAAAGAAAAAAAACTTGTTGAAGTATTCGAAGAATGGTTATAGAGAGAAGAGAACACGTAAATAAATTGGAAATGTGAAAAGTTTGGATTCTGTTAGGAATTTCTTCGGATCCCTTTTGTGGTTGCGGTGGAGACCCCACTCCACTCCTTAGTTTTCACACTTTGACACTTACGTTCTTTTCTCTACACTTTTTGTTTTATTCGTCGTGATTATCACATTACATTTATATTTTAGATTTGGTGCAATATAAATATAAAAGTTTTTAATAGTATTAAACTATTAGCAAACTTAATCGGTTTAGTTTTGGAACTGATATAATTTATTGTGGATAAAAGGTAAAAGCGGTCCCAATTAATCCGTAGCATATTTGTTCTGTTTTATGTGGTTTGTATTATTACGAAATAAAATTTGTGAATGGTAAAAAAAAAAACGGTACAATGCACAAACGGATTAGTCTGCCCCAACAACCGCAACTATTCACAACCAAAACGTTACTACTCACTCATGTCATGTTCAAACACAATCTTTCAAGCCATGCGAGAAGAATATATATGATTCTTTTTTACTATACAATCTTTCAAGCTATGCGAGAAGAATATACTACCTATGTTTCAAAAATGTTGATTTTAGTGGTATTTCACATATATTAAAAAACATTAAAAACTACTTTAACTAATCAATTTATATATATATATATATATATATATATTTTGTTACTTTAATGATAACTTCCATTCATCGAATGTTTCACCATTAATTTTTGTATTTTTTCATCTTCTATGTTTGTATTTCATGAGTTTTGTAATTAATTAATCTACAAAAGCAATTTTTCAGAAACAAGAAAAAATCCTATAAAACTAATTTTTTTGAAAAAGAAGTAGTATATGATTTTTTTACTAGCCATAAATTACGGTTCAGCTCCATGATAATTGTTGTGTTCTTTTAGGAAATTTATTAAAACGAGAATCGAAATGGTTCAACAACTTTTTAATTAGCACTAATCAGTAATTAATGCTCCAATTGCATGCTAATGCTATTCATGAGTCGTCACTTTTGCAATAATGACAGCTAAAAGCCTGCAATAATAACGTTTTATAAATAAATTACTCTAATTCATTATGCAGGCTAAAAACAATATTGTAAACTACGTACTATAAATATAATACTATAGGATATAACAAAAAACGTTTTAAACTAAAAAAGATTAAAAATTAAATTTAAGAAAAAAATGAAGTAAATTGGGTTTTTGCAGATAGAAAGCTAACGGGCTTCACAAGAAAAGCCCCAAATTAGAATCAGTTATCGCGTCACTTTGACATGTTCATCTAATTAAACCCCAAAATTAGGGCACTTTGAAATGTTCATCTAATTAAACCCCAAAAGGCCAAAATCCTAATCTTCCAATGTCGGTTCCAACAGTGACGATGCAAATTACTCGGTTTATATTAATTCAAGTTAACCAGATCGAAAGCGAAACCGGTTTAATTACACCACATCGTCTCGTTCTGATTTAGGGTTTATGTAAGTTTTAACTCATATCTCTGCCAACGACGACTCTGCTAGGGGGAAAAGTAAACATTTTGTGATCATTCGAGCTCAAATCAACAGCTAACATGGTTACAGGCGGCAAAGAATCTTCCTCGATGGCGAAGAAGAACAAAAGAAATCATAAGAGAAAGCGGGAGGTGGATTTCGAATGTATAGATTCACTTCCGTGGAGTTCTTCTATACCTATCGGAGAAGATGACGAAGGACAAACCTTCTCCACTCTATTTGCAGGTTCAGGCCAGCTCGACGGAGGTAAATAAAATTTGGTTTTTATGTTTTGTTGTGTTTCTTTCCTCTGTGAACTATTGTGGGTGTCTTCTTCTTTTGGTTAAAATTTATGCAATTTATGTTTTTTTAGGTAGCTTTACTTCTAAGCTTTTTTTTTTCTTCTTGAAAATGAACATGTATCTCAAGTTCGTGGGTGGAGTCATTGTTTTGCCTTGTTGGTTCACTGAAAGTCTGGAACTTTATACTTTTGTTTGGGCAGGTTTTCTTTCACTTGAGGAGATTGATGAAGCTGATTACAAACTAGCTCTTCCTACGATTGATAGTGAGATAACAGAGAGAGGGTTGAATTCGAAGAAACAAGCTGGAGAGAACGATGATGGTGACAACGAGAATGTGGATGAGATAATTGTAGGCGAAGAAGAAAACGAAGAAGAAGAAGAAGATGGACAAGGAAGGGAAGACGAGGATAACTCCGAGAGTCGTAAGATAAAAGAGAAGAAAATTAAGAAGAATAAAGAGAAGAAAAAGGAGAAGAAGAAGAAGAAGCAGAAGAAGGTTAAGGAGGCCGAAAAAGATCAGGAAGCTTCTACTGGTTAGTATTTCATATGCTCGTTTGTTTTTACTTTTTGGTGCAATAGGTATATGGCATTTTTTCTTAGGGATATTTAGATTTGGCAAGGAATACCTTGGTCTGTTGATTGTCTTTCACTGGTATCAGAAACTAAAAACTCTGTGGTGGATAGATTTGACAAAGATAGCATCTGATGCTATTGAACTAGCTTCATTTTAGACCCAGCTGAAAGAAAAATTTGTCTGCTCATTCTTTTAAGCTTAGCAAATAAATTTCTTGTGTTCAACCAGTTTTGCGTTAGCTGGAAACCATTAAATATCTCAAACTATCTCTTGTTACCTTAAGCATTGCTTTATGCCCATCTTTGAGGTTTGTTATTCTGTCACCAAATTCTTTTCCCCTCAACTTAAGTCAAATTATAATGATAGATCATCATTTGTAGTACTTAGCCGTGATGAGGATAACAAAGTAGTGGAGCAAGTTGAGGAAGAAGAGATTCCTCCGGAATTTAGTGCATGGAGTTCGTTGAGACTCCATCCATTACTCATGAAGTCAATATATCACCTCGGATTCAAGAAGCCGACAGAAATCCAGAAGGCTTGTTTTTCCGTTGCAGCATATCAGGGAAAGGTGGGATGACCAGCTTTATTTTCTGTCAATAAACTATATTTTATTGATGTATGGATCATATTTGGACCACAGGATGTTATTGGTGCTGCTGAGACAGGATCGGGAAAGACTCTTGCTTTTGGGTTGCCCATACTGCAACGCTTCTTGGACGAGCGGGAAAAAGTTGGTAAAATGTATGCATTGAAGGGAGGAGAAGAACAGAAATATACTGCAGATGGCTATTTACGAGCTCTCATCATCACTCCAACTAGGGAACTTGCTCTTCAGGTATCCTTTTCGATCATCACATTACTTCTTTTTTTTTTTTTTCCTCTGACATACTTCTTTGTTCACTTGTGGGTGGGGTCATAAGGAAGTTCTGAAATACAATTCCAACTTTTCCCTTATATCAGGTGACGGATCATCTTAAGACTGCTGCCAAGAATCTCAGCGTCAGAGTTGTTCCCATTGTTGGTGGGATGTCATCAGCAAAGCAGGAAAGACTTTTGAAAGGGAAACCAGAAATAGTTGTTGGAACTCCAGGAAGGTTATGGGAACTTATGTCGGCTGGAGAAAAGCATCTTGTAGAGGTATGTAATGCATAATCGGAGAGTAAAAGAATCCTGTGCTTCTTTTAGTCTGGTATCTTACTTTTAGATTAACAGACTCTGGCATAGTTATTGAATTTGTGCTTAGATGCAGTAATCAGTTTGTAATCTATACTGCTTTCTTGTAAATGGGTGTCTGCTAATCAAAGCATGTGTAAAATTTTATCACTAATATTTAGCTATTCTTAGACACTGTCTATTGTCTAAATGGTTCTGTCTTTTGCTGATCCTCTTTGGCAGCTGCAATTTTTGTCGTTCTTTGTGTTGGACGAGGCTGATCGCATGGTTGAAAGTGGTCATTTCCGGGAGCTGCAGTCTATAATCGACTTGCTTCCAGTGGCAGATAGACCAAATGAAGGGAAAACGCAAGCTGTGCAGAGTAATGACACAGTTTCCAACGCCCCAAAGAAGAAAAGACAAACTTTTGTTTTCTCAGCCACCATAGCGCTGTCTTCGGATTTCCGTAAAAAGCTAAAGCGTGGCTCCTCAAAGTCAAAGCAGTCATCATCTGGTGAAGTGAATTCTATTGAGGTTTTATCTGAACGAGCTGGAATGAGAGACAGTGTTGCCATCATTGATTTGACAACCGCATCTATTTTGGCACCAAAGATTGAAGAATCATTTATTAAGTAAGCACAGTTTGCCTATATCCCTCCTAAGCTTTTAATTTGACCGGGTAATAAGCAAGGTTTTATTGCTTGGAGGACACCATGATTTCACTCATTAGTTGCTTGCAAAACATCCAGAAATCTTTGATGGTACTTATATTTTGGTCTATCTCAGTATTCTTAGTATTAATATCTTATAACAAATGGCAGGTGCGAAGAGGGGGAAAAAGATTCTTACTTGTATTATATTTTGAGCGTCCATGGACAAGGGCGGACAATTGTTTTCTGTACATCAGTGGCAGCTTTGCGGCATATCTGTGCGCTTTTAAAGATTCTTGGACTCGATGTTTGCAAACTCTATTCAGAGATGAAGCAGCGAGCTCGGTTGAAGGTTCAAAATTCTATTGCTTAGTTATTTGTCCGCATGACTCTTTTGCTACAATAATCAAATATCATTTTGTTATAGTCTTCAAGGGTGTTTAACACACGTATTTGCTTAATATTGATACTTAGCATCTTTTCCTTTCCGCCCTCTTTATATGTCACAGGCAGTCGACCGTTTCCGTGCAAGTGAAAATGGAATACTCATAGCAACAGATATTGCAGCAAGGGGAATTGATATTAAGAATGTCCGAACTGTTATTCACTACCAACTTCCACATTCGGCAGAAGTAAGCTAAGACTTACTCTTAGTTTCTAGTTTTTCTTTGACAACATTTCTACAAGCTCTGAGCCTTTTTATCCGTAAAGGTATATGTACATAGAAGTGGGAGGACTGCTAGAGCATTCACAGATGGATGCAGTATAGCTTTGATTGCGCCAACTGATACATCAAAATTTTACACGTTATGCAAGTCATTCTCTAAGGTATATATATATTCACACTCCCAAACCAAATTTTATATATCCTCAAAAGTTAGTTTTTCATAGAGAAAAACACTGAGTTGGGTTATGCTATTGTAGATATTTTTACTTTAGTTTGGCTACTTTCATGCTGAAGGCTCCTTTGTTTGTGCTTACAGGAAAGCGTAAAGATATTCCCTTTGGATAACTCTTATATGCCAGCGGTGAGGAAGCGATTATCTCTAGCACGTCAAATAGACCAGATTGAGCGGAAAGGCTCGCGGGTACTCCTTCCATCAGTATACTGAATCTACTTGTATCCTATGGATTTGTTGTGATAGCACCAGTGTGTGAAAATTTGGATATAAAAGCAGGAAGTCGAAGTTTCTATTACCATGTCTGATGCATGATGTATCTGGAAATATATTAACCCTGTCCTATGTGATTTTTTTTGTTGGTGATCTTCGTAGTAGCTTCACATTCACTGCTCTCAGCCGGATGCTTTTTAATTCTTATAATGTTCATTACTTTTTACTTTGTCATTAATTTGTCGTTGGTATCTGCTATCCAGGAGAAAGCAGACAGGACCTGGCTTGAAAAACATGCTGAATCGATGGAACTCGAATTGGACGATGATGAAAGTGAAGAGGAAAGAGTGGACAATGTCAGGCAGAGAAAAGTGACCTCAGCAAAACTTAATAAGCTGCAGGAGGTTTGTCACCACTACTCAGAAGAAAATTCTCCTGAATCATGAAATATTAGTTTCTTTTAGAAAATCGTATAAAGAATTACATCTTGACGTTTGGTTCGATTCGCAGGAACTTAGCTCACTCTTATCACGTCCGATGCAACCCAAGAAATTTTCAGGCCGTTACTTTGCTGGGGTAAATTTTGTTCCTCTTTATCTTTTTTTTGTCATAGCCTCCATATCCCGCATTTAAGAAAAAAAGGTTTAGCCATTTTAGCTTTCTTCAAAACAGTAAGGTGCTGCTGCACAGGAGATTTATCAATAATTTTTTGTCCCAGGCTGGTGTGTCGACTCTTTTGCAGCATCAGTTTGCAGAGTTAACCAAACAAAAACAACCACAAATGCAAACTGGTGGAGATAAAAAGAGAAGAAAACTTGTTGTCATTAACCAGAACTGCATCGAACCTCTTCAAGCCCTCCGTGCAGGTGGTAACGAGGTACTTAGTTTTTGACTCTCTCTCCTAGTACCCCAATTTCATTTCAAATCACTTTTTCAGCTTGACCTTGATGACCCACCACTGGAAATATGTGGGTTGGGAGGCCATTTGGATAATCTTATTTCAATGATCTATCTTTCTTAGTTCCTGAGACAGTGTGAAATGAATTCCCAGTTTGTATGACCATATCTGATGAATGATGTTGTTGCTTTGTTCAGATGCTGAACATGAAAGGTCAGAGTGCAGAAAAGAGGCGCGATATAGCGAGCTTGAGGAAGAAAAGAAAGGAAGAGAAGATAGGTATATGTTTAATTATTTATAAGTCTGATCTAATTAAATAACTCGCTTTCACTGATGTGTGTGCTTATTTGTGCCCAGTAGGCTCAGTTGTAACTTAAAAAGATGTTTATGATTTGCTGTGTTATGCATTTTTCAGGTCGGCGTGATCAGCGAAGGGACCAGAAGAAAAGGAGAAAACTAATGGCTTCTTCTTAAATCTTTATGTCTTCTTTTTCGAAAATTTTGTCCATCCAATAGATTTTGACCTTTTCATAACCGATAAAACCATAAATTGTAAACTAGTGTATGTCACTTCTTTCTTTTCATTATCTTTAAAGAACTGCTCAATCTCCCAAATCTCTGATCACCTAGCTCGTGCCATTATAATAATTTACTATAGAAGATATTCGGAGGTTTATTCGTTTAAGGATTTTAATGGATTTAGAAATCCAAGTAAAATCATGTGTTATTCAATCAATGATTTTAAAAAAGATTTCTAAATCATGTCTTATTAGTTTCATCATTCATAAATACTAGTTAAAATCACCTTTTATTCAATATTAAAGATTTTGATATGGATTTGATTTCACATAGGATTTGAGTGGATTTGAAAATCTATTTTACTTATAAAAAGAGGATTTGAAATCCTGACTCCCACCATGTTATTTTGGGTGGATTTGAAAATAAACCTGATAAAACAGCATATGACACATAAAATCTAGGTTTAACATAGTACTATATAAAAACTTGACACACAAGCATACGACACATAAAAACTGTGAATGGTTTTTAACCTTAAGCACACATTTAACGATGCATAACTTGAGTAATTGAGTAGTCATGACTCACGAGCTCACGTTGTCTTTGTGGTGATAACTATTGATACAATGAATCGCTTTCCTTAAAAAATTACTTACAATGATTGCTGACATATATAACTTAAAAAGAAAAAAAAAATATTTGTTCGATTTATTTTCTTTTGATTCGTAATACGTTTAAACCCAATAAATAAAAACAAAATAAATTAACACCACCTGAAAATAAAAATAATTAATCCAACCTAACAAATAATAATTAATTCATCCTAACAAATAAATAATTATTACAACATAACGTTACGCTTAATCCAACTATAACATTTATCAGTAGACATATTAATAAAGACTTCTTTTATCCCGGAGAAAACGAAAGTGCAGGAAAAGTTATTGAAAAGCTTAATGACAATAGTGATCATAAAGTTTTTACAATCCAAGACCAACATAGAGAATATGTCAATCAGTGGAGCAAGTTATAACATCGAATATGTGGAGACATTCGATTGAGATGTCAGATATGTGAAAAATAATTTATATCTTTATATATATATATATATATTATATTTTAAAATGTTTGATTTTGACAAATCCATGATATTCAACTTTCAAATCCACTTTCAAATCCATGTTATTTTGAAATTTTTTTTGTTTGATTTTAAAATCAATGAAAATCTACATGAATTTCTAAATCTTATGAAGAATTTGAAATTACAAATAAACCCCCCCTTCATTTCTACAAGTTTACTTGTCAAAAAACATGTATTTCTGTTATTTTATATCTTGTCAAATTACTAATAAATTAGTATTATCATTTAGGAAGAAAATATATATGCATTACTCAAAACTTGGAAATTGGGCAATCAGACTAATATATAACAATCGTAAGTCTCCAGATATGTGACAAATCCATACATGAAAAGCTACAATCAAGATTATAGCCTTTTAAAATTTTGTTATAACGCTGAAAATTATAAAATAAAAATATAACAACTGTTATTACGCCTACTGATTTAATTTATGATCTCATTTACAAAAACAGCAGAAGCTATCACAACTTTACAATCCAAATTAAAAAAAAAAAGATATGTCAACTAACTTGCTTAACTGACAGCACTATTTTTACCTTTGAATCTGATCTGAACCCGAGTTGTTAGCCGCCGATGAACTAGACGGCCGTCCATTTTCGGTCCCTGCTTTATCTGAACCAGCGGCGACGCCAACACCCCATCTTCTAGAAAGTTCTGATGGCTCAATCACTTTAACCGAACCATCAGAGAGTCCAACAGCAAATTGATTCGGTTCTTGTGGATGAGCAGTGATCACCTGTGGAATGATCGGTGCACTATCACACAAGAAAAAGAACGCACAATAAGTCCAACAAATCACAAGGGTCAGAATTATAGGAGCTTTATATGAAGTTTGTAAAACACGGTACCTGTTTGGTGTTGGTTGAGGCATGTAAGCTGATGGAGCAATGCGACATCTGAGTCTCAAGGTTTCAGCATCAAAGACTGCAATGTTTCCATCAGCGAATGACGCATAAACCAGTTGGCTATTGCATGAGTAAGATGCAGAGGTTATGGGTGAAGAGAGAGCTTCTTGTGGTACCCACTGCACAAATATGACAAGATATGTCAGATTAAGTTTTGTTTTCGAATAAACAGATCTGGCGGTAAAAAAGATTTCTGGATTACCTTATGAATACAATCCATCCTTGACCCATCATAAATGGCAAGCTGTGTCTCATGTGAAACCAATAAATGGATTTGGTCATTGTGGAACTGGACTCGTGTGTCGCCTACTGGTGCTTTTCCAGGAGGTAACTGGATCGCTGAAGATTTCTTCTTCTCCCACGAATCAGCGGTCCAGAAGAAGAGCTGTAATAAGGTATTTGTGAGGTTACAAGCCAAGATGAGCACAACAGCTTTCAAAACCATTTTAGAAACAAAATTTGCGTTACTTGAGCATCGGCACCAGAAGAGACAAGAATATTGAGCGCGCTAGAGAATGCCAGACCGGTAATGTGCTTCTGGTGACCTTTCAACTTTGTTTTCACCTATAGATTAAAAGAGGTTATATTACAGATTCATTTACGAGGCGAATTAGTAATTACAACAGAATTTTGGTAAAAATAAGTCAACCACGGAATCAAACAAACGTATCTTACCTCATCTACCCTGACGTTGTAGATATGTATACTCGAGTCCTCCATCCCGATTGCAATAATGTTATTATCTTGAGGATGAAATGCCAAGAACGTTGAAGCTGGTGGCGGTGGCATGAAAGTCGTCATTACCTGTCAATCATGTGAAACATGACATTTAGCTCACATATTTACAGACATGTTGTTCAGAGAATATAAAAGTTCGATTAAGCTGCTTACCTTGAAAGTCATCATATTGAATAACGAAACCTTTCCACCACAAGCTGACATTACGTATGAATCATTCTTAGAAAGAGCTATACACGGCACTGTTCGTTCAGGATTCTCGGGAACATCATTTGTCATTAGGAGACCGCTGTTAGGTTGCCAATGCTGTGGAGTTACACTAGCAGTTGCCTTCAAAATAAAGAGAGACACTTTTAGACACTTATGCGAGAGAGCTTCAAATAAGTGACTCAACAACTCTCATATAATGAGGTGTAGAATTTAATAGGTATAGAGTATCACCTTCCCAGTTGGGTTTTGCTCATTCCGGATCCACTTCCATAGTCTTTGGACACCATTTGATCCAAGAGCCAAAACACCGACGCCAGAATTTGTATAAAGAAGCCGAGCAACCTTTAGAATTGACATAGCAGCAAAAGATTACTCCAAGATATTTATTAATGAACAGAACAATCATTGGCAATTTCAAGCTGAGACGGCAACAAACCTTGCTAACAGAATCCTTGCTATCTGGCATTGTCACTTGTCTGCACTGAGTCGGATCAACAATTTCTGTGAGCTCCAACGGTTTAGACTTATCAACAGACTCCAAATTTCTTGGCTTTTCCATAGTTCTCGACATTGCTTCAATTCCATTCTGCATACATAATAACACCTAAGTTGGATAGAGTACTTACAACATATTCTGATTTACTCAAAAACAGAACCACAATCCGTTGAGAATTTAGGCCACAATTCTAATCTTCCCATGTAAAATATTTAGTCAGGGAATGAGTCCATAGATTAAGGATTCTTGATTGAAATAGGAAAATATATAGCAAAAAAAAATCTACTAAATTCTTAATCATACAGGAATTTGGGTTGGCCTTGCAGGAGAGTCTGTGTCCATGTGTTCAATTTTACCAATAGTTGGGCTGATGCTTGGAGCCATTGCGGAGGTGGATACCTGAATCACCAGCATTGACTCTCGAGTTAAAACTGGACAAAAGGCATGAGTAATAAAAAGATTACAAGTATAACGTGAAAAGGAATGATTCCAACCTTCATATCAATGGATGCTTTAGATGCTTCAAAAGACCGAGCTTCAAATGCTCTTAAGGTTCGAAGACCATCAGTATTTGCAAGGATCTTGAATCCATTATCTGCTGTGGTAACTGCAAGAAGATTCCCTTCCTTGTTGAATCTCAATCGGGGTAGATTCTGATATAAGCAGTACATACAAAGCAACAGGCTTGAGAATACAAATATACAATAGATTATATATACAAGTAGCCAAGAGGAATATTTTGGGCAAGAATTTCATACCGGAAGTCCTCCTTCAGCCTCAACAGTTGTCAAAAGATTTGTATTGTCCATGTCCCAGAATTTCACTTGATTGTCTTCACCAACAGCCAAGAAACGATTACGGGTTGTATCAAACTGAACAACTCCAGTTGATTTCTTCCTAAAGCCTAAATATGTTCTCTTTAGGGCACCTTCGCTCTCATTCCACTCAACGAGGAAAGAGTCTCCATCTTTACTCGTCCCACAAGAAAATAATCTGAAAACACAGCAAACGTTTACTTATTTGAACTGTTCAAAAGATTTTGAATTGATGGCAGAGACATAATTAGCAACTCTAGCTCTTCAAATACGAATGATGTACCTGCTTCCATCAGCACTGTATAGCATCGTTGTACACCACTGTCCTGGTGCGTCATAATCAACCCGAGAACCAATATTATCATAGAGCCAAGCCTTGATCTTACCATCAAGAGCAGTTGAGAATATAAACTGCATAGTAAAAAAGAGAAGAATATATTACAAATAGAAAACAAAAGTATGAAAGCTTCAGGTCTTTCTATACAAGAGATGCATGTACCTGAATATTTTCCTTCTGGTGAGGGCAAATGGAATAAACCGGTGCCTCGTGGCCTTCAAAAGTGTAAAGCTTCTTCCCACTCAAATCCCACACCTAAGAAATCACATAATTAGACACGGAAATAAAAATCAGAATTCAAAGCCACAATCCTTACACACCTTAATCAATTTGTCATCCCCACAAGTCACAACACACATTTGTTTGTTCGGGTGGGCGAACGCCAAGTCATTCACACAGCCTACATGAGCATCAATCTAATACACAGAAACAAACGATTGATGAAAGTTTAGCATAAATGAAACAAAGATAATAAACTAGGTACAAAAGAGAAGATTAAACATGCCTCGAGGTGTTGACGTAGGTCCGAGCCTTGGTATGCATACACATGGATCAGATGTTTAGTAAAAGAAACCCCTGTACAAGGAAAATGATACCCAAGTTCAAACTTCGTGTCTACTTGAAACCATATCTTTATAATTGAAATGGTTTTTGGACAATCTCATCTACCATACCAATCAAATTTCCATCCGGGCTCCATGCTACACGAGTGACGGATATCGATGGGTCTTTAACAATAGAACCCTGTGAAGAATGTGCCATCACCACATTAACAAAATTCATAGTTAAATTTTCATCTCATAGGGTAAGAACAGAACACAAATCACTCAAGGCTGGATTAGCTTAGTGTTGAAGTGTGTTTCTAGGAATTTAAAATAAAAACGATGGAAGAAGAAAGAACAACCTGAAAGATCACAGAACAAGCTGCCATATTCCATATCTTGAAAGGCTCTGTGACAACCTTCTCTCTGGATCCAACTTCCCACAAGGTGACTTCGCCGCTTGAACAACCAACTACAAGCAATAGACAAGTTATAACAAGATCCAAATAATAAGCCCAAGTGCTCAACTCTACTAAGCTTTTCATGGTAGCAAAGGACTAACCAGCGAGTAAAGTGTGATGAGAAGGGTGAAAATCCATGCTAATTACCACCGACCCTTGGCGAATTGTACTCACGACATTTCGAGGGAGGTCATCAAGTGACGCAGCGGGATGTGATTGAGCAGAATATGTGACCTGTGATTTGAAAAGTAGAGCCAGATACTCAACATCAAAACACATACCAAGCAACAAGAGGTTTTTTTTGCTCATTAAGCATTTCATAAACAAGGGAAACCTCAAAACAAGTACCTCGTTGGAGGTTTGTGCAGACCGTAAGCGTTTCATGAGTTGTTCGTGATCAGAATTTTGATAATCCATCAATCCTAGAGAGTTTGACGGTGCCCGAGGGTGTTTCAGCACATTAACTGTTGTGAGGAAATACAGCAACAGGATTTCAGGTCTTAGAAATTATTTCCTAACAACTCTAATATAACAATTAGAAACTCCAAAGACACCGTAATATCCAAAACACACGAAACATTAAATATACCTTGACTTGGCTGCATAGGAAACGGGGATGCAGCCACGGCACCAGATGGAACTGATGAAGAAGGATTTGGGTTTGCCATCCATCCAGCTAAAGCATTGGCGTTAGGAGCTGGAGCAGGACTAGGTTGAAAAGGCTGCACAGATACAATGGTTTCATCAACTCTCAAAATCTAAACATTAAGTTATAATAGAATAGGTGGAAGTGAGTAAGTGAACCTACTCCACCATGTACGCCAAGAGGAACAAAGTTTGAAGGTCTTGCAACAGCGGCAACTGGAAGATTCACAGGAGTGAGTGCGCGAGCACCATTTGCTGGTGAGCAAGAGTGATCCAGGAACAATGTTTTGATGTCAGGATTAGGCCTTGGATTTTTACATAGCTGGTGCTGCCAGTTCAAGCTGCAATTTCAAAAACACATGTCACACACACTTAACTCATCTATATCGAGAAAGAAAAGAAAGAAAACAGACGCCTCTTAGTTCACCTTTGATTGATCAAAGTTCGCAGGCGAGAAGCTTTGAAACTGGGGAAGGCTAGCTTCTCTCGAAACAGAGGATTTGCTTCAATCAATTTCTTCAACTCAGTATACATTATAGACCTTGCTGACTTTGTATCACCATATTTAGACAATTGTTCATTTTCCCTAAGAGAAGACAACAAAACACTCGTCAACACTAAAGTGACTCCCTTTAAAAAATTCACTTACAAAATGGCAAAGCAAAAAGAACCTAAAATTCTCCAGAGTTAGAAGCTGAGTAATCTCCTTGTAAAGCTCCTCGTTAAATGTGGCAAAAATTTTCAAATCTTTGGCTAATATTTCAACAGCTTTTGCTCTGTCATTCCTGAAAAAACGCACAAATGTATCAAATCAAGAACACCAGTCTAAATATTCAGGCAAACAAGAACAAAAAACAAGAGAAATCATTACCGATCTAGAGCTTCGAGATACTTTTGCTTCCTAATCTCAAAGAAAATTTTCATAGAGTAACGATTATCATCGACTTTAGTGAAACCAGAAAGATACTTCTCCACTTCATCCCAGTCTCCAGCTAGAGCTTTCTCCTCAAAGTACTTAATATTAAAGAAGAACCCAGATTCCTGCTCTAACCTACACATCAATTTATCCAAACATCAAAATTACGCAAAAGAACCGGTGAAAAGAAAGAAAAAAGAAAACACAAACTTACTTGTGAACAGATTCCTTAAACTTCTCTTCATCCAAGAACTGAAGGATTAAGAAAACTAACTCTCTGCTCAAAGAAGACATTTTCACAAACTCTGAGAAGAAGAAATTCAAGAAATATATAGCGATCTGGGGTAATCGTGAAAGAAGGGTAGGTCAAAGTTTATGAAATCGATTCAGTCGTAGTTAGGAATATGGTTTTCTAGGGTTTCTGGTTCTCCATTTCCTCGCGTCGCAAAGCGAAAAAAATGAAGTTTGATAAGCTCTATAGCTAGAAAAATCTCTCAATTTATATTTAAGAAAAAAGTACGACTTGTTCTCCACTTTCTTCGATGCGTTTTGTCACACAGACTGTAGTTTGATACGCTATTAAGCTTATCAGTGATAACTTATCAGTTATCGTATAACTTGATAACCTCGTTTGTCTATACTGTTTGGTCTGATCCCTTTGCTATGGCTTTTATCTCATGCGGTTGAGCCCACCGAAATCAAATATATGTGGGTACCCTTGTCAGTCTCTGTACCGACCATTTTAACACGTGTCGTTCTTGGGAAGAGTTTTTAACGAATATAACGATGGGCTGCGAAGTAGGAGATTATAAACCCTTTGGTGGATTACGTCACGCGGATTCAAAAAATGGAAATGAACTGAATTGGGCAGAATTTTAGTGGCGTCCGCCACATGTTGTTGCCTTGTTAGGGGGAATGACGTGGTCTCGATATCTCGGAGAAGATTCGCGGTTTTTCGTCGGAGCGTGATTTTATCGTGAGATATCAATCATCAGCGATATATTACTTCTAGCTGAGAGCGACTGCTAATGGCCGAGACCAAATCCAGCCAATGATACTTCTTGTTTGATTCGACCATTATAAGTCTAATTAAATAATCTAAGCAATGAAAAACTATATGAAATTCGTTTTCTTCAGATTTTCAAACATATTACAATAACATTTCAAGTATGACTGGTATATCATTTTAGGATTTTCTTTTTATAAAAATTCATAATTTAAATAATGTTATAAACGAATTTATTATCATTAAAGTTTATTATGAAACATAATTAAACAATGCTTTTTTTTTACGAAAAAAATCAAAACCAAAAATAAAAATTATAACAATGAAATATGCTATTAAAATGAGATTTACGAGAAATCTCGCGAATTTAAGTCATAATATGTATTCCCTTTGTCTCGTATTATTAAATTTTTAAAGTAAATATATAAATACTAAGAAAAAATAAATATCTTTTTATTAATAAAATTCAACCAATAAAAAAAACATAACAGAATTCAAATGATCATAAACTAATAAATTAATATAAATGATGCATAAAAAACTGAAAAAATTTAATATTTTAAAACAATTTTTTTTCTCTAAAAAATTCAATAACTTGGGACAAAAAGAATACAATACCGTTGGTCTAAAAGTTCATAATTATGTTGTTCAAGAATAGCTAGGATAAACTATATGAGGATAACAGAAAGAGGAAAAAAAAAAAACAGAGTGGTTGTAACCATTTTGTATGCATATAAGACAGACAAAAAACTTGTAATTTAATTACACAAACCCTCTCAGGCTCTAATGATCCACATGTTATTAAACATGTTTTTGCTAACGATCAATATCTTTTATAGTAAAAAGTTTCTTGGTCCCACATTAAGAGGCCGACTTGATTAGTGAGAAGCCCAGAATTAGCCCAGCGAGTTTGTGTCTTTCAATTGGCTGTTACATATAAGCCGCAAGAAATCAACGGCAGGAGAGGTTTTTTGAAGGTTATATGTGTAACAGATTCGATACTTAAAACAGCAATTTCACTCTTTTGTTTAAAAGATACAGTGACTCTACCAAGTGTTAGAGATGAGCAACTTGCGGTGTTATTTTAAGCAGAGAAACAGAGACTTATCCCACTTTCTCTAGTACAAACATTGTTTGAACCGAACCCAAACCGGTATCCGAATGAAATCTAAAAAAACTAGAAACGGACCGGACCGGACCGGACTGTTTGTGTGATAGTGGCAAAGCAGTAATTCTAAAGAGTTGGGGACTTATTTTGGTACTTTTGAAATACCGCAAAACAAAACTATAACGCCGTCTGTCTTGTTGTTCCTCGAAAACCCTAGAAAGAAACTGTAAAACCCTTTCTCTATCTCCTCCCTTCACCATTACAGCTCTACTGAAAGTTGTGTTTTGTCAACAATGTCTTCCAAGGGTCTGAAACTGCAGAAATCGACCAAGAGGAAGGTTACCGAAAGCTCTGATAAATTCGATTCTCTTAAATCAAAGAAGCCAAAGCTGGTGTCTGGAGAACAAAATGGTAAACCTAAATTTGTTAAACCTAAATCTGCTGGAGACAAGGAGCAGAGTGTTACGCTATCGAAGAAGGAGCGTCGTGTTCAGGCTAAGGTAAACATTTTTGGATTTAGAATCTATGTCTAATGATTTAAACCGACTTGAATTAGAATTTGGTGTCTGATTCTTGATGTATTTTTGATTTTGGGTTGCAGGAGCTAACAGAAGCTCGGAGGAAGAAGAGGAAGCCGCATTACACTCTTGAGCAAGTATGTACCTTTTTTTTTTTTTTTTTTGTGAATTGAGATTTCTGGCTTTAGTTTGTTTTTCTACTTATTGTAATAGAGGATTGATAAATTGTATGCTTTAAGCGCGTAATGAGAGTATAATCAATATGGTTTCGTCTACATAATTTTGCACTCTTCCAAACGGGAATTAGTAGTGGGCATAGTACTGATCACTCTTTCATACGTTATATCAGGAGCTTGCATCTCTATGGGAGAAGATGAGGCGTCGTGACATTGGCAAGGAGGATCGATCAAAGTTAGTATACATTAAAGGATGCCTTAGATTCTTTGATTTTAAACGTTCTATTTCATATTTGTTTGATTAAATTTGGTTTTAAAACTATTTGTTAGGCTAATATCTGAAGCTATAAGAAAGATGAAGGGAAAGATTCCAGAGATTGCAGTCTCACATGTTTCATCCCGTGTACTCCAGGTGTGTTTTTGCATCTTTGAGTTTTTTTATGAGAAAGGCTGCCAAATCCCTAAGAACATATAGCTTACAAATATTGGTCTGTTGTTTTCTCCTAGACTTGTGTGAAGTTTTGCTCACAAGCTGAAAAAGATGCTATCTTCACAGAACTCCAGCCACACTTTCTCAACCTTGCTTCTAACAAATATGCTGTTCACTTTATACAGAAGATGTTGGATGGAGGTAAGCTCTAACGTCAAGTTTAAATACAGCTAGTTGTATGCTTGCTTATTCAAACTGTTAATTTGAGATTTATTTGTGCAGCATCTAAGCAGCAGCTGCAAGCTTGTATATCCAGCCTCCGGGGACACGTTGCTCCTCTCCTCCGTCACATGTTCGGATCTGTTGGTATGTAGGCTGCTGATGAAACATAGTGATGTTTCAACATATATAATTTTGGACTACTTGCTTACACAAATTAATCTTATATGTCATAAGAAGATGCGCATAGCATTTTTTGTTTCTTTTAAAGCTCACTTTCTCTTTGTTTTTTAAATTTTCCTCAAGTTGTGGAGCATGCATACCATCTTGGAACGGCAGCACAAAAACAAGAACTCCTTGCAGAATTGTATTCTACAGAGCTTCAATTATTCAAGGGCTTGACCTCAACGACCGAAAAAAGGTAAAATTTCATTGATCTTCCTCGTCTTACTCTAGCGCATAAGAAATAGAGAAGCCTGGTCTCTAGTTTTTTTTTTATCTTGATATCTAGAGAGCTAGGATTCCTAGCTTTCATTTTTGTTATCTGTGATGGTAATTACAAACTCGATAGTACTCTTTACTGTCATGAGTTGAACATATATTAAGAGTACTGAATGTGGTTTAGGGTGGTAGACATCATCGCTAAGCTAGGACTGCAAAAAGGCGCTGTTAATCGACACATGACTGCCATTATTCAACCGATTCTTGAGAAGGGAATTGTGGACCACACTATCACACACAAATTGCTGATTGAATACCTGACTATAGCTGATAAGGTATTTATATATTTTTTTATATATGTGTGTGTAAATTTGTTTTGCATTACATTCTTCTTTTTATTTACTAAATTGATTTTTTTCCGTAGACTTCTGCTGCGGATGTGCTTCAGCTACTGACAGGCCCCCTTCTTTTGCGTATGGTTCATACTCGTGATGGTTCTAGGCTTGCCATGCTTTCTATCAAACATGGAAGCGCTAAGGTACACATTCTTGATTTTTTTAAGTACTGGTATCTTCTTTCTTTTACTCATTAACTGATATTTTAAGGGATTACCCCTCATATTATAAGTGGGTTTCATTTGTATATCTCATAAGGTTTCTCCGGACCAGTTTGAACTAATGTCTTATCTTTTGAAGTACATTGAGCCCAAGTTTTTCTTTCCCTTCTAATGGTTGTATATGTAAATCGTGATTTAAAAGTAAATATCAAAACAAACTTTTAAACAGATTTCATGGTTGATATCTATTTTGACCTCTAGTGCAAAGGACTGATGGTAGATGTTTCCATAGGAAACTTATAAGTTGAACTTCTCCTCTTTCTAAATCATATTCTTTGCAGGAGAGAAAGAAGATTATCAAAGCAATGAAAGATCATGTTATGAAGATGGCTTCTGATCAGTTTGGAAGTATGGTAAGGAGGCCTTTATATATTTTATTTTGGATTTACCACTTATAGTACTTCACTGGCGGTTTGTCTTTGTCTTTCAGATAATAACCCCTTGTCTACCATGTGTTCACAGGTACTTGCATGCATTTTTTCAATAGTTGATGACACAAAGCTCGTGACTAAGGTAATTTCACTGAGCCAAATAAAAGATTGCTGGAATCTATATGCTTATGTTCTGATTCTTCTGAATCATGTTCAACCATACACAGATAATTGTTCGTGAGCTTGAGCCCACCCTAAAGGATCTTGTTATGGACAAGGTTTGTGTTCCTTATATATGAAAATATTCTGATGACATCTAACCTTTTATTGATTCCATTTTGTACATAATCTTGTTCCTTTGTTTTTAGGCCTTTCTATAATTAATATGTTGAATTTCTTCAAGTATTTATTTTCTTCCTTAACGTTTGCTTCATTATTGTGTCTGCAGAATGGTAGGAGACCGCTATTGCAACTACTGCATCCAAATTCTTCACGTTATTTCAGCCATGATGATTTGGCCTCTCTTGATCTGTCTGTTCCATCACTTTGCTCAATGGTATGATGATATATGTCCCCAACTATCTTTTCAATTAAAATGCTAGAATTATTCGTTCTTATGAATTCCACTGGATATAAAACCTGTCAATCTTTTCCATTCAATTTCCAGGATAAGTCGGAGACATCCTCTGAAACAAAGGACACAAATGGTAACGAATCTGGTGAGGAGACGAAAGATGAACAAGAAGATACAGTAACTGAACATACAAATCATGAAGAAAACGTCAAAGCTGCAGGTGGTAAGAAAGATCCCCTTGTGAGAAGACAGGAGTTGCTCGTTAACAGTGGCCTTGCTGAGGTGTGTGTGACGTGGTGATTCAGTTTTCAGTTAATTGCTTTCTGATACAATGTTGCAACTTTAATTGTATTACTTCTCATGGTTCATTCTTGATTTGCTGGACAGAGGCTTATTGATGTGTGCGTGGAGAACGCCGAGGAATTCCTCAAGTCTAACTTTGGCAAAGAGGTCTTGTATGAGGTACTGAAATTTGTTTTCTCACATCTTTTGTAGGTTTTAGTCCTGTTATAAAAATTTTAGGGGATAAACAAAATCTTCAGTATAATAAAAAGTGTAAGATTTCTGGGAAAAAAAACAGATTTCTGTAACCATTTAACTTGAAGATGATACCAATTTTTCACATGATATTTGTTAGGGTAGATACTCGTATAGTCTTATCTACCTTTCATAACAGATGATACTTTCATTCAATATTTCCTGAAGTTCAATCACTCCCCCGGATTAATCATCTATTTTGATAACAAGTGCTAATTTCCAGTTTTCTTTTCTTCTGTATTGTCGTGATCTTTTTTTCCTCTCAGCTAATCTCTAGTTTTCCTCATTTTCACGTTTTTTTGTATCAGGTTGCGATCGGAGGCTCTGATGGTATTCTTTGCCCATCTATGAGCGAGAAGCTCTGTGAGCTGTATGAAGCTATTAGTTCTGTAGCATCAAAGCCGAAACCCCAAAAATCTGAGAAGGATTCAGAGCACATCCTGGAAAACTTTCACTCAAGTCGGACCATAAGAAAACTTGTCTTAGATTGCCCTGGTTTTGCGTCCACTCTCTTTAAGAAGGCCTTGTCTGGAAAATGCCGGTCGTGGGCTGCAGGACACTGGTTAGTTAGCCTAATGACTCCTCTCATACACCCATTTATCTGCAAACAAGCAGTTTTTTTTTAGTGAAGTCTCGAAATCTTGTCCTGTGTTAAATCTTTTTTTTTTTTTTTTGGCAGTTCAAAGATACTATCTGCGTTCCTAGAGACTGAAGATCTTCAAGTTCGTGAGATGGCTAAACCAGAGCTTCAGGTGTTGGTGAATGAAGGCACTTTGAAAATCTCAGCAATAAAAAAACCTGAATGATGCAGCAGCCAGCATTGTTGAAACACCTGGGTCTGTTGTGTTCTCGATGAGTGCTTCTGAGACTAGAAAAGACCTTAAAATGTACACATACGACAAAAATATAATGGAAGTAACAAAATGGGGTTTCAGAATTGGGAATCTGGGCTTTGGAAAATTTTGTCCTTTCTTTTTCCTTTTGTAGTTTATCTTCCTGCAGCTTTAAAACCTTGGTTACGAGACTGGCTTTTTTGTAACTCAAACGCAATCGTTAATGGCCTTTGTTTTTGTAGTTGATAATGTCATGGTATCCTATAGTTGGCTAGAATCTCATAATCCATTTTACTTAGATTCTCATAGTTGTTTTATGGACTACTATAGATCAGAGCCATGCATGTGATTCACTGCTTAATTCTCTGCCATTTCAATGTTTCGAGACCCCTAGAGAATTGTGTAGTAAGACTTGGCTGCCAATAACAATGATAAACATATGAATCATTACATGCCAAATCTACAAAAAAACATGATGAACCTCTTACTCACCCATCTCTCCATTCTCAACCACTCTCCCCACAATATCCATTATTCTATGTAAATGTATATATTACATTATTTTTGTTCATTGACGCTCAAAATACATTGATAAATTTATATGTTATAGAGGTTAAAGAAGTGTTAAACTAAGAAGGGCGAAAGAAAAGACAGAGAACAGAAATATCATCCATGGCGATGCTTCTTCTCTTCCTCCGCCAAAGCACCACAGCTCTCTCTACTAATCTCTTTGCACTCTTTCTTCTCTCTTTAACTCCTCTTACTATCTCCACTGCCTCATCGTTCGTCATCACATCCCACATCTACATACACACATTACACTATTATATGTTTTATCAATCTTTATTTTGATACAAATGTGAGTAAATTGATATATTACCCCATCGGTGGCCAAGATTAGAAACTGGTCCTTGTCGGTTATCTTTCGGTATGTTACTTCCGGTTCAGAGACTAAACCGAAGTCTTTAAGGCAGTAATCTCCGAATGCTCTTGAAACAGCTAAACCGAGTGATCCTCCATTCGGCATACCCACCCGGTACACTCCCGGTTCATCGTCTAGGCAGAACAATCGTCCATCTGACTGTTTTATCCGTTCTGCTTCCTCTGTTTTACCCGGAAATTATCACATACGAATGGTTATTTCCTATTTTATCGAATCTTTTTATCTGAATTTGTATAATATGGAAAAGGTTTCTGGGACTATACCGGGAATATTCGGTTTATTGTCTATCGAGAGCTGAACCGGCACTAAACCGTTCCCGTCATCAGAAGTTGTTGCAAGTACAGCTCGTGAGTCACCAGCATTTGCTATAACAAGATGATCACCCTTAAAAATAACAAAATCAAACTTCAACATTTAGTAAGGTTGAATACTCAAATACCATTCGTATGGTTACAACTTACAAGAACATATAAACTGTAAGTACCTGCAAAACCGCGGTTAGGGCGGTGCAACCGCTGCAGTAAGAATCAATGGAAGGATTGGTCTTAAGATCAAGATCGATGAGGGAGAATGTTTTCAGGCAAGCTTGCTTCCAGAGATCCAACGGAGAGGAACATTCCGGTGAGGATGATAAGGAAGCAAGTGTTTGTTGCCATTGGCAAAGCAGAGAAGATGGAAATGATTTTTTAACCCTTTTGGCTATCACATGTCCCCATGGTCCATGCCCATCAAACATCCCACAAAATGTTATGTCTTCTTGGCACCCAAAGCCCTACATATTGTGTAATATAAATTCATAAACAAAAGTTTCAACTTCTTAACAATCATATATATGTACACAATTTAGTAACTACATGTCATGATTCCATTTCAACATATTAATTTATAGATATCATAACTAATATATATAAAATCCGTTACACGGAAAGAAGAATTACCTAACATGTAATATATTTATATAAAGTGTACCTCCCAAACAATGGCACGATCTTGGTTAATTCCTTTCTCACCTCTATTAGAACAAATAGAGGTAAATCTCTTAGAACTAACAAAGCCAGAAGTACCGAGCAAACTCGAGTTCTTCTTCGAATCTTTTATCATCGTTTTTGCGATCTCTGTCCCTCCATCTTCATCTCCCGAAGGTTTACCTTTCTTTGTCGATACGGTTCTCGCAAATCCATCCAAAAACGCCGGTAAAAGCACCATGTTCTTATGATCCTACAATATATAACGAACTCTATTTATAAGTTACAATGGTTTTTAATATAAGTTAAGGTAATATATAAACACATGATTGCTGCGGCTGAAGATGAACAAGAACAAACGAAAGAGACATCCCAAAAGAAAAAGAAGAACAGAACACAACAAACAAAAAAAGTACCTTTTCTCTGATGAATATTCTTCTTGATCGGAGTTTCTCTGTTGAATATATTTTTTTTTCATTTTGGTGGATTTACTACTTATAAGCTGGTGAATGGTCTCTATGACTCATCATCATCTTTCGCTTTCTCTCCGACTATTCTAAGCCTTTTATTTTAATACATATATACACGTACAACTACATATATAAATTTCTTCTTTTTTGCATGTCGATAAGGACACGTATATGTTATGAATAAAGTTGACGACAAAATTTTTTATATAAAACTTCTGAGTTGAAGATTATACAACAATTAACAAATATCTATCTATATATATATATATATATATGTATATTGTTAGTTTAAGGAAACGTATGTGTTTTCCATTGATAAAAGAAAATTAAATTAAATGCACCGTATACTTACTTCGAAGGACCTAGGAAATTAAGAAATTACATGTTTTAACTCAAACATTTATAAACATTCAGTACAATAGTCCAAAAATATATAGACCAATCCGTGTTATAAACTCGATCTTTTATGTTGATCGATTTTATATGTAAACTCGTAAAAGAATTACAAAATCGCATAAAAGCATCCTCAACGGTTGAACTCTATCTTAGTTTCTTATTTATAATATTTTAATAAATTTAATATAACTTCATTATTTATTTAGATTTTAAATTGTAAATGAAGAATTTGTCCAATCATCTATTGATATATGTCAAATAGGTTTCTTACTATGATTTCAAAGGTTCTTATTTAGGAACTCCATCTTATTCTCTCTCATTGTTTTATATTATTTTATATTGTTTAAAACATAAGAACTTCTCTTAAAACATAAGGTCTATACCATAAGTTTTCAATCGAATTGTTGATACAAAAAAAAAAAAATCTGTAACCGAACAAAGTATAGGAAGTACAAAATTACATTTGGATATATCTTATATATGTCGATTTGGTGTATTTTTAAAGTCAAAACATGGTATAGGCATGAACAGTGTATCAACAAAACTGTGATTTCTTTTTTTAAAGGGTGTATTTTTACTCAAAACATATACCATTTTTGTGTGTGTAGTAGTATAGCTAATGCATTTGTTGGGAAATATTGGGTATTAAGGAAATGTTTGGCGAATGAAGGTGTTACTTCAACACAATCACCAAACGCGAAAATTGGAAAATTATTATTTTGGGGGTCAAATAACACAAACAAAAAAATGCGTTACAACAACCACAGTGAATAGCCAATCAAAGTTTCCTTTTTGTTGTCACGATATATAATAAAGCATAAGACCGACAATTGAATAAATTAGAGCTGGTTAATACCTCATTAGGATAGAGATGTATAAACTATAATATAAGAAAATGTCTAGATTAAATGTGGATGTGGAAGAAAGTTAATAAATCAAAGAATGTGGTAGTATATAAAATGATATCATGTGGGGTTTGTTAAACAATAAGCACTTGTCCAAAAAAGTTGTGGCTGAGAGAGGCTCTCGAATCTAAAAGCTAATGGTAAGTGCCTTTGATCCGAAACAACTCTTATCTTTAATATTATTGTTTTTATTACACTTATATATGTCAAATAATGAATGATTAAAAATTGACATAGTAATGCACAGATTTCTTCTTAGTCGACTAATAAATAATTTTATATAGCCGAGTTTTAGGTCGTAATCTAGACTACCATAAATTTTGTTTACATACCGTTTTTATGCTGCAAAGACTGATATTCTAAAATAGCTAAATAATTATAAGCAAGCCATGCATTACATTAAGACTATAATCATTTTTTTCTTTTGTAACTTTAAGGGGTCATATAAGAGAAGATCATCTTTCCCTTTGCACAAATGAAGTGGAGAAAATATATTTAATACATATATGTACGCAATAAAGACATGGGCTCGCATCAAATTTTTACGTGTGTGTTTATATACAATCACGTGTATAAGGTTTTATATCGTCTTTTACTTTGCTTTCTTTGCACCTTATTAACTAATTTATACATAATACATCTACGCATCTATATTTTATCAATATATATATGTGCCTAGTGCATATGTTAGATTTTATACAAGTCCACTTGGCTAGATTTCTTAGGTAATCCATAGATATCAGTGCTTACGACTTTAATTTATAATTTAAGTGTGAATAATTATTAAAATTAAGAGTGCGGACATGCTTGGACTTTGGGTGGGTGGTAATAACATTATTGTGAAATATAGCTTTATAAAATATGGAAAGAGATAATATTAACTAATTTACTTTAGATGGAATATGCTAAACGCATGGTCGTCACAATGTAGCAAACTAATAAACCAAATCTAATTCTTACTTGGGAAACCTTGAATTTGAAATAAGATCATGTAAACCTGAACCAAGTTACAGCGCCAAGATTTACTTTGATTTTTTTTTTTTTTTACTTTTAAATAATCACAAATTAGGCTTCAGTATTAATACTCTGACCAGTATATATGAAAAGTTCAAATTCAATTAGAAAGAACTTCTAACTAAACTGAATGTGTTGTATGACTTACAAAACGGAATCGCAACTTTTCATATGTAAGTTGTATGAATAAGTATTTGATCACCAAATCCTTCACATGGTATCAGTTTTTTATCTTTGAATTTTCTTTTGTAAGTTGAGAGACATAACACACAACAAATAGATACAAACAGTGGGAACAAAATACGACACAACAAGGAGATGCAAGTGGTAAAGATGGAGTTGTTTGGTTCAGAGGCAAACAAAGAAAAGAGTCAAAAGACCCAAAACTCATGTCACATCACATATTCACATGGCACCTCGTGGATCTTGAAACCCACATTATATTATTCAGTCTTTTATCGCATAATTACAGATCATATATGCGGGGTGACAAATGAAAGTTAAAAGTATAAGATAGTAAATAGGGAACCCTAGTAAATATATAACTCAACGAAAAGCACCTGTTTCTTTTTTACTTTACCTCGGAAGAGAGAAACCAAAAATAGCAAAATGGCTTCTCTTCTGAGTTCCCTCCTGTTTCCACATATATCATATCCCTATACAAACATCTTTAATTTCTTTCTCATAAACTCATGAGAAGAAATGGTTAAAAGTAACAATGAAGTATTCTTCGTGTAGAGTGATCTCGGATAATCGAGAATGGAGGTATGATCTCAATGGAAGACTTGAGGGGAGGCGTAGTATTCACTCTCATTGAAGACCGGTCTTAGATCTTCTTTACACATGAAATCTAAAGGAAATGTGACGAGATGTCCCTTTACCGACTTTAGTCTGTCCATTGGATCGCTTCTCTTGATGTCTCCATTATGGTAAGATTCCAGCTTCTCGGGTGCTATTCCCAAGTCAATCGTTGTGTGTCCCAGTTTCTCTTTCCAATACGATATGCTTTGTCTGAAGGCCATTCTGCATATATACCCAAGAGGTTTCATGTTCCAACGCCATGGATCAATCATAGTCTAAAATATTTTCGTGTGGAGAGGAACGCGGAATTGTACCTTGAATGGATGAGATCATTGGGCACACAAGAGAAGACATCCTGATATATCATTGTGTTTGTCTGCGTTGGGATAAATAAGCGCATGGGTTATATCTGGCCATTAAAATAAAATTTCACCATGTAGTCACGTTGCTAATACTAACCTTTGCAGTTGCCATCCATATCTCCTTGTAGGTTGAATCAGAGACAGGATCAATAATCTGATCGATCTACAAAGAAATAACCAAAGATCATATTTTAGTAATAAAAGTAGGGGAAGCATTTATAGTCTCAATACCCTATTCAATCATAATCATTATTTGAAAGTTCATCCCGGCGAGGTTCAGATCATCTTTCATCATTAGGTCTAAGTACAAGAATAATTTCAATTGCTTTTGAAGTTTAAAATCTGCTTATATACTGATATCTCTTATACAACTTCATAAGAACATTATAGAGCAACTTAAAGATATGATACAAACCTCTCCACTACGAAGTCCAAGGTGCTCGGACCACAGAGAGAGCCTAAGACTTGAAGAAAATTTTCCAGCCTTCCATGGCTTTTCTGCCATGCGGGAATCTACTAACTCTGTGTCTTCGATTAGTACTCCAATCTGAAATAGAGCATATAGAAGCATGATATACTTTTTATTGTTCAGTAATCAGTATACACGGTTATAAGAAAAAACTTCTTCAGCATACTTTAAATCAATTTAGCCCTAACTATAAACTCTGCTATAATGTGTTGAGGTAACAATACTATATTTTCCTTCCACCAACAAAAGAAAACAAAAGCTTTTTAACAGAAACCTACTCCATTCTTCTACCTTTCTTACTCTTCTTCTTTTTTTTTTTACATTCTTCACCTTAGTGTTGAATATGACATGGGCTTTTGGAAATCAATGTTTAATACAAGAAAGCACGTGAGATAAAATATGACCTCAGAATCCCTTGAGCCAAGTAAACTCCGGTCGTTGATATTAGCAGATCCAATCAATGTGGAACGGTCATCAATTATCATGATTTTACTGTGAACATACACCTGCATTGAGAGAAAGATTTAGCATTCACGTTTTTTCATACTCACCACCACTTTACGTTTAAAGACATGTATAACAGGCATCCTATATGGTGTTGTGACCACAAAAAAAGGAAGAAATGCGCAAATCTGACTCATGAATGATTGAGTTGTTACCTGACTAGTGGCGACAGGTCCATCCTCAGAAAGTTTACCATATGCCCTAAGGCCGTAGAAGGAAATATAATCATGAGCCTTTGGGCCAATAGTGTTGAAAAGATTATTCAGTATTGAGTTCTGTCCCCTGTATATGGTTCGATATTGCCAATGCATTATGGCTCTAACAGACGCTGCACCACCGTCGTCAATACCTCCCTGGCAGACACATACGTCAGTTTAAAAAATTGCATCTCAGGGGCAAATTTTTTGAAACAGAGTACAGTTTTCCAGATGAAACTAACCTGGAAACCTGGGAGGAGAGGTATAACAACAACAACCCTGAAACTTTTCTTCTCGTTATGGGCACGCAAAATCCTCTTGTACAATGCTTCTAAGACACGGTTCTTTATTGTGTCATCTCCAGAAAGGCCTGATATGAAAAACTGATTCTGGAGACACATTGCACAACACACAAACAGTAATCAGAAAATGAAGACAATGTGCACCTATGGCCACTACTACAGTTTCAAGAACCAAGTTCCTTATATCATCTGAAATATAAAGTATGAATGATTTGCAAGGTGGATTTTTGCAGGACAAGGGTATAGGACTTTTACTTAATGCTAAGTTTGTTCACGTTCGATATGAGATTAGTTTCTTTCACCAGAGATTAACCTTTTGTTTAGGCCAGATATGGTGAACTTAATGCTAAGGTGGAGGTTGTTTCAATGAAACTCTAAATGATGCACTAGCCATTGGTATATCTAACTGAACTCATGCAAACCCGAGATTCCATGAAAAAATTCTTATAGCTAATACCTCAATGTAGATAAAATGTTCAGCTTTGTCAATAAGAGAACGGTAAGCAGAATGGATACTCTCTTCAACTTGGCCTGTTCCAGCAGACCACTGACTGACACTTCGTATAATCTGAAAATAGGTTTAATCAGTGCTAAATGTTGGAAGGGAAATTCTAATATTTCTAGTTTTTCTGATAGCGATAAAATTTCAATGATAAGCTCTAGGCAAGAAGGAAACAGAATAGGATCCTACACAATAGCATCAGCTCTATTTAAATTTGAAATTCAATGGATAGCTGATATAAATAAACTTCTACCTGACAGCGGCATGAAGTTCTCGGACCGACTTGCCCAGTCTCATCTGGCGTCCCAACCTGATAACCGCGTTCTTGTGTTTCCCACCACTCTGAATCTATTGCATTAGAACCACGCTTTGCTACTGGAAGATCTAGCCCATTACGATCATCTACAAACCCCCTCATAGGAGTATCTCCATCAACTGGTTCAACTTTCGATTTCCGGAAAGAGAAAGGACCATTTCTATTGTTGGTTCCATTTTCTCTATGCCCCCCACTCGAACCATCCTGATCAACAGGTTCTTGAGGCAAAAGTAATGGAATGTCCTGCAAAGATGATCTAGAAGAAAATGAATCATCTCTTCTAATCCCTTTAATGCTGTCTTCGTCTTTCTTGCGTTCAATGTCAGACTCCTCTTGCCTGCCCATGTAGTGGGGTATAACCATGTGATGCTGGGGCATAAGAAGCGGAATTGAATCCTCATATGGTGCTTTGTTTCTCTGAAAGATCCATTGGTTATCATGTGGTAACAACAAGAATAGCAAAAAGATAGAATATTCAAAAAGTATGGATGAACCTTAGCATAGTTCCAGCGTTGAACAAAGTGCCTAGCCACGTCACGGCATGGTGGTCCCCATAAAGCACAATGCACGTCATGCCAAGGCATCCGTGGATGTTTTCTACGGTCTAATTCATCTTTAAGAGCATCCTCCCAAGTATTGGGTTCAGACTCTCTGGAGAAATTCAATTGCGTTCAAACAGAAAAGTCAGAGGGTGGAATTCAGAAAGGTGAAATGGGTAATGAGTAATGTCCAAAATCTGACTGGTGGAAACCCACCAAATAGTTTATCTTCAAACATCACAGCTAAAAATTACTTGCAAGTGATACACAAGTTCTTCTTATTATAAAATTCAACTTGGTAAAATGAAAAGAGGTTTTATATCTCCAAATCAACTCTTTTTTGGCAATGATAAATCTGTTAATGCTCATGGTAAAGATGAAAATTCTTACCTGGGATTATAATAGTCCTTTCCAGGCCATATCACAGAAGGGTTATCTCCAACTTTATGTTCAAACGTGTCATACCGGCCAAAACACAAGTCCAGCCCTCCAATAAAGCAAACCTGGTTATCGACGATGACGAGTTTTTCATGGTGAGACCTACAAAGACATGAGGAGGTACTAATCAATGTGCTTCCATTTATTTTTGTTGTCAGATATGACTTCTAAAAGTACAAATGATCTAACCCAGAAAGATAAACTAGAAAGAAAGCATTGTGACATATTAGAGTGATATATTAGAACTGTCAACCATATCATACCAGAGGTAGACACCACTTGAGAAATGATCAGGATAACGAAGTACCCTCACATTCTCATGAATGCCAAGAAGCCTGCGTTTGCTATATACACTGTTGATCTTTAGAGCGAGAGCAACCTCTTTGTAGAGAAGGATGTATATCTGAAAAAGATAGTAATAACCAAATGAAAAAAAAAATGATACATACACACACCGCATTGAAAAATTTCATGTCTACCTGAGTAGCTGGAGTAGAAGAGTGTAAAAAATAAGAAAATCTATGAAAATTGGAAATGTACGGGTCCAGAATAAAAGTAAGGAAATAAAGAAAACAGAAGTCCACATTCAATTTTTACCAAGATTATTCCTAAGTATAACAAGCACTGAATAAACTAAACTCGACCAAAATTCTATTGAAAATAATGCAAATTGTTGAGAGGACAGTAAAAAAAATTATCACAGCCAAAACTATTTGTGTTTACCAAATATTCACCAAGTATTAGCAAAAACTATGGCTCTTTCAAGGACTTTAACAAATTATCTGCAAGATCACACAATAAGTCTTACACAGTATGCTACCAAGAAAGCAGTGGAAGAGATCCAAAAAAACAAGGTTCTAAATAAGAAACGTGCTCAATCCTCCAAGCCTGACGAGTAAGATCTCCATTGCAGACTACAGACATGCGTCACAACAGAAAAAATAGCTATGAAGTACATGCATGTCTGTAGTAAGTACCTGAACTCCTTGCTTAGCTTTATTCTCCAACAAGTTATCAAGTCTGGAAGAAGTATGCGAGTCAAAAGGGCGCCTAAGATAGAGTTCTGGGCACACCCACCAACCACAGATGAAAATCTACAAAAAAAAAAAAACAGATTAGTTGAAAATTTATAAATTTCAACACATTATCCGTCTCCACAGCCAGTAGTGAAAAGTGGTAGACCTCAGATTTAGCATTTTCAATGGCTGCAGCAATGGCTGAAAAAGCTGCTCCACCATCTACAAACCACTGGGCCTGACTTCCATCATCTGTCAAACCCCTTGGGGGAGCATATGAGCCAAAGCGATGAGGATGGCACCAACCCTCCGGAGGTCTAAGCGCAGCATCGTTGATAGAAGCCACCCAATCTTTAACTTTTGCACTACTCTTTGCCCTTATTCTTATACTCCGGTTTCCAGATGTTACCTGGGATATTTTAACAAAAGTTATAAAGCATGGATTATCCATAATTTCTTTGACATCTGACCCCATAAATATTTGTGCAGCAAAAGAGAGGCGACCGAGGATGATTCAACTTTTCAGCTAATAAAAGAAGGATTCAGTGGGTTCCCACTTTAATTGACTAGTCTACACATGGTATCCTAGTCTCCTTGGTATCAATTTCCTATGGCGCAATTGATGAGATAGTTAGTGTCCATGCATAATAGATATAAATAGGAAATCTAACTTGGACAATTAACTTTAGTTTCTATTAGAAGCATAAAAGAAATAGATTATCAAGCAAGGGGTATTTAAAATAAAAGATTATCGAGAAAGCTTATTTAGATGGAGTAAGCATAACTGATTAAAAGATTAGTAGGACAGTAACTGCTAACCTTAAATGCATGCCGCAAAGGATTATGATCCTTCAGTTCTACTGCTAGTGATACATCCACACCATCATTTCCATTAGAAACTGGTAGGACATCAAAAACAATTATATCTAATAGCTTCGCATCAAATGGATCTTCCAATAAGGCGAGAAAACCAGGCTTTAGTACCCCCCACACCTGTACTGGAGAAAAAAGAAACCTTAGATACCATCTTGTCGTCACATTGATATTGAAAGTCTGATCAGGAGCAAAAGAGATTATAAAAGGAGAAAACTGCATTTGATAGCATACACATTGAAGAACATAAGAATCTACAGTAGAGTTAGAAAAACATTTTACTTTTTCAAATTAAATATCTATATCTTCAGAGAAGTTTGTAGCACAACACCTCTCCAGTGAGAATAGTAAAAAAAATTGTCATCAAATAAGAATTACTAAAGATGAAAAAGCTGAAACTTGAACAGGAATAATCTATATCTTCTGATACATATAGATTAGGAGAGGGGAAGAGAATAACAAAAGAACTCATAAACAAAGCTCACAAGTCACCCCATAGGAAACTCCAGAGGTAAACCAGTTATTCATGGCAAAATACACTACACGTGTATGAGCAAGAAAATGAGAATTTCCATACCTTTTGCCAATTATCATTGCAGCAACAGAACCAACAGCATCCACAGCATCTATTAGAATCATCATCACTCTTTGAAAACTTCGGTAGATGTTTTACCATAATATAGTCTTCTTTCAATTTGGGCCCATACTCTGGTGAAAATGACAGCATCGAGACCTCCAAAAACCTGCAAACCTATATTAGGCATTTAGTATTCAACTATGCATGCATATAGCCTCAGAAATATAATGACGCTCAATGTGTACGAGATTAAAAGCTTGAAATGCATGAAAACCTTCTATATCCACTTGCTGTACTCAGATTTCTAGCTAGAATAGAAGAGAAAACAACCCTTGACATAACTAGGTATTGACTATGATAAAGTAGTTGGACCACTCAGCGATAGATTATACAAACATACCTCCCGTGAATTGACAATATCAAGATTCCCTAGAAAATGATTCAAATATTCTTGCATCGCATGCTTTCCTCTAACTGATATGGACTGCTGTCTTCCCAAAGGACGAATGACTGGCAAAGCAGCGCTTGAGGGAACATCTCTGAACAAAACAGCCTACTCGTCAGAAAAAAATGGCATCCGTTGGATGAGTACAGACACGTCAGCAACTTATCCAACCAAAAATAATGCAAACAGGTCTGACCTATTTTTGGCACTCTCATCTTGATGTAGCGGAACTTCATCAGCATCTTCATCTTGCACAACGGGTGCATGATCCCCTATTCCTAGATTTTGAAGCCATTCTTTAACCTTTAATATGATATTCGAAAGAAAAGTACATCAAAACTCATGCAACATCAAGTATGCAATAAAAAACGATTTTAGACCAGGGAAACAAAAACTAGTAGAAACACAAACCTGTTCCTGCTTCTCGTGAATTTCTTCAATAAAAGCACGTTTCTTCAATGCAAAGTGCAAATAAAATACTTGAGATGCTTTCTTCACAAGTTGCCACTTGAACTGTTACATAAAGCGCTAAATTTAGGACTCAAGAATTTCAATGTATCCAAAAAGTAGAAAGCTCCACTAAAATAAACACCATTTCCACTATAAGTAAGGAGAAACATATAAATATAGATAAATGCGTCTCTGTTTCGGGCTTCCCATGGATATATTTCAGCCAAATAACACCGAGCAATGGTCTCAAACTTGACGATTCAAAAAGGTCGTCTGTGAATGTTGTATATAGGATTATATGAACCCAAAAAGCTAAGCATCCAAAGAATTTAGTTGCTACTTCGATCAATAGACAGACTTGACTGTATAAAATCGCTTAGAATTGCTTGTATGACTAAGTTATGAACCGAGCAAATCCAAGCAAACTGACTCGAAGAAGTCTGAAATTCTTCTCCCGTAACGAATACCCATTTGGAATCCGATTCTGATCCAAGCATCTAAAACTCTTACCAAAATTGTTGTACGAAACGAAAGAGAGAGAAACAAAGAGATGGACTCGCCTGCTTGTATTGGCACTCAATGGTGTAAGACAATAGTACAGGGCTAATATCGCCAGCATCTGGGCGAGAGACGGAGACGATAACAGCCTTGGGTAATTCTTCAAAAATACGATTAGACTCCTGCGTAGGAGCCGGGGCGAAAGAGAATAGCGACGAGACCATCGAAGGAAATTGTTCAGACTGCATCTGAAAGTAGCGTCCTCCACCACCACTGGCGGGAGACATCAACTGCTCAGATGCCATTTCCTGATCTCTTCAACCTCCAATTACTCAAATTCAAGATCTAGCTAGACAAAAAAAAATCCAATTCTCCCGTCGCGTGATGCTTATACACCCGGGAATTCCGATGAGAATCCGATCAATCTGAAGACCAAATTGTTATAAGATCTAGAGCGAAATGGATCACAAAGGAAGACAAATCTGAGAAAGTCGGGGGAGCGAGGAGGAGAAGGCCACACACGGTGTTGGTTATTGACATACAGGTGCACGAAGAAAGCAAAGTGAACATGAACTACGTCGACTTTGACCTCTCTCTTTTTTAATTTTTTTCCCTTTTTTGTGCCCGATACCAGCCGGATCCGGGTATTTTATTATTTACATTATTATATTTTTCTACATTACAGTAAATAACATTTAAATAAATCAAACCACTAAGTCTTATGTGTATAAAATTATCAATTATTTCTTTAGCTTGATATTATTGCAAATTTTATTAAGAAACTAGGTAAGAATCTTATGCTATTTGGTTTTATTAATAATTTTTTATACTAATATATACATATATATATATATATATTTGGCTTATTTTAACTTGTATTACGTTTAAAGAGTACATAGTAGATGTGTCTAGTTTTATAATATGTTTTTAAAAACTCGAAAATCAAACCGAACTACTGTGTTTAGTTTCAATTATATGTTTCAAAAATTCTTGAAATCAAATGAAAGAATTGTTGCCAAAAAAAAAACAAATGGAAGAATTGTTTGGTGAAATCAATATATATATATATATATATATAAGGTTTCAATTAAATGTTTTATAATAAATGAAAGAATCTTTTGTCGTTGAAATGCATTTAATATATGTTTATACTGTATTGTTTAATTTTCTAATTGAAAAACACAATGCATTTAATATAAATTAAATCTTCATATATGGATATTTTAATTGAAAATTCGAAATATTTGATTTTGGTAAGTTTAGTTGATATAAATATATATTTGGTAGTTATTTTTTGAATAAAAGAATAAGTGGTGTAGTAACCAAAAAAAGAATAAGTGGTGTAGTAACCAAAAAAAGAACAAGTAGTGTATGGAATTAAAAGGGTTTGGCAAAAAAGATAGTAGAATTAAATAAATGAAAAACTAAAAAAAAACAAAGAATAATTTTGGGTTTGACACAATCACCGATGACTCTTTTAAAATATATAGAGGATTCTCATTAAGAAATTTAAACTTCTCAAAGAGTGATATTTTAGAATAATACTCTATCCGTTTCACAAAGATTTATTTTATGGGTTTTCGCACATATTAAAAAAAGTTACTAATAATTTTCTAAAAAATATTTTTTACTTTATTAATATTAAAAATCTAATATAAAATAAGTTATGATTAAAGTTTTTAAAAAACTATATTTTTCAAAAAAATAAAAAATAAATGTATTAGTTACAATATATAAAATCAATCTTTATGAAACAAAATAAAAATTTAGAAAATCAATTTTTATGTAACGAATGTAGTATTGTTTATGAACCAATAGCTGTTTACTGTTTTTGCCGACAAAAGTTACTCCATCCCCACGTAATTAAGCTATAGAGGATGATTGGCGTAAGGTTGTGGAGGCTGTAAATACAATTTAAAGTTCTTACAACTTATTTTTTTCCAATCAGACTTTCATAAATTTTATTGTTTTAAAAACCACTAGAGCCACTTTTATTTTTTTCTTCTTTGTTTTCTAAAGTCTCTTAAACATGACTTTAAAAAAGTAAAACCCAAAACTCTTTTTTTTACCCCAATAATAATTAAAAACTTTTTATAAATCTATATGTATTTTATTACATAAAACTTTTGACTAATTTATTATAAACATATTTTCTTGTTTTTTTGAGATCCATTTCTTATTACTTTTTAAATGAATTTTTGAAAAACTTATAATTTATACGAATAAAATTGATAAAAACTTATTAAAAACTCAATATGTAAAAAAGAAAAAAAAACTCACAGTTTCATATCTAAATTCAGTATAATTTATATTATTTAAAATCACTATAAAGAACAAAAACTTACCCCACGTATTCAATAAAAATCTTTGAATTAAATATTTTTTATTTGACACGGGCTTGAATAAGGAACTCCAAAATTGAGAGGTGACATTACTCAACTTCATTCAAGTTTCAACACAAGGGAATCAGAAACTGGTGAAGGAGAGAGAATGAAAAGAGAAACAAAACTGATGAATTCATAATAAGCAATGTGAGATCCAAAACATAAGAAATATTTTTTGAAGAAAAAAATCAACGACAAAATCATTAATAAGATAAAAAGACGCTTCTTCTACAGGTAAACTCAAGATTCCACCGCAAAAAAATTTCAAAACCAAATCACTTCTTCGACTTCTTCTTGGTTACCCTGTAAAAAAAACAAACGCAAAATGAAACTTTGAAACTTTTAACAATCTCCGCCTACTTTACCTTCATATCCAAAACCAGACAAAGGAAACAAGTTACTTACTCTGCTTGTTGAGGTGCTGGCGCAGCAGCAGGAGCTGCTTCTCCTCCTCCAGGTCCCTAAATATGCCAACAGCATTAATGAGTTGTATACCTAATGCTAAACTGTCCAAAACATAAAACTAACATGACACAGAGACATAATTGGCTTGTAAATTTTTCACCTGAGCTAATCTCTCCTCTCTTCTGGCAAACTTTCTCTCCCTACTAGCCTTGTTCTTAGCACGCTTGGCCTCAAACTGGTCAGAAAGAGTCTTTTCTCTTGCCTTCTCAGCCTTCATCTTGTGGATACTCTCCATAAGCACACGCTTGTTCTTGAACACGTTACCCTTCACTTTCATGTACATGTCATGGTACATGTGCCTGTCAATCTTTTTTGACTCACGGTACTTGCTCAGGAAACGCCTCAACACCCTCTGTCTCCTCATCCAGAGAGTCTTGGTTGGTAGCCTTGCCTCTCTTGTACCCTTTCTCTTACCTGAAAACCAAGAAACATAGAAATGGTACGAAAGACAATGTTCATTAAACCAGTAATAATCAGAGAGAGACAAAAGATATTCAAAGCAGGCAATCTCATTTGGCCTTTACCGTATCCAGAGTGACGACCCTTCCTCTTGGCCTCGTTCAAAGTCCTAGCCCGAGAACGTGAGTGGATCTTGGTTGGCTTCCTGATAATGAAACCATCCTTCACAAGCTTCCTAATGTTCTGCCCTGTTACAGTTAATCCAAGAATATTAAACCCACTATTAAATTAACATGTCAATGAATCTTTTTTTTTGGTCAACCACATGTCAATGTATCCTAAACCAAACAAATGCATGAATCCAGATAGCTCATCTCTGCTCGTAGATAACCAAGTTGAGAAAGGCAAGCTAGCAGAAAACAACTTAATTTCTCATAACGACATTTATCAAATTCAATCGCATATTAATTCTATGAAACTAAATGCAGAATCTTACTACTACATAAGGTCTACACACTAATAAATTTCATATATGTGACTCAGAACTCAAACGAACCTTCGCAGCTATAATTCAGACGACCTCAGTCTAACAACATCGTTAGCATACTTCAATATATCACAGTACAGTGCAAAAATGACGTTCCACTCACTTCATGAATTAACCTATCCCCAATCCTAGAAAGCCTAGTTTAGAAACTGAGCTATCCGTTTCTAATCACTCCCAAAAACACATTTTCTGAGAAATTCAATCTATAAACCAATCAAGCTCCGATACAGTAATCGGAGAGAGTTAGAAAATCAAAATCTTACTGGAATTGGCCATAGAGATATCGCCAGACTCATTGGGATCGAGCCACACTTTCCCCTTCCCGCATTTCATTACGGATGCGGCGAGCCGCTTCTGGAGCTTCAGCGACACCATAGCTTCTTCTCCCCGTCTTCCTTCTCCTCACCGCCTCTCTCCGTTAGGGTTTTTTTGGCTTAAGGCGGACTACTTATAAATCGAAGCTTATCAAACCTTTAGGGCTTTTGGGTCTAATTCAGTTCCCCTCCAATTTCGCCAATACCCACTACACAGAGTAACGGCCCGTTTACTTTTTAAATGGGACCATATTCGGCCCATTTTATATATTTGGTTTGAGGACAATAAGTACTACAATCATCAACATACAGACAATGCACGAGTTTTAATATTATAAAAACTCTTAACATAAAACAAGGTGATTTAAAATTGAGAATTAAATTCAGGTACATTTGGAAAAAAAGGTGTTCTGAAAACATATTTGTCCATATAGACTTTTATTTCTAAATTTCTAAATTGTCATTTTTGACCAATTTACCTTTACATAAAACTTTTGACACTTTTAAAATAAAAAAAACAACAAAAACATGTAGATAGACAGGTTTGAAAAAGATTTAGTGAAAACATTTTTTTGATTTGGTCGCATATAAGTAGGTTTTTAGATCTTCTTAAAAGTGTAGAATTCGTTTTCTAAATTTTTTGTCTGTTCTAAAATATTTAGAATATGTATTCTACGACTTGTACATGTTCTGAAAATTTTAGAACACATATTTGTTCTGAAATTTCAGAATACATGTTCTACGCAATTTAGAATTCGTATTCTGAGAATTTTCTATGTTCTACGAATTTTAGAATACGTATTCAGGAGTTTAGAATACGTATTCTACGGTGTACTCTATGTTCTAAAAAAATTAGAATATGTATTCTACGAATTTTAGAATATGTATTCTGAAAATAATTAGATTTCCTTAAAAATAATAACTGAATCTATAAATAAGGAAACTAAATCTATTTTATGGAAAATCGAATATATTGTTTATATTACGTATTTATTGTTTTGATTATGTTATGAAAAAATTTAGAATCCGAATTCTAAAAATTTTAAATCGACTTTTCTTCCTAAAATTGATGAAAATCGATCAAAACCATCGAAAACATTCGTTATGGGAATTTGGCTTTTTCTGTAATGTTTACTTTTTTTTTGTTGGTCACTTTCTGTAATGTTTACTTCTTTCGTTGTTTTTGATCTTTGTATTCAATAAACAAATACTGACCAGTGATTGTGGAAACAAATGGAAGTTGTGATATATTTGATATATAGAACACAAAACTATGAATCATTGACTTTTCCGCCCTCTATTCTCAGTTGTTTCAGCTACAACAACTTCCATATAGTTTATGAGGCATAACCTAATATTACAGTAGAGAACATGACTTTAGCATCTTGAGACCTCTTCTTCATACGTCTCACTTTGGCGTCTCCTTCTCTGATGATCGAATCCCTTCCTCGATACGCTACAAACACATGAAGAAAATGTTTACAGTTTTTTCTTGAAAATTCTTACTTTGAAAGCTTTGAATCTTATGGCTCACTCCTTTACCTGAAGTAGATAGTTGTGAAGCCAATCTAGTGTCTGCGGGAATGTAGTGGCCGATATATTTACAACTGTCACTCCCTGATTTACACATATGAAATGTTAGAACAGTAAACCCCCCCCCCCCCCAAAAGAAAATTTTGAGTGATAGAGAACCCAACAAACCTGTGAATTGAAGGAACAAAGGTAGTCTTCGATGGTCTTTAGGTTTGTAATTAGTCTTTCTTTCTCCTGCAAAAGAAAGATGAAAAGCCAATCATGTGCTCATGCAACTTTCAAGATCAGGTTAGTGGTCCTTTAAGCTTGAGGTTGTTTATACCTTAGATGTATATTTCTCTCCAGATGTACGGGAAGAGATCCACTCCTCTAACAAAGCCTGAGAAAATGAGATTATTAAGAATATAAAGAACTGAGAACGCCTATTTTCGAGTTTTGTAGCTCAAACGGAACAAAAAATTTGATTCACCTTATGATCATTGCTACAAAGCAAATCATGCTACAAAGAACATCGAAAGTAAGTAAATTTAATCGTTGATGAGACGAAGACGAATAGGGCATACACATCAAGAAGACTGTTGTCAATTAGAAGCTTCTTGAGCTCAAGAGAAATCTTTATAGCCTCATGATTCGGGATCTGAGTAAAAATCGGCATAAATTGTAGTCATTGAGAATTCAATGCAACATCATAGAATCTAATCTTAGAATTTTTTTGGGTGTGAAGTGAACAAACCTTAGTAACAGTTAACATTCTGCAAACTAAGAACCGAGACAGAACATAGTAGTGATCTGCGTTGTCTCCAAGCCATACTTTCACCTTAAAAAATTGTCGTCAATAAGAATAAAAATCAGAAATTTGAAAGAAAAAAGAATAAATAACCCCACAATTGAAAGGAAAAATAGAACCTTGACAAAATCATATTTAGAAGAAGCGTTACGAGGAGAAGAAGGAGCAGAAGAGAATGATCGGATGTTGATTTCTCTAGGTTCGTGTTCGCCGTTGATGATTCCATTAGGGTTGTTTGTTGTTGTCCAAGAAGATAGTGGTATATTTCTTGAGTCATAGGAGCGATAGCGAAGCAGATGTCGAGAAAGTCTAACCTCTTAGAAACTGACAGGAGATTAAAAATTAGGAAGGCAATCGAGCAGATGTCGAAGTCCGCCGGTGGAGTAAGTGAAGAAGAAGGCGGCGGCGAGAGGAATATGGATTATGTGTCGATTTTTATTTTAAAATTTTTATTGTGATTTCATAAACAATTTTTAAAAATAAATGGAAATACTCTATATCAATTAGAGGCTTTAGAATATGATTGAAAATTTGAAAACGTTTTTTTATAATTTTGAAGTTAAGGGTATAGTAGAGTTTTCATTAATATAAAACCTATTTGACCAAACTACACAAAATAGATCATATATGGACAAATTGATCTAAAAAGATCATTTTTTCCAATTGTTTCTTACATTTATATGAAATAAAACATAGTTTAAGATTTAAATCCGTGACTATTGAATAAAAATATAAAAGGAATATGATTGCCACCAATATCTATTTAATTGAAAGAAGATTACACTGATTGCGGGAGAAACAAATGAATAATGGGTTGGATACATTAACAATACGTATATATTTATCACATACTAATACATTTACAATCCTATGCATTGACAATAAAATATAAACATACGCACACGGATTACATTATTTGTTTGCGAGTCAAATAAATGCGAATCATTTTTAGATTATTCCAAGTGGGGAGAAAAGAGAACAAAGTTTGGGACTGCTTTATAACATTACTTGCTCGTACTCTGTTTGAACAAACATCACTGACAGTGATTCACTTTGTTTTCATCTTTTTCGTAAATCACTATAGGATTTGGGTATATGATCAGCATAGTAAATGTGACTAAGACTAACTAAATATCAAATGTTTGCAACCTGGCTAACCTCAATTCGATTAGAAATATGGGGAAAATAGATTGGAAAATGTTTATGCTATCAACATAGATATATTTGTACAAGACCTGAGAGTCTAAGACAGGCATCATGAGATGATTTTTGGTTATCTGATTTTGAGTAATAATATAAATTAATAAACTACACCGAGTAGATGCGCTTGGTATAAAATTAAAATGACTAATCAATGATTATCTGAAACGTCAAACAAAAAAGACAATATCGCGAAACATATAGATTCTGTCAATCTTCGAAACATTGTAGGGACCCACTTTAATTCTTATTACAGCGACTAGGCTTTGAAGGTTCATGCATCTAAGCCCCACTACATTTATCTTATACTATTTAACCACATGCATGTATATGTAAGGTAAAAAATATTGGGAAACTATACTATAGAGTTTACAGTTTAAACATATTTTACAAAATACTATTAATTGTTAACAACTTATATAACTAAATGCCATGTCAGTAGAATGTATTATGAAGTTATTGTAACTTAATTTAAATAAAATACAAATATTTCTTCTAGTTCCAAATTTGATCTCATTTAGTTTGTAAGTTCAACTTCATCTATAAGTTGTTGCTATTTTTTCTTAAAAAAATGTCATAATCAAGATATTTCAAAACTCCAATTTTTCATTGAGTAACGGAGCAGACCATTTCCATTAATAAAGATGAAAAAGAAATACTCACAAATCATCACACAACATTTTTCATAGACAGACGAGAATAATTGCGTATAAAGAATTGGATAAAACCAAGGCTGCTTATTTGTCTCTTCCTACTATTACTCGTATCATCACTTTTTTCAATAAAAGTGTTCTCTCTTTGTTTTGATAACCTAAGATAAATATATATATTGTAAACTTTGAATTATTCCACCTAAAATAACAACCCCTATGAAAAACAAAGAAAAATTTGAAAACCCATTGAATATACAAACTACACCCTTTCAAAATCCAACTCTTGGTACATATATATATTAGCGAGAGTAACGTAAACAAAACAGTTGAAAATATATAGAGAATTCACCACAAAAAAAAAGAAAAACAATACATAGCTAGAGTTTAAAATTTCTTATTACATTACAAATTAATATATACACATGTAAGTTTCCATAATAGAAAATAACAATACCACAGAGCGTAATGCAACGCACGATTTGAGTCACATTACACCAGACTTCATCAGCACTTGCATGTAACGGTAAAACTTAAAAAAAGTAACAGCGGTTACATATATTATACAATCTTTATTTGATTTTTTTTTTTACATATTACTTTATTATTTTATTTCATTGATACGATGCGATGACATCATCAAGCATCCACATATCGACGTCGGAAACGGACTCCGTCGTGACACCGTCCAGCTCAAGGAACGACTCCAAGCTCGATATCTGCTGTTTCAGATCGTAATCCGGTTCAAATCCGTAACTCGGATTCTGTAACTCGTTCCCATTTCCAAATTCAATACACTCCACCGGCTGGGAGTCAACGCAGAGCTTCTTCGCCGGAGGCTGATCAGTTAATGATATCGACGGTGACAACGGCTGAGGAGGAGGAGAAGGATGCAGATCTGGGAAGTTTAGCTTGGCTTTGTCACCACGGATCCGTTTCGCCGCTACGTCATAAGCCATGGCGGCTTCCTCCGCTGTGTTAAACGTCCCAAGCCAAACTCTGACACCTTTTCGTGGATCTCGTATCTCCGACGCCCATTTTCCCCATGGTCGCTTCCTTATTCCTCTATAAACATTCTTCCTCTTCCTCCGTTTCTCCGTCTCCGGCTTCTTCTTCTCCGCCGCCGCCGCCTCTTTCACGTTAACTTCAAAAGTTGCATCGGATTCCCCAAAGTTTCAAAATTACAGTTTTAACCCCGCAGATAATTAAATAAAATATACTGTACTAAATAATCCCTAATCATATATCATCTTCCCGTAAGTTCCAGAAATATTAATCTAAAAAAACTTTATATTCCTCTCTATTTTTTTGTCTGATGATGATTAAAAGGTGGAGAGAGAGCAGTAGAGTACCTTGGTTGGTGGTGGATTGAAGCTTGGAGGTGGAATCGAAACCCCAGAAGCTGTCACCGGCGGAAACATCGAGCTCTGACCAGAGTTCCTCCGCCGTGAGTCTACGGCCCTTAGCCTTGGTGACGAGAGGGGCAAAATCGGAAATAATAGCACCGCCACACATTTGTTGCTAGCTGGGTTTGGTTTCAGGAGGAACTTTGCTACGCTGGAGGTGAGATGCATTTATAAGCAAAATAAATGCCTTTTTGGTATAATAATAAAGTCGGACGGAGTGAAATTAAATACTTTATATTATAATGTTTCTAATAGTTTTGTATGTTCCTTGATACATGACGGTTACTACAATTATTTTAAGGGTAAATCTACATAACGACAAAATTATAAGCTTTTTTTTTTGGCTCTCCCTCTATCTCAAAACAAAACGTATGACAAAATATATATTAATCGGTATTTGGAGTGTTGCGTCCACGAGCGTCGGGTAATCAATGCTTTCAATTATAATTAGACGTAATACGAATATTTATCTGGGAAAAAGTAATTTTATGTATGGTTGATTGAAGATTAGACCAAGAGTTTTGTATTAGTTGAGTTACACAAAGAAATTTGATTTTATTGGAAAAAATTAAATTAATTAAATCACACTAAAGCGAAAAAAAGAGAAATTGGAAATACTTATAGATTTGTGAAAATTTCACTTAATTTATCACTACTTTCAATCTTATAAAAAAAATTAGTCCAAAAGAAAAAACTAAACTCGGTAATAATAATACCTTGGATATAAACTAAAGAGGGGTATTGTATAAAAGAATTATAGAGAATTGAAATGCATAGATTTTAAAATATTTTATGAGAATTTAATGGATTCCATTAAAATCTCAACTAAAAACCTGAAAATTTGTCATTTACATTTTTGCATTTGAATTCTATTAAATTTCATTCAAATGACACTGATATAAAAACTCTCGTAAAATTGAATAACATTAGAATTTAATAAAATTTTAAAATCTATCAATTGAATAACACTGGAATTTAATAGAATTCATAAAATTTGCAATTGAATAATACTGAAATTTAATAAAATTGTCTAATCTTTCAGATTCTATTAAATTCTTCAATTGAATAACCCCTCCTAAAGCGCCTTATCGTAGATAGTTGACAAAAAAATGGAATCTCATAGATAGGCGAAAAAAAAAAAAGTAAGATCATTGTAAACGTATAATTTTATAATAATAAGAGTTAATGATTAATCTGTGTAATATGCTTATCACCATTAAAAAAAAAAATGTGTAATATGCGTTATACGTCTCACGTTCATCACGCAGGCAGCGTATCATAAGTAAAGTACGGTTCTCGTTTACGACGCGAATTTTACGGTCATCTTTGGGCATTTCATTCACCATAAACTCTATATACGCTGGTGCTTGTACCGATGTTCAAACATTTCATGATAAACTCAAAAAAGCTGTAGTGTGTAACAAAATCAACAACATATATAATGCACCGTCCCAAAAAATACATTCATGACCCACTTACTACTACAGACCGAACCCATAAAACTCACGAAAAAAATACACACACGCATGGTCCATTGATGACAGACGAAACCGTATTGAGTAAAGTAATGAGAAGGATTATAGAGATTTGAATGGTTTTTGTTTTTCTTTGAAAAGTATCGTTATATATTTAGGATCAATCAATCAGCCATTTTGGTTAGGCGGTGAACTGTGCTTCTGGCGATTCTATTTCCGGGATCGATCTTTAGAACCATCCTTAGGTCGTCAGCTCCGAGTTTGTATTTCTCCATGCTCTCGTATAGGAGTGCTCGTTGAACCAGAATGGTCACATTCTTCTTGTCGTGGTCAAGTACCTGCAATCACGTTTTCAAAATGAAAAGGAAAACATAAAATATCTGTGAAGCATAACAGCCAATCTGATCAAGAACTCGAGATGTCTGAAAATTCCTAGAACAAGTTTCGATGTTGGGTTTTGTTCTCAGTATACAAGAAACCATCTATGGAGCATAACAACCAAATAACTAGCTACTATGAACTGTTCAGGTGCTGTATTTTTTTCTACAAAGCAAGTCTCTAAAACTTCTATACTTACACAGTATTTTTAACTCAGTAATCTATATTAAGATTCCATAAGAACCTAAATCTCATATTGTCGAGTTTCATATACCTAAAAACTCTTATCAGTATCAATTCCATCAAGAGCCCTTAACCCCCTAGCCAATTCCGATACATCTACAACAACTAGAGAGTTCGTATATGGATGATACTATCTGAGATAAGAATCGTATCAACCATAGTGCATAAAAAATGTGCCTTTCTTAACATACCTTTGTGCAGTCGGCTACAGCCTTCTTATACTCTCCAACTTCTTTGTAACACGAAGCCCTTGTTGAAAGAACCTCGGCTGATCCTGCTTCATCGCCAGCTTTATCCATAAGAATCACAGCCCAAGAGAGCCACTTTATGGCATCAGCATACTGACCTTGTCTCTGGTTATCAATGCCCTTGCTCTTAGCTGATGTAGCAGATACACCTGGTGGAGGTGGTGGCAACCCATCAAGCTCAGTGGTGGAACCGCCACCCGAATCAGCCCCACCGTCAAAACTAGTTTCAAATCCCCAATCTTCAGTCTGCGGCGTAGCTGTTGCAGCCGAGGTACTGGAACTAGAGAACATTCCTAATGGATCATCATTCGCACTTGAGGCTTGAGAACCACTTGATTGCACACCAAAACCAACGTTCGAAGCGTTGAAGCTACTCGTAAATCCGCCTGACGAGAACGTGTTTGATTTCGCGGCGTTCTGGAAATCGCCAAAGTCATTGTTTTGAGCAGTTGATCCCGCAAAACCACTACCATTCGGTTTCGGCACTCCTGATTGGAATGAACTCTGAATATTCACAAAAGCATCGCTCTGTACACTGTTGTTAACCTTTCCTGTTTTGCTTCCAGAATTGATGCTTCCTGATGATTTTGATCCGAAACCAACCAAAGAACCAAACGGATCGCTGTTCAAAGGAAGACCAGACCCATTTAGATTGCTCCCAGACATATTTTTCATTGAAGGACCTCCCAGATTTGGAGCCTTAACACTGCTATTAGCATTAAAACCGGAACTAACACCACCTGAGCTCGTGTAACCACCTGAAAAACCACTCGGATTACTGCTATAACCCATACCACCACCAGTTTTCATCGAATTACCAGATTTGGGCAACGAATCAGCCAAATTCCCCATGGAATAAGGACTCTTGTTCGAACCTGAAGCCGAAACAGGCGGTGCATTCTTCAACGGCACGTTTCTATTTGATTTACCTTGACCTATCGCAGAACCCACCAGATCTCCGAACAAGCTAGGGTCCTTATTCACAATCCCAATACCTGAACCCGATCCAGAAGATGAACCCCACGTTTTACCGTGAATATCGCCCACCATTGAAGCCGGTCCACTACCGATCTCGGATCGGATCGTAGTCTGCTTCGGTGCGGGTTGATGCGTCCAAGACGGCTTACCAGGCTGCCACGCAGGTCTCGGCTGCGAATTTGAGCTTGAATAAGAAGAGTTTTGGCTCTTCTGGCCATTCAGGGGTCTACCTTGGCTCGATCCGAGTCCGAGATCGAAATCGAAGCTATCGATCGATCCAGATGATCTCTTCCCGAAGTTCGAATTCATAATTACTCCTCAAAACTCTCAGATTTACAAAAGCAAAATTGATACCAGAAGATAAAACACAGGATCAAACAGAGAAATGGGCAATGGATCAGATGATGCCAACACAGATTTGGGGAGAGGATTAGAGCTTGATCCGTCGTGAAGAACTCGACCGTCAGAGATTCTTCGAATCCACCAGCGATCTAGAGATCTCTCTTTTAGCTAGCGATGTTGTCCAGAGAGCCAAAAATAAAACTTCACATAAATGCCCCTCTTTTTAAAGTTTCCATTAAATTCACCCCCAAAATTTTCTATATTTCATTTTTGCTTGTGCGCATGGATTTTTTTTTTGTTTTTGCAAAAAAAAAAAAAACACTGATTTTGTCGGAAAAAAATTAGAATCAGTCTTACTGGCTAAGAGGCCTTCAGTGATGAAGTATAAATTGATACATTCTGATTTAATGTAAGGCAGTTCTCTTAGATATCAATAAAATATACTTCCTCTGATTCACAAATAGTATCGTTTTGAGGTTTTATTTTTGTTTCACAAAAATATCGTTTTGTATTTTCAATGCAGATATTTGATAAAAATTTTAATTTTGTCCCTACTAATTTAATGTATTAACCAATAAAAATAGTTGTATAGTATATTAATTGAGGGTAAAATAGAAAATTTAATAATTTTCTTAATATGTGTAAGAAAACCTTAAACGATACTATTTGTGAAACAGAAAGAGTATTTGTTTTGCAAAAATACCATCATTGATTTTATTTTTCAAAAACACTATAAAAATTATTATTTTTTCCAAAAAATACCACAAAATTAAAATTTAACTTTAAACTCTTAAAATTAAATTTTAAATCCTCAAAAATAAACTCTAAACTCAAAATATTAAGGACAATTCTCATAAATACCACTAAAATAAGTTTGTTTTCCAAAAATACCATCATTACTTATATTTTTCAAAAATATCACAAATAATGATTTTTCAAAAATACCACAAAATTAAAACCTGACTTTAAACCCTAAACTAAACCATAAACCCTAAATCCAAAATACTAAATTCAAACCCAAATATTTAAATTACAAATCCTTATAATTTATTTTTTTAGTTTTTGTGGTATTTTTGGAAACTAAACAAATTATGTTATTTTTGTAAACTAAAACTAAAGATGATATTTTTGGAAAACCCTATTTTAATGGTATTCTAAAGAATTTTTCAAATATTAAACCCTAAATCCAAAATACTAAACTCAGACCTAAATATTTAAATTACAAATCCTTATATTTTTGTAGTATTTTTGGAAACAAAACAGTTTACGTTATTTTTAGAAAACAAACATATTTTGGTGATATTCTAAGAAATTTTTCTTTAATGCATAATGAAAAAGCATTTTTCTTTTCCTACCACTAATCCCATCTACTTTATATAACACTAAAAAATTCGAAGAAAATATATAGATTTGTATGATGCCTCTTTTAATGACATACCCAAGGTGATTTTCTCCCTCCTTCTATTGCTTAAGATTGTGTTTCTTTAGTTTTCTGGTTATCGCATGGTTCTTAGATTCATCTTTAATCAGACTAGTTATCGATAACTCCGATCAAATATGCTCTTAACTCTTAAGTAGTCATGTAGCATTCTAAATTGCTTTCTCTTTTTAGAAAGTTTTTGATTTGTATATAAAAAGAGAAAGTACTAAAAAACAAAAAGATTTATTGATAAAATATTACTCCAAACAGATCATATTTTATTAATAAATATTAATTGGACATGCATATTTTCCCGCTACATACATATTTATACAGGTAAAGCGCAAATGAACACTGATTGCATTTGATGAGAAGCGGAAAAATCTTGAGAAGACAAAATAATTCGCATCTCTTTCCCCAAACTCATAAGGTTTGACTCTTTCATGGTTCTCTAAGGAGGTATGACAGTTGTGTTGTGTTTACATGAAAATCATTTCTGAATGTTGTATTCGTCTATCTGGTTCTGTATGTGTATAATATGAAGCTCATTGTAGTTTTATTCCTATAAAACATGGTTTAATTAGATTCGGTTTGAGACATGACCAAAAAAAATATATATATATATATATATAGACTCAGATTGAGTTTAATGAGTAAACAGAATGGTTGACAATGCTAAGATACATAATATTCTTGATAAACGTGAACAATTACATCTCTCTACCGAACTCGTCCAATTCCATGAAGAAGATTTATTCCTTTTTAACATCAAGGCGCAACTTGTGCGAGATACTGTTAATTGGGACTTGACCAAATTTGAGGTATTGTCATGTCGGTCCAACGTTTTTAAATGTTCTACGCAAACAAAAAAAAAAATAATGTTTTTAAATTTTATACGAAAAATAAAAATACATACAAAAATTTCAAAAAGTTACCAATTTTATAAACAATTTGTAAGAAAAGAAAAAACAGTTATACTAAAAAAATTATATTTTTTAAAAAATTGTCATCATTTAGATTTTTTTAAAACCAAAATTTCACTAATAAAATCATTAACAACGCATATGATATATATATTTTTAACTTAATAAATATTTTGTTAATTTAAAGAACTGAAAACATAGATGTTAAAATAACCAACAAAAATTGAATATAGTAAAAATATCTTATAATATCATTTTTAACATAAAAACAAAATATTATTCACCTAAAATATGACTTCTAAAATTAGATGCTCTAAAACATTATTTGGGTAACTTATGTTGTGTACCGAGTCTGGGTATTGCATGGTAAAGTCAACGTACAGTATGATATTGACTAGTTCTTTTTAGTATCCATTGACGAGAGAGTCAACAGTACCAATGGAAGACCATCTTACATATATGGAAATCGGTAAGTAATAAGCCTTTTCTTTTTATTATTATTGTTTAAATGAGCATGTGTTTTAATGCAGAAGACCCGCATTGCAAGTCTCTTATAAGAATTATCACTCATAAGAAAATAAAAATAATAATAGATATTAATATTTTATTAGGAGAATCTCTTAAAAACATAGGAGATTGAAGCCAAGAGTCTCTCAATCTCCAATTAAAATATTAATATCTATTATTTTATTTTATTTTTAATGAATAAGAGACTCTTGTAAAAAACTTGTAATGCTGATGCTCTAAAGATTTTTTTGTATTGTTTTAATGAAATGTGTTGACTAACCTAGTAACCTATGGTGGTTTTAATGAACTTGTGTTGTTAACGTAGCTATGGGGTGTATCTATTCGTCCACTATAGATCATATGAAATGAACGACGAAGATGAAACGAGCGATGACTCCTCCTCCTCCTCCTCTTCCTCTGGCGGAGATGATAATGTTGAAGTAGTTGGAAGTCCTCATCATCATACCAATGGTTTTTGTGCATAATGTTTCCTATTTTTCCCCAGTTGAATATAGTGTGTTGCAATTACATACTCTGAAGGCAGGTTTTTTCAATGAAACTCTATAACGATTTTGTAACAAACAGTGATTCCATGAAATAAATCTTATGTGCGGAGATATTCTGATTTCCAACAGTTGACTTTCAAAACATCACAGCAAAACACAAATTCATCCCTCCAATAAAGCATACCTGATGATCTACGATGACGAGTTTCTCATGGTGAGACATGCAGAGGTAGAAACCAAAGTCCTTCCCGTTTATTTTTGTGGTTAGGCATACTTAAGCTTTATCCTCTAACAAACAAGTTATAAGTCTGGAAAAAATTAATTAATTTTTTAGTTGGATTGGATAGTGATGTCACAAAATTAATTAGGCCCAAATGAATTAGGCCCAACAGTAATAGTATTTGGAATTGATGAGAAGCGGGAAAATCTAGAGAAGACAAAACATTTCGTATCTCTCTCTCTCTCTTTCCCAAACTCTCTCAATCTCTCTCTCAGTTCCTGTTCCTACTATCTTCTTCACTAATCACTTGAATTTTGTTCTGTTAGATTGTACATTCTCTTCGTTTCCCAGCAAAATTTCTCAAATCTCATTTGAAAAAATCCGAGATTGTTTTGGAAATTTTCGATTTTAGTTGGAATCCCAATTCACAGTTTTTAGGGTTTCAGCTTTTTTTCTTTTTGAGGGGTTTGGGATTAGGGGTATGAATTATTCGATCTCTCCATACAGAAGCTTAAATTCCGTGCGTCTTCACAGAATATGACGAGTCACGGTGGCGGCGGTGGAGTCCGCGGCGAGAGGATTCACACGGTACAGCCGGAGAGGGATTTGGTGGCTAATTGGGAAGTTGATTTGTCGGAGAAGCTAGAAGAGTACCTTCTCAAAATTTGTACCGGAGAAATCACTGGAAATGAAGTAGATGGGCAGATTCCTGTGAATTTCGCTGAAGGTTTGTGGATTTTGCTTCGATTTTCAAAAATCTCTCTTTTAAATTTCAAAGTTATTCCATTTTTGGGTAATTGAGAATTGGGTTTCGATTTTTGTGTTCCTTTGGATCTGTAGCTGCTTTGCTGCTTCAGGGTTCAGTTCAGGTTTACAGCAAGAAAGTGGAATACTTGTATAATTTGGTTCTACGTACGTTGGAGTTTCTATCGAAGCAAAGGTTTGTCCTTTTTTCTATCTCTTTTCGAATTCCCTGTTTTATCCGAAGTGAAATTACCTAAGCTAATCGAACATGATAGTACTTGTGTTAGACACTTCTAGCATCTCAGGGTTTAGGGGCTAACTTCGATTTCATCTTTCTCTATGTCTATTGGTTTTGTTTTGTGTTCACAGATTATGTGAATTTACACCATGGTTGCACCTAAAAATCGCATTTATTTCTAGAAAGGTGCTGCGTCTAAGCTGTGACTTGATGAGATTCATATTTTCTTTGCACCTTATTACTCTCTTGGAAATTTGCTTTCTTTTCGTCATGCGATTCATGGAGAAAATATGTACTCTAAAACGCTAGTCCTCGTGACCGTGTATCTCAATTGAACAAAGGCTGTTTATCACAGAATTGCAAAGCCTATATATTGAAAAGTTAACAAAGGTTCTCGATTAGTCAATTGTTCTTGCTATTTTAAACAGAGAGCAAGAAGAGTCTAAAGATACATCAAATGAGGCTGGGGAAAGCTCCTCTCGTCAGGTTGATGAAGAAGAAAATGATCTCTTCTGGAATGCAGATGACATCCCAGGTAAACAAGTTCTGAAATTTATCGTTATATCCATGCGCCACTCAAGAGAGCAGATTTCTAATCCAGCTATTATCGACAAAATAGTGGACACAAAGAATAGCTTGGACAGCTCGGTTGGGGGAGATTCCTGTCCAAGTCACTTTGTCAAGCCTCCAGCGAATCTAGTTGTTATTGAAGGTGACTGTTTGGATACTAGTGGTGTCGGAGGAGAATTAGAATCCTATCTGGTATAGCATGTTCTTCCATCTCTTAGAACATTGAAAAACAGAAAGAGCTTGGGGCTTAAACTCTGTTTTCTTTCATGTCTTGCAGTTGGCAACTACACATCTCTATCGGGATTTTATTCTATTAGACCCATGTGATGCTGCAGCTGTGAATGAATTTTTAGGTGATAGCTATGCTGGTAAAGGAAAGAACAGTGCTCACAGAGGCAGCTCAGTACGTAAAAGTTTTCACTCATCTGTAGGACGTTCTGGAGGAAGTGCTCGTAAGTCATCTGTGGGAAAGAATCAGGACACTAATGTCAACTTGTCCCCAATATGTGGGAATAGTCTCAATGTTCAAAATTGTGAGCAAGGATCCCAGCCTCATGTTTTTGGAGACAATGACCATGGTTTTGACATGGATAATGAAAATGGAGAAACCATGGATTTTAGTGATACAGATGCTGATGAAGATGATCCGTGGAAGCCATTGAATCCGTATGAACCAGGGAAGTTGAAAGTGAAGCCTTTCAAAAAAGGTGGGGAATTGTTTTTTTTTTAATTCATATCTGAAGGTATATCTTTCAATCTGCGTCTTACTTGTATAGTTCACGTTCTACTCTATTTCATGAGCAGTAAAATTTTTCAAAAAGATTGGATGGAGCCTTACCAAAGACCATATGACTCTTATGTTTCCTCTCGCTAGACCCAACGGTCCCATCAGTTCAGAGCTTATTGGAATATGGAAGATGCACGGTTGTGCTAGTAAAGACGAGAAAGAATCACAAGACATTCCCTATTATGAAAAGGTCTGTGTTTCTCTATACCTTTCACATAATATTGTAATGCAACAAAAGAAAATTGATAGTTTTGATGTCAGCTTCGAGAGATGCTTGTGAATGGAGGAAAGGAACCTGGTGGTGCTAACGGCAATTACAAGGACAACGATAAGGATAACCATGATGAAGCCAATAATGGCGACTTCCATGATTTTGGGGAGCATGATGGTGATGATCCAGAACATCCGTTCATGGATGAAGATGTTTTCAATATGGTGAGTAGTTTCATAAATTAATCTATTTTGGTCGAAATATATGGAACGCATATCCGCTCAGTCTAACTTAATGCAGAATGATGGTGGAGCTTCTGAGTTTCACAACTACGATGGATTTGGAAATGACGAATCAAATTGTCAAGAAAGTTTGGAAGATCTTTGCCGCTCACACCTGGTAACTACATTCGTTTGATTTTATACAGTGGATGTACAATTGTTCCTATTTTCATCTACTTATGTCAGCTTTCAGTAGACCGAGTTAGGTCTTTGCTCCGTTTTCTTATGGAAGCTCAAATGTTTGGTTTTGTTTGTAGGATGCTCTTCTCGCTAACATAGCTAAAAGTGAGAAGCAAACGGATTTGGCTGCTCGGGTTTCAACGTGGAAACAGAAAATTGAGCAAAACCTAGAAGAACAAGTAATATTCTTTCTCCTAGATTCTGTGACCATTCAATTGAAGTCAGAGATCTGATGCATTTTCTATATCATCTGGTTTTTGTTTCTCTATTATCAGGAGCTACACCCTCCTTTTGACATTCAAGAATATGGAGAAAGGATTATAAACAAACTGACTGTTGAAGAGAGCGGAAACGTCGAGACCTTTACCGATCTCATGAAAGATCAAGAAAAGCATGACGTAGCCCGGGCTTTCTCCGCGCTTCTCCAGTTGGTAAGTCACGGGGAATAGCAATTATGTCTGTTCACCAAACAAGAATTCAACCCACATTTAAATTATGATTTGCACAGGTGAATAATGGAGACGTTGATCTGGAAAAACCTGGGAACTCCACAAACGAACCATTGTGTTATACTGCAGTTAAACCTTTCAGTGTTCGGTTGCTCAAGAATCATAACAGAGAGAATGAGAAAAGAGTGATGCATTTACCCCGAAAACGAGCCAAGTCTCCAATAACCAAAGGCAAATCTCACGAGTCACCACCACCAAAGAAGCCAAACACATGTTCTGTCTCAAGCCAGACTCGGAAAGTCGCGCTAAAAATCTCAAAGATCAATACTGTTGGGACGAGATGCACACCAAACAGTAAGAAGAGACGAAAGCGTCGATCTGAAGTTGTAGCTGAGGTAACTGAAGTTTCTTCAATCGAAAAGTCATTGGGAAGATAAGTAGATTGTGTAGTTAGGTATGGGATTTAATCAGACAGTGATGAAACTCTAACTGTCGTTTGTATAAGTTATAATGAAGGCATTGCAAGAAGTAGCACATGTTGTAATAACAATGAAAATTCCACTTTAGAGGGTCTTTTTAACATATGAGAGAGAGAGAGAGAGTGCCTGTGGAAATTTCGGAGAATTCTGATGTTAAAGAATTGTTCTTTAAGTGATGTTTTCAAGGGGAAAATGGGTAAACAAACCCTGAGCTTCACCAAAAACATGTAAAAAAACTTGACCTTTTTTTTGAGGATTTAAAACCCTGACCTTGTATAAAAAAGAAATTTGGCCCCTAATACTAGACGGCGTTAACTTGGCTGATTCTTTAAAAAAAAAAGTAAAGTAAAGAGAAAAAAGACAGAAGTAACTAAGTGCTCTCTTTACTTTTTCCTTTCTTCTTCTCCCTCAGTTAGTCGATTCCCATCAATCACTCCATTTGAAAACTGATTGTGAACCAATAGTTTTTGCTTTATTTTCTCAATTCATTGCTCGTTTAAAATAAAGAATTTGGATGCTCTAATCGAAAACCCTTTTTCAATCCTTAATTAGGATTTCGTTTTCTAGACACCTTCAGTAAAAATTGCATCTTTTTCTCGAAACCCAAAGCTCCATTTCGTTCAATTGATTGGGTATATGGAGGTAATCTGTGTTTGATTTGATTTGATTTTAATTAAAAGAGACAATGCTTGAAATATTACAAAAACTATGGTGTCGCGGAGTGGAGATTACATGCTTATTAATGAAACTCAAGAAGCAGATAACACTAGAAAGAAGCTCTAGAAACGGCGAGAGAGTTGAAGAACGACCCACGTGAGTAAAGTTTGATTTTAGCAGAATTTGTATCTTAAGGGATTTGTTTTGTAGCCTTTAGCTTTCTTAGGATTAAGATATTAAGTTCATCTATCGCAGCTCACTTAGATGCATGCTTGCAAATCACTCAGAGCTAGTATAACTTTGTACTTTAGTTTAGTTTGGTTGAGGTTTGTTCTTTAGTGTCGAATGAAACCAGTTAGAGAAACTCTCATTGTGCTTAGCTTAAGGCCTTTAGCTTTGTCTGCTCCATTTGATCTCCCAGTTCAGATGTTTAAGGAGTTAAGAGATGAAATTTTGTTGAAAACTGATAATATATGAGCTATTCAATTTTTTAAAAAATACAGCCAACAAGACTTTAAAGTTTGAACTAGAATTAACTAAAACTCCTAAAGATAAATAAATTCTCTTGACAAGGATGATAAGAGAATGAGAGTTATGAAGTCAATATTAGAAGAACTAGAGTCATGAAGTTACAAACGTAGCAATTTGACAATGCTGGCCACAAAATAACGTTACAAATAAGGCATCATGTTTTACGTCGCCTAATATTCAACTTGTTTCGTTCGTGTTCTCTGAAAAGTGATGAAGGTAGCACGATGTTAGTGGTCAGGTCTCGAACGCTCCGACCGACACAAACGTAATCGTCTCCCGTTAATGGACTGTGAAAAACTCCATGACTTTCTGCAGGAACATTTGGCTGACTCTGAAATGTGGATATTGTTTGGCTATGTAATGTGGGTGTTTGCTGGATCTGGGATGTATGTATTGTCTGTACAGACTGTTCTTCACTTGGCTGATTTTTTTATGGACGACCTCGAGGTTTTTTTGGGGGAATGGTAGCTGCTTCATTTGGGCACGTTTTCTTGTTATGTCCTGTCTTAAGACACTTGCTACATGTCTGAAAAAAAAACCCAAAATAAAGACACCATTAAAACACATATAAAATAGCATGAATACATGAAAACACAACAAACAACAACATATCATGAAAAAAAAAACAATAAACATTCACAAAAGTACAACAATAAAAGAAAACAATGATGAATACCATTTGAATTCTATGTTTTGTTTGTCTGCCAGTAGAAGTTTCATATACTTCGAAACGTCTTTTTGGTATCTTTTTTCGCCCACGTGGTTCTCTAAAAGGAGGTGGTAACACTCTTACATCTCTACACATAGGCCAAAGCTCCATACCATTTACAGGATTTAGTATGTGTTCATAACACATTTTCCATTTAGAAATTGAAAACCATTCAGAAACCATTGATTCAGGAGTGCGAACGTTTCTACTCTCAGCCCATAGAGCAGAAATCATATGAGAGCATGGGATACCACTGACCTCGTATCGACGACATGTGCAAGAAATGTTATTTCTTACATTGACACTATACTTGTCCTTACCATGATCAACCTCGTACAAACCTCTTCCAGCACAAATTGGAGTGCAGTCTCCTACCTTGTTTCTTTGTTTATCGAGTAAATTTTTAACATATGGGGTTATCTCTCCTTCGTATTCGTCTGCCATGCGTATCTTTTCTTCATTGCTTTTCATGACATGTATTCGAATATCTTCAAGCATCCCAACTAGTGGTTTAAATCGTCCATCATTGATGACATTGTTAAATAATTCACTCATATTGTTCTCAACAACTTCACTCTTTGCAAAACATGTGAAGAATGCTCTGCATGATAATATAATAAAAAAAGTGAGGCAACGTACTGAAATTAAGCTGAATTTTACTTAATAATGTAGCCTTCTTTCATACCTAGACCAATGACATGCAGACCATCGTATAAGACTTTCGTAAGCTTCATGATTTAAAAGCTTGAAATCTTCCACTCTTGCTCAAAAACTCTCATATTATATGCTTTTGCCATCTTCCAAAATGCAATATGTAAAAGGCCTGTTTCGTCACCATATTTCTTGTACAAGTTAGCCCAGATGTGCCTAGCACACATTCTATGTTCACAATAAGGGAGAACAGAGTCTCTTGCTGCAATTAGACCCTTCTCCTGATCTGAGACAAGCGTTAAACTATTTCCTGAACCAAAGTCCAAGTCTTCTTGTAGTATTGTCATAAACCACTCCCAATTTGGTTTGTTCTCAATAGAAACAACAGCCCATGCAATAGGGAACAATTTATCATTAGCATCCCGACCAATAGCTGTGAGTACTTCACCTATTATTTTTCCTTTCATGAATGTTCCATCTAGATGAATGATATGTCTACACCCATTTTTCCACCCTTCTTTCATTGCAAAAAAGCAACAATAGAACTTCTCAAATACATTAGCTTTTGTTCCCAAAATAACTGTAGAACCTGGATTACACTCCTTAAGCGCACCTACATAATCATACATCCTTTCAAATTGTTCTTCATATTCATCGGAGATTGTTTTTAGACAAATTCGTCGTGTCTCCCGACATTTATCCTTCGACACTAGAAGTCGATCATTAGTCCTCAACCTGTTTCTAATTTCACCAGCTTTTAAATCAGGATTTGTTCTAAATTCATTGATGAACTTATCTGCTATCTTCCTCGAAGTTAATAATTGAACTTTACCATTCCATGAGCATGTGTGCTTGCCAACAAAAGTTCTCACGACCATATCTTTACTTGTACTGTTTATGGAGGCATATATATTCCAAGGACATCCTTTTTCTCCACAAACAGCGGCTACTTTAATAGTTTCAGATCTCTTGTACCTTATATTCCTCTTCATATCCACAACATATTTGTCAATTGCCTTTCTGAAACTAGCTTTACTACTGAAAGCTTGGCCGACTCGGAATGCAATCATCTCATTAGACAAATCTTCTTCGTAGTCACTATCGGCCTCGTGCATCTGTAAACCAACAAATTCTTCACTTGGTTCCTTTTCACTGTCACAACCATTACCTTCGATGTATTCGTTATCTTCCGCAACACCACAACTACGTAAATAATCACTGAACAATGAACACTAGTTTTTATTAACATCGTCGCTTCAAATAACTCCATCAATAAAAAATGTTTTCCAGCCCATAAACTGAATTTAGATTCTAAATAATCAAAAATGTGATGAATCCTAACTAAAATCGACTTACCTCATTCCAATAAGCAATATTAAAATCTTGGTTGTAGTTACTCTTCTTCGACGGCAGGTATAAGAAATCAGTGCTTGACCTAAAATAGAAGAATACCACGTTGTAAAATAATGACTTTTCTCTTCATTTAACAAAACGTCCACACCGTTTCTTTTATTTAACGCTTATTAACATATGGGCCAAATTCCATTATCTCACAAAGTCAGGGTTTTAAATACCACAAAAATAAGTCAGGGTTTTTGTTTTGTTTTTAAAAAAGGTCAGGTTTTTTTTCACCATTTTTCCGTTTTCAAGAGAACCGAACTGAGAACTTGACATTTTTTATATAGACAAGCAGCAATCTTAGCCGTTGATTTTCAACAGATTTTTGACACGTATCAAACCATTTTGTGTCTTCCAATCTCAGTCCTGGTTTTTTTTTTGACTTATGATTCAAAAACCGGAACTTGCGGGGCCCATGATTTGACGACCAGTCATCTGTTTCCGGTTCGGTTTAAGAAAGCATCCGGTAACAGAGATTTCAAGTTCGGTTCTGTCCGGTTTTTTAACAGTTTGGTCCTTACTCTTTAGCTTTTAATGTTTTCCTTTTAAATTCATCTTAAGAAATCAACATTTAATAACACCATTTGTAATAAACAAAGCTAAAAAAAATCCACAAAAGGTTTAAGAATGGTTCTTTTTTTTTTTTTTTTTTTTTTTTTTTAAGAATGGTTCTTATTTCTTAAACTTTAAGAAGATGTGTAAAAATTAGTTATAAATGGTGCTTATAAATCTAAAAATATTTATTAAAGTTTTCTAGAAGTCTAAGAAATTGTGGATTTCAATAAATGAAACACAATATGATAGTTTTAATAATTCACTTATTTGTTTTACTATAATACTATAAAAATGTTACCTGATTTGATATTTAGATTAACAAATTTATGTATAATAATGTTATTGATTTATAAACCTTAAGAAGATGTGTGAAATTAGTTATGACTTATGAGTGGTGCCTATAAATCTTAAAGTATTTATTAATTTTTTATAGAAATGAAATGATTATAGAAAGTATTTAAGAAATGAAACACAAAAAATATAATTTTCATAAGAGTTCCCTTATTTGTTTTACTATAATTTAATTGTACCAAGATATTTAATACTATAAAAAAATGTTATTGATTACTCTGTACAAGTTAAAAGAGACACGTCCAATTTTATTTTTCAAAGATATCTACGTATGGTCGATCTCATCCACTTTAGCCTAAGAAATTTGATTTGTATTAATGTAATTTCTTTTCAATTTAATATTTTTGGTATAAAAGTATTATATCCCTCTGTATTTTTTTCTTAAAAAGAAAAGATATATTTTTGGAGATTGCATGTTGGTGCAGTCAGGTAAAACTTATATATATAAATATAAGGACATACATAAACACAAGTATAATCTGATTTGCGATGCTACTTTTATCTTAAAGACTTTAAAAAACAAAAAAAAACTAATGGAGCCGGAGAAACTTCCGTGGGATTTAGAGGAAGAGATACTCTCTCGTGTTCCAGCTTTATCTCTTGTCCGATTCAAATCAGTTTGCAAACGATGGCATGCTCTTCTCAACTCTAAGATGTTCATAGAGAACCGCTTGGCTAATTCTCATTTACAATTCATCATACGAACAAATTCTCAAATGTATTCGGTATGCATCAACAATCTCGATGGAAACGATCCATCAATAGAGATGCATAAGCTATTCTTTGATCTTTCCGATCCGAGTCATAAGTTGCCTGAAGCTATTATTTATTGCCATGGAATCTTGCTTTGTGTAACAGAAAAATTAGGCGCGACTATTTGGAACCCGATTTTGAGACAAACTAGATGGTTAGATTACTGCGAAGATTTTATTTTGTTTTATGGCATAGGCTATGACAATAATAGCACTGGTTATAAAATCTTTAAGTACCATAATGGAGATGATGATCAAAGCTACTGGAAAGTTAAAATATACGAAATTGCATCTGATACATGGAAAGCTGTTAGTCTTGATAACATGTCTTTTGGCTTATGTGACACCCAAAAGTCTGTATCTTTGAATGGAACTTTGTATTGGATTGATCTTCAGACATCCATACGGAGGTTCAGTTTTTGTAGGGAGAGGTTTGAGACAATATGTCTCCTACCGTGTGAATATGTTGGAAAAAATACTAGAGCCCTTGCGATATTCAAGAGAGACCGACTTTCACTGTTAGTGCAATGCCATATGACTAATGAAATCAAGGTTTGGGTGACAAAAGAGAAGATTACAAATGAGGAGGGAGAGAATCTTTTGTGGATAAAGTTCATGAACGTCTCAATACCTAATTTTCCAAACTTTAGAAGATATCACCCCCCATGTTACTTCATCGACAACAACGATGATAAGAGGCTTGTAGTGTGTTATGCCGACGAACTTGGACAAGCTTACATTTACATCGTGAAAGGAGATGAGTTTAAGAAAATCAAAATAGACCATGAGGTTGAATCCATGTGTGATGTTATGTGTGCCTATGTCCCTAGCCTGGTCTCTGTTTTAGGACAAATTTAATTGTGTAAGATTTTAACTTATTGTTTAATTATAGCCTTTTTCTTTGCATATTAGTTGATCATACTATTATTGCTACTACTAGTTTTGTGATTTTTATTGCATATATAGTTAACCATACTGCAATGGCTTACCAATGTTTTGTACTTTGTCTCTATGAATAAAGACATGATATCAGGAGTTATAGGTATTAAATTTGGAAGGTTTCGCCATCCCTATCTATTTCTACTCGTATTCTTTTATGGTTCTTGTGGTGGTTTTTAGGAACCACCTAGCCCTTTCCATCATTTTGAGTTTCAGTTTGAAGAGCTTTGTATCTTATTCTTATGCTTCATATTTTGCGCTTTGCGTTTAAAATCTCTAGCTTGGTTTGAATATGAGCCAATTTCCATAGATAATAGTAGTAAAAAGGTATTGTCCTTATCCAGTGAGTGTAGCTCATAAAGATGATGCTGGATATTATCTTCCTAGACTTCAATTTGTAATTTCCAACAATATAATTATGATGGTCCAATTTTTTGATCGCTGCTTTCACGCATTATCATGTTCTCTCCAAGACTCCAACCGAAACTCTTCAATTGAGTTTTTTTTCCTTAGTATTTTAGGTTTTGTTTCGTTTATTTGATGACAAAGGAGGTTTCTTGATCTCCATATTTATCTTGGATTTTGTGTTAGTTGATAGAACCTCATTGTTCTAAAGTATTATAAGTAGATATTGACATTTGAAATAGTCAAATGTTCAATTAATGACTTGTCCATATCAGATTTGTAGACTTGCTGTCCATAAGCCTTCATATCTAGCTGAATTTGAGTCTTTCGGTAAGCTGCAGCCAAAAGATTCATAATGCTCATTTTTTTTCTTTTATTGTCTTTTGAAGATTGGAGTTAATTAAGATAGAGAGAAACATATAAGAATTGAATTAAGATATGGTGAAAGATACTAATGAGAATTGTAATATATATGTAGTGAAAGATATGAAGATAACTAGAGCGAGGTTGGGTGTGTATACACGTATTATTGTATGGGAATTTGTATTGGGTTGCATCTTGTATTGCCTATAAGAAGTTGTTCATCCTGGATTTTTCGGAAAAGAGTTTTGAGTTCTTTTGTAATCTACCATGTAAGACGATATATCTTTTCGATATACAATTCTTTGCAGTTTCCAGGAGAAACGGTTTAATTTATCAACTAATCTAAATTATTTAATTTTAGGATTGTATAAATAAACTATTCTAAATTACTTAATTTTTAAATCTATTGGCGCGAAATATTGTTAATAAAAATTGAAGAACTATGTACAATAAAATCTCTATAAATTAATAATGTTGGGACTGTGATATTTTATTAATTTATCGATATACTAATTGAAGCGAAAAACTAATATGGAACTGAGAAAATGTATTGATTTATCGAGTATTAATTTATTAAGGTTATACTTTAGGTCGTTATGATTAAAATAGTCATGTTAGAAACACAATATGTTGTTGCAAAAATTTTAGAAAAGTTCCTGAAAGTTTCATGTCAGAATGTATTTATTCGGCGTCGCACTTGCTTAATTATAGAGGTTTATGGGACAAATTCCGTCTTCAATTGGAAATCTTTCTCGTCTCACCTCTCTCGACCTTCATAATAATCAGTTTTCGGGTCAGATTCCATCTTCAATTGGAAATTTGTCTCATCTCACCTCTCTACGTCTTTCTAATAATCAGTTTATGGGACAAATTCCGTCTTCAATCGGAAACATTTCTCAACTCACCTCTCTTATCCTTTCTTTTAGTCAGTTTATGGGAAAAATTCCATCTTCAATCGGAAACCTTTCTCAACTCACCTCTCTCCAACTTTCTCTTAACAATTTAGTTGGGGAAATCCCATCTTCTTTTGGCAATCTAAACCAGCTGACCTTCTTAGATATATTTGCCAACAAGCTCCGTGGCAACTTTCCCAATGTCCTACTGAACTTCACAGGTTTGACATATTTATCACTCTCCCACAATCAGTTCACAGGCACGCTTCCTCCTAACCTCAATTCATTTCATTATAAATTAATAATGTTGAGACTGTGATATTTTATTAATTTATCGATATACTAATTGAAGCGAAAAACTAATATGGGACTGAGAAAATGTATTGATTTATCGAGTATCAATTTATAGAGGTTATACTTTAGATCGTTATGATTAAAATAGTCATGTTAGAGACACAATATGTTGTTGCAAAATTTTTAGAAAAGTTCCTTTAAATTGCATGTTAGAATGTATTTATTCGGTGTCTCATTTGCTTAATTATTTGATACAGTTGGTAACTAAAATATTTCTTTTGGTTCTAATATTTCCAAATCTGAACACATGCTTTCTATTTCGCCATAAATTGCTTATGTTTTGCTTATATATTTTTTACATTTTGCTTAGTTTTGTCCTTCTTTTTGTTAACGGGAAATCCCAAGCCGAATCCATTAATTAGCCCATAAAAATACAAGTTTTCTTACCACTGAAAATGTTTACATGCAGCCAAACCAGTTTATACATTTCAAACAGGAGCTACTAACCCACTACAACTTGGTTACTTAGCTTGTATAGAAATCTTTAATCAAAAAACATGCATTATGCCGAATTGAATACGGATGAAACACTTTAATTGCATGAACAAAGAAATATTAAAATAAAAACGAGAGGCACGATCCAATGTTTAAAAGAAATATAGAATGAGGTAAGTGATTACCTGATTGATGATGATATCCAAGGCACGTTGCCAAGCTTGCTTGTCCATTGTAGTTTTGTACATTCGCTTATCTCAACTTGAATTTGGGTCTTTTGTCAAGCTGCCTCAAAAAGTTTCAAATTGCTAAAAAATTTTGGTCTTTTGAAAATATGATTAATTAAGAGATAGAAAAACCTATAAGAATTGAATTAAGATATTATTGGGAAGCGTAGTCAAATATGATGAAAGACTTTCAAAGATTTTTTTTAATACTTTTGGTAGTACATATATAATGAAAAAGAAAGAAGCTTTTTCTTTGTTGAGCCCTTTCATCAGTATTTACACTGTGACTCCATCAGTTTTGACCTCTGAGACCGAGACAGAGGAAGATTCGGCCGCAACAAAATAGAACTTATTGCTCTTAACATTTTCGTCACCTTATTGCCAAAATCCTCAAAACGATTAGTGAGCGCCTGTGATTCTACCTTCTAATATTTTAAGCACCAGAATTATTGATTTTCATTAGAAAATATAATGGTAGAGAAAATAGGAAAAATTAACATTGTTAATAAAAATTGAAGAACTATGTACAATAAAATCTTTATAAATTAATAATGTTGGGACTGTGATATTTTATTAATTTATCGATATACTAATTGAAGCGAAAAACTAATATGGAACTGAGAAAATATATTGATTTATCGAGTATTAATTTATAAAGGTTATACTTTAGGTCGTTATGATTAAAATAGTCATGTTAGAGACACAATATGTTGTCGCAAAATTTTTAGAAAAGTTCCTTTAAATTTCATGTCATAATGTATTTACCATGCGTCTCACTTGCTTAATTATTTGACACAGTTGGTAACTAAAATATTACTTTTGATTCTAATGTTTCTAAATCTGAACACATGCTTTCTATTTTGCCATAAATTGCTTATGTTTTACTAATATTTTCTTAATATTTTGCTTAGCTTTGTTCTTTTTTTTGTTAACAAGAATAAGACATAAATAATATATCGATCCGTGCTATAACACGGGTCATAATCTAGTATGTCTTATATATGTCTTGCACCTTATGCGGGGTACGATCGTTGTTTATAAAAAAAAAAATAGAAAGAGGGAAGTGATTACCTTTTCGATGAGGATATCCAAGTCACGTTGGCAATCTTGCTGGTCCATTGTAGTTTTGTACACTTGCTTTTCTCCAAAAGCGCTCATCTCAACTTGAATTTGGGTCTTTTGGCAAGCTGCCTTAAAAAGTCTAGAATTGCTCTCCTTTTTTTTGGTCTTTTGAAGATTTGATTAACTAAGAGACAGAGAAATCTATAAGAATTGAATTAAGATATGATGGAAGATATTAATGAAAATTGTAGTCTATATATAGTGAAAGATATGAACATAATTAGAGTGAGCATGAGTGTGTATACAAATATTATTTCATGTCATTTCCATATTTGTATAAAGTTGTTCATATCAAAGTTATTACAATCATTTTTTTTTTACTTTTGGTACAAGTTGTTACACAATTCTTTTTATTGAAAGATATGAATATAATTAGAGTGAGGATGTGTGTGTATACACATATTCAAGGGCAGACCCATGTTTATCAGAGGAGGTCAATTGACATGCCCAAAATTTCAAAATTTGTTTTAGTGTTATGGATTTGTATAATTAAATATAGTCTAATTTAGTTTAATGACATAATGTCTTAGTAATTTGACATTCCCTAATTTATGTCATCACTAGATTAGGTCCCGCGTATACGCGAGAATATAATTTAAATACAATTTTCTTATATAAATAATAAGATGTTACAACAACTTCACAATATTATATTAAAATAAGTTTTAGAAAAAAAAAAATTTTTACCAATAGAACAAAGTTGAATGTATAGTGGTGATTTTGAAGAAAAATGTTTTGTTGAGAAAATATGAAGCTACCTATTTGTTTATATAGAGTTCAATTTTTACATTTCTTTTTCCTTTATAATTATAAATTTTATTTTTGTTTCTATAGAGTTAAATATTTAAATTCTTTTTTCTTTAAAATTAATATTTTTTCTTAATTATGCAAGTTTAATTTTTAAGAAAAACTAATTTGTATATTTTCTTATACAATTTTTATTTTTTGAATAATAGTAGTTAATTATTTTTTGTATATTTAGTTTCCTTATAATAATTTTTGACATTTTTTCAATTTTGACACGTGTCAAAATTTTGAATCGATGGATATGACACGTGTCACAATCTTTTGAGTTTGTAACTTTAAAATTTTTCCTTTATATAATAAGATTTTTGATCCATGTTAAAGAAATCCTGGGTCAGCAACAGCAGATACTATTATTGTCCATCACTTTTGTATTCATTATATCAATATGACATTGTTAGCATATAGATATATAGATATGCTGTCATTTTAACATATTGTTATGTTCATAAATCCCCTTACTAATACTACAGAAGTGCATAATTAAAATTAAGCTTATCCATTATGAAATTTTACATCAAATTTTCATTACAAATAATAATAGTCGTTAAGGTTAATAATGTCAAATACTAATCTATGTAGTTTCATTACTTTCTAAAAACGAAAATACCTAAATTTTTTTCAAATTTTTTTAATAACCAATCAAATTGAACAAACAAAATTTTATATCAAACTTACCATATTAATTTGATATCAATCATTATACTTCACTTCAAATCTTTGTTAGATTATATTTTTGTGAAAATAAATAAATTATCACATCATCCATATAATAAATAAAAGTAGATTTTTTTTCCCGCATATGCCGTGATTTGAATTTTTTAAAACGAATATCTATGCTTCAACCTATGAAGAAAAAATAGTGTGGTGTCAAAAATTCCATATTGAATATGAAGATAAATGGTTGTCTAAAAACATATTATAAAAAAGAACAAATTAACAAGATAAAGGAAAAAAGCTTGAATAGTAGGAACATTTATAAATATGCGTCAAAATTCGAATATTTATATTATGTTTCATCCATTTATTTAATTGAAATGCATAATTATCTAAATAATATATATTTTAAAGAAATTTTAACCTGAAAAAAATAAAAATAGTGTAAATTGATTTTTTTAAAGAATATGATAAATATTTACTAAAAATTATAAATACTCTAGTTTGATCTTAAAAATAAATATATTTTAAATATTTTACTTGATGAAAAATATAATTTTTTGGAATATTTATATTTAGTTAAAGAGAAAAATTAAATTTAAAAGCTCGCAAGTCCTTATGATAGAAGGCAGGTTTAAAAAAGTGTTAAGATCATATGCTGAGGTTATTTAAATAAGCTTTGACACATCTAAATGTTTGCAAATTCGATTATAAAACTTTATCATTTGTCCCACGTATTTGCAATTTTATTAAGACATAAATTCAATTGTAACCATGATTTTCAATTATGTAATCAACTTAATCCACATATTTACAATTTCATATACAAAATAATTTAGTAATCTAATATAAGATATTGTGGTCTTTAAAACATAACTATATTAAATTTGAATAATAATATTGTCCCGCACATAATAATAACTATTTTCAAATAACTTAACCAAACTTAAATACAAAACAAATGGTAATTTGATATAGTATTATAAAATATTTAATAAAATTGGGTACTGTACAACAAAAAATAATCTAACAAAAATAAATATTTAACAAGAATAAAATATAAATAAATATCAATCCGTGCTACAACACGGGTCATAATCTATTTTATTATCTCTTATATACGTAGATTCTTTGTTCGATCCATGTCAACTTAAGTTGTATCATTGCATCTATATCTTATATCAATTTCAATATATCCGTCCACTTGTCCATCTAATTTAGTTATTTCATTTTATGGACTTGTCACTTATGAAAAGTTATTTTCAGTGAGAAAATATTTTTTTTTTAAAAAAAGAAGGATAGTATAGTACAAATTGAGAAGAAACATAAAACGTTGCATGTGAAAGTATAAACAGCAAGAAACATTCCAATGTTGCAGATGAAAGTATAAAAAGCAAGAAACATTCCAAATCAGTCTCTGACTGTATCTAGTATCTACATGTTAATTCCTTTTTCTACACTGTTTTTGGACTTTTGGGTCTTTGGGAAAAGAACAAAGACTTTTCGCGTCATCAAATTGACAATGGAAAGTTCCCAGAAATTGTACTCTCTTGATTTTTGTCATCTACTTGTATGAGATAACATATACACGTACCTAAAATTGCCCTTCATTTACGTCTTTCTATTGTAGCTTTACCAACCTTTTACTAATTAGTGGTTTATGTTTAGCTTTTAGTCTTAAAATTTAAATCTGTAGTATCAAAAAAACTGAGTTTATTTACGCATACATCCTAACGAAAATCACGAACAGCAATGTGTCATATGTTTTTCTTCTTCTTTTTTTAACTGATCAAAAGAAATTGATGATTGGAGTTTGGAGATAGTGCGAGTTGTTAACTTGTTACTCGACTTTGTTGTTAACATGAATTGGTTGCAACATATACATTATTTTAACATCACGTTGTGGTGTGGTTAGGAGGCATAAGACTTGGTCCACTGACGCGTAGAGATACCAAGAGTCATATTTTATCTCTACATTTTAATATCAAACAGACCCCAAATGAATGGACAAAACTAAAAATAATATTAATATGGTAACGAAGTGAAATAATTAGATAGGATTCGAGAGTCAAAACTCGGAAGTCGCAGTCGTGTTGAGCACTATAACTGTGCTTCTGAGTGTTAATTACTCTTTATACATGGAATCGTAAGAAACTAATTGGATTGCATGTTAATTTCATTTGCAACCTATAAAAAATCAAATATTTACATTTACTACTCTTTCTTTTTACAAAGAGCGTTATGCCATTTTACATATATTAAAAAAACTATTAAATTTTTTTTTATTATTCCTAAATTAATATATTTAAAAATCTTCTCTTTACTTAATACATTAAAACAATAAAAGTAAAATTAAAATTTTATTTAATATTTTACATTAAAAATACAAAACGAAACAAAAAAAATTCAGATGACAAACAGTGGGAATATTAATTATGTTAGCTATTTTACATCATTATTTCAAAGATAAATATTTTTCCAACAAAAAAAAAAGAATATTTACACACTATAAACTACAATAAGTCAAATAAGATGGCATCTTAAGAGTCAAGACTTTAAATTGGTAATAAATAAAGGAAAATTTATGCAAGGTCTCTATCACAAATTCACAATTATGAGTTTGTGAATTAGGACCGTTGAATTGGTGGTATTACAGAAAGAGTGTAAGAGATGGAAAAATAAAAAAAAGGAATATGGAAAAATAAATATAAATTGATTCAATATGTTGAGACTTGAGACAACTGACTTTGTACATCGTCAAACAAATCTATCTACTCTAATCATAATAGACGGTGAATATTGATTCACTGGAGAGATAACGCCACGTGTCCACTGGCCCTGAAAATTCAACACCTAGACAAAAGCCAGTTGACTTATCACATTACTTGTTAATAACTTTTGACTTCTACTCGCGGTGAAAATCAAAACCAATCACAGACGACCACGTGGCAAGTCACCGAGTCTCTTCTACTCCTCTCTCGATATCCGACTCGGTAACCGGTATCCGGCAGCTCAAAGACGGAGATAGTGGCGGAGCTCCGGCAATAGGAGACGAAGCGCTTCTTCTATCTCTACTCAACATCCGAGTGAAAGATAACATCCGACTCATCGGCGATCTAAACGAGTGACTCGCCGGCGAGTCTCTCCGAGTCAACTCGTCTTCTAACTCGCTGAAATTCCTCCTCGGAACCTCAATCGCCGCCGGTTTTCTCCCGGAATCTTCCGTCGTTGTCGGAGAAGATCCAGATCCATGTGGCTCGTACCTCAATCCAGAGCTCGAACCCGGTTCAATTACCAAAACCGGGTCAGAATCAATCGCAATCACAACTTGCTCCTCCGCCGTCGCCATCGCCGTTAAATCATTTCCGGCGAGAGGCTCAACGAGAGAGCGACAGAGAGGACAAGTGGAATGAGAATGAAACCACATGTCGATACAATCAACATGAAAAGTATGTTTACAATTGGGCAAAACCCGACCCGATTCGTTTTCTTCGAATTCCGATAAACAAACGGCGCATTCGATCGGATCTTTATGAGTCTCGTCGGAAAAGGTAAAAACGGGGAGAGATTTAATGACATTAGGATCGAGGCCACGTGAAGCGACGACGGAAGTGGCGGTGATGGAAGGATCAGCGTTGAAGAAAACCATAGTAGCGCGGCGGTTACGGCTACGACGGCGGAGATGACGTCGACGAGCACGGAGGAGATACCAACGAGCGTAGAGGTGGAGGAAGACCATTAAAATGACGACGAAGAAGAGGATTACTATAGCGCTTAGCATGATCTTGCCGCTCATGGCGTACGTTTTAGAACCGGAGAAGTCGTCTCCGGGTCTGCCTAACGGAAGCGGATCCGGGTCGTTGGTGTTCATGGTTTCGGGTGGTGAGTGAGAGAGATTCAGAGAGAGAGAGAGAGAGTCAACTGGTGAAGGAAGAAGAAGAAGGTGAGATCGAAAGATTTGGTTTTTATTTTAGTAGTAATGGACGAGACGAGACAAGACAAGGGAGGTTCGTGAGAAAGTGCAGTCTAATTATTGGGATATTGCATGACGACGCCAACGTTGACGCCCGAGTTATCTCTTTTGACCTTTCTACCCTTCTTTTTTATTTTGTTAACTTACTTGAAAAAATACTCTGAATATCAATCTTTCTATCTTCATGGTAAAAGTTAAATTATGGTATTTTACTATTTTCAAGCATTTTTCATAAATTATTACACATATTTTGGATATGATAAAGTCATCAATGCCTTGTGCCTTTCTCCATGTCCCCGTTGTAACAAGAATAACGCAAAGCAAAGCCGATGGTTATTAATCTTTCTTGTTGTCGCCCAAATCTCTATATTCCTACTTTTGAAACGGCTCTGCTCTACAAACAAAAACCGATCTTCTCTAGAAACCGTGTTCATTTGTCAAACACAGAGATCGAATTTAACAAGAGCAATACCGGTTAATTCTCCAAGTTCTTTTCTAACCAATCAGTACATGTCCTCGATACAACTCATCAGCTTTCTTAAGAATATTATATTCGACTTCAATAATCTAATGTACAACCCTGCTTCGATGCGGAATCTCGAAGATGGATAAAACCTTCAACAACAAGTACCTGTCAAGATGGCATCTCCTTGGAAATGAATCATTACACAAACTATGTAGCTGACGAGGTATTGCAACACTTTGTTGCACCTGATACAATTTACAACAAGAGAGGAGGTTAAATTTCAGTTATCCAATACAAAATCGAGTATCTTGAAGCAACATAAGTTACCTAAAATGCAACATGTGCTTATGAAAGGTACTTATATAACCTGTGTTTCCTCTCCCCAAACTGCAGCTGCACCATCATATGCTTGAGATCAAAAGCATCGAAGTAACCTTAACTCCTCATGAGTTCATCTTATACACGCTTTCATTTGGTAAGAACCCATCTTCTTTCATTTTCTTAAATAGCGCATCAGCTTCATGAATTAAGCCTCGCCTACAAAATCCCGATATCATTGTGGTGTAGGTTATAACATTAGGCTTCATTCCTTTGGAGAAAAGGCTACAAAATAAATCAAAAGCATCTTCCACCTTACCAACCTTGCACATCCCTTGAATAATGATAGTATATGTAACAATATTAATATCCATCTCTCTCTTCCGCATGTATTCGAATATCATCAATGCTTTTGCTACGTTCTCGTTATAACATAGACCATCTAACAAAACGTTGTAGGTCCTAATATCAGGAGGTGCACCATGCAAACCCATCTGATTGAAAACTTCTTGGGCAATATCAGGTCTGCCCACTCGACAATAACTCTGGATAAGAACAGTGTAAGTGATTGTGTTCGCAACTAATCCTTTCTGGGACATCTCATAGAAGATTTTCGTCCCTTCTTCCACCCTCTTAGACTTGCAAAATCCATGTATGAGAGTAGTATAAGTCACTTCATTTGGGTAGCAACCCTTTCTTTCCATCAAATAAAACATTTGCCTAGCCTCATCTAGGCGACCATACATGCAAAGTCCGTTAATCAGTGAATTGTAAGTGAAAACGTCAGGATCTATAGACAACCGGGTCATCACCTTGTACAGTTCTTTAGCCTCCAAAAGCTTCCCTACTTTCACAAGCGCATCGATCAATGCAGTGAAAGTGATTACATTAGGTTCAATTTTCCTCTTCATCATATCCCTCAGAAGCCAGGTAGCATCGCCCCATCTACCAATCTCGCAAAGACCGCTTACGAGAGAGTTGTAGGTAACAACATTCGGTTTAATCCCATAAGTCCCCATCTCGTTGAAAAGATCCAGGGCGTGATTCACATGTCTATTTTTACAAAGACAGTGAATCAGTGTGGTGTATGTCACAACATTTGGTCTAAATCCCATTCCCAAAATCTGATCAAACAAAGCTATTGCATCCTCAATTCTATTCCAATGACAGAATCCATTAAGAAGAGAAGTAAAAGTGACTAAGTCGGGCTCAAAACCAAGTTTCATCATCTTCCCAAGAAAAGACAAAGCACGAAAAGGTTGAGAGGATCGACAAAGACAATTCATCACAATATTGCAGGTATACAGAACAGGTGAGATTCCCAGAATTTGCAATTGCATGAAGAGAGAGACCACAGCATCATACCTCTTCATCTTCGCAATAACACTCAATAATCTAGTGAAATCGACAATTGAAGGAAGAGGTCGAGAGTGAACCATACGAGTGAACAAATCAAGAGCCTCGTTAATCTGAAGATCATTTCTCAAAACCTTTCGGTAATTAGAAAAAGCTCGAGTCCAGAAACAGAAACCACAAAGGCTTAAGGACGGAGTAGTTCCAGTATTACCTATCTGTAGACGATGACTATGAAGATGAAACCCCTTCGCAATCGACGCAAACCCAGTCGCAATGGATCTACGCATTCACAGTCAATGTCTTAGGGTGTCATTTTACTGTAAATTTTCGAACCCTACACACAACATCGTGATGAGCAGAGACGCGGCGGAGATTATTAGCTTAGAGAAGACGAAACCCTAACTTCTCTCGTATACACACTTGTGGAAGAGAAGAAGCGACGGAGATACGAACGCAAGTCTCGCCGCGTAGTCCTGTTATTTCTCACTTCTCTTACCACTTTTCAATCAAAATTTTATTAATTTAATATTTATATTTTTGGTTGGAATTAATCACGGCCACTCTTAGTGTGGAGTTTAAATTTGATCGAAGAATATTAACATGTATCATCACAATTCACAAAAAAGTCTGCAAGATATATATTTGAGGATTGTACAAAACAAAAGTTACGACACAAAACACTATCTCAACAACGGCTTAACACGCCTACCGACATCAAACTGAACCTCAGAAAGACCGGTGATTCCGGCTGTTATCTTCTGACCAATCTTTACAGGTCCTATGCCTTCTGGTGTACCTATACATACATTCACCAATTTTCCTTAACAATACTATTCTGAATGACCTCGGCTATAGAAAAATCAAACCTTTACTCCTATGTTTCAAGTTTTACGGAATCTTGATGATGGGGAAACAAATATTTACCTGTTAGTATGACATCTCCTTTGAATAGGGTCATTACAGAACTTATGTAGCTGATCAGATATGGGACCTTGAAGATCATATCCTTCGTCCAACCTTTCTGTCTTGTCTCACCATCGACCTGTCAAAGAGTGGGATATAAAGGGAACAGCGCAGCTTCATATGATAACAGAGCATGAGGAGCCAAACCTTTAGCCAAAGTTCCAGGTTATTGGGATCCAGCACCATTGCTTTTGGTAGCTAAAACAAGATAAGAGAAACCAAATTTAAGATAAGAGGCTAAGAGTGTGTCTGCTATCAGTAGCTAATGGGTTATGTTTGTTACACATATTCGCATATCAACTGGTGATGAAAAGCACTCCAATCTCAGTTATACACATAGATCCCAGTGGATGCAATAAGACTAAGCAATCTGCTATAAGACCCTACCTACATATCGGGTGATTTAGGACGAGAGTAATAAATGGGTCAATACTTCTAAGCTCTCTTATCCGTGGAGGCTAATCTTCACATGAGTTGGTGAAACTAGCATTTTGGGAAACAAGTTCCAGATCATGACTTACAACAGAGCTGATGGGAGTGAAGGTATCCTGACCTTTAGCAAGCGTACATGGGAGACCAGATGCCTGAAGCCAAGAATAATAAACACCCCATGATAATATATGCCTAAGTAAAGAATTGCATAAAAACATTGAGGAGTGTGCAAACACAACAGGAAAGGATGGATAGAAACATGGAATCAACTGGCAAACATATGTTATGATCTCACACAGGGAAACTCGACCAAATTATGGCTTTACGAGCTTATCAAGACCGTAAAGGGCAAGGGACAGATCGATTAGTAAATGGCAAAGCTCGAGCATGCAAGAAGATTATTAAAAGTGGGAACTATGTATGTACAAACCCATAAATATCCATTGATACCAAAGACAAATGGTTCTCTACCATGGCAGAAGCTTGGAGTTCCCTAGCAGTCATATCAAGAGCAAGCGCATATCCTAGAGAAGAAGGAAAAAAATAAGAACACCGTAAATACTAAAAAGAGATATAAATACTAAGATGAAGAAGAAACTCACAAACATTGGATTATAAGAGAATACATACGACAACCACAACCACAACACAACTAACATCATATACAAACAGGTTTACCTTATTCTATGATGCACCAATACGTGTATTTCCAACTTTTTAAAGTGAAAAACTTGATTCTCATATCCTTGATGTTACTTGTAAGTATTGAAGCAGGCTAGTAAAATACCTCCAATGTAATCCATGGCTAACCGTTCTGGGACATCTCTTGCCTTGTGTCCAATTACTACAGCGAGTTCCACCTCATGGTGAAGTGAATCAAGTGGATGTGGGATCTCTATTTTTCCACCGTTTTCCAGGTACGACGAAGTTGGCTTTAAGAACACAATCGGGTCCTACTTCCAGCAAATCACAACACAAACAGAGAGAGTTGGATCAAAACCATACGATGCAGGACCCATTTGTGTTCTTACAAACCAACGATCCTGATCAGTTTACGCGGCAACTTTCGCAGTCAACTCGATTATTTTCTCGGGAAAACAGAAGAATGTGAAGAAGATAGAAGTAAAGTACGTACCTTTGGGAGGGCGTTGCCAAGTTCTTTGGCGTGAGAAGCGTAATTGAGTCCAACGCCGACGATCTTTGTGCCATGCTTAAACAATCTCTGAATCATCGAAGTCGCCATTTTTAGGTCAACCAAGTCAACACTCTTCTTCCTCCCTCTTTAAGATTTGTTGTTGACTGAGTCACCTAGTTCACTCGGTGTGACTAAGGGTCATAAAAGAAATAATTGAAATTTATTGACCAAAAGTGGAAAACTACTCAAAATATTGGAATCTACTGCAACTAATTTATCAACCGCGTGTTTCACGAATTTTTAGACTGTAAGATACCATGACGTGGAATTTCAGAAAAACATAGTATTAGGCCATCCTCAAGGGCAGGTTTCTAAAAGGTATTTAACTATTAAAATAATAGAAAAAATTGCAAAACGATGAAAGAGAATAAAAACTGTATAAGAAACTTTTCTTATGTTTTAAGAAATTTTCCTATCCATCTGTATCTTTTCTATTGGTTCAGTATTTTAAATAATTAAAATATTAATATATTAAATTTAAGAAATTCTTTTGAGTTTCTTAGACGCTTGAGGATGGTCTTGCTTAGCATTTACTTTTAAAATTAATCACCACATGTATACAGCAGGGAATGTGAAAACAATATTGTTATTTTCACAGTTATATTTTTTTTTATATGATTTACGAGACGACTCGCATTATCAAAACGTATGAAAACATGTTCAGGATCATATCTCAAAAAATTATCAAACACATATTATCAATCAAGATTAATATTTCAGATCTTAAGATTCTTTGCCTATACAACTAATATTATTTGAGGGCAGATAAACTTCTATAAATATATTTCCATAATAAAATAGTATAACTCTAGGGTTGGAATATACGGGCTTCACCCATAACTTCTCAATTAACCAAATCATATATATTTATGTTTGTTTGACTAATTAAGTGGGTAATTATTGACTAAGAACCTAAATTTTACTATATTCCTTCTTAATAAAAACTTAAATACAATATTTATGGTTATTTTATATATATAGATCTTTTCTAAGAAAAAATAATAATATTGCAAGTTTTTTATTACAGTACTAGCATGTTTCTCATGATCGACAGATTTCTTGTCGTCGTGATATTACAGCCGCTCAAATCTTTATTAAATCACTGTTTTCAATTCCAGTTAGGCATTGAAAAATTAAGAACATAAGAAAAAAGAATTATTCAACCTGAAAAGTGAAAAGTGTAGAATAAGGTTCGCACGATACTACTATCATCCTAATCTAAATATATTCACATGCTACACGAGGCTTATTAGTTTAACATTAATGTTCTGTTCGTTTTGCTGTCTGAAAGAGAATTTATATTTTATTACTAATATTTTACCAAAAACTCACATATATATTTCTCTCTCGTGTGTGGACAGATAAACACAAAGTCGCCTCTCTCTCTCTCTCTCATCCCATTTGTCTATCTGCCTTCCTCAGAAACCCATCCCCAGATATGGCAGACTTAAGTTTCTGTGTTGGAGTCATAGGTAACATCACCGTCTTCTTTGCACGTGTTTTAGTTTATCATCAAGGATCACTTATTCACATGGCCATGAGTTTATCTTATATTATATATAAACTGAGTTATTTTCTATATATATACGATCGATGCAGGAAATGTAATATCGGTGCTTGTCTTCCTCTCCCCTGTGTGAGTTATCTCACTCTTAGCTTTTAATATGATTTTGATTAATCTATATGATGAATTATAAGAAATGGGCAAATTATATTATGATGATTTATGAATAGGGAGACGTTTTGGAAGATAGTAAAAGGGAGATCGACGGAGGAGTACGAGTGTTTGCCGTACATTTGCACGTTGATGAGTTCGTCGTTATGGACATATTACGGGATAGTGACACCTGGCGAATACTTGGTTTCTACTGTCAATTGTTTTGGTGCTCTTGCTGAATCAATCTACGTTCTCATTTTCCTCTTCTTTGTCGAAAAATCCAGATTCGTACGTTATCATTCGACCTATTCATATAATGTAGTTTCAGTTTGTATGATATGTGACAGTGAGATCTTTTCTTTGTTTTTTATATGATATATAAAGTTTGTTTAATGCATTTTCATTTGATGGACAGATAAGGGCTTACATTGGTGTGACTCAGATTCAGATCTGATTAGCAGATTTTTATCATGACGTTTAATCAATAATTTCATTTATAAATTATACGTCTACTTGCTGTATAATATAAACTAGGATTATGGTCCACTTGTTCGCGTTTAATTTATAACTAATTGATTTCTTTCAATTCTATTTTTCAGTTGAAAACAGTTGTAGTGGTTCTAGCTCTGAACGTGTGTTTCCCAGTTATTGCGATTGCGGGAACAAGAACAGTGTTTGAAGATGCAAACACACGTTCTAGTTCAATGGGTTTCATATGCGCTACTCTCAACATTATCATGTATGGTTCTCCTCTTTCCGTTATTGTAAGTCTTATCTTCTTTCTTTTTATCACACTATATATTATACACAGTTAATTTCTGCAAATGACAATGAAATAGGGTACCAATAACTCTGTTTTGTTTTTTCTGTCAAAAACTCTATGGATGTTATATAGGGTAAAGAGTTTTCGGGGGTCCGATTCGTTCAAAACAGCTTTTGGAAGAGTTATTTTATAATATCTATATGGGGTATTTTTATAAGAGTATTTTAGTTAATTACATAATTATCTACTTAACAAAAAAGGATTTATATAGAGGGGTTGTCAGAAAAAAAGAAAAATGAGATATGAGTCAAAGTTTAGATATGTGTTGTCATTGTCATTGTATCTATTATCATTATTAGATGGTCATTTCGATCGATGTATACGCGTAATGTCGTTTTAATCGAAAATCATTTGATCACTGATCCGATCAGAAAACGGTCGTGACGACAAGGAGTGTGCAGTTTATGCCATTTTGGTTGTCGTTTTTCCTCTTTCTGAACGGTGCAATTTGGGGTGTCTACGCTTTACTCCTACACGATGTTTTTCTACTAGTAAGTATCTTTGTTTTGATATAAACTTTATAGGAGATCAAGATTTTTGTATTATCATATAGTTAATTAACCTGGTTTATTATTTTGTGTGTGTAGGTGCCAAATGGAATGGGATTCTTGCTTGGGACAATGCAACTCCTAATTTATGCGTATTACAGAAATGCCAAAGCAATTGTAGAAGATCATGAAGAAGGCCTCATACCAAGCCAACCTCTCCTCTCTTAACCTCACTTTTTATCCAAAAAAATAACTGAAATGAAATCAAAAACAATTTCAATTGTCAATTCTTTTTTGGTTGAGTACGTTTTGATGGCATCATAAGAGTTGTAATATAGTTTGAATCAGTTTCCATTACAACATTCAATGCTTAATTTGCAAATAGTTGACTAATTAGTTGAATGAAATTGAATGAGTATTCATCTAATTTTTTATCATTTGATATGAATAAGTTGAAAATTTGATTCAACCCATTCAACTAAAAAATTTGAAAAAATGAGAGGAAACTTAATTGTTCAATTTGTTCATCTAGTATTTTGTAGAGGAACAATTGAATGATATTCAACTTTTTTTTTTCCTTTTAACTCAATATTTTCCAATCATTTATCTACATACAACCATTTGCACTTAAGTTTGAAACTATTTTCTCAAGCTTATGTCTTCTTAATCGAGATATATCACTACAAGAAAACAGGCCATTTGCGATGGACAGTGGCGTCGCAATTCCGTCGCAAATGGCCTTTCGCGATGGATTTGCGAGACGCACCATTCCGTCGCAAATCCCGTCTCGCAAATCAATATCCGTCGCAAATCCCTCGCAAATTTGCGAGGAAAAAACGTAGTCGCAATCTCGTCGCAAAAAATACCCCGCAATATCGTCGCAAATTTGCGACGGAATTGCGTGAACTACGAGTTCATCGCAAAACCGTTCATCGCAAATTCATCGCAAAATGCGTTACCAATAGTACCCGCAAACACGTCGCAATAATTGCATCGGAGTTGCGAAGAAACATTGCGACGGAATTGCGTGGAACATTGCGACGGCTACCGTTCTTATTTCCCTCGCAAATCCGTCGCAAATTGCGAGGGAATTGCGGCGGCATTTGATTTATATAATAAATAAAATTTTTAATTATTTATTTTAATTAATAATTATAAATTTATTAATTATAAATAATTTTTTTTTAAAAATTAAAATTTTATAAATAAAATTAAATTGTTGAAACATTAAAATTAAAAGAAACTAAAATTTATTATACAAACAAAAACGAAAATCTAAAATTGAACCGATGGACCGGATCCGGTTCCGGTTCCGGTCTCGGTCCCGGTCTCAGGCCTACTCGTAGATGTGTCTCCAGGCTCGTGAAACATCCGTGCTAGCTCCGGATCCTTTGCCGCCAAATAGCTGAACATCTGATCGAACTTCGAGATCTTCTCAGACTGAGTCACGATCAGCTGGGCCTGCGACTCAATGATGCCCTGGAGGTAGGCGGCGGACTCCGCTTCTGCTGCTCCCGAGGAAGAAGAAGTGCACGAGTCGATCTGCGATTGCAGAGAACCGACTCCGTAAATTCTCCCTTTTTTACGGGGAGCGACCTGAAAATTAAGAATAAGTTTAATTATTTGAAATTATTGTAAAAAATAAATATAAAACATTAATATTCATACCTCGGTAAAGATCTTGTTCTTCACGGCGGGAGTCAAAGGGGTAGAGGCGCTCTCATCGCCCTCCGAATGCTGAGTCAACTCCTGCATCTTCGAAGTGACCTCGTTGTAGATCTTCTCAGACTTCCCGTCGACAAAAGTCCCATCTGGTCGCCTCTTTGTCTCCTCGAGGACAGCTAGCAAATCCGGGATCGAATCTCCGCGATCCTTTGCCTGATTTGTTTTTTTATAAATATCATAAAAAATTTAATTAATAATTAAAAGAAATGAAAAACTTACGATTTTCCGTCCGCGGGCCATGTAGGAAAGCTGTCCAGACCGATGCTTGGCATACCCGTCCCCATCAGGATCAGCGTACCGGGCCGCCCGACTGTTAGCGCTCTTGATCTCGCTCGCCGGATCCTGCCAATAAGCCACAAGGCCTGCCCAGACATCTGGATCAAACCACCTAGGCATCGCAAGGTCGCCTTCTTTCTTCCACTTCTTCTTCCACCGTCCCACCTGGTCGGCCATGCGTTCCTTCAGCTTCGCTTCAAACTCCTTTCGGACCTTGCTCGTAATACCGTACTCCCAATGATAGTGTTGCTACAAAAAAATAAGTTATCATGAAAAATTCAAACAATAAGTTATATAAATTATAAAGTAATTAATTTTAAAGATTAAAAAACTTACAGCAAAAGTCTGAAACCACCGTCTTCTGACATGCTCAGGTGTTTGCCTCCAATTGGCATGAGGCTCTCTGAAATCTCTTTCAAAGATCGAGCGGACCGAAGCGGCCACGCATCCGTCTTGATCAAACCTGAAATGTAAAATAATAAAAAACAAATAATATGACTTTATTTGTTTTAAAAAACTTAAAATTAAATTAATAAATTCAAAAAAAAAAAAACCTTACCAATACGTATTATCAGGACGTCTTGGATCAAGGCGGGGAAGAAGGTCATGACCTGGAGACTCGAGGATCGCCTTAAGGAGAAGATCATCGTTGTCGTTCTCATACTGTGCCACCTGTGGGGGATCTGAGAATGCGGGTGGAGGCGGTGAATAGTGCTGACTCCCGGGGATGTCGTCATGTCGTCCCGTCTGAGAAGTGAAACTCGTCCGAGGAGTTTCTGGAATAGGCGTGCCACTCCTCCGAGACGAGTCACTCCTCCGAGGCGTGCCACCCCTCGAGAGATAACGAGAGTACTCGTTATTAACTCCAGACATCTGAAAAACAAAATTTAAAAAATTAGTAAAATAATTACAACGATATCATATTAAAACTTATAAATTTTAAAAATCAATTACTAAATGAATTATAAAATTACAAAACCTAAAAACTAAAAATTTCTAAAATTCACTAAATTTTATAAACTAAATTTTATAAATTCACTAATTTTATAAATTTTATAAACTAACAAAACATAATCTAACGCATTAATAAACTAACAAAATAATCTAATAAATTTCCAAATTCTAACAAAACATAATCTAACAAAATAAACTAATTATTTAACAAAACATAATCTAACAATTTTACTAACAATTCTAACAAAACATAATCTTACAATTTCACTAATTATTTTAACTAATCTAAACTAAAAAATCAAACTAATCTAACAAATAAACTAAACTAATCAAACAAAACCTAATCTAACAAAATAAACTAATTATTTAACAAAACATAATCTAACAATTTCACTAACAATTCTAACAAAACATAATCTAACAAAATAAACTAAAAGAATCTAACAAATATTTAAACTAAACTAATTTCACTAATTTCACTAATCTAACAATTTCACTAAACTAAACTAATCTAACAATATCAACAAAATCTAACAATACCTAATCTAACAATATCTAATCTAACAATATCTAATCTAACAAAAATCTAACAAAATCAAAATCAAAAACAAAATCAAAATCAAAATCAATATCTAATCTAACAATACCTTGGTTTGAAGGAGAGATCGGTCGGCTGGAGAAGGAGAGAGCAGATCGGCGACTGGAGAGGAGGAGAGAGGAGATCCGCGGCTGGAGAGGAGGAGAGAGGAGATCCGCGGCTGGAGAGGAGCTCGTCGGCTGGAGAGGAGGAGATCGGCGGTTTCGGGAGAAGAAGGAAGAAGAAAAGGAAAAGGAAGAAGAAGATCGCGACTTTATTCTGTTTTTTCACGGTCCGTCGCAATTCCGTCGCAATTCCCTCGCAAATTAGGGTTTCGGATTACCAATTTGCGACGGATTTGCGAGGGAATTGATATACCATCGCAATTCCATCGCAAACCGAAATATTTCAAAAGATTAAACAAAAATTCAATTCGCGGTTTAACCAATAAAAGTCCGAAAGCCGCAATTCCCTCGCAAATTTGCGACGGAATGGCGAGGGAAACGTTTTGCGACGGAATTGCGTCTAATTTTTTTTTTTCCCTCGCAATTCCATCGCAAAGTTTTATAAAATGTGATTAAATAGACCATTTGTATACTTGTTTGAAAAGAAACAAAACCTCGAGCACTTTCTCACGAGGAGTAGGATCATAATCAGAGTTTCTAGTTTCTAGTTCTTGTCTGTGAGATGAAGATGCATGATAAGGTGTAGGAGCTGCAACAACGTGATCCTCATCTGCTGGTTCTCGTTTGACATTGGGTTCACGAGCCGCAACAATATATATGATTCTGATCAGCTAGCTCTTCTTAAGACTATCAAACATACACCATAAAGGAGTTTCAAAAGAATTCAGATTTCATTTTCTCGGGAAACTAAGATTTAGCTGAGATTTAGCTGAGATTTTTTCTTTTCCGGCTCCGGCGAAACTAAGATTTAGCTGAGATTTTTGAGTTATTTTAAGTTTCTCAGTTTTACAGACATGGAAATTAATATACGTAGTTTTCTGTTTTCAAATTGCTGAATTTTCAAATTAATTCCAAGCAATTCCCTAGCAAATTGCGAGGAAATTGCGTGGAATTGGACAGGTCCATCGCAATTCCCTCGCAAATTTGCGAGGGAATTGCGATGATTTAAGCTATTTCATCGCAAATCCCTCGCAAATTTGGTAAAATTTGATTAAAAAAAAACTTTATTTATAATCGAAATTGCTTAAAAACATTTAAAAATTAATCAGATTCTTTTTCAGATTCATTGGAGTGTTCACTATGATCAGTGTCTTCTTCATCATCAGTCTCCTCGAACTCGTCAGATTCTTCATCTTCCTTCGTCTCATCAACTATTATGTCTTCCTCTTCTCTGGTTTCTGGATCAATATGTAAGATATTCTCGGTTGATTCGATTGCTACAAAGACTTCTGGTGATCTTTCATGTTGCATAGCCACATCATCAACTTCCCCGACTATACGACCTCTCGGATTCACTTTTATCACTGATAACCACGTCTCCCGCATTTGCCTTTTCCGAGGGTAAGGAATATAACACACTTGTTCTGCTTGACATGCTAGGATAAAAGGTTCGAAGTTAGAAAATTTTTTGTTTGCATTGACATCGGTTACCCCTAATGTGTTTGTGCGGACGCCTCGACCGACCGTTGGATCGTACCAATGACATTTGAATAAAATGCATTTCAACCCAATAATTCCAGGATATGAGACTTCCATAATTTCTTGCAAGACGCCGTAGAAGTTTAGATCACCTGGCACGTGGATTCCATAATTTGCGGTTGACTTATTGGAGCCATAATCATACGTGTGAAAAGTGTATCCACGAGTGAAGTACATTGGGGCAGTTTTGATCTTCGCAATTGGTTCGTGAATAATCTCATGCAACCATAGTGGCAAGGGCTGGTTTGCACATCCATTCATCACCTATATATATATAAACATAAATTTTTAATTAACGAATTAGATTATTTAAATATTGTTGGAATATATCAAATATGTATAATATCTTACTCTACGTACATAATATCTTAACCATCCAGCAAAATTATCTTCTTTGGACTTCTCATACTCTTTTTCTGGTAAACCGGGACAAGCTTCTCGCATCTGCCTGTCGAATTCACTGTACAAACAAAATTAAATTAAATTCGTGAACTTCACAATGAATAATATTAAATAATTGTTAGTTAACAAATTTAAATAATTAATTAAGAGATATACCTCTCAAACGGTTGCACTCCTTCACAATTTCGCAATATATAATTGTGCGCCGCACGAGTAAATTTGTGGTCTTCCCACCAAACTTCCTTAACCTTTCCACCAAGTCTCCCTATTTGGGTGAAGATATCTGGGACCTCTACGTTATATGTTGGTGCAACACCTCCATCGTCATATCGGCTTAGACGAGCCTTTTTGGTTCGAACGGTTGGGCTAAAATAATATGACGTGAAATGAGAGGTTTCTTCAGTCAAACTTCCTGCAACGATCGATCCTTCCACTTTTGCAAGATTTTTGGCCTTTCCTTTTAGATGTCCCATGAATCGCTCGAACGGGTACATCCATCGAAATTGCACAGGCCCTCCAAGAGCTGCTTCATGCGGTAGGTGGATTGGAAGATGTTCCATCACATCAAAAAAAGATGGTGGAAATATTTTCTCCAAATTACAGAGCAACACTGGTATATTATTCTGTAATTGCACAATGCCCTCGTCTGTAAGTGTTCGTGTGCATAGATCCCTGAAAAATGCTCCAATGCCTACACGTTCATAGTTATTATAATCACACCACTGAAATAATTTAATAAAATGACAAAACTATTTCAATAATTAATGTAATTAATTAATATGTACCAGCAATTGCTTCGTGGACGGTTGTCGGTAAGAGCTCAGCCAATGCAAAGGGTAATAGTCGTTGCATGAAAACATGGCAATCGTGGCTCTTCATACCGGCAAGTTTTTTGCCTTGTTCAATACATCTTGAGAATTTGGACACATAACCATCCGGAAACTTCACTTCTGAAGCAATCCAGTTAAACAACGTCTGTTTCGCATCCCCAGACAACCGAAAGATCGGAATCGGTAATTTACCATCTCTTGTAATATGTAACTCGCTTCTTGAGCAGATTTCGGCCAAGTCCAACCTTGATTTGAAGTTGTCTTTACTCTTTCCCGTTCCTTGCACATTCAAAATCGTATTCATGATGTTATCGAAAAAAATTTTCTCGATGTGCATCACATCAAGGTTGTGCCGTAGTAGGTGATCTTTCCAATATGGGAGTTCCCAAAAGATACTCATTTTGTGCCAATTGTGAGAACTCCCATATCCGTCAGGCATGTTCGCTGTAGTGTGCCAATTTCCCCCACGCTTACATGTTTCCTGAGCACCATAATAATCAATCTGCTCAAACAAATCATTCCCTGACATATAAACTGGGGGAGGAATACGCACAACCTTGTTCTTTTTGAACAACTTCTTGTTCTTCCGATACGGATGATGCAAGGGAAGAAAGCGACGATGACAATCAAACCAGCACGACTTCCTTCCATGCTTCAGTTGAAAGGCATCTGATCGATCCATGCAATATGGACAAGATAACCTTCCGTGCGTGGTCCATCCCGATAACATCCCATACGCTGGGAAGTCACTAATGGTCCACAATAGCACTGCCCGCATTGTAAAATTCCGTTCCTGTGAATAATCAAATGTGCGTACACCTGTATACCATAATTGTTTCAACTCATGAATCAAGGGTTGCAGAAATACATCAAGGGATCGTTTTGGATGCTTAGGACCCGGTACCAGAATACTCATAAACAAGACTTCCCTTTGCATGCACATTTCTGGTGGCAGATTGTATGGCGTCAATATCACAGGCCATAAAGAATATTGTCTCCCAGACAAACCAAATGGACTAAATCCATCAGTGCATAAGCCAAGATAGACATTCCTACTCTCGTTAGCAAAGTCAGAATGTACCGTCTGAAAGTGTTTCCACGCCTTTGCATCTGACGGATGCGTAATCTCCCCATCATTCGTTGTATGTTCTGCATGCCATCTCATTGCCGCCGATGTCCTTTCCGATTGGTATAACCGTTTCAATCTATCAGTGATAGGCAAGTACCACATACGTTGGTATGGGACACGGCTCCTTCCGGTAGTTGGTTGATATCTTGGCTTCCCACAAAATCGACATTCCTGTAGCTTATCATCGTCTTTCCAGAAAATCATGCAATTGTCAATGCAAACATCAATAATTTCCGAAGGTAGCCCCAGACTAGCAACTAATTTCTGTATTTCATAGTAACTCCCTGCAGAAATATTATCTTCTGGCAAATACTCTTTAAAAAGCTCAGCCCATGCGTCCATGCAATTTTCAGTTAGGTTATTATCACTTTTAATTGTCATCATCCTAGATGCCAATGAAAGTTTAGATAACCCCTCTCTACATCCCTCATAGATAGGTTGATCTGCAGCGTCTAACATATCATAAAAATGTTGTGCTTCAACATTGGGTTCTTCCCTAGTATCATCAGCAAATGCAGGAATAGATTCATGAAATGCATCAGTAACCATATCATGAAACCTATTTCCCTGTTGATCCCTTCCATAATCTTCAAACATATTTTGGCCATAATTATAATTATCATTATAATTCGGTTGATCAACACCATCACCCGTACTACTACTTCCAGCACCAAGATTATAACCCTCCCCATGTGAAAACCAGATATAATAGTTCGGCATAAATCCTCTATTATATAGATGCTTCTTCACAATATCAATATCCAAATATTGAGTGTTCTTGCAAGTTTTACATGGACAGAATATGTTACCGTCACCCTTCGCATATGGGTTGTTAGTGGCCTGGTGGATGAATGCTCGCAACCCGACACGATACTCTTTCGTCACTTCTCTTGTCTCCGGATCTTTTCGATTATACATCCAACTTCGTAATGCATATGCTTCATTCTGCGACGCCATTCTTCCTAATCTCTCAGAAAACGATATCTCGATTTTTTTTTTTTTTGTATTTTCTCTGTTTTTTTTTGGTAAGCTTGGTTTTTTGTTGTTGTGAAATGAGAGATCTCACGTTACGGTATTTATAGATTTTTTGTAAAATTTTGCGAGAGAATTGCTATGGAATTGCGTCTAATTTGCGACGTATTTGCGAGGAAAACGGCCCTCGCAAAAATTAGGTACAACATTTAAAACGTGTTTCACCTAATTTTCTACCTATTTTTATTAACCATCGCAAATCCGTCGCAAATTTGCGAGGAAATTGCGATGGAAACAAGTTACCCGTGCAAAGTCTTCGCAATTCCCTCGCAAATTTGCGATATTAAATTTTCGTCGCAAAAGCATCGCAAATACGAGGGTATTTCATCGCAAATTCCTCGCAAATTGCGAGGGATATTTTCCTCGCAAATTTGCGATGAATTTGCGACGGAAACCAGTTTCCTCGCAAATGCATCGCAAATCCGCCGCGAATTTGCGACGGAATAATTCCGTCGCAAATAGCCTGTTTTCTTGTAGTGTATGACCCATTATTGGCCCAAATTATATATTTAACAGAAAATAAAGATTTCATTCTTGCAACTAATGTGTTGATTGGTTCTTCCGCTACCACTCGCAAACGTTGTGGTAGCGGTTGTTAGCGATTGCGAACAATAAAAAAAATCGTATTATACGGCTCCAAACCGCTCTAAATGGTCAGATTTCAAAAGTTGATTTCCACGAGCGTTTGCGGTTGCAGTTAGGTAAAAAAAAACCAATGTTGGACTTAAAACAAAATTATATCTAGTCCTATATATATATATACTCTGTTCTTAAGTCCTAATTAATTTTTTGTAACCCAATTCTCTCGATTTTTTTTTTCTCCATTAAAATCATGGTTTCTACACTAACTCATAAAAATCACGAAACAAATGTAAGTATTGTATATCTTTTCATTTATTCATTATGTTCTGTATAACTCTTTGAAAATTTTCATTGCATTGTCCTTTGCATTATGTATTGTTTGAGCCTTTTGATTGAATATATGTTTCCATTTGTTTTAATTATAATTTTTAACTATTAATTATGTTCATTTTTTTATATTTTACCGTAATAATATAATTTTGTGTTTACATAACTTTTTTTAGTAATATAATTTTTTCTCGTGGTTATTTTCTATTTAACCGCTCACTCACCCACTGGTCAAGTAGTCGTAAAATTCTCGCAAACATATTTATTTTCAAACGCTAAAACTGTAGTTCAAAACGCTTAATAACGCTAAAAACTGCTCGCTTCCGGATGCTTCTGAAACCGCAACCACATCCGATGCGTTTAAACCAGTCATATCCTAAGGAAAAAAATATTATTTGTATTGGCTAATGATAGGGTTCTAGGCCGGATTCTTACATCATCATATCTGAACCGAAACTTCTCCCAAACAAGGTTCGAACTTGGTTTATGGAACGCAACTTCTTTTGGATAAGACAAGTAGTCTTGTAGCCTCTGATCATATATTTCACATGTTAATTTCAAGTATCCAAGAAAACTTCACTTATTTCTATCTAGGAACAAAATACTATTATAAGTTCGCTGAAAGATTTAATTCTTATATGATCAGATTAATAAATAAATCATTACTTTTGGTTATACAACATAGCGATAGGTAACATAACGACCAGCGGTTTCACTCAGACGTGTAATCTTCACGACTTCGCCACGTTTTAGTCCAAAGTATCTTGCAATTGGATCAGTCACGCGAATCCTTGGAAGCTATAACAACACCCACAAGTTCCAAACTTTGATTACACAAAACTTAGTCATAACAATACTTAATCTCTATATATGTGGAAACTAACTACGTAACGCACTAACCTGGTTCTCTTTCAGAGTGTATCTCTCCAGTAAATTTTTCTTCTCTTCAGTAGTAAGAGCTTGACGTTCAGGAACAAACGCATGTTTGTTAACGTTCACTAGCAATTTCGTCTCCTGGACCAACCGTACTCAATCATGGTTTAGGATTGTGTGACGATCAAGAGAACAAAAATCAAAAAAAATAAAACATTTTAATTACCTGAAAAACTTCAATATGAAATTTCGGATATATCGCATCTATAGAAAGCTGAGCGTAGCGGGTAAAGTTCTTTATATCTTGCACCACCAAAATTGCTCTGAAAACGTTATTCGATTTCAACTGGTTTGTGTACACTTTCATCTCCGCAACTCCAACTTTGGGGTTATTAGGGAAGAAAAGATAGAGCTACACAAAGTACAGGTCAAGACTAGATCAAAAACAAATGAAACTATGCTTTTTAGCAGTTTTATTATATGCAAATTAATGCCAATAAACCAAATTGTATATCCACAGCTTCTTATAGGTATAACATATTTTAGAGTTAGAGACATGCATTATACATATATACCTTATCATTGTTATCATTTTTCTTAGCTACGAGAGTAACAAGATCCTTCCTTTCCATGTCATGGCCATATTTCTCAATAAACTCTACTAGGGTCATTGTAATTTCCGAATCCTCGATAATTAAGGTAGCCACGATCCGTCAGCATCTGCATCAATGTCCTCTGGACTAGAAACAGCTGTTTGATCTCTTCGTCCGTTAGCGCCATTTTTAATCACACTGCTTTGTTACGTTCAGCTATATTATTCACAGGGAAATCAATAAATAATTCAGCTATAAAAAAAAAAATTGTAAACATAAAGCTTTCATAGATACACAGCAAAAGAGCAAATTAAATATTCACATGTTTAGCAAGTAAAATTTCCAACACTAATAGCGTAATTAATAAACAAGAAAGAGTCGATAATTCACGAGTAATCTACAGAAACAACAAGAAAATTAAAACCAATAAACTGAGCTGATTAAGGATCTAAGAGACAGAGGAGAGAAGTCCGTACGGAATATGCAATAGCAAAGAAGATGATAGATGTCTTTAAAGCGGATGCGAAACCCTAAAAATATTTTACACCCAGTATAAAATAAAATTAACCATTTTATATGACATTTTTTCTGGATATTTAATGTCGGTTTGAAGTCCAACTAATTAATTGGAAACATGCCTTTTATTTGTTTCTCCTAATCTAAATACGAAACTCGAAGCCAAAAATAAAATCTAGTACGAAATTGGAAGTGTCTATCTACTTCCAACGCCAACGAGCCATAGCGAAACATTGTTAAACTGTCGTTGCCATCGTTGTTTTCTTCACTGCCTAGTCGACATCATATAACAAATTTTATAGAATTGGGCCCTTATTTCATTTATTTTTTTAAAAAAATATTAATTAATTTTGGGAACCATTTCAATATTGTGTAAACATAAAAAGAGCCAGATATATATGCACATAATCGGGCATGGCTACAGCCTACATACAGGCTATAAAAACCGGAGGTGGTGTCTAGAATCGACGCGTCAGAAATCCAATTAAATGTCCATTTTTTAAGATTTCAACTCAAACCAAATCTTAAGAATTTGAATTTGTCTTAATTGGTCTAAAGAAGTTTTTATAAACGTCATTCCTAAAGTTTGAATCTGTTTCAATTTGGTCCCAAGAACTTTAAAAACGTGCAAAAGTTAAAAAAAATCAAATCATATTATCGTTGTATTTTGAGCTCAATTACGATGATTTATTCCCGGCCTCATCGTGATGTATTTGTAGTTGTAGTACGGTTAGCTCCTTATAAATTTAGTACTTAGTGAGCTAATCTGTTTGCAAATCATGCGAACTTAAAAGAATCTTTATTTGGCTAAAAGATTGATGCATTAATTTCAAAGAAAAAATCGCGGTTCTATAAGACTTGAAAAAACAGACGACAAGCCAGAAACAGTATAAGGCAGTTTTTTAGAGATAAATCTTAAAACTTTAAAAAAAACCATATGTTCTGTTTACAAAATGTGAATTAAATTACATGATTTGGGCTTCGCCGGGTTATGTATGGACTTTTTCGGCTCAGAATCTTGTGTCATTCATTTAATAAAATATGCGGATGTAAATATATGTTCGACGACAAGGATATATAGTAAGGGAAATTATTTGTTACATTTCATTAAAGCATTATACATGCAAGACCTTGAAACAGAAGTTACAAGATATTTATTTTAAAGACTAGGACATAAACTTGACCTTATTCATGCATACTCAAGCAAACGTAAATGGTCATGACACAAGACATATAGCATAAAGGAAACACACTGTAACCGAACATATATGTATATAGTTTGGAATTAGTTAAACTGTGACCGAAAAGCCGGTCGGGAGGATAGAGATTATGTTGAGGAGGCCGGAGATGATGCTGCCGACGGGGTTTAACGAGGAGGCGAGTTGTCCGGTGGTAGGGAGGGTGGAGTTGCAGCTCGAACGTGGGGTTGGGATGACGATACGACAACCGGAGAGGAGTGCGGGAAGCGATATCTGAATTGCGTTTGTAGAAAGCGTGAATAATCCGGCAACGTTCGTAGTCGTCTCTGATACGACTGTGTTTTGGCTTCCGCACCGGAGCTGGACGACCGCATCTATTAATTAGTTTGCAGCATTGGATTAGTATGTACATGTCAACAAAGAGATCATATTATATTTTGTGAATATTCATTAAGATAAAATATATAATTTTGTTATTTTATCTTAGATCCATGTTGATGATTGTGGGGGCAAGTACACCTACTAAAATATAAATATTTGATTTTTTACATTAGAAATTATTGTTAAAATGGTACAATGGTTTAACATGCACCCTCTTAAGTTTAGAGATGAAGGGTTCATTCCTTCTTTTTGCAATATTGTGCATTCACTAAAATAATTTCTGGGATCCGATAGTGGTCCGTAGGTATAGGTTAAGAATGGAAAACTTACTGACGAAAGCCGGAGTGGAAGTGCCATTGAGAGGGGCACCATTGACAGTGCAAAAGACAATTCCACTGACAAGGGGGAGATTGACAAGATTACTAAGCTGAGCGTTAGCCATTGGAGACACGACAATGAGACTCAACAAGACCAATGAGAAGGCTACGTGTTTGTTCTTGATAGTTGCCATCTTTTTTTCCGGATTACTATAGACAGTTGTATATGAAACTATAGAGTAGAGAGCAAATATTTGTTTGTGTTGCTTTGGGTTTTGGATGTGATAAACTACTGTCTTATGCAGCTCTATTTATAGAACAAGTTTTATAGATCTCTCCCCACCAATTTACCTTGCTCTTATGTTTTTAGATGATGCGTTTACTTTTTCTCTACACTTTTATTTTTTTTATTTACTCACGTGATACGTCCATAGGGTTTAGTAGCTAGTGAACCCGGATCCTAGAATGTAATTTCAACTGTGTACGAACATTTGGCCTAACCCCGGAGGGCTCCAAGGTGTTCTATTTTATGTTATCTTTTCCTACACATTAATTATATATAGTTTATATTATTAAAGACAATTATATTTGGTAAAATAACTTGCGTCTTCCATCATATTTCACCAAATAAATCTTGAAGTTCAAATACCAAAATAACCACATGATAATCGATAACTTGAAGAATAATATCGATAACTTGAAGAATTATCCACACCGTACCTGTTTTTATAATTATAAATTTTTTGCCGTTTTTTCTATTTTCTCTCCAAAATTTGTATATGTGTCTGTTTCAGTGCTACTTATTATTAATAGCAAATGCTTAAAAACGTAGTAGAGTGACAAAAAAATTTGAAGTTAAATCTACACAAAAAAAAAAACCTAATGCAAAGATACAATATAAATTTTCGAATATTTTAATAAGAGCTCGAAGACAATCTTTCAACCTTAAATTAACAAGTTGATTCTATGAAGAGCAAATCCACCAGCCATCTTAGCTTGTGTATTAGATTGGTCCCTGATCTTCTTTTTAATAAGATACAATATAAATTCTCGAATATTTTAATAAGAGCTCGAAGACAATCTTTCAACCTTAAATTAACAAGTTGATTCTATGAAGAGCAAATCCACCAGCCATCTTAGCTTGTGTAATAGATTGGTCCATGATCTTCTTTTTATTCTTCGAATTTGTTGATCACGTTGTATATTTTAGTCGTATCTCGATCAAGTTGCCCTTTAGATATAATATCTCAATAATGGTTTGATGGACATTACAAATCCTAAGATAGCTTCTCGGGAGTTTACTAATTAATAGTAGTAACTAAGAAACTCAAGTAAATTGTAAAAATGGGACAAGAATTTGGAGATCTGAGATTTTGATCACTATAATGGCTGTAAGTATATGTCTAAACTTGTTGTCGTTTCTGGTTGTGAGGCCAGATTAAGATTTATTTAAAATTTAGAAGTAGATGTGTTGGCATTGCTGAATTCATGTCATGCTTAATTATAGTTTAAGTTATTCATTCATATTATCTTGTTTTCTTTTTTACGTTTGTTGAATTTTGCAGGGTATTTACTAGGCGTTTGGCTATTGGAGAAGAGTAATTTCGATCTTCATGGCCTCTTGTAGTTTTAATCAATTGTCAAAAGTATATTTTTAAGAGATTTTTTAATAAAATATTAATATCTATTATTTTATTTTTATTTTTATGAGTGAGAGACTCTAATGAAAAATTGCAGATGCTCTTATACCATACATTCCAAAGTTTAGTTACATCAAAACTAAAATTCACCACCAATAAGAAAAACAGTCAATAGTATGCAACGCGGTTACGATCCAAATATAAACTATAGTGTAGTGCAAATCCTTACAGGCTTACACACATACAACGAATCTTCGTAAAATTCATGCATCAACTAATGCAAATATTTGGCTAAAACCTATAGTAATAAGTGTAATAGTGTCACATCATTATTTTTAAACAAATTAGTGATATATTTCTTTTCTCTAGTGAATGTTTACTCTAAATTTACAAAATATTATGTATGATTTATTTATTTTTTGTAATCTTAGATTGGCTTTTAATAAGAGAAAAAATGATTTTCATATGATTTACTATATATTAAGTTATTTTTCTTTATTTAAACGGAATTTGGCTTTATCTTTTTCAGAAATTGATATAGTATTACCAAAATATATTTTTCCTATCTTGATTAAAAAAACTCTAAAACTAATTATTCCGTAAATGTAAAAAGGTTTCGGACTTACATAGTATACAATATACGTAGTATACTCACGATTCTATTTTATATGTTTTTCATGTATTCTTCGAGTCTACCTATCGAAGAAATAGAATTTGAAATCTTGGATTTTGAAACAGATTACATAGCAACATTCAATGATTAAAACATTTGGCACAATGTTTACAACTTCTTGATTGAAAAATAAGTCCCATTATTGGCCCAAATCAGATAATATTCTACTCATGTAGCCAGTGATCATGTAGTCTCATTTTCTTTGGACCCTACCTTTTACATTGTATCTGCTCAAACAAATCTTCTTGGGCTGAAGGAAAATATATATTCCTAACTAGCCCACTAAATTTTCTTACAAAATTTTTATTTTATACTATTTTAAATACACAAATACTATTACACTTTTTGGTTTTTTGAAAAAGAGTTACATTAAGGAGTTCATATATCTAAAACTAGCCAACTAGCTAGGTGTTTCATACTTTTGATTTTTTTTTTATCTTTGTTTCAGGTAAAAACCAAGAATACTCACCATTTTGAACATTGTATATGTATCTAAATCTCTCTTCTTTGAGGGGTTTTAATGTATCCAAATTAATTCTTATATCCAAATCAACGGAAGGTTTTCAAAGAACAAGGAACTATAAGGAAAAATAATGGAAACAACAACCACAATCGAATTATCCGTTTTCCAAACTAGAACAATTTATATTAGACTATGGACTTCCAACTCAAAAGTCAAAAACTAATTGACAATGAGTGGATTGACTCATATTTTTTATATGTTAGTTATGATCCCTTTCAACATTCGATATATGATATTAATCCCTAATACGTTCCTTCGAGATGATGGCTCATTTGGCCATTGATTTCGATATGTTTGGGTTTGGATTGACGGCATTCAAGGCAGGTCGATTATTAAACCAACTTTGGATAAGATCAGGTTGGACTGTGTGGATCAGGCTCCGATATCATATTAGACTATGGACTTCCAACTCAAAACTAATTGGCAATGAGTGGATTGACTCATATCTCTTATATATTAGTTATGATTTTTTTCAACTTCCAATATGAGGTATTAATCCCTAATAGTTTAAACCCCATTGTTTCTTGCTCAGAGGAAACAACTGACACCTAAACTTTTAAAACATGTCCAAGCACTCACCTTCTACATTTCCTCTTGTAATGGTCACTTATGTCGCGAAGATGGACAATCACTGTCAAAGTTACTGCATCCACCTTAGCGTCACGTAGAACTTTCCAAGCCTTTTAAATCCTTAAGCAAACATGTCGTCAGAGTTACAAATGTGACAGCCCGGAGGAATAACGTGTAGTTTATCCGGATGGGATTAAAGAATGGCAACAAATGACCTCATAGCTTACATCTTCTCTCATAGACAGAATCTCGTAGTAAGTTTTGTTGTCAGAGACTCAGAGATTTCACGAGAAACCCATCTTCTACTAGTGAATCTCACCCCATGAGTCTTACATTTTGACAAATGCATGTGTTAATTAAGAAGCAAAGTAAATGGGCCGGGGAAGATTCTTGAATCAAAGTCGAAGATTCTTGTTACTGCATCTGCTCTGCTACACTAGAAGATTCATTATAAACTTTATAGTTCTGAATTTAGTAGAAGGCTCTAACTTCAACCGACGAGATTAGACTTTGACGTCAATTCACAAAAACCTAAACGCGGACTGTTGGTGACGGTGACGAGACTTGGCGCGTCAGAAACCATAAAATTGCCGACTTATTAAAGTTTTAAGTTTTAACACAAACCTATATTCCGTTATAATTATAACCTTGACCCCTAAAGTTTGATTTTTTTTTTTTTTGAATTTCGTCTGTAAAAGAGTTTTAAATTTGATAAATTTAATAAATCATGGTATTTTGGCTTTTTAATATTTCCACCCTGTTATTAACATGCTTTATCAGTCGTTATATTTACAGTTACCTTTTTTACAGTTTACAAATTAATTGTATATTTTTGGTTAATTAATAAGCTAACTCATTTACAAAATCATGCGATCTAAATCCTAAAATTAAACGGAGCTAAATTTACATCAAACGGAGCAAAGTTAGACTATGTTGTTAAGTGGTTTGTACTCAAATAGAATGCATGTTTTTTTTTTTTTTGGTTTTAAATAGAATGCATGTTGTTCACCCAATAATCATTGCATATTATGTTGACATTTACTTCTTCGCATATTCTCTTTATAATTTTTTCTTTGTAATATGGCCATGTACACTCACCCCAGCCATTCATTTAATGCACGATATAAACACATACACATATTAACAAATATACTATTTGAAAAGGGAAATTGTTTGTATCATTTCACAAAACAATTATACATGTAAGTACCTGCAGGAAAAAAAAAAGTTACAACAGAAGACTTTGAAGATTGAGACATAAGCCCTACATATATAGACAGAGACCTTATTCATGCATATGAAAGCAAACGTAAATGGCCATGACACAAAACATATAACAGAAGGGAAACACACTTTAACCGAACATAAAGTCTATATAGTTTGGAATCAATTAAGGAGATTAAAGCCGGCAGGGATGATATCGATGATGCTGAGGAGGCCGGAGACGCTGCTTCCGATCATGGTTAACCGTGAGACAAGGCTGCCGACAGAAGGGAGTTCAGCGTTACAGGTGGAGAGAGGGGTCGTGACTACGACCTTACAATCAGAGAGAAGTGTGGAAAGCAACATCTGAATTGCGTTTGTAGGAAGCGAGAATAATCCGGCAGCGTTCGTGGTCGCTGTTGAAACAACTCTGTTTTGCCTTCCGCACTGGAGCTGAACTCCCGCATCTGTTAGTTTCCAGTATTAAGATTAGTAAATATATGTATATCAATAAATAAAAGTTATATGTATCATGAATGTGGATGTCTACAAATTATGGGATCATAATATACGTTGTGAATATTTATTTAGATATTATTATCTTAGTCCGTATATGTAGGTTAGTTTATACATACTTTTGAATTTATAAATTTGAGTATACGAAATATTACTATAAAAGAAACTAAATAGTTGTTGAAATTTTAAAAATTCTACATTTAAAATGGTCTCACAATATCGTTGGGTTTTACAAACATGTTATACCATAAACTCCTAAAATCAGTTTATAGTTTATGATAAAAAAAAAAAAAAGTGATTTAACAAAACATTTACAATAAATCCGTTTTTTTTGTATGTTGTATCTCTTACATAATCTACAATAAACCCCGCCTGGTTAACAGAACCAAGGCAATTTTTGTTGGGCCGATATGATTAATCAAAGGTGACAGTAGAAGAATGGACAGCTTACTAGCGAAAACAGGAGTAGAAGTGCCATTGAGAGCACCATTGAGAGAGCAAAAGATAACCCCATTGATATTGACGAGATTGAGAAGACCACCAACAAGACCACCAACAAGACCACCAAGGCCACCGAGACCACCAAGACCACCACCAAGGCCAAGCTGAGCCTCAGCCATTGGAGACACTACGATGAGACACACCAAGATCATGGAGAAGGTCTTGTGTTTGCTCTTGAACATTGCCATGTTTTTATAATTTTAATTGAAAATAAACGATTTCTTGTGTTTGTGTTTGTGTTTGTCTTTGTCTTTGTCTTTGTGTTGCTTTTAGTTTTGGATGTGATAAAGTGTCTTCCCCATGCAGCCCTATTTATAGAACATTTTTTATAGATATCTTTCCTCCTTTTTATTTTGGAGTTTTATATTTAAAATCTTTGATGCATGATGGGTTTGCTTTAATATATACAATTATATAATATAATAATTAAGTGAAAACGTCCCTAGGTTTGATGGTAAACCCGGATCCTAAGAGCATCTTCATTGGTATTGGTAAGAACTCCAATTTGAGATTCTTAATAATTTAATATTATTAATTTTAATATAATTTAATTAAATAATTAAAATTTAGTTTAAAAAATAAAATGAACCAATAAAATATAGACACATGTATTATGAATTTTTTATTAAGAAACTTGGGGTTCTTAAATAAGAACCTCATTTTCTTCTCTCTCTTTTTTTAATTTTTTTATTTTTTTAATCTAAAAAACTCATCTTAAAACCTATTATTGAAAGTGCTCTAATTTCAACTATATACAAACAATCTATTTAATATTAATTTCCTAGACATTCCTTATATAATTTATCCGAGAATTAATAATATCCAAGGAATTTTTTTTGAAGAAATATCCTAAGATTAGTCGAGTATTAATAATAAAAAAAACGGATGTCATACACTATTCTACATCATCTCATGCGTTCGATTGCTATTTTCGGTAAGCTATATATAATATTTGCAATTCCAAACTGCACCAGTCGTACTTGGTAGTATTCGAACCCATGCATGGTGATGTGGTGATATAACTCGACGAGTATGTATGTATTGAGATATTCACAATTTATGTAGTCGCACTCGCACGAAAGGTAACCAGGTTGATCAATAACGAATATAATATATTCCCTCTTTACTTACTAGCACACAGAAATATTGTATAACAACTTGCGTTTTCCATAATGTTTCACCAAAGGAAACTTGAGTTTATATACCAAGTAATCTTATGATAAATCGATAACTTAGAAATATGGAATGGAATGATCTTCTCACTGGGTTTTCTGGGGGTTTTCAGTAAGTTTTGAGAGAAGAAAAAACATAATTCTAACTACTAAATTGATTAACATAATTTTAGCGAAAAATGTACACATGAGTTTATGATAACAGAAGGTAAAGAACATAGTTGAGTGACACATATGTTTAAGTTGAAACTAGATGGAAAACCCAAACCATTTTATTGCAGAACTATATAAAATATCTAATTTCTCTTTTGAAAGATTAGTCCAGAGGCCGAACTCGCAAGGTAAAGAGACAGATCAAGAAAGAGAGACAAAATATTGGACTACACTTTTGTCTTTAAATGTATCCTGAAATTTTGTGTAAAGAAAAGGTATGGTGAGTCCAATTTTTCCAAAGTTCAAATCCGACAATTTGCATCACTGAGTGGTCTTAACTCTTAAACCCCAAATCATAGTGGGGCTCTCCTATAGATTTTGCTCATTTTCTCCGCCTTAATTATATTATTATATATAAACAAATCAAACTTATACACAAGTAGACTCTTCATATAAGGAGATAAGAGAAAACCCACCACCCATATTGTGCTATATAGATTGGTCCATGGAACCTATTTTCTTATTTTCGTCGACTTTGAGTTGGATCGCTTGTTTTTTATAGAGCCATAACAAAGAGTTATCTTATATGTAAATGTGAATGAATTCTTAACTAAACTCCGCGGGACCAGAAGAAGATTCATCCACATCGTGATTAGTCGTATTGCCTACAAGTTGCCCTCTTGGTAACGGTAAATGCTCAAAAATCGTTTGATAGGCACCACAAAAACAAAATTCTAAGAAAGCCAATCAGGACTTAACTAATATATATTGTAAGCAGTAACTAAGAAACTCAAGTAAATGACAATAATGGGACAAGACTTTGGAAATATCTATGGTTATCATCACAAATAAGCCTGTAAGCTTGTTTCTGAACTTGTCATCGCTGCTGGTTAAGAGGGTGAGTTTCATAATGAGTGGTTTGTTATATATGTGAAATTTAAAAGTAGATGATTTGGAATTGAACCAAATGGTTTTCACCTTTAACTCGGTAATGGAATGGCTACACTCTTGTAAAACTACAATTAACAAAGAAATAACAATGCTGTTTTTACCTTATCTATCTTGAAGAAGAAACTGGTCAAAATTTATCACAGAAACAATGTTTTGATCCAGTAATAGATTTTGGTGAGATTAGTGATTATTCTGACTTCGACTTTGAGTTTAGAGAGATGTAAGGAAGAGAAGCCTTAGTAGCGTCTGATCTCTCTGGGAGGTCTAAAGTTGAGAGGATGAGTTTCAAGAGTTGCATTTTCATCTTCCTTCCACATTTTTATGGTCTTGTCTGACTCACACGTTACCAGCCTTGAACCTGTCCGATCATAACACGCTGCATATATTCCAGCTTCACTCTCCAGCGAACCTAACCATGTAAATGATATAAGACACAATTACTACTTGCAATCTAGAGAGTGAAAACTCTATCACTTCTTGAAACTTGAGAGCTTCCTTGGCTCCTAAGAACTAATCTTAAACCTCTAAGACATTTACGTCTTAACCTTTCAAGGAACACAAAGGTAAATGATTTTAAAAACAGTTTGAGGGCATACCGGGCTGTACAATAGTTTCTGCCTGTTGGAAATTGTGAACACTCTTCCAGTCCCAGAACCATAAGCTTCCTTTATCACCTTTAATTGTACAAAGACAGGGACATTTTAGTTCAAATAATGAGGTTGGGTAGGTAAAATGTGGAGGAAATGCGGATACAAGTATCAGTGTTTGCCCATAACTATCAAAGAAAGGGATCTGGAAATGAATTAATACCTCCTGTGACTATTACACCATCCTCGTTCACAGCCACTGCGTTAACAATGTCTCTCTGCTGAGAACTGCTTCGTGGAGAAAGATAACATTACAACACATCAGAAAACTTATATTTCAACTTTAGTTAAGTAATATTATCTTTTCATTGCACTGGAAAATGTAAGAAAATGGATTAAATATACTCAAATAATTATAACTCTACAAGGATTCCAGAAACTTACAGCATATTGTGGCAAAACTCTCCCTTAGGAAGGCTAAATTTCTTGATGTTGTCAGCTGATGCAGAAACAAAAGCATTCCTGAACGAAACAGACAGATACATTAAAAAGGGTGCATTATCATGCAGAACTCTAAGATTGAAAAAGCAAGAAAAGTCTTCTTACTCTTTCGGATGGAGAGCCATTGTTCGGACAGTGTTCTTATGATGCGTTAATGTTGTCATCGTTCTGCCTGATTATAATATATTTGTTAGCCAGACCCTGCATACAATGAAAAGCTCGAGAGGAAAGAAAAGTATAAGTTCAAAAGATTGTCAAATGAAAAGTGTACCATATCGGAGGTCCCAAAATTTGACGGTTGAGTCATGAGACCCAGTAACCACTTGTGGGTCCTGCAACATCACAGACACAGTGAGATCCAGATCCCAACATCTTATATGAGCCATAAAATAGCAGTAGATAACAAGTATGTGATAGAATAAAGAGAAGATGAAATGCAACGTACAGTTGGACGGCTGAAAACAGAAAAAACAGAATCGGTATGTCCTGAGAGTACAAAAATTTGCATCTTCGTACGGATATCCCATACCTATAAGCAGAAAACAATATTTCGACAGCAGACTCAGCGAACTTAAACATCAAAAGATAAATATGCTTATAAACACAGGATACATCATACATCTTTTCAGTAAATTTCATACCCTGCAGACACTGTCTCGCCCTCCGGTTAGTAAAACATCTAGAGTTGGGTGAAGAGCTAAACAGTAGACGCCATGCAAATGACCATGATAAGATCGAATAACCTAATAAAGAAAAATTCCAAAAACATTGGATATGAGAAGTTCAGTTCAGGAAAGGAGTAATTAATTTACAGATGAGATGGAAATCCATCATCGAGTTCTAACCTTGTTCTGCTCGAGGTCCCAACATTTGACTTGCTTGTCATCACCAGCAGAAAACATATAGGTATGTCTATTGCTTACAGCGAGACCTGTGAAATATAATTATATAAATTTAGAGAGCCGAAACTTGTACAATTGTACTTTTCTACAAGACTATTGATAGATTAACGGAGGGGAATAATAGATTAAAGTCTAACCTCGTACTTGCCCAATATGTCCAGTAAGTGTGAGCTTCAGAACTCCACTCGCTACATCCCATATCTAGTGAACACGACCCACATAAGCAATTTCAGCAAGACTAATACAATCAGGCTGCTACAAGCACTAAACTTGTACATGATGAAAAGTCAGGTATTTCATGGGATATAGTTACCTTTATGGTACGATCAGCTGAACCAGTGCAAAACCATTCATTACTTGGGTCAAACGCAACAGATCTGACCCAACCCAAGTGTCCCTGGATCACCTGTTAACCAAAAAAATATGCATCAACTCGTATGAACATTAAGTACTCTCTTGACTCCAGCAAATGGCCTAAGAAAACCTACTACTTAGCTTATATGTTATATCCACAAGATGCAGAAATGCTACTGTACCACATATCTTACCTTATAATTCTTCCATGGTGCATGCCACTCTGGACGGGGCCATCTACTAGGTATTCTCTCCATTAAAGCAGCAGTTGACAGATTTCTGTAACACATAGAAGGACAAAAGAACAAATAATGAGAAACTGCAGCATTGATACAACAAACCAGAGGTATTTCATATAAGAAGAAAAGGATGGGACACAAAACCTTTCAGATGAGGATCTAGATGCAGGAAGAATCGTGGTGCTTTTGCCTGCGTAAGCAGTATTGTTCCTTCAATTCAAGAATCGATAATTATCAGCATCATCACAATAAGTAGAGCATCAGTCACAAAGACAGAACAGCAAAAAGATTCTTGAGAATGTAGTAAATTCCCTATACTGACTATAAGGATTAGTCACATTCCAAAGGAAAAGGTAAACTCACAAGTCACTTAGCGGTAATGTTGGACCAACAATTAAAGCTTTCTCTGTTGTGCCTTTTCGAAGTTCCTTGGACCCTTCTGGCCCTGCAGAGCAAATAATTTGGTCTTTCAGAACAAGAAACTAATGCTGAAAGAGGCTACAAGATTACACTAACAGGGTTTGTGCAGTAGAATTTTGTTTCAAAAGGTACTCTAAGAAGATATATACAACTGAGACTTGTTTTCCAATCCTAATAATAGACATACAAATGAAGCTCACAACTAATATAAATAGATGTGGTAAAGATAAGGGAAAGAAATGTTAGGAAAACTAGAAATAGGAAACTAGTTTTTTCTCACACCAGGGACAACAGATAAAAGAACTACCTGGAAGAGCAAGGGCATTAGGTGGAGCTGTCTTTTCACTGTTCTGGTCAGCACGGCGTGCAGGCTTACTTGACGGTTCTATGCCTCCATATGCAACTTGAATCTATACAAGAAACCTCCAATTCATTGACAATACATGATGATCACTAAAACGCAAAAGTTCATGCAAATTCAACATCTTACTAAAGATGTGGGTATAGGCTAGAAAACACCCAAACTCAAATAATCATAGCTGATGAGTAGCATCTACAAAACTGATAAGACAAAAAATGTTTTAACTGATCGATTTACACCTCGTAAAAAAAACCTCAAGTTTGAAGCTAAAGCACACTTGAATTGATCTCATATCCCAGGTTAAAATTCTCAGAAACTTGCTATGCATTAGCAAAATCAAACCAAACGAAGAAGCGAACAGGTCCCTTACCTTATGGCAGAGCCGAATTTTTTTGCTGCGAAACAAGAACAAACATAGAGAAGAAGATGAAGAATCGTCAATACACAAAAATTTTTGAAAAAATTCGAGAAAACAAGGAGACACTGCAAGCGAAACAAGTCATTAACCTTTCAGTATCAGGCGGAGGAAACTGGCCATGGACGGGGGCGAAAAGGTCTAGAGCTCGTTTAACAGATTTGAGACTGAGTTTTTTCAGTGATTGTGGTTCGACCATCGTCGTCTCTCTCACTAGGGTAGGGTTTTACACCAATCAGAATCAGAACGAGAGAGCCAGAGAAACGAGGGAAAATAAAATTAACCCGACCCGCCTCTATTTATATGTATCCTACACTCGGATACCCACCCGTTTTCTCAAACCCGAACCGTAAACCGGTCTCCGGTCGGCTAATATTTATTTCCTTTTTCATACGTTAAAAAAAGGAAATGGTAAAATAGAAATTTAGAAAAAGATAAAAGGCCAAAATGGTAATTTACATGGGAATTTTATTTCCTGTGTTTGCATCTCCAGCGAAAACCCTACGCTAAAGTTTTGACTATAAATACCAAAGTTACAACAATGTTTCAGACCTCTCTCGTCGCTGCGTCTCTCTCCCGCAACCTTTAATAATCGTTTATCACATCGATCGGAGAGAGATAAAACAATAAGCGACCATGTTGGTGTACCAGGATCTTCTTACCGGTAAGCTCAATTATTGTTTAATCTCTTGTTAATTTTGTAGCTTTCGATCTATATCTTCGATCGGGATAATCATGCTATCGAATTGAGATTTCGTTAGATCTGTGATTGTATCTTAGGGCTTTCGTCAATTTGCAGCTCTCCAAATCGATAATGCTAATGCTATTAATGATTGGCGTAGTTTTTGTGTTTATTGTTTTGTGTGATTTGGTTAGATCTATGACTGATTAGTATATGAATTTTATTGAGGTGTGGTCGTATGAATTGAGCTTACTGTTTGATTGTAGATTGTTTTTTCGATTGTTTAGATGATTAATTAGTAAGAATTTTCCGGAACCTTATCTTGACAAAGTTTTCTGTTTAATATGATTTGCTGAAGTTTTGGTTAATATTCTGAATTTAAGAGTCACTGGATTTGATTAATATTGAGCTCAATATGAGTAGTGACTGAAGATTCTTGGCTTCTGATTGCAGGTGATGAGCTTCTGTCTGACTCTTTCCCTTACAAGGAGATTGAGAATGGAATTCTTTGGGAAGTGGAAGGCAAGGTTAGTGCCATCAACCCTAAATCTCCATGCAACAAGTTGCAAGCTTTGTTCTGAATTTGTGATTTTTTTGGTTTTCCTGTTCTCATTGGGTTTTATCCTTATTATTATACAGTGGGTTGTCGTGGGATCTGTAGATGTTAACATTGGTGCCAATCCATCTGCTGAAGAAGGTGGTGAGGATGAGGGTGTTGATGACACTACTCAAAAGGTTGTTGACATTGTCGACACCTTCAGACTTCAGGTTGGTTTTGTCTGATTCTATGAATCACACCGTTTTTGACATTGTTCTTTCTTTGTTATTTGTTTCACATCTAGATACATAATCTGTTGAAAAGGGAACGTAGCAGTAGGCCTGTTTACCAAATGTTTTTCCTTTACTATCTTTGTTCTGATTGGTAGCATAGCAATTATTGATCCAAGTGCTCTCTTCTTGTTTCATATAGGAGCAACCAACTTATGACAAGAAGGGATTCATCGCATATATTAAGAAGTACATCAAGCTTTTAACACCCAAGCTCAACGAAGAACAGCAAGCAGCCTTCAAGAAGGGTATTGAAGGAGCTACCAAGTACTTGCTCCCCAGGCTCGGTGACTTCCAATTGTATGTTTCCCCATATTTTCCCTGTACCATGACAATTAATGATATTTGATTCTCGCACATCTGAAATCTCATGTATGGTTATGTTTTTGTTTGATTCACTTACAGCTTTGTTGGGGAGGGGATGCACGATGACAGCTCTTTGGTCTTTGCTTACTACAAGGAGGGTGCAACCAACCCAACATTTTTGTACTTCGCACATGGTTTGAAGGAGGTCAAGTGCTGAGAGAGAAGCTCTCGTTGGGTTACTGTGGTCGGTCGCAGCGACTCTCTTAAGTTTATGTGTCTTTATATTGTCTTGTGTTTTGTCGTCGCCCCTATTAAAATTACCTACCAGTTTGCTTTTCTCTTCTTCTGTGTTGGAAGTCTCAAGTTATTTAATCCAAAAAACAATGTTTATCAGTTACTATTAGTTGAATTTTGGTCGTTACTTTTTGGGTTGTTTGGTGTGACATCTCTTCAGTTTGTTTTTGTAGTTTACTAAACTTATGCCGAATCTCGAGGCAAAAGCTTATAAAAGTCGAATAATTTAGGATTCAAATCTTATGGATGCGAATTAATACGGGTTACTTTTACTGTTTTTAACTTTAATCATTCTGTGGTTTGTTGAAATTCCTTGCTCCTGATGGAATATGCTGTAGAATGATCCGTTTGACCTTTTTGTTGAGAAAGAAGTGGTAGAGAGTCGAGACCAGAGACATCATCATAGGCATGTTATCCCTTCACGTATGTCTGCTCTTTATTAAAGGATTATCATCTCACGTGTGGAATCTGTAACTATTAGAGTTGTGTCCTCTTGGGTTTTTTAGTTGCGACTTGTGAGATAAATCACAATGGTCGTATGTGTGTTGTTTAATTTTTGCAATCGACGTACCCTATGCTTGATTCTTTACTCCGTTACAACTGCTGTTCCATTCACCTAGACATTTTCCATACATAAACCATTTGTTTGTCTATTATTCAAGATAAGATTACTACGAGAACTGAGAAAAGTTAGCTATTTACAGTACAGAAACCATGTTTTTATGCTCAACATATATGTCGTTAAGTATCTATAGTTTTATTTATTTATATATATACGTGGACGAGAGGACAACCAAAATGCGTTGGTACGTATTGTGACTCACGTAAAAGGAAACGTGAGTTGGTCGGTTTGACGTTGCTCCATATATAAAGTCATTATTTTCTTCAAATTTTCTTGTTCCTTTTGTTTAAACTAACACTTTTCAACATTTTCTTTTGTTAACACACTAGCAATGGCTTTTTTAAGATATATTATTCACGTGGCCATCGTAACAAAGGAGGTTGATAATCTAAAGCTGCACAAAACTAGCTAGAGAGACCAATTTGTTAGAACGGGATAAATGAAGGAAAAGCTCCTTTCATAATGGTAATACTGATTACTTAATATCATGAATCCTATAAGATCGAAATACTTTAGGCTAAAGCAAAAGCTTTTTGATTCAAAACGAAGGAACCCACAAGCTGTATTGGCCCACTTCTCTACTTTTGCATATTCTTGTCCGTATATTATATTGGATTAACACATTTTTTGGGTTTAAAGTATACACAATTACATACACAAGTATGGTAGCTTTTGTCTTTTGATTCACACACCCACGTCAATATGTATATTCGCACATCTAAACAATTCAAAATTCAAAACCAATACTTGTTTAGAATGAAATAATGGAATTAGAAAAAGTAATATAAGAATAGTGTTTTAAGATTTTAAATCATTATCATGTATTATAAATTTCCAAAAGTTGTGGAATTCATGTCGGAAAAAAATAATGTCATTTTCCTCGGATAGTTTCAAATTTCAGTTCTCTAGTGTTCTATAGATGGTCGAAACCAACATACTTAAAAACTATAAAGTAGCTGAAATCTTAGAATACACATCACGTACTAATCCACCAAGGCGTATTATAAGTTATCACATGTATAAACCTATCAATTTCATGCAATATGGTCAAATTGGTATGAATCATACCGTATAATTCAAGATGAGAATATATATATATTCTATCATGTCACAATGGTGTACATGTCGTTGTGTCATGATCTCAGCATAAAAGAATAATAGTTTACAAAGATTTCAACACTATCATTTAGAACATATAAGACCGTTCATAGAAGATCGTGTGAACTTGTTTCAAATGTTTTGGACTAAATACAAAAAATTAAAAAAGTAGGACAAATCGGTGAATGTTTCTGAAATTAAAGGGTGTTCTAACTGTCACTTTTTAAAAAGTTTAAACGCCTCAAAACTTTTTATTTTATTTTTTTAGTGTCTTATACTTTGTCAAATCTTCTTCAACGCCCCTCTCTCTCTCTCACCTCTCTGCGCCTAACGTCGCTTACGGAGAAGACGAAAATTTTGAAGAAAGCTCTCTCTCTCTCTCTGCCCAACGCTAAACGACGCGCATCGGTTAGGGTTCTTCACTCGTCGGATCTGATTGTATATTGGGAAAATTTCCAGATCACAGATCTCTAATTCAACTGTTGCGTGTCTTCGTTTCCCTCTGGTAATCATTACTTCCGTCTTTTTTTTGGGACTCTTCGTCGATCTTCTTCTCCGCTTCTGTGATGCAATCTATTGGGTTGAATTTCAGATTACGAAGGAAGTGAAACTAGTCGGAGCTGTACTCTTCCGCGTTCATGTTTTGTGTTGAATCCGAATTCTCTCCACATTGTGAGTTTCCTCCGATTGAATCTAAAATTTTATAGTTGGAATTGGGAATTTTGACTTCTATTCCGATTTGTAATATTTTTTTGTAACAAATGGGGGATTCTGGTTATTGTTTGGATGAAGAGTTGTTCTACAGATCTCCGAAGTTGGCTCCTCAAAGAAGGTCGCAGCGCCACATAGGCGGCCAAATGCAGCAGAGCAATGCTGCGGCTGCGACGGCGCTATACGATGGGGCTCTACCCACGAATGATGCAGGAGATGCAGTCATGGCACGGTGGCTACAATCCGCTGGATTGCAGCATCTGGCGTCTCCCGTTGCTTCTACAGGCAATGATCAGCGTCATCTACCAAACCTTCTCATGCAGGTACTTACTTTCCCTGGTTCTTTGTTTCTGTACTCGTCCAATATCTTGCATGCCCTATAATTTTCCGTAATCTGTATGTAGTTTACTCAATCATGTACAGTGTGCCAATTTTGTATTAGACGCAGATAGCCAAGTTTTGTTAGAGCTTTGGTTTGCTGAATCATGCGCTCGTATGGCTTAAGACTACAAAAAAAAACTGCTGTAGGAATGTAGGATTGTTTGGCCATTATGTGAATGTGTAAGTTAGAACGCTGCAGGGTTGTTAGTAGTTTCTCTTTCGATTGGTCAATATTTGCTACAGAAATTTTTGCCAGGCTCTTGTTTGTAATTTGCATGAATGGGGTTCTGATATTTGAAGTCTCCTTTGCGGTGTTTACGGTATCTGCTAGGGTTATGGAGCACAGACTGCTGAAGAGAAACAAAGACTGTTCCAACTAATGAGAAATCTCAATTTTAACGGGGAGTCGACTTCTGAATCATATACACCAACTGCTCAGACATCAGCGGCTATGCCGTCTTCGGAAGGATTTTTTTCACCTGAGTTCAGAGGTGATTTTGGAGCTGGATTATTGGATCTTCATGCAATGGATGATACAGAGCTTCTATCGGAGGTATGTTTGGAAGAAGAACTAGTGCAAAGACTATTCATATTTACCCATTAGTGCCCATGGAGAACAGAAAGATCATAAATTCATTAGATTGTCTGTTCTTATGTAACATCCCGGTTGTCATACTCTGATTGCCAATCTTACATTGCCATATTGAGTCCAACTACTGATATTGACATTTGATAGGATTTAGCGAGTGTGACAGTTTTTGTTGTCATTAGAAAAGCTTCTGGGAAAAAATGCTGCTTGTTGCATTTGCTAGTTCTTTAAGAAGCGATCATCCATGTGAAAGTTATCAACGCATTGCTTTTGTGATATGTCACTTTCTTTTCATTTTTTTCAGCATGTGATTACCGAACCCTTTGAGCCGTCACCTTTCATGCCTAGTGTAAATAAAGAATTTGAAGACGACTTTAATTTGCCAGCTAATCGTCAACAACGGCAACAGACAGATGCTGAACCTTTGGGTTCATTACCTAAGAGTGAAAAAGAAAATAACAGTGTAGCCAAGATTAAAGTAGTGGTAGGTCATTCACTTGAGCACTGGCCTATTTCCTTACTACTTGATTGTTTTATAAGCAACGTTCATTATGACTAGAGATCATTGGAAAACCAATTTTTTTTAGGTAAGGAAAAGACCCCTAAACAAGAAAGAAACAGCTAGAAAGGAGGAGGATGTCGTGACAGTATCTGATAATTCGCTGACTGTCCATGAGCCCAAGCTGAAGGTTTGTGTGTATTCTTCATCGAAGATAACAATGGCATCCATGATTCAGTTGAACAACTGAACGATGGCATCCTGCTATTAAAGGTCATATATTCTTTTCATTTTATATTTTCTTTGCTGATATTGAACGTATGGTAATATTGTTGGTGCAGGTGGATTTGACTGCTTATGTGGAAAAGCATGAGTTCTGCTTTGATGCTGTTCTAGATGAGGATGTTTCAAATGACGAGGTAAGTTATTAATTGAACGTATTAGAGTCCATATCATATCCTAGCGGGAGTCATGATGCAACCTTGAGCTGTGAGAGATTTATGATTTATGTCAAAGTCGACATACCTTGTTGACCTATTAACTAGATCAGCATATGGTTTCCCCCATCTATGAATGGATACATTCAGCATATTTAAAATTTTTACAGAAGCTTTATTCTGCTTTGAAGTTGTTTGTTGTTCCCTTGAACAGGTGTATAGGGCCACAATTGAGCCGATAATTCCCATTATTTTCCAGAGAACTAAAGCTACATGCTTTGCATATGGTCAAACAGGTATACTGATAGTTTAATTCGTGCTAACAGATTCCACTTTTTAGATGATAATAGTTTCTTCATGCTTTCATGGCCCTGATGATGTTTTGCTTTATTCAGGTAGTGGTAAGACATTCACAATGAAACCACTACCCATACGAGCAGTTGAAGATCTGATGAGGTTGTTGCGTCAACCAGTATACAGCAATCAGAGGTTTAAATTGTGGCTCAGCTATTTTGAGATATATGGTGGAAAGCTATTTGATCTGCTCAGTGAGAGAAAGTTAGTGTTCCTTCTATTTCTCATTTCTTTTAAGTGTCATATCTGTTGAGAGGTTTTATGGTTTCCTTTTCTTTTGGCATATACTAGCTTATAATTGTTATTTCAATGTCAGTATACCGTATCATTGGCACTTTTCATCCTTTCAGTTTCGATACTTTCCATTGTTATCTACTACTATCGCAAATGCATGTTTACAGTTGTCTAAATAATTCAGTTATTGCCGAGTAGGAAACTTTGCATGCGAGAAGATGGTAGACAGCAAGTTTGCATTGTTGGCCTGCAAGAATATGAAGTTTCAGATGTACAAATTGTAAAGGATTTTATCGAGAAAGGAAATGCTGAAAGGAGCACAGGGTCAACTGGAGCAAATGAGGAATCTTCTAGATCACATGCTATCCTACAGCTTGTTGTAAAAAAGCATGTTGAGGTAAAAGACACTAGACGGAGGAATAATGATGGTAATGAATTGCCTGGGAAAGTTGTGGGGAAGATTTCTTTCATTGACCTTGCTGGCAGTGAAAGAGGTGCGGACACCACAGACAATGACCGCCAGACAAGGTAAAGATTCTTTTTGCCCCTGTGGTTGAGTAGTTTAAGTATTGACCTACCATTAATGTGTAACCAAAATTTATGCCTCTTTGGACTTGTTGGTATTGATGGAGTGGCACTTTGCTGCTTTTTATGTAAGAACCACCATACTCCAGATCTAATGCTTTAAAGTTTTCATGGTGGATTTTTCTTAGGATTGAAGGCGCAGAAATCAACAAGAGTCTCTTGGCTCTTAAGGAATGTATACGTGCTCTGGACAATGACCAGCTACATATACCATTTCGTGGAAGCAAACTAACTGAGGTGCTCCGTGACTCATTTGTTGGAAACTCAAGGACGGTGATGATTTCTTGCATCTCTCCAAATGCAGGATCGTGTGAACATACCCTCAATACTCTAAGATATGCTGATCGGTATGTGTTGTACAAACTATCACCTCTCATGAAACAAATTCTCAATTTCACCTTCTCTTAACCTGCTATTGGTTATGTACCGAATAAACAGGGTCAAAAGTCTGTCTAAAAGTGGAAATAGCAAGAAAGATCAATCTGCCAATTCAATGCCTCCGGTTAATAAGGATGCTTTGTTGGGCTCAAATGATGTGGAAGATGTCTTTGAGCCCCCCCAGGAATTGAATGTACAGGAAACCAGGAGGAGGGTGGTCGAGAAGGACAGCAACACTACATCGGGCATTGACTTCAGACAGCCTACAAATTATCGGGAGGAAAGTGGAATCCCATCAATCTCAATGGACAAGGGAAGATCAGAGACGAACAGTTCTTTTGGTGGCTCCAATAGTCAGAGGAACCACTTGTCATCATACCCTCAAGAAACTTCAGACCGTGAAGAGAAAGTGAAGAAAGTGTCACCACCTCGTGGGAAAGGGTTGCGGGAAGAAAAACCAGACAGACCACAGAACTGGTCTAAAAGAGATGTCAGTTCGTCGGATATCCCTACCTTGACAAATTTTAGACAGAGCACAACTGAAACCGCTTCAAGGCAATATGAAACTGACACTTTGCTTGATGAGAACATTGATGCACTGCTTGAGGTAAAATACTCACTTAAACCTTTAAACATGAGATGAATCTGTGAAATTGATTTGAAAGCAAATTTAGAAACTTTTACTAATTGTTCTGTTCATGTTTTATTATAAGTTCATAACCACCACTGCACGACTTTTTCAGGAAGAAGAAGCCCTCATTTCAGCACACAGAAAAGAAATTGAGGATACAATGGAGATTGTTCGCGAGGTAAGTACACATACCTAACTAAATGAATTAACTTATTGTAGATTAGTTATAGCTTCGTCTGATTTTTCGTTTATATATCGTTATATCAGGAAATGAAACTTTTAGCGGAGGTGGACCAACCAGGAAGCATGATAGAAAACTATGTTACGCAACTGAGCTTTGTGTTGTCTCGAAAAGCAGCCGGGCTTGTTAGTCTTCAAGCCCGGCTTGCTCGTTTCCAACACCGTCTCAAGGAACAAGAAATACTGAGCCGTAAGAGAGTTCCTCGGTAGTTGGTAGAAGAAGGAAACCCAAAAGTGTGGTGTTGTTAAGTTTGAAAGTTGCTTGGGACGCAATGGATGAAGAAGAGAGTGAAGAAGTTTTTTAAGTTTCAATTTCAGGAAAAAAAAAAAAAGTAAAAAAAGGGTGATCTCTTCTTTGTTACAAAAATGTCCTTATTGTTTGTGAATTCGGGCATTTATTTTCCTTGTTTTAAAAATTTTAATTATAAAATTATACCTTTTGTGTTTCCAATTTTTATTTATCCTCCCAAAAAGCTAGTAAAACCTAAAAATTAATGTGAATTATCATGTAAAAATATTTTATATGTAATCAACAAGTTCACCTTTCGCAGAAAAATAAAAATGTAATCAACGAAAGTTTAGTGAGCCATATAATAAAAATAACATCTCTTACAACTAATAAGATCTTTAACTACCATCTACTGACAAACAATGAAAAGACAGGTGAATAGCTCCAAAGGCCAACAAGGATATTGCAGCCCAACTAAAAGGCCTTGGCCCACATCACTATTGATCACGTGACATGCCTTTTCCTCGATTGCAATATAAGCGCCATTTTGCACCGTCCGATGTATAAATCCAAACCGATTTACACTGTCCATCAAAGTCTCTTATCTCCTCCTTCTCCTTCCCGTAGTCGCACTTCGCAGGAGAGTAAAAAAAGGCGTACAGTACGACAAAAATAAAAGCGCATGAAACGATTTTTTTAGACTTTTTTTTTTTTTTTGCCTTTCTCTCTAATAACCAGGTTAGATTCTTTTCGCCATTGCTGTTCTTCTCTCCTCTGTATTTTGTGTTTCATTCTCAATAGATTCTTCTTGTATCTTTTGAATTCGTATGAGCAAATATACCTGCGATTTGGTTATTTTCTTCACTCCCATTGAATTTGAAAGTAACGACGATTTGAGGCGATAATTCTGAGCTAGGGATTTTTTTCTTTTTCTTTCTCTTGCTCTATTTTTGTTGTTAATGTTATTGGAAATTATATCAAGAGTAAGCGTATTTTATTTGAGTTGGTGCAGTGATTCGTGATTTTGGCTTGGGGGTGTTTGTAGCTGCTGTGATCTTAGAAATGGGAAACGGGGCTGAGATTGTTAACAGTTCAGATGGGGAAGAGATGAAGCTTGCAGAGGATAGAACTAGTGATGTGGAAGTAGAGAAAAAGGAGTTGGTGGGATCTGATGAAGTGATGGATACTGAAGAAGAGGTCTTTGAGGAAGCAATTGGTTCGCAGGAGGGTCCAAAACCTGAATCATTCGTAGCGGATGTGTTGCACGAGGATTTGCCATTAGAGGCAACGAGTAGCAATGAGAGAGGAGTAAAAGACTTTAAGGTTAAATATGCTGTGGTGGGAGAGAGCTATGGTGAGGTTAACGTGCAACATATAATGACGAAGGAGGCTGAATCTGATTTGTTGACTTCCAAAATGAATGATGATCAGGGGGGAGCAGGTGCAGAAATTTCTTATGGTAAAATTGAATCAAGCTTGGATGTGGTTGAGAACAGTGAGAAAGCTACTTCCAATGGTTCCAATTTAGCGGTTGAGGCTGTAAATTTTGGAAACGGAAATATACATTCTTTTTCGGAAAATGCAATCGTAATTCCTGATAATAAGGTGGCTGAAGTTATCTCAGTAAATGCCTGGTCCGTGGAAAAAGGGAATGATGGTATTGAAAACGAAATTTGGAAGGAAAATGGCATGGGAACAGAACAAGAGATTGAGGAAGGTGAAGGAACACATAAGAATTACTTTGAGAAGGGTTTCGTATGTTTAGACAATGAGTCTGGGGCACAGGGAAATGGTGAGACTGGTGCCGACTACATTAGTGTTAAAAAAGCTTCAGGTGACGAATCCTTGAATGATAGTATTGAAGTAGCAGCTGGGATCCTATCTCCTTTGGAAAAATCTAGTTCGGATAAAAAGAAAGAGACTGAAGATCACAGCAGTACTGGCTTCCCTGGGGAAACTTTTAGAGAACAGGAGACTGTTCACAATAGGAATGGAGAACATGATGTTCAGCAGAGTCCTCAATCTAAGGAAATTGAAAAGCAGCAAGATAGCAGAGTAAATATAGGTTCAGAGATTAAGGAAATCCAACATGTGGATGGAGAATCTGAGGTATCAAGTTCTGTTTCACCAACAGTGTCTAGAAGTAATATTGCAGCATTACCTGCTCGCCCGGCAGGTCTTGGTCGTGCTGCTTCTCTTTTGGAACCGGCACCACGCGTTGCTCAACAACCCCGTGTCAATGGCAATGTGTCTCACAATCAGCCTCAGCAAGCTGAAGACTCTACCACTGCAGAGACAGATGAGCATGATGAGACCCGTGAGAAGCTGCAGTTGATCAGGGTCAAATTTTTGAGGCTTGCACATAGATTAGGGCAAACTCCACATAATGTTGTTGTTGCTCAGGTTTTGTACAGGCTTGGATTGGCTGAACAGTTGAGGGGCAGAAACGGAAGCCGTGTGGGTGCCTTTAGTTTTGATCGTGCCAGTGCCATGGCAGAACAGCTTGAGGCAGCTGGACAGGATCCCCTTGATTTTTCTTGTACGATTATGGTGCTCGGTAAAAGTGGGGTTGGTAAAAGTGCAACTATCAATTCTATTTTCGATGAACTGAAAATTAGTACTGATGCATTCCAGATTGGGACAAAGAGGGTTCAGGATGTTGAAGGTTATGTTCAGGGAATTAAGGTACGGGTAATTGACACTCCTGGTCTCTTACCATCCTGGTCAGATCAACACAAGAATGAGAAGATCCTGAAGTCTGTTAGGGCATTCATCAAGAAAAATCCGCCTGACATTGTATTATATCTTGATAGGTTGGATATGCAAAGCAGAGATTCTGGTGACATGCCTCTCTTACGCACCATCACTGATGTTTTTGGACCATCAATATGGTTTAATGCCATTGTGGGTTTGACTCATGCCGCATCGGCTCCACCAGATGGCCCAAATGGTACTGCTTCTAGCTATGACATGTTTGTAACACAACGTTCTCATGTCATCCAGCAGGCCATTCGCCAAGCAGCAGGAGATATGAGGCTCATGAACCCTGTTTCTTTAGTTGAGAACCACTCTGCTTGCAGGACAAATCGGGCAGGCCAGAGAGTATTACCTAATGGCCAAGTGTGGAAGCCTCATTTGCTGTTACTCTCATTTGCATCCAAGATTCTAGCTGAAGCAAATGCTCTTCTGAAATTACAAGATAATATTCCAGGGGGACAATTTGCAGCTCGGTCCAAGGCTCCCCCATTACCAGTTCTCCTCTCATCGCTTCTGCAATCAAGACCACAAGCTAAGCTTCCTGAGCAGCAGTACGATGATGAAGAAGATGAAGATGATTTGGACGAATCATCAGATTCTGACGAAGAATCAGAGTATGATGAGCTTCCTCCCTTTAAGCGGTTGACTAAAGCCGAGATGGCTAAGCTTAGTAAATCTCAGAAGAAGGAATATCTCGATGAGATGGAGTACCGGGAGAAATTATTTTTGAAGAGGCAGATGAGAGAGGAAAGAAAGAGACGTAAATTGTTGAAGAAATTTGCTGCTGCGATTAAAGATATGCCTACCGGGTATAGTGAAAATGTGGAAGAGGAGAGAAGTGAACCTGCATCTGTTCCAGTTCCCATGCCGGATTTATCTCTACCTGCATCTTTTGACTCTGACAATCCTACTCACCGGTACCGGTCGCTTGATTCCTCCAATCAATGGCTTGTTAGGCCAGTCCTGGAAACTCATGGGTGGGATCATGATATTGGTTATGAAGGTGTGAATGCGGAACGACTTTTTGTTGTTAAAGACAAAATACCGATATCTTTCTCTGGTCAAGTGACAAAGGACAAGAAGGATGCAAATGTGCAGCTGGAATTGGCCAGCTCGGTAAAACATGGAGAGGGTAGATCAACTTCCCTAGGTTTTGACATGCAAAATGCTGGGAAGGAATTGGCGTACACTGTTCGAAGTGAAACTAGATTTAACAATTTTAGGAAAAACAAAGTGGCAGCTGGTCTCTCTGTAACGCTCTTGGGTGATTCAGTGTCTGCGGGGCTGAAAGTCGAAGATAAGTTGATTGCTAATAAACGGTTCAGAATGGTTATGTCTGGTGGGGCAATGACTAGTCGGGGAGATGTTGCCTATGGTGGTAGTTTAGAAGCTCAGTTTAGAGATAAAGATTATCCACTTGGTCGGTTTTTGTCAACTCTTGGACTTTCTGTGATGGATTGGCATGGCGATCTTGCTATTGGAGGGAATGTACAGTCCCAAGTCCCCATTGGACGTTCCTCAAATCTAATTGCTCGTGCTAATTTGAATAACAGAGGGGCAGGGCAAGTAAGCGTCCGTGTAAACAGCTCTGAGCAGCTCCAACTTGCGATGGTTGCACTTGTTCCTCTATTCAAGAAGCTTCTTAGTTATTATTCCCCCGAGCAAATGCATTATGGACAATGATGAATAACATTAAGGTTTTGATTGAAAATGTACTAATCTATCTGCTTTTGATTGCTCATCTAGATTTTTCATTTGCTGTAAACCCTCTATTAACTGACCGTATCTATATGGATTACTGATGTTGATGTAGCTTTTGGTTTTGTGCAGGAGGAACATGGTATGTCCTTGGGTTGAAAAGTTGAAGACCAAATTGCTGTTTCTTGAAATAGCCAGAATACATTCATTCCTTGTCTCCGGTATAATAGTTCAGTAGTGGTTTTCTTCTTTCTAAAATCTTTGTCTATGTTAGAATAAAGCATACCTATTTTTGTTCCTCTGCCTCGTGCTTAGTTATAAAGCTTTGTTGAAAAAAAAGAAGAAAAAGATGGTGATTAAGAGAATGGCTATCAACTCATTATAATCATAAAAAATATATACATATAAAATAAGAAGAATTTAAGCAACACATAAACAAAAATAAGAAAAATGACTATAAATAGAATTTTAAGTTCAATTTTAAATAATACTCCTACCTAACTACCTTTTTCGGAATAAGAGTCAACGAAATTATGAACTTATGACTTTGATGTTTGTTTGTATTATAGCATGTATTGGGTTGCTTTGACTGAAACTTGAAATCTATTATGATCCCAATGTTTCTGAGACTTCTTGAATCCTGTATTCGATCAAGGGATCTGACATTAGGTCAGATCATTCATCAGCACCTTCTTAAACGCTCTCTTACGTTGAGTTCCTCTACCTTGCTCGTCAATTTAACACGTCTTTACGCGTCATGCAACGAAGTGGAACTTGCACGCCATGTGTTCGATGAAATTCCTCATCCAAGGACAAATCCTGTTTCGTGGGACGTGATGATCAGAGCCTACGCATCTAATGATTTCTCGGAAAAAGCTTTGGATTTGTACTACAAGATGCTCAATTCTGGTGTTAGACCCACAAAATATACGTACCCGTTTGCACTGAAAGCATGTGCTGGTCTGCGAGCAATGGAAGATGGTAAGCTGATACATAGGCATGTGATATGTAGCGACTTTACAACTGATATGTATGTCTGTACTGCTCTGGTTAGTTTTTATGCTAAATGCGGGGAACTAGATATGGCATTACAAGTGTTCGACCAAATGCCGAAAAGAGATATTGTGGCATGGAACGCTATGATTTCTGGATTTTCTTTACATTCCTGTTTAACTGATGCCATTGGATTTTTTTTGGATATGCGTAGAAACGATGGACTCCGGCCTAATTTATCTACCATCGTTGGGATGTTTCCTGCACTAGGAAGGGCTGGTGCATTGAGGGAAGGAAAAGCTATTCATGGGTATTGCACACGAATGGGTTTTAGCAATGATTTAGTTGTTAAGACAGGGATCTTGGATGTATATGCCAAAAGCGAGTGCATTATTTATGCGAGAAGAGTTTTCGATTCAGTCTCTTTAAAGAATGAGGTAACCTGGAGTGCTATGATTGGAGGCTACATAGAAAATGAAATGATAAAGGAAGCTGGAGAAGTGTTTTTGCAGATGTTGGTTAATGCAGATGTGGCAATGGTGACACCAGTGGCCATTGGGCTTATTCTGATGGGTTGTGCTAGATTTGGAGATGGGAATGGAGGGCGATGCGTACATTGTTACACGATTAAAGCAGGCCTCATCTCAGACTTAACTGTTGGAAACACCATAATTTCATTTTACGCCAAGTATGGAAGCTTAGGTGATGCTTTTAAGCAGTTTAGTGAGATTGGCTTGAAAGACGTTGTTTCATATAATTCTCTAATCTCTGGGTGTGTGGAGAACTGTCGCGCAGAAGAGAGTTTACGTCTTTTTCATAATATGAAATCATCTGGAATTCGGCCAGATATAACAACACTGCTTGGTGTCTTAACCGCTTGCTCTCACCTGGCTGCTTTGGGACATGGTTCTAGTTGCCACGGGTATTGTGTTGTTCATGGCTATGCAGTTAATTCAAGCATTTGTAATGCACTGATGGATATGTACACAAAGTGCGGAAAACTTGATGTAGCCAAGAGAGTTTTCGACACAATGCATAACCGGGATATAGTTTCGTGGAACACAATGCTGTTTGGATTCGGAATCCATGGGCTCGGCAAAGAAGCTCTTTCTTTGTTCAACAGTATGCATGACACAGGTGTGAACCCAGACGAGGTGACTTTTCTTGCTATTTTGTCTGCTTGTAGCCATTCAGGACTTGTGGATGAAGGGAAACAACTGTTCAACTCCATGTCTCGAGGAAACGTCATCCCAAGAATAGACCATTACATTTGCATGACTGATCTTCTAGCACGTGCCGGGTACTTGGATGAAGCTTATGATTTTGTCAACAAGATGCCATTTGAGCCCGACATTCGCGTGTTGGGTACACTTCTCTCTGCTTGTTGGACGTACAAGAATGTGGAACTTGGGGATGAAGTGTCGAAAAAGATGCAGAGTCTAGGAGGAACAACAGAAAGCCTAGTTCTTCTATCCAACACCTATTCAGGTGCTGAGAGATGGGAGGATGCAGCGAATGTTAGAATGACGCAGAAGAAAAGAGGGCTTCACAAGTCCCCGGGTTTTAGTTGGGTCGATGTTTGATTATTAAGAGGATCTTAAGCAGCACCTTGACTATTCTTGGAAGTCCGGCATTATCAAAAATTCGCTGAAAAGAGATATCGTTGCTGGTGAGATGAACAAATGGAGATGAGATCTTAGAGAGAGAGAGAGAGATACATTGGTTTATGTCCAACAGCAGACGCAGGTATTGCATATGTTTTACTATTGATGTATGATAATTTACAATAGTTATCTAGTTGCAATGATTCAGTGAATCATACCAGTAAAGAAAAGTTTGGAACTCTTAACTAAGAAATAATGATCTCCTATTTGTGAATCAGGTAGACTTCAACATGTAACAAGATATGGAGAAGGTCATGACTCATGAGTGTTATCAAGCTCGCTTGCGATTGGTCGCTAAATCACACATTACAGACCGGAATTCGGCAATCAGTAGACCAAAGAAACCCCTAAAGATGGGGAAACCGACGGTACCATTATGATATGAAATTAGGATTTTGCAGAGGAAGACAGGGGAAGTAACCGAGAGGCACAGAGCTAACTCTGACATGATATGTGTGTAATATGTACAAAATCTTATTGGGCCAACCGACTTACTAGCCCTTTGTTGGTAATATTATTATTATACAGAGAATGTTCTCTATATTGTTTGTTACTCCTCTTTAAAAATCAAAGTTAAATATACACTAAAAGTAAATCCGACTCAAAAAATTAATTCTCCAAAGTAATCTTAAAAATTATCAACTAATATTAAAAGGATAAGAAAAGGAAAAAACCTCAAAGAGATTTGTTTACTAGTCAAAAAGTTGGAGATATTTCACTTTGGAAAAGAAGAAACTTAACATTAATATCTAAGAGGTTAATAAAAATAAGGAAAATGACACTTGTGATACTCATCAACTATGATATATGACGTGTGATGAATATATATAATGCATTGTAAAAACTCAATATTACGAACATTGAGTTGAAACCCTAATTTAAGAAAAGAGATGGCGCATGAGGAGGAGAAGCTTCCATGGGAGTTGACAGGAGATACTTTCTCGTGTACCACCAAACTCTCTTGCTCGCTTCAGAGCCGTATCGAAACAATGGAACGCTCTCTTCGACGACAAGACCTTCATCAACAACCACAGGACGATGTTTCGATTCATCTTAACAACCAAATCCAAGATTTATTCGGTAAGCATCGACCCAAAGATAGAGGTGCGTGAGTTAACCTTAGATACTCCCGCTTTAGAATCCATGATACCTGAAAACTTGATTGAATATGATGATTTATTGCTATTCGACATGGGAAAAGGAGCTGTGGTTTGGAACCCGTGGCTGAGATAGGGTAGATGGATCGACCAGGATTTACACCAAACTGAAATGAAGTACTATGGCATAGGACACAACAATAAGGGCAGTTACAAGATCCTTGCTACCTGTTGTCGGAAAGAAGACCCCACCGAGATTTTTCGAACAATATATGACTTTGCCTCCGATGCGTGGAAATACACATCTAATGCTAATAATCCGGAAGAAAAAGAAACAAAATCACACATCTCAAGTGGTGTATCCGTGTATGGAAATTTGTACTGGGTTTTTTATCATGACAAGACTGATCCGGTGTATCAGATAATGGAATTCGATGTTGAGAGCGAACAGTTCTTCAAATTTTGTGATCTACCATGTGGGACGACGAACTTATTTGATGATACTCTTGTCCTCAGAAATTTCGAGGAAGATCGATTTTCATTGTTAAAGCAATGCCATGCAACAAAGACTATTGAGCTTTGGGTGACCAAGTACAAGATTACTGATAATGATATTGCTAGTGAAGATGAGGAATGGATAAAGCTCATGGAAGTGTCAGGTCCCAACTTGCCGAATTTAATACCCACGGAATACATCACTCAGCCAAGTTACTTCATTGAAGATAAAAGGCTCGTCGTGTGCTCGTGGGATGAAACTGGTCAGGCTTGGATCGATGTTTTTGGAGAAAATAAGTTGATCAGCAAAACTCAAATAGATTCTGTGGTGGATCTTCGGCCTTCGCATTGTACCTTTATTCCCAGTCTTGCACCGGTTCCTCGAGGTCAAAGAGAAGAACTAGCAGTATTACAAGTTTGATTTTATTACATTTTGGCTTCTTGTTTGGTTATTGAGGAAGCTAAAGTTGATTTGAATTTTGGTGTTGTTTTTTACAATCATCTTCTTTGTTTAAACTAGAGATTTTACTAGTTTTCCCTCTCTTTTTTGGAATAAAAGAGTTTTTCAATGTTCTATTTCACACGCTATTGTGTTCCCTAATTGAGGAAACACCATTTCTTAAGATAAGTAAAACTCAAGTGTTCTATATATATTTTTCACCAAAGCATTACTTCAGACACAGAATTTTCCTTCCCATTGTTATAAGGTATGGCTTATCATTACCTTTCACAAATAAAAAGATCAATTAATAATGAGGCTCGCATAAATAGTTAAATACCAATAAAATCTCAAGAAAACAGAGCTTTTCAAAACCTTATAAAGTTCAATCTTTTCAAAACACAAACCACCAAACGTAGGCCTTGCGGTCGGTTTATTTTTCATGAAACCTTTAGTTAATTAAGAAAAAAAACTAAAAAATTATAGTTCATACATTAATCATTGTAAGAAATTATTGTTCATACCAAGCTGACTTATAGAATCTCTCTCAACTTTTTGTTAAAGCAATGCTCTTGTCTTCGTCTATGTTCTTGTCACCGCAATGATGTATAATTCTTCACTCACCTTGTTTATGTAGTATCTTCCTACTTTGGTTCCTCCTTCTCTGGTTATATTGAGCAAAATTTACATTTTGACCTTTTTTGCTTTAGGGTTACTCTGAAGAGTTCATGTTTTATGGATCAGAGACTCTCAACGCTTTTTAAAAAAAAATGTTTTTGAATGGTTTTAGCGTGGCCTGGTGGATAATCGAAATTTGATCAATACTGTCATAAGATGAAGAAGTGGAAATCTATGAATATCTACCAACAGTGTCATTAGACACATAAGGCAATGATTTGGACCAGAGAAATTTGTAAAGTGGCTAGTCTCGTAATACAACAATCTAATAATAATATAGATTTCTTGATCATTTTTTGTTTTTTCAATTTAGATACTACATATGTAAGGACTCTTAAAAAAAAAAATTTAATGTTCAAATGTAAAACTAGAAACAAACATGTAAGTAACGATATATTTCCAAATATTTAATTTTGTTATATATGATTCGCTATTTAAGCTATATATATCAAACTTGATGTTTTTTTTTTATATAATAAACTTTATAAAATAAAAATTGAATGAAGAGATTTTTCAAAAGGAAGATACAAATAAATGAAATAATGATAAACACGAATAAAGAAATATGATTCTTAAATCAGTGTTTTGTTCAGATATTTGGAGATTTTCAGTTTTTATTTTATTTTGAGTCTTTTGGAGAGATTACTTATTGAACAATCGGCTTGAAACCCTAATTGGGACAAGTTTATAAGTAAAAGTAGTCAAATCTGAAAGTTTCGACTTAAAACAAAAGACCCTAATGGCGCATGAGGAGAAGCTTCCATGGGAGTTAACAGAAGAGATACTTTCTCGTGTACCACCAAATTCTCTTGTTCGCTTCAGAACCGTATCGAAACAATGGAACGCTCTCTTCGACGACAAGATCTTCATCAACAACCACAAGACCACGTTTCGATTCATCTTAACAGCCAAATCCAAAATATATTCGATAAGCATCGATCCAAAGATAGAGTTGCGTGAGTCAACCTTAGATACTCCAGGTTTAGAATCCCAGATACCTAAAAACTTGTTTGACAGCGGTAAGTTATTGCTATGTGACATGGGGAAAGGAGTTGCGCTTTGGAACCCGTGGCTGAGACAGAGTAGATGGATCGACCATGATTTGCACCAAACTGAAATGAAGTACTCTGGCATAGGACACAACAATAACGGGAGTTACAAGATCCTTGCTTCTTATTGTCGGAAAGAAGACCCCCACCACGTGGTATTGGACAGTATATGACTTTGCCTCCTATGCGTGGAAAGACCTCGAGTCATCATCTGGTGGTAATAGTGAGGAAGGAAAATTAGCTGAATTACGCACCTTAAGTGGTGTATCATTGAATGGAAATCTGTATTGGGTTTGTTTTTATGACAAGACTGATCCAGTGTATCTGCTAGTTGTATTCGATATTGCGAGAGAAAAAATCTTCAAAGTTTGTGATCTACCATGTGGGACGACGAACATTCTTGAGGATGCTCTTGTCCTCAGAGTTTTCGAAGGAGATCGAGTTTCATTGTTAAAGCAATGCCATGCAACAAAGACCATTGAGATTTGGGTGACCAAGTACAAGATTAATTATAATGATATTGCTAATGAAGGTGTGGAATGGATAAAGATCATGGAAGTGTCGGGTCCTAACTTGCCGAATTTAGTAGCCACAGGATCCTACTCTCAGCCAAGTTACTTCATTGAAGATAAAAGGCTCGTCGTGTGCTCGTGCGATGAAACTGGTCGGGCTTGCATCTATGTTTTGGAGAAAAATAAGTTGATCAGCAAAACTCAAATAGATTCTGTGGTTGATCTTTGGCCTTCGCATTGTACCTTTATTCCCAGTTTTGTACCTGTTCCTAGAGGTCAAAGAGAAGAACTAGCAGAATTACAAATTTGATTATTTTTTTTTACATTTTGGCTTCTTCTTAGGTTGTTAAAGGAAGCTAAATTTTTATTTGGATTTTGGTGTTTTAATTCACAAACCTTGAAACAAACTAGAGCGTTTAGCTCTCGTGGCCCTGCTTTGATCCGGAAGTAATATTCTTTCGAAATTTTTTTTAGCTTTAACTTGTTGTTGGGTCATCAAATAATACTAAGCTTTAATTTAGTGATACTTCTAAAATGGTTTTGTTTAGATCTTGCAACAAAAGAGATTTTCATTGTTCTGTTTCACACGTTATCATGTGTTCCCAATTTGAGGAACTATATTGTCTCAACATGAATTACCAAAAATGTATTGAAGAAACACCATTTTCGTACAATCATAAACTTATGACCATGTTCCTAATTCTATATCTTCCTCCAAAGCATTGCTTCAGAGTTTAGACAATACTTTGTTTCCTTCCCTTAGTTATAAACTTATAAGGTATGGCTTAATATTTATTACCTTATGGGTGAATCTCGTAATTCAACATTCCAATACTTAATAAGATGAAAACACTGTTTTTCCAAAACCATTAGTAGTTGAAAAAGTTCATGGAGTTGTCATGTCCTAACTTACCGGATTAAGTACAGTCAGGTCGATACTCTCAGCCAAGTTACTTCATCGAGAATAAAACGCTTGTGGTGTGTTCTTGTGACAAAACTGGACAGGCTTGGATCTATGCTGTGAGGGTTGATCCTTGGCCTTCACATTGTACCTGTTTCCCCAGGCGAAAGAAGGCAAGTGCAAACCCAAGAGTCGTTGCTTGATCTATACTCCATTGGAATCCCATCTCGTCTTAACGCTGACATATGAATAGATGGTAGGTAAAAAGAACTCGTGTTTTTAATATCCAACTATATTAATAGTTCACTTGATCCCAAAAAAAATAATGCCAGCTGCAAAATGTTGATGTGACCATTGAATCTACTAGAAGAAATAACATTTTAATAAAAATGCTACTTGTAAGAGAGAATTTGTATTAAGGATATGGGAAAGCTAAGTCCGCGTGACAAGGATGCGGAAGATGTCCTTGTCGTTTCTTGTTCATATGCACACGATAGAGACTTACTTCCATACATATAAATTGTTATTTTCATATTTATATAAAGTAAATTATACTATAAAATATGAGCTTCATTATTGGATCAATATTTTTACATATAAATAATTGAGATGTACAATGGCATGTGGGCTGTCCATGATGGATGGGATGCGGGGAGATGTGGTCCAAACTTTGGTTTATTTAACTTATTATATCGTTTTGTATAAGGCCCGTTAGATTTGTAATGCAATAAATATAAAAGTGTCTCTAATTGAATTGTTGTTGCGATATTTATTGTTTCCAATGGGTCCTCCTAAATTAATGTAACGTTTTTCTTTTTATTTTGCCTTTACGACCTTATTATATAGTAAGGTCAATTTCGTTAATCACGAAGAGCTTATGTGTTTTGCTTTATAGGTAGGAGTCCTCGTGACAACAAATTTGATATAGTGTGTGTGCAAAATGTATTACTAATAAAATCAATATTACAGATTTATCCTACACGTGTGGTGGCTCTGCCGAAAGTGATGCGTGAAGCTGGCTTTAGTTGGCTCCCAACCAAATCCTATCATCGCCTCTTTATTTTTCCATCTATATTTGACGATAATATATATAAAAATATATACTTTTTATTTATATTTATCTAGCGATCATACTTCTCCATATGGAAACTTAGGCCAATTTCAATGAGAGGTTCTCCGAAAATTTCTTAGAATTAAAAAAAAATAAAAGTAATGATTTAGAAGGAGAAAGAATAAGTGAGTTTCTTCTAGTATAAGAAATTCTCCAAATAAATTAAGATATCTTTAATCTAGATATTGATTGATTTAGATTTGTTTTAATTTTAAAATTTTATTATTTATCTAAATTAAATTAGAAATATTAATATAATATTAGTTAGATACCCATACTAAAAGAAACTTACCGATGCTCTTATAATTACAAAACCTTATTTTAGTGTTCTAGCATCTTGTATTTTCTCCGGCACATGCATGCACCCATGAATACGAATTAAAAAAAAAAACCATATATAATACGAATTACCTGGCTATCTATCAATATTCCATTTAAATACAAAACTGCTTCCAACACATTCGTTTATCACTATAATGATGATATTACACTATTAATTAAAATTGTATTTATTCCATATTTTTTTTTCTGGTTTATGTAACAAACTTACATCAATAACATAGATAAATTCTCAGAAACATTTACATATAAAATTATATGTGTATGAAATTCTAAATGCGTAATGAACTTAGATTTATAAACCGGCACAAAAAAAAGAGAAATTTCTGAAAAATTATAAATCAGAAAAAAAAGAAAAAGAATTTGGGGAAGAATTAAATTACAGTGACAGTGAGAGTGACAGATTTAGCGGCGGCAGCGAGTGATAGCGCTGCAGCCGCGAGAGTAAGGGTTGGCCTGAGCGCCACGTCGGCAATTGTAGTAAGATGCGCCGCGGCGTGAGCATGGAACAGTGTTTCTCCTCAGCGCACCATAGCTTATGTACCTCCTCGCCACTAATATGCGCCGGTTGATCTCCGAGTCCATCTCGAACTCTGCTCCCCCACCGTAGAATAGATCTCCTTCGTCGCCGAGGGTGGAGCACTCTGCTATAGAACCGCGGCACTCTGTCTCAATCGGAGGAAAATCTCCGGCGAATTGAGAAGATACGACGACGGACCAGTACTGGACGGTGAGAATGACTAAAATCGCGTAAATCGCCACCGTGCTTTTGGAGAGTCCTCTCATTTCTCTGTGCACCAACTTTGAAGAAAGAGAGAGAGAGACGAAGGCAAAGATTTTAAAAGAGAAAAAGCTTAGTGAAATACCACTGAAAGCTGGAAGTAATTACGAATAATACCACTTGACTTCAGGGTGTCGTAAATACTACTGTAGTAGACAGCTTTTTGACAAGTGGGCTTTTGTTAGCTTCAGATCTAAGGATGTTTAATGCGCTAAGTGTCTGATGGCGACATCCACTAATTATCTTCTCCTTTTCTTTTTTTTTCAGATTTTGTTGTTAATCACTTTACGGTTCTTAATTTTTTTTTTTTTTTTTTTTTTTATGAATACTTACTCAAATCATATCAACCACCAACCATTCACACAATTTTACAAACTTGATCTCTCTATTTTATTCTTGATAATTTTGTGTTTCTCTTTCGAAATTTATGATTAGAAAATAATGATTTTCATGCAGTTTTCAACAAAAACTAATCACTTTTTTTCAGTTCAGCGAAAAAGAAAGTTCACTAAACAAATTGAATAATCTACAACGCAAACAAGAAATACAATATTACAAACACAGCGTAACCTAAAAAAGGCCCAATAATGAAGGCCCAACAATCTGGAAAGGCGGCTTTTAGTCCAATTTGACTTTTCTTCGTTGACTGTTGACCCGAGTCGTCGAGATATTCTTCAATACTTGGCCCTTGGTGGTGGTCACTCTGTCGCTCGTTCACCACCGTCAAGAAGTCGTCGGAATCCACCATGGATTTTCCTCCGACGAAGCTTGATTATCATGAAGACATGTTCAATGTTCAATCTCAATCCAGATTCCTGTCCTTATACAAGGTCCGTCTCTCGATAATAACCATTCTCGAGCTCTTCGACGTCGACTTCAATGCTGAATCCTTTCCTCTCTCTGTTTCGCTAATAGTTTTCAATATTATCGTATGATTTCAGGCGCAAGATGGACGCACAGCTCTGATATTGGATTCGACGGTGTTTCATCCACAAGGTGGCGGCCAGCCGTCAGACACCGGTTTCATCGAATTCTCCGGTTTGGATTTCAAGTTTTCCGTTCAAGATGTTCGATCGAAAGACGGAATTGTAATTAAGAATCTCTATCCTGTCTGGCTGTCTCATTAAGTGCTTAGTGTAGATGGTTCTCTAGTTTGAATTTGGTTATGATGTTTGTGTATTGCCTTTTGAAATTGTAGGTTCTTCATTACGGAGTTTTTGAAGGTTCAAATCCTGAAAGTGGAATGGATATTGAGAAAGGGAAACAAGTTCACTTGACTGTTGATGAATCAAGGCGCAAACTCAATTCCAGGCAAGTAAATGTTGATTGAATTTAATTAGAAAAATCTAGTTAGTGTAGTTCTACAGAAAGAGGAATAATTTGAATGATTGGTTGTAGTTTTGGCATGGAAAATGTTGGAGACATTCTTATTATGTTATCACGAGATAAAATATGTGAAAATATGTGAATCACAAGTGATGCAGTTTCGTAATCTGCTTGTTGAAATCTTCAGAATTTAAAATATAGGCTAATACTTTTCTCATTATGACGTGATAGGGACTAAATTTCTGAAATATTGATTATGAGTTGTGCGGTTTTTAGTTCTTGCATTTTCATTGTTGTTTGTGCCAGGACATTATCTTGAAGTTAATATTTGTTCATCATCAGGTTGCACTCAGCTGGACACTTGCTAGATATGTGTATGCAGAAAGTTGGGTTAGGACATTTGGAGCCCGGAAAAGGGTACCATTTTCCAGACGGGTAAGGATCTCATTAAAGGATTTTTCATCTGCTTGCCTCTTTGCAACTTTTGTTAACAATAGTGATATATAAAACTGTGATAACTACAATGTTATCAGTCCTTTTGTGGAATACAAAGGAAGCGTTCCACAGAATGAATTGCAGGTGAAGCAGAAAGAGTTGGAGGCAGAAGCTAACGAACTGATAACCAGAGGAGGAAAGGTAAGTCCTCAGAGTCTCTTTAGCATAGTTAGATTTCTTTGGTTCGGTGTTACGCTTCTTAATTATGATTTTTTTGCCCCGTATAAGGTTTATGCTGCTGTATTGCCCTATGAAGAGGCATCTGTGCTCTGTGGTGGCAGTCTTCCTGATTATATTTCTAAGGTATATGCCAATATAGATCTTTTTCCTTTTTACCTGATGATTTTTCTTCCATTGCTATTACAGTAAAGTCATATATAGGCAGTGGCTTTTTTTTTATATACGTGATATACATCTATTTGGCTTTGTTAAATAAATTTTAACCATGGATAGATAAACCATTTTCTGTATCAATTCCTGCTCAGAGAAAGGGAGCACTAAGGTAATAACCCTATTGCATTGAAGGGTAATAGAAGCTAGACGTTGCCAAAAAAAAAAGGAAAAAAAAAGATACCCAGCTAGAGTAAGCTAGTCAGTTAAGCAATGAAAAATAGATATCAAATGAACCTGTGACAGAGATTCCACGCTAGAATGTCTCGTGGTATATATCAAACTCAAACTTCTGTATCTGCTTACCATGCAGGGCAGCACTCCCCGGATCATAAAATTAGGTGACAACCCTGGGTGTCCGTGTGGTGGGACACATGTCTCCGATATATCTGATATCATATGCATGAAGGTACACATCCAATATACTGTACCAGTCTCAAAGAGATATCTTTCCTTTTTGTGGTTTCCTTCTTTTGCCTTGTGTTTTCCAAAATTACATGATTCTGGGTGTTTCCCTTGTTGGTTTTTAAGATCACACAGATGAGAACAAAGAAAGGAATGACGAAAGTTTTCTACATTATTGCATCTTGATACTTCACTTATTAGTTGCAGCTTCCATCCTAATATGTATACAATAAGTCAAGGTAATCCTCAGCACCAACTTCTTGTTGATACTGTGATTTCATAACGATAAATATAAGTAGTCCCATTAGTTCTTAGCCTTAAACCGTATCAAAAACAAACAAAGGTTTGTTTTTACTGTTAGTCCCTGAACAAGCCTAGGTTATAAGTTCCCGGTCTATACATAGTATTGTCTCAATAAGATATTAGCAAAGAAAATAATCACAGGTTATGTGGTTTAAGAGTCTTGGGAGCTTGCACTAGATGCACATATTACAACAGCTAATCAACTGTTGAAAAATCACGGTGATAAAAGACAAACCGAGATCAATCTATCATATTCATTGTAAACTGCCGAAAAACGGGTACGTAAGCTAAATGGAATTGTCATCAAATGTCACTTTCAGGAGGGGAATTATAGTGACGAGTACTGTTTTCATCAGTTGGCTTCAACAGCAAGCAGCCTCTCCTGTGGTTCAACAGCCACAAGTCAGTATCTATGGGTATTTATCAATCTATTAAACGACTTCTCTATCATTGATAAGTCGTATATGATATGATATTTTGATGTGATATGATCTTCCACTCAGCCTCTTAATTAGTATTAGTATTACTATATTGACTCTTGGTATTGTAGAATCATACCAGACATTTGATCCGAGATTTTTGTAATAGCATTCTTGCATCGATTTGGGTTGCTTGTTTGGTATTTTACTATTTACCTTAGGTAGGCAGAATAATTGCATGGATACGATCAAAGGTCTTATAACCGTAATTTTGGTTTTACAAAACCGAATCAATCGGTGAATTTTTTGAGCTTTGACGAATATCATCGGTTAAGGCTATACCCGTCTGCGGTTTGTGGGACTTTGGGAATATGTAAAAAATCGAAATTGATTATTCCAGGTGACGAAACAGGCTAAATTATTAGCTCAAAATTTAACCAAGTCAAAATTCGATAAAATTTATAGAGGATTTCATTACGTGTTAGTTACGTGTTGCTTCTTGATACGATTTAACAACTTTCGGATAAACTCTACAGTATATAATATGGTCAGAGGTGCAAAATGTTAGATTTGCTCCCCATTTTTACGTCATGCGACCTAACTCATAAACATTGTCGATTTTTTGCTTACCGCTTAAAATATTAAATATGTATCTATCTACTTGTTGATTACTTCCTTACGTCTCTGTTTGCGGCAACTATGATAGTACGCTACATCGACATCTAGATCTAGTACCCAAAAATAAAAATCAGATTTTCTAGAACGTCACTATGTATTTTTGGCTTATTTTATTCTCTTGTCCATTAAAAAATAAATTGCAATAGTTTAAAAATAAAAATAAAAATATTCTGACTTTGATCTGAACAAGTTACACAATAAACTCTATACAAACAAAATCTGCAATCCTAGTTATTTATGAAAAAAGATTCAGAATAAATATCTAAATCTCTTCTTAATTTTTTTAATTTTGCTATTACCATCTTAATGTTTCTTAATTCTTATAAACCCACCTCCCCCCTCCCTTCCACCTTGCAATTTAAAAATCGTATTATATTGGTTCTTTGAGCATTCCAAGAAAAATAACAGAAATATAATTTAATAGAATATTACAATACAGGTAGGGATCTGAGGATGACATCATCAGATAAAATGTCAACTAACTCACTTATTGCCTTCAATTGTTGACTCTTATTTGTATTTTTTTTTCCACTTTCGTCCTTTAGATTTTTTCTTGTTGATCTTTTTTTTTTTTTTGGTCTTCAGTTGATCAATATTTACATTATTCTCGCCTAAATATGTGAGGAAGTTATGAATTATCGTTCTGTACATAACTACATATCTTTGGACTAAAACTAAAAACAAAATTTCGTGTAGTTTCTACTCCAAAATAAACTTCAAAAAAGGCTGTATACAAAGTTAATCAATACATCTTTAACCGATCAAATAACTCATATATAATTTTTTTTAATCAAAAATATGTGAAAGTATCTAACCAAGAAAACTTCAAAAAAACCTAAAATAGACCTCTGGATACTTTCAACTGAGATACTGCTAAAAAATTAGCATTATTATTTTCTCGGGTAGAAAAAAAAGAACTTTCAAAGAAGAAGCTAAAAAGCAACGAATCAAAAACGAAAAAGAGAGAGAAAAAAAAAAGAAAGTAAAACTTATAAAGGGAGGCTTTCGACCAAAAATAGCAAACAGAAACATTCACTCGTAAACTCTTCTCCTCCATCCATTTGATCCATTTCTCTTCTTTTCACTTCTCTCACTCATTTTTATATTCTCTTGCCTTCTTCGTCTCCTCCGATTTGGTTCTTCTGACTTCTCTCTGTTTCTCTTCTTTCGTTTTCTCCATCCCCGCTTCTACGTTCAGGTAAAAACCCATTTCTCTCTAGTGTCTGCTCTTCTCGATTTCCTTTTCGTTCCGATTAATCTGATTTAGTTTTTTTTTTTTTTTCCAATTCTGTTTGATTTGTTCTGTCAATGGAAAATAATTGATATATCAATATTTAGGAGTTTTTGTAGATATACTTTCAAAATTTGATGAAACCAATTCTATATGTTTCTCTGTTTCTGGGTTTTTAGATAGCTTTTGTCTGTAAAATCATTTTATCTGAAACAACTTATGTGGTCTGCATTTAATGTCTTCCTATGAAAAAATATTTATTTAAACTCCACAGTTAACTTATGTACCTGTTCGTTATCTTGGTCCCATCTATCTTCACTTTCGATATGTGCTTAGACTCTCACCACGTATTTTGTCTCTAAGGTCATTGAAACAGCTAAATTTTTAAATGAGGGGGGGGGGGGGGGGGGGGGGGGGTTGTGTATAACTCGTACTATTTAATTAGAACTGTTGTTGAAGATAAAAAAATAACTAAACTTTATGGTTTTTTTGATCCAAGACTTATAAGAACAAGTCTTGGTATGCGTTTTCCTGATTAGTGGATCGTGTTTTGAATCAAGATTGATAAGCAAAGTGGTATTTTGATTCATCTTTTTATGAATGCATAATCTGATGAGTAGATGGATCTTTGTTGTTTCAGAACATATCAAGAAAGTAAAAAAAAAGATGCAGGAAGACACTGATCCTTATGGTGAGATTGAGATAAGCTTTGGTTATCAATGCAATAATAATAAGATAGGGATTCCTGAAGATAGTATTCCTGATGGCCGTGAGGTTCTTGCTGGGTTTAGGCTTCAGAAGACTAGCAGTTTCTCTTGTTTATCAGGAGCTGCTTTAAGCGGGAACCCGACCTTAGCCAATACGAATATCTGCAATGGAGTGATTGGTTCTGAGATATTGCCTTCTCTAGATTCTCCTAAATCTTTCAGGAAAGTTCCATCTTCGCCTGCGCTTTCTAAGCTTGACATACTCTCTCCTTCTCTTCATGGAAGCATGGTGAGTCTAAGCTGCAGCTCGTCTACTAGCCCTAGTCCTCCTGAGCCAGAATCTTGTTACTTGACATCAATGAGTTCTCCTTCTTCTGTGAATGAAGGGTTTCTTCTCTCTGCCATGGAAGTTCAAGTTGCGGGCGGTGCTGCAGGGGAAGATAGGGTTCAGGCTGTCTGCTCTGAGGAGAACGGTTGGCTCTTTTGCGCTATCTATGATGGATTCAATGGAAGAGATGCTGCTGATTTCCTGGCTTGTACTTTGTATGAGTCCATTGTGTTCCATCTTCAGTTGCTTGATCGCCAAATGAAGCAAAGCCTTCCAAAGTCTGATGATAATGGCGAAAAGTTGGAATTGTTATCAAATATGAGTAAAATAGATTATTCTTCCTCTGATTTGTTCAGACAAGGAGTGCTAGATTGCTTGAACCGTGCGCTTTTTCAGGCGGAAAATGATTTCTTAAGGATGGTTGAGCAAGAAATGGAAGAAAGACCGGACTTAGTATCCGTGGGATCTTGCGTTTTGGTCACTCTCCTTGTCGGGAAGGATCTCTACATCCTTAATCTAGGTGATAGCAGAGCAGTTCTAGCAACCTACAATGGTAATAAGAAACTGCAAGCTGTTCAGCTCACAGAGGATCATACAGTTGATAATGAAGTCGAAGAAGCTAGACTCTTAAGTGAGCATCTTGATGATCCCAAGATCGTTATTGGTGGAAAAATCAAAGGAAAGCTTAAAGTTACTCGTGCTCTCGGAGTTGGTTACTTGAAGAAGGTATTAGTATTATCATTGTTAAGTTGATGATTTTATAATGCTTAGAAGAAAAAAATACCTAATGGCTCATCTCCATTAAAATTGCAGGAGAAATTAAACGATGCACTCATGGGAATTCTTCGTGTTCGTAACCTTTTGAGCCCGCCTTACGTCTCAGTGGAACCATCAATGAGAGTTCACAAGATAACAGAATCAGATCACTTTGTTATAGTTGCAAGTGATGGTTTATTCGATTTCTTCAGCAACGAGGAAGCGATTCTGCTCGTACATTCCTTCATTTCTAGTAATCCTTCTGGTGATCCTGCTAAGTTTCTACTTGAACGTCTTGTAGCTAAAGCTGCTGCTCGTGCTGGTAAGAAGCTCTTTTTTCTTATGTTTACTTCAATGAATCTGAAAATTTTATGATCTATGTGACAAAAGAAAAACACTTTGATTTATAGGCTTCACCTTGGAAGAATTGACGAATGTTCCAGCTGGTCGGAGACGGAGATATCATGATGATGTGACTATAATGGTAATCACACTCGGTACTGATCAACGTACCTCAAAGGCTTCTACGTTCGTGTGATTTGATGATGATGGCGACAAATCTTTGTCTTTGTCTTTGGTAATATTGTAATTAGTCTCATTGAGATCTTCATTTAGACTTTGGAACTGATCTTCAGTTTTTCACTTCTTTATATTATTTCAATGTATATATATTATTATTGTAGTTTTTTTGTTCTACAGCCTAGAATTCATCAGTTTGTCTCGGCCTCAGTCAGTCAGTCGTATGTTCTGTTTCTTTTTTTTGGCCTTTTGGGTGTTTAGTCGGTTTGTTTTTCTTTTCTTTATTTTTTTTTTGTGTGTCAAAATCTCGGTTTGTTTATTACCTTGAATTTTAAATTACAACATAGACCGAACCGGTTTTGTCAATTGGTTAACTACTAGTGAAATAAATATTTAGTTAAATGTAGAGATTTTTAACTGGTCTGTCAAGACTTACGATGCTCGATGAGTGATGAGTCACCTGCATATATGTCACGACTCACGATGCGTGTTAAAAACAAGACTCACGATGCGTGTTAAAAACAAGACTCATTATGCATCCCCACCATTTTTTACTCTAAAATAAAGTAATTTTAAAATAGAATTGAATTTCACTCTAATATATTATTTTATTTTTCATTTTTAAAAATAATATTATAAGTATATTTTTATTTTTTATTTTGTTATTAATTACTAAATAATACACTTTATTTATATATAAAAAATAACCTATTAATTTTCTTTTTCAAAACTTCTAAAATTATGAAAATATTTAAAATTAACCGTAAAAATAACAAAACAAAAATAAGTTATTTTTGGACAAGAAAGAAATAAGATATTTTTGGAGCAATTAAAGAAGACAACACCATTTGAAGATTCAAAGTAAAAACTACGCATTGAAAAAATTAAAGAAAAAAACAAATTTTTGTTCCAAGACTTGAACTCGATACCGGATCCAATGTGCATATGTTCAAAGTGAACAAACAAGAATTTATCGAAAAAGGACCGAACAACAATAATATCAACAAGATCCACCTCAACCTGATTCGTTTGGACAATATTTTATTAATTTGGGTGGATCCGGAAGCGATTTACCGGATTATTAACTCATTAAATCAGTAATTGTTGTTTGTATTATGTATTTTAATTTCAGTTTATAATGTTTTATATATTATTTATTATCATTTTATGGTTTTATGTTATTGTATTTTATATTTAAAAATATATTATAAGATTCTGAAATTTTGTTTGTTAAATAAATTATTATAGCTCTTAAAATAAAATAACTTAAAATTTTAGGGACTAGTTTATAAATAAAAAAATTTCAACTCTAAAATAGAGTGAAAATGAGATTACACTATATTTGAAGTAAAAAATAGGTTTACACTATTTTTGTGTTGAAAATATAATAGAGTTGGAATATGTTTTACTCTAAAATAGAGTTTGATATAGAATTTAGAGTAAGGTTGGAGATACCCTCACCCGCTTATACGTCACGATTCGTATAAAAAACAATGAATGGTTCCTACTTATTTGTAATATATTGACAATTTTATATCAAACCTTAAAATCTAATTGAGTAAGGGTTTGCAAAAAATAAAGTTATTGCAAAGGGAACCTATGAAGAGTTCTTATGTTGTACAATTTTTCTTCTTCCCTTGCATTCGAAAATTATTATAGGTTGTTTTCTTCTACTTTCCCTACTGTTATTTTTTCCTATTTTCTAGACCATTATATTTGCTAATGGAAATCAATAATTCTGGTGCTTAAATATCAGAAGGCACAATTTCCCGAAGATGCATTTTTGTAAAATAATTAACATTAGTTCGAAAAAAAATTAGTGAAAATTCTATATCATGCAAGACAAGCCATTGCGGTGAAGAATACCCGGGGCAAATTCTTTTGGCCGGAGAAACAGTGGGGCTACACCAAGACTTCGAGGTAAAATCACGGGCGCTCATTAATCGTTTTGAGGATTTTGGAATAAGGTGACGAAAACGTTAGAAATCGTGGAGAACAATAACTTCTATTTTGTTGCGGCCGAATCTTTCTTTGTCTCGGAGGTCAAAACTGATGGAGTCACCGTCGAAATACTAATGAAAGGGCTCAACAAAGGAAAAGCTTCTTTCTTTTTCATTATATATGTACTACCAAAAGTATTAAAAGAATTTCTTGTAAGTCTTTCATCATATTTGACTACGTTTCCCAATAATATCTTAATTCAATTCCTATAGGTTTTTCTATCTCTTAATTAATCATATTTTCAAAAGACCAAAATTTTTTAGCAATTTGAGACTTTTTGAGGCAGCTTGCCAAAAGACTCAAATTCAAGTTGAGATAAGCGCTTATGGAAATAAGCAAGTGTACAAAACTACAATGGACAAGCAAGCTTGGCAACGTGCCTTGGATATCATCATCAATCAGGTAATCACTTCCCTCATTCTATATTTCTTTTAAACATTGGATCGTGCCTCTCGTTTTTATTTTAATATTTTTTTGTTCATGCAATTAAAGTGTTTTTTAATTAAAGATTTCTATAAAAACTAAGTAACCAAGTTGTAGTGGGTTAGTAGCTCCTGTTTGAAATGTATAATCTGGTTTGGCTGCATGTAAACATTTTCAGTGGTAAGAAAACTTGTATTTTTATGGGCTAATTAATGGATTCGGCTTGGGATTTCCCGTTAACAAAAAGAAGGACAAAACTAAGCAAAATGTAAAAAATATATAAGCAAAACATAAGCAATTTATGGCGAAATAGAAAGCATGTGTTCAGATTTGGAAATATTAGAACCAAAAGAAATATTTTAGTTACCAACTGTATCAAATAATTAAGCAATTGAGACACCGAATAAATACATTCTAACATGCAATTTAAAGGAACTTTTCTAAAATTTTGCAACAACATATTGTGTCTCTAACATGACTATTTTAATCATAACGACCTACATAGTTCTTTAAATTTTACACTTTTTATATTATTTATATGTGTATATATATATTTTTACGTATATTTGTAAAATTGACTAAAGGCCGTCTTCCCAAATATTTATGAATTGCAATTTGATTTCTGTAAAAAAATCGACTTTGTAACTTACGATTCCATTTAAAAAGCTTTTGTTTCCATTTTTAAAATTTAATATCATAAATAAATAAATAAACATAAAATTATGTTTGATAGTTTTATTATACAAAATTAAATTCAAACTAATTTTGTGATTCAAAATTTTTGTGTATTAACTTTTGTATTTTTTAAATCATGTTTAGAAAAAATGGCAAAATTGGAATCCATTAATTGAATTAAAATAACTTCAATACTCGTGAATTTGATGATGTTTTATTGACAACAGATAATTTGAAATGATTTTGTTTGATGGAATTAAGGAAAATAAGAATAAAGAGAGTTATCTAAATTTTCGTTTTAAGTTATTTAATTTTATTTATAGTAACAGATAAATAAGTTTTGATTTTTATTTTAGTTGAATTTTTTTTTTTGTTAAGTTTGTGTGGTTAAGTATAATTTATAATGTTTAACATTTATTATATATGAACAGAGTTATGTACCAAAGTTTTATAAAAAAAACTTGTATTAGTTGTGATATGAACAACTTCATAGAAATATGGAAATGATATGAAATAATATGCATATACACTCATTCTCGCTCTAACTATATTTATATCGTTCACTATATATAGACTACGATTCTCACTAGTATCTTTCATTACATCTCAATTTTTCAAGAATTGGCGGCAAGGATGACGACATTTGAAGGCGTTGAGAAGCATCTCGAGATACTATTCACCCAAAAGTGTTCTTTGAGACAGATATTTACGAAGCAAATGTAGAAAGAGATTCTGGAACCGGTAGATTGTAAGATCAAAAAAGAATTGGTGACCACGACGGTAAATTCGTATATCCTCTCCGCTTCGAGCTTATTTGTCTTTGATGATCGTATTGTAATCAAGACTTGTGGTTAAACAAAACTCTTTAAAGCTATTCTTGGAATCCTATATCATGCAAGACATGTCATTGCTATGAAGTATACTCGGGACAAATTTTTTTGGCCGGAGAAACAGCCAGAGCTGCATCAAAACTTTGAGGTAAAATTATTGGCGTTCATTAAACGTTTTGAGGATTTTGGCGATAAGGTGACGAAAACGTAGGAACGACACCACTTTGTCTTATCATTGTATTATATATTAGATTAAGGCTTTTAATTATTTTTAGATTATAGTTAAAAATGAGCCAAGAAGGAATTATATATAAAAGAATTATTAAAACTATCTAAATCCTTTTGTTGATTGAAAAAATAACTATTAAGTATTGGATTTATAGTGTGACTTGTGGGATAGAGAAATTTTTTTTTAATTAAAATTACAAAGATTTAAAATATATTAGGATAAAGAATATAATATAGTTGTTATATGTGACACCACTTTGTCTTATCATGTTTAGGGCTGATTGGTTTGCACTTTTATTTCTAGACTTTAGAAGAAAAAAAGTGTAGCAAAAACTTTTAGGACTGTGACTTTAAAAAAAAAACTAAAAGTCCTAAATAGTTGGCTTTTAAAAAAAGTGAACGTAACAAGAGCAAATATAACAAAATGGAATGTGAGAAAAATTAAGAGACTTTTAAGACTGTTAAATAATTATAGTATGATTGGTAAAAAATAGACTTTAAAAACTTTAATATGTAGTAAAAGCTTTTACAATCTCCACTAATCGCCCCTTATTGGATCAAGGATTAATTTCAGATCATAGCAAAAAACAAGCAAACAATAAGCAAAATATAAGAAAATAAGGAATTAAAGATAAGGGGCAAAAAAGGAATTAAAATTGAGGGAGTTATTAAAATTTATCATTTAAATGACAGTGTTGTCCGGACTCCGGAGTGAGATTGGGGTAGAATGTTTGGGCCTAGAAGAAATAACGTCTAAGTGGGCTTATGCGATAAATCAAAACGCGGCGTATTAGGGTTTCTGGTTATTTATCTAAAACTGAAAATGAGCGATAAATGAAAAATAAAATACGCCCACCGTGGGGTTCGAACCCACGACCACAAGGTTAAGAGCCTTGCGCTCTACCAACTGAGCTAGACGGGCTTTGAAGTTTTCATGCGGTTACAGTATTAATAATCTTTGATTATGTGAAAGTTCCTACGTTAAGGACCACTTACGTAACGTGGATGTAAGACAATTTCATAAACAAATGGATGGGGAAGTCAATCGTCTCGTTGTGCTTCATTGCTCTTTGAGATAATAATACGAATGATCATATTATTTGCTCTCACTGTATACGTAATAATACGAGACTAGCCCAAACTTTGGTAGATATGCAATGTTGTATGTGCATACATTAATTCAAGAAGTTGCAAACTACAGTTCACACACCATATCTAGTTGGAAGTATTAATAGATATTTTTAATAACTTTCATATTTTAGAATTGTGCAAATAAAGTGAAATTGACTATGCCCGGTCTCAAATTTGAGATATTTTTGTGGTTGACGAATATCATAATTTTCTTTAAGTCTTGATGGTTTTCATTTTATCTGCTAATAGCACCACGTCTCACTTTTAATTTGTTCTACGTAAATGTCTTTGAGTACTTCTAAAGAAAATTTCACTATTTTATATGAAACATTTAATAATGTGTGCTAATGGTTGAAAACAACAATCTTCCTAGAATGATTACTCGAGACTTGACATAACTGAATGCTCATGGTTTGACGTAACTTGTCTGAAGTCTCAAAATTTCATTTCAGTTAAAAGATATAACTTTTCATCTTACGTAATACCTTACAAAATTACTTTATAAGATTACATAACTAATGATGTTGTGGTATGCTAAAACTAGACTGGGACTAGTGAAGTTGTATGGGACTGATATAGACTGGGACTGGTTGTTCCGTGACTACAAGTCTACCAACTTACAACTTATTTTGTCCTCAGGTGAAACCCTTATCAATGGATCATATCGTTTATTGGTCCATCTGATTTTATGTCGTTTTGTCCCCAAAAAAGCTTATGAAAATCAATGTCTTGACAATCAAAGAGACGTATGACAGTAAACCATATCATCATTATCAACTTTCCAATTCTTGCAACAGTTCTCACAAACATTAGGAAAAGCCATGGGAGAAGAAGCTATAGTTTTGTATCCAGCACCACCGATAGGTCACTTAGTATCCATGGTTGAGTTAGGCAAAACCATACTCTCCAAAAACCCATCTCTCTCCATCCACATCATTTTAGTTCCACCTCCTTATCAGCCGGAGTCAACCGTCTCTTACATCTCCTCCGTCTCCTCCTCCGTCCCTTCAATAACCTTCCACTGTCTCCCGGCCGTCACACCGTACTCCTCCTCCTCCACCTCTCGCCACCACATTGAGTCACTCCTCCTAGAAATCCTATGTTTTAGCAACCCAAATGTCCACCGAACCCTTTTCTCACTCTCTCAGAAGTTCAACCTCCGTGCAATGATCATAGATTTCTTCTGCACCTCCGTTCTAGACATCACCGACGATTTCACCTTGCCGGTTTACTACTTCTTCACCTCTGGAGCCACATGTCTCGCCTCTTCCCTCTATCTCCCGACCATCCATGAAACAACCGCTGGAAAAAACCTCAGAGACATTCCTACACTTCATATCCCCGGTGCTCCTCCGATCAAGGGCTCCGATATGCCCAAGGCGGTGCTCGAGCGAGACGATGAGGTCTATGATGTTTTCATAACGTTCTGTAAACAGCTCTCGAAGTCTTCAGGGATCATTATTAATACGTTTGATGCTTTAGAGTACAGAGCCATCAAGGCCATTCCTACACTTCATATACAACCGCTGGAAAAAACCTCAGAGACATTCCTACACTTCATATACCCGGTGCTCCTCCGATCAAGGGCTCCGGGGTTGGGTTTTATAATTCACCAAAATAATTGGATGTGTTTTAAATTACACTGCATTTTTTATTGGGTTTTTTCAGGTAGAAACTTAAATACCTTGGGGTTTTTTTTGCAATTTTTCTTTCGTATTGTGATTCAGATTTATTGTATCCTAGTATCATATGTTTTATACGAATTAAAGTATCTATTGTGCTTTCCAATAAGTGTATTTAAAATTCTATGTATCAGATCAAAGCAAGTAGTAGTAAAATATCAAGAGATTCTGTAACCGCGTTACTTTTAACTGCAATTTTGTAAAGCAAAAGATAAATGGATACAAACAAAACTTCCTATAAATTGAATTGACTTCTGAACTTCCTATTATAATTCTTTCTTTTTCTCTTTACAGTATTTTTTTCTTAAAACTATTTTATAGTAGTACATGTTATCTTATTTGATAATAATATTTTATTGTTTTACATGTTGAATATAATTTTCTTAAAACATAATTCCTCTAAATTTTGCATGCTAACATCTGCAAAACTGAGAAAGAGCTAATCCTAAAAAGTTGAAAAACTGATCTGTAAAAGCAAGACTTATGATGAGTGATGACTCACCTGCATATACATATATATATGTCAGGATTCGTGAAAAAAACAAGATTATGATGAGTGATGACTCACCCGCTTATACGTCACGACTCGTGTAAAAAACAATGAATGGTTCCTACTTAATTGTAAAATATTTGACAATTTTATATCAAACCTTAAAATCTAATTGAGTTAGGGTTTGCAAAGATAAAGTTATTGCAAAGGGAACCTATGAAGAGCTCTTAGGCCATCATCAACCCAAGTTTCTTAATTTGGGTTTCTTAACATTATTTAATTATTATCTTATATACATATAATCTTATCAACCTCATTCTTCTCTTTTTTTTTAAAACCCTTCTAATATTTAATTATTATTTTATATACATACACTCTTAACAACTCAATTCCTCTCTCTTCATTGAAAACTCCACCATGAAAGTTTCTTAAATAACAAATTTAAGAACTTCTCTCTCTTCTTTTAAAAACCCCTCTAATATTTAATTATTATCTTATATACATACAATCTTAACAACCTCTTTCTTCTCTCTTCTTTTAAAAACATCTTTAATATTTAATTATTATTTTATATACATACAATCTTAAGAACCCCATATTTAAGAACTCCCCATTGATGATGCCCTTATGTTGTACAATTTTTCTTCTTCCCTTGCATTGATATAGAAATTAGTGAAAGGTTTATTCGAAAATTATGATAGGTTATTTTCTTCTTCTTTCCCTACTGTTAATTTTTTTCTATTTTCTATACCATTATATTTTCTAATGGAAATCAATAATTCTGGTGCTTAATATATTAGAAGGTACCATGCATTTTTGTAAAATAGTTAACATTAGTTTGTAAGAATCAAGAATGGAAACTTTTGTTTTTTCCCAAACGAAAAGTAAAAGAAGAAAACTTTAAAAAATTTTGTTGCATCAAACGTCAAAAGTTAACTGTAAACAACAACTTCCCTATAATGTAATAGTTAAGGAAATTCATTTATCTAAAATAACGTAATATAATCGAGCTCTTTGATATTGTTTGTATCTCATAAAATCTAAACCTATTATTTTAAATATACTGTATGATATAGTATCATTTAAAAAACAAAACGCAAAAATAAATATATATATATATATATATATATATTAGTAAAGAATCCTGTAACCACGCACTCGGTACCAAAAGTTAAAAAAAGAAAAAGAATACTGATTTGCGATACAAAAGTGACATGAAATAATAAGCCTACATTTATATATACACTCATCAACATATCATATTATCAGCTTTTGTTTCGCTTACGAAACTTCTAGCCAAAAGAGAATATGAAACTAATTTACCATATAATGTAAAACAAAGTACACAACTCAAAATAGTTGTTGTTGACAACAGTAAAAAAAAAAAAAAGTGATCGCTTTTTTGTGTGTTAATATTAATAAAATGATGAATGATGACTCAGACTCACCCGCATATACGTCACGATTCGTGTAAAGAAAAAAGAAAAAAATGGTTCCTACTTGTAAGATAATGACAATTTTCTATCAAACCTTAAAATCTAATTGGGTTATGATTTGCAAAAATAAAGTGAATGCAAAGGGAAACTATGAAGAGCTCTTATGTTGTATATATATTTTTTTTCTTCCCTTGCATTTGATATAGAAATTAGTGAAAGGTGTATACGAAAATTATGATAGGTTATTTTCTTCTTCTTTCCATACTGTAATTTTTTTTTGTTTCTATTTTCTATACCATTATATTTTCAAATGGAAATCAACAATTCTGGTGCTTAAAATATTGGGATAGAAGGTACCATTTCCGGACAATGCATTTTTGTAAGATAAATAACATTAGTTTTAAAAAAATCAAGAATGGAAACTTTGCTTTTGACAAACAAAAGGTAAGAGAAGAAAGCTTTGAAATTTTTGTGTCGCAACAAACGTCAAAAATTAAATGACATTATAATCCTTTTCTGGATAAAAGATTTACCACTCGGTACCAAAAAGTAAAAAAATATTGAATTGTATTAATTACAATACGACAGTGACGTGAAATAATACGCCATTTTCTTTTTTGTCACGGTGAAATAATATGCCTATATGTACAGACAATCAACTTTCAATTCTCATCATCAACATTCAACGCTTTCAATTCTAATTCTCACGTTCAAAAACTTTTCCCTCGGCAATGGCTACATTGGAAGGTGTGGAAAAACGCGTGGAGATGCTATTCCCCAAGAATCGGTGTTTGAGACACACATTAACAAAGAAAATGTGGGAAAACATTCTCGTACCGGTAGCCTGTAAGATCGAAAAAGAACTGGTGACGGCCACGGTAAACTCTTACATCCTGTCGGCGTCCAGCCTTTTTGTCTTCGATGACCGTATCGTCATCAAGACATGCGGTGAAACTAAGCTATTCGAAGCGATTGAGGGAATTCTTTTTCATGTAAAAGAAAAGCCCATCGAGGTGAAGTATACACGAGGAGACTTTTAACTCACTTGTGATGCTGCTCTTTAATCTGGGTCATCAACTCTTCACTTAACTAGGAGGAAACAATTCCACGCAAATCGATGGATTGTGGATTGAATCGATGGATTGTGGATTGACCTAAAGTTTCTTTTTATCTTAATCAATGGAATCTTAAAATCTAAGTAGTTTTTTTTTGTTATTTATTTATTTATTTTATTTGCTTATGTTTTGCTTATATTTTGCTTATTTTTAACAAACTTATTTTTTCTCTTAATTCAGATTTTTACCAACTATAATGTATTAAGAGAACTTGGTAAATTTATTAGTAACTACATTTCAAAAACTTTTTTTTTTTTTTGTAAAGTGTTTGTATTTACATATACACAAATGTAATAATTGTCTAGACTTTTTTTTGGTCTCAAAAAGAGCCCCGATGGGAATTTGATTGACATCATCAACCAAACGGACCAACCAGCCTTCGATCAACCAATCCTGAAAAACCATATAATTCAGGTTTTTATTAGCTCATTTGTTTATTTCTTCTTCTAAAATAATCATGCTTCTTTAAATTATATATAATTTTGGCCGGCGAAACAGCCCAAGCCGCACGGAGACTTCGAGGAAGAAGCACTAGATCTCACTAATCGCTTTGTGGGTTTAGAAAATAAGGTCACCGGAACGTTAGGAATCAAGGAGAGCGATAAATTCTCTTATTTCGCGGCCGAAGCTTCCTCAGTGCCGGTATCGGAGGTCACCGTCGAAATTCTTATGAAGGGGCTCGACCAGGAAAGAGCTTCTTACTTTTTTAAGGAGAACGCTGACAAGCATGGAGGAATGAAGAGTGCTTCCGGGATTGACCGGATTTTCCCGGAGTCAAGGATTTCCGACTTCGAATTCGTTCCATGTGGTTACTCGATGAATGGTATCCAAGGGAGCTCGGTTTACACTATTCACGTAACTCCGGAAGATGCATTTAGCTTCGCCAGCTTTGAAGCATACGGTTTCGAATTTAAAGAAAAAGGTGAGTTATCCCGAGTCGTGAAGAATGTTATAGACTGCTTCGAACCCTCACAATTCATAGTCACTGTGCATGCAAGCTTGAACTCCGACCACGATTTGTTCGACCTCAACGTTGATGGGCGTATATGCAAGTTCGAAGAGGTCAAGAATTTGGGTAAGAATCTGGGAACCATGAAATACTTTAGTTACTAAATTATTTGGGCCGGTAAGGAAAAATAAGTAAATAAAAAATAATTATTATTTGGGTAAGGATTTGGCAAGAGGTCTCGGCATTGGTTTAACTTGTTTGTGTCTCAGCTTTGGTTTATGACTTGCTATGTTTGATGTTCTTTGAATAAAAACATTTGTATTTTGTTTACAAATGTATCTCTGCATGTGATAGAGATATGGTAATTGATTGTGTTAAATACAATCATTTAAGATGTGATAAAGAAACATTTAAGATTGTGTTACAAATGTTTTTTGTTTACAAATGTATCTCAGTGATAGAGTAATGGTAATTGATTGTGTTAAATTTACAGCACTTTTGTTGTCAAAAATTGGAATCTATGGGTACAGTAACAAATAAAACCCATCACTTATTCAAGATGTGAAAAAAAAAAAAAAGCATTGAGAGAGAGAGAGAGAGAGATAATTCTGCAGTATTAAGAGCATCCACAATGGTGAACCCCTTAGGGGTTCTTAATTTGGGGTTCTTAACATTATTTAATTATTATCTTATATACATACAATTTTATCAATCTCCTTCTTCTCTTTTCTTTTAAAAACCCTTCTAATATTTAATTATTATTTTATATACATACATTCTTAACAACTCAATTCCTCTCTCTTCATTGAAAACTCCACCACGAAAGTTTCTTAAATAACAAATTTAAGAACCTCTCTCTCTTCTTTTAAAAACCCCTCTAATATTTAATTATTATCTTATATACATACAATCTTAACAATCTCTTTCCTCTCTCTTCTTTTACAAACTTTTTAATATTTAACTATTATTTTATATACTTACAATCTTAAGAACCCCAAATTAAGAACCCCTAAGGGGTTCACCATTGTGGATGCTCACAAAGGCCAACAATGCGTCTCTTGATATCCTGATTTTATTTTACCCCATAGCATTCTTGGTCCACAGCCACTTGACATCTGAAGACATACATGACGTTGGTTAGATAAACATATATATGACCCCATGTTTAGTTACAAGAGCTCTGTAGAATTTAGTAAATTAAACTTCAGTGGTCATAAAGTAACCTGTTTCTGTACATACAAAATAAGTAGTCAGCAAGCTTCCTACCAAACCTGTTCGAAATGTTGTCGAATGTACCCACCTGGCCACCCATACGTTACGCCCATCGCAACATACCTACGACATTATTAGAATACTGTATAAATATATACTTGTATATTTGTATAAAGTTTGTTAGAGTTAGTTATAGTATAAATATACTTTGTCTATACTTAGTTTTAACTTAATGAGAAATACACATTTTATTTGCTCTCTCTTTTAATAAGGTATCAGAGCTTCAGAAAAACGCTTTCGTCATTGTTGTTTCTCATTCCTTCATCATCTTCATTTTCAACAGCTGAATCGAGTTTGTTACTTCGATTATAAGCATTTCGATTTCTTAGCTCTTGATTGATTTCGTTTCTTTCATTGGTTTCACTGTGCTTGCGCTTCTTTCATTCATATATTTCATATTCTTCTTTTCGATTTCAATTTCTTTATCTTTGATCTAGATTTGTTGTTTTCTCTTTGATTCAACTTTCCTGCATGAATCGTCATCGTCGATTTCAATTTCTTTATCAGAAATGGGATCGATTAATCAAAATCACACAGCGAATCTTGATCTTCGTCAAATCCCGGACCAGTATGATAATTTGTATTTCTTACATGCTTCTATAATGCAGTACTCATTCTTGTTTTCGATCGATTGTCTTCTGGATATGAGTTCCATTCTTGGCGTCGTTCAGTCTGCATGGCACTCAATGTCATAAACAAGCTTGGCTTCATAGACGGTAGTATTCCTAAACCTGATAGTACTCATCGTGATGGTGGATCTTGGTCTAGGTGTAACGATATGGTAGCAACATGGTCATTGAACTCAGTTTCTAAAATGATAGGCCAGAGATTGTTGTTCATGTCTACTGCTGAGGAAATTTGGAAGAATTTGATGTCACGTTCTAAGCAAGATGACGCACCTAGAGTATATGAGATTGAAAAACGTGAGCTCGATCTAGCAAGGTTCTATGGATATTAGTACATATTATACGGGATTAGTCACTTTGTGGGAAGAATATAAGAATTATATTGAGCTATCTTTGTGTACTTGTGGTAAATGTGAATGCAATGCTCCAGCTCTATGGGAAAAACTTCAACAAAGAAGTAGAATGACTAAGTTCTTGATGGGATTGAATGAGGTTTATGAACCTACTCGAATACACATCCTCATGTTAAAGCAGACTCCTAATATTGAAGATGTCTTCAATCTAGTAACACAAGATGAAAGACAAAAATCCATCAAGCCATCTACTAAACTGGAGAATGTTGTTTTTCAGAATTCTGGACCTTCAGAGATTGCTCATGCTAGTTGTTACAATGGATCTATTGAGTCTTCTCAGAACACAAACATGGGTTATTATGGTGGACCTATTGATAATGTTGCTTATGAAACTTCCTACAACTATAGGCCAAGACAAAGACCTTATTGTACTCATTGTAATCGTTCTGGACACACTATACAAAAGTGCTACAAGCTCAATGGATATCTTCCTCGTCATAAATTTCATACAAGGCCATCATCTCAGCAGTTTGCTCAAGTTCATGGACAATCTTCTTTAGGGACACATCCGCAACAGTTTCCTTAGCAATCTCAATTCCAGAATTCTTAATATGCTAAGCCTGGTGTAGTGGCAAATGTAATAATGAATCCTGCTCCTTATATACCACCTCCAACTGTTTCTGCAACTAATCTGAATCTTAGTAATTTCAGTACTGATCAGATTCACTCACTGATCAACTCAATACTCATGTTCGTACTTCAGAACAGATATCTCCTCATCCAACTGCAACAATTACATGAGTCATGACAACCACATATTCATCTGGTATTGTTTCATTTCCTTTTTCTTCTTCTAGTCTCAGATATAAAAACCACATATTTACCTTTCATCATCAATGTATTACTTCTCTTTATTCGGTTCTTCCTAATGGTGCTTGGATAATTGAAACTGGAGCCATTAGCCATGTCTGTTCTGATCTGACAATGTTTAGTGAAATTTTTCCAGTAACAGGTGTAACAGTCTCACTTCCAAATGGCACTAGGGTACTTATTAGTTACACAGGCACATTGCATATATCTGCCAGGCTGGTTCTCCATGATGTGTTGCATGTGTCTACTTTCAAGTTTAATCTGATGAGTGTTAGTTCTTTATTAAAACATCAGCAATGCTTTGCTCACTTCTATCATGATTCTTGTTTTCTTCAGGACTTTATGATTGGTAGGGGCACACTTATTCACAGTCTCTACATTTTGGAAACTAATGACATCTCTCCCTTTACCAATTTATGTGGATCCTTGCTTATAGATGGATACCTTTGGCACCAACGCCTATGCCATCCCTCTCCTGCTTAGTTACATCACATGTCTGGTATTCTACCTATGTCTAAGTGTAGTCCTATACATTGTCAAGTCTATCCTTTAGCAAGACAAAGAAAATTACCTTTTATTTCTCATAATTATTTGTTTGTTTCACCATTTGATCTCATTCATTTAGACATATGAGGTCCTTTTGCAATAGAATCTGTAGAAGGTTAAAGGTATTTTCTTACCATTGTTGATGATTGTACTCGTTCTACATGACTTTACATGCTAAGGAATAAAAGTGATGTTTTCCATGAGAGAACCAACCATATCGAAATCGATTGCCACACGGTGAGAGATCAAGTGAAGAATGGGTTTATGAAGTTGTTCCATGTATCTAGTGCAAATCAACATGTTGATATGTTAACAAAAGCATTGCATCATGGTCCATTCCATTATATTCTCAATAGTCTATTTCAAGTCTCTTCTCACCAGATTCTGGTTCTGTTTCAGAGACTTGAGGGCGGTATATTAGAATACTGTATAAATACATACTTGTATATTTGTATAAAGTTTGTTAGAGTTAGTTACAGTAGATGTTATAGTAGCGGTTATAGTATAATACACTTGTAAATACTTAGTTTTAACTTAATGAGAAATACACATTTTATTTGCTCTCTCTCTTTCAATAGACATCAAATCAAGTTACCTACATATACGTAATAATGTATTACTACTCAGGTCACAATCTCCTCACAAAATCTCCACCAACTGAATGGTGCCATATACTCTTCCAAAATCCATATTATCAATTAGGATTTCCGCAGCTTAAAACAACAAATTCGGATTTCCACAGCTTAAAACAACAAATTCGGACATGAACCCTACAAAAAAGTTGAATCCATTACAAACAAAGAAACAGAACATGGAAGTCAAAATCACAATAAATTGGGAACATGTTATAGAAAAATAATAGTACTCATGAGTTGAGCATCCACGATTAAGAAAGGCAAACAAGTACAACGTTAAAACAAGAAAAGTAAAATTCCAAACACAAAACAGAATATTTGAAACATAGCGTAGCCAAAAGATGCCCAAGTAAAGGCTAACAAATTTTAAATTGCAAGATGGTAACATAATGGCCCGTCTAGCTCAGTTTGTAAAGCGCAAGGCTCTTAACCCACGGTGGGCGAATTTTCTATTTATCTCTGATTTACGATTTTAGATAAATAATCATTTGACAAACCGACTCAATTGACAATTATATCATTAATTTATAACTCACAATTCAATAATCTGTCTTACATATGCCGCGTTTTGATTATCGCAGAAGCATCTCAGCTTGGGCCTTGTTGACCCGAAGCCCACTTCTACGTTATTTCTTCTAAGCCCAAACATGCTTGCCCAATCTCACTCCCGACAACAGTGTCATTAATAATTCTGATAATTCTCTTTAGTTTTAATTCCTTATTTGCTTTTTTTTTTGTCTATGATCTAAAATTAATCCTTGATCCAAGTGTCATTATTAGCAGATATATAATATAGCTTCTCTGCTCATAATATATATTTTTAGATTTTTGTAATAATATTTTTTTAAAAAAAAATCCTAAACTTTAATAGTGACTGTAAAATCCAATATTTAATAGTTATTTTTTTCTTCAATAACAGTGGATTTTATATAATTTAATAGTTATCTTATATTTAATTCCTTCTTCGCTTATTTTTTACTATGATATAAAATTAATTAAAATCTTTGATTCAATATATAATCATGATAAGACAAAGTGGTGTCATATTTCTAGTAGACAATATAATATAGCTTATCTTCTCCTAATATATATTAATTTTAATTAAAACAAAAAATCCTCAAACCCACAAGTCACTATAAATTCAATACTTAATAGTTAATTTCTTTTCATAAGAGTGGATTTAGATAATTTTAATAGTTCTCTTATATTTAATTCTTTCTTTGCGTATTTTTTAACTATGATCTAAATTTAATTAAAATCCTTGATCCATTATATAATCATGATAAGACAAATTGGGGCCATATTTCTAGTAGAAAATATTCTTTCCCTAATATATATACTCTCTTATAAGATTACTATATTAGGTCCCGTGTATACGCGAAATTATAATTTAATATTTTAAAATTTATGAGAAAAAACTAAAATAGAAATTTGAAAAATAGAATTAAATCACTCGTAAAAATAAATATACAATAAAATATTGAGAACGCTGTAAAAATCATTCACCAATAAAAAGTCTAACAAAGTTAAAATAAAATAATTTTTAAAAATTAAAAAGAAGAGTTGTATTACCAATAGGATGAAGTTGAAGCTATAATGATGTTTATTTAAAAAAAAAAGTCTTTTGTTTGTTGAGAATATATGCAATTACTTATTTCTTTATATATGCTTTAATATTTACAATTATTTTTCTTTTATAATTAAAAAATTTCTTAATTATAAAAGTTTATTCTTTTAAAGAATTAGTAATTTGTATAATTTTTTTATAAAATTTTCATTTTCTAAATAGTTGATAAGTAATTATTTATATTTTTATTACAAATAACTATATAATTAATATCAATAATTTATAAAGCTAGAATACAAAAATAACTATGATAGTTGATTATTTTTATATATAGTTTTCTTTGACACTTATCATAATCTAAAATCTATAAATACAACATGTGATGTATCACGATATTGTAAGTTACTAGATTGCAAGAGAGAAGATCTCGTTGACTCCCCTAAAAGAAAACAAAAACCCTAAATGGCGCCGCTTGTGCAGCTTGCATGGGAGCTGGAGGAAGATATAATCTCTCGGCTTCCACCTCAATCTCTTTCTCGATTAGGATCCGTTTGCAGACGATGGAATGCTCTTTTTGATGATAAGAGTTTCGTCAACAACCACTTTGCTCGCTGTTGAGTTATTTTAAAACCTTTGAGAATAGTTTGCTAGAAACGAAAAAAAACAAGAACACCAACGTTTGATCACCGAGTTCACGGCTTAACCGTTACGTCTCGGGTGAGAACCATCTCTCACAACCTTTACTATAAGAAAAAGATTACACACACACCACGAACTCTCTTGTGATGTTTTCTTTGTGTTACAGGTACACTCTCTTAGTATCTCAAGCTTTTTCTCGCTCAAGCTCTCTCCCCATTGTACTCTATCCTACTCTTGTTTCTTACAGGTTCACTCTCTTCTCCACGAGTCTACCATCTCACCAGCTCACACTTATCAAAGAAAGGAACAAAACTCTCTCACTCAGAAAAATTTTAGAAAACAAACCAACGATGTCTTCACCTAATACCAAGAAGAAGTCTCCTTCTTTTGTGGTTTTCTGTCTCCTTGTCTCTCTTTTTTTTTTTTTTTTTGACCTTTTTAATATCCGATCACATACACAAGATGTGTGTATAATATGTGTATCACACACATTATATGGGCTGCTCCTTTTGATTTTTTTGTCTGGCCCATAATGGCCCATTTGTGTGATTTTGGCAAACACACACAAACTCCACCTTTGACAAACATCACACTTCTTCTCGCCGACACCAAAAGAAACTTTGAGCCTTTGCCCTTCTCCTTCGTGAATCAGGTGGTTGCCGATCTGTACTTCCTCTGGCGAGTTATTCCGGCGAGCTCCACCTCTTCTTTCGGCCCTAGTGTCACTGTTTCTTCCCGGCAGCTCAGCCGCTTCGACTTCGTCTGCTCCACTGAATCAAACGCCGCATCTCCTTCAACTTCAGCTAGCATCTCCGGCGACTCCTTCAGCAGTCTTTAGATCCGGCAAGCTGCTCCCGTGGCCTCCTGTTCTCGCGGAAACCGAAAGAGAACTCGACCCTTTTTTCCTTTTCTCCTTCGCGAAATCTTCTTTTCCCCCGACGACATGTACATGTGAGTCTTCTCCTGGACCTCCATGTTCGCCGGCGGCTGAATCCAGAACAGTAATCGCGACCCCTTTGCTGATTCGTGGTGGATCTTCCATCGGCGAGTGAGAGGTAACACCTCGTCTCTCCCTCCTCAACGTGTTCTTCTATTTTCCAGAAGAATCAGAACCTTATAGTTTCAATTTTGAAACCGATTTAGGTTTGTCTGGTGAGATATGCCGCTGCTTTGCCAATCTCCACCAACTCTGATGTCAACTACCGCCGCTGCCTCTGGTGGTTGTCTTCGTCTTCTCGTCGGATCAAGCCTCCAACGTCATCTGAAGTCGACAAGAGGCTGAGGCTTGCAAATGGGCCATTTGGGCCATAATTTTCTCCAAGCCCAAAAGCTCCACAACCCATTTGTTCTGGCCCATCAGCTCAGGCCCAACAGCTCAGGCCCAACGTTAGCCAACTCCTCGAGACTTCTTCTTTGACTTTGAGGTTTCTCCGACGACTCCAAAATTTCACTTCTCCTGCTAGGTAACAACCACCGCCAGCTTTGCCTTTCTCCTCGCCATCTTCCTCAGGTATCTTCTAATCCCTCTCTCTTATGGTGATTTGAGATTAGCTCTTCTGAGTGTTGAGACTGATCCTGAAAATTGATTTTGCTTCTTCAAAATTTTCAGGTGCTGAGCTTCACAATTTTTCCTGTAAAGCTTCTTCGGTGAAACTTTTCACTGTCGCCTCCGCTGTTACACTTGGCGATTCTTTCCGACAGCTATTTGTCAGATACTCCACCTGGAACCTGTGACTTCTACACAGTTCCATACTTCCACAGGTAACTCCAATTTCGTTTGGACTGTTTGCTTAATTTTGACTATTGAACATTCCTCACAAAAAACTAACCCACCTTTATTTTCTTTGTCTTTTGAGGTTTTTTTGGAGTTACCTGGGCTGCAGCTCCACCTCAGTGGATGTTGAGAAGTTCACAGCAAAGCTGGAACTTCTGACCAGGTACCGTCTTCGTTAGGAAATCTGCAGGATTAACTGTTGTGTGAATTTTGTGTAGATTTACATCACCTTGTGACACTATGTCCCTTATGAAATGGATTTTTGTGTCTATGTGCTTTGTTCTTTCGTGATGAACTGAATTCTTTGCTAGGGCTAGAGCACTTTGTGAATCATAATGAATCATAACCTTGTCTTGTTTAAATCCCATTTTTGAACACAAACCTTTTATCCAAATGGCTTCTTTCACTGCTTCATTAAGAGCCATGTACTCTGCTTCAGTTGTTGAAAGAGCCACAACAGATTGTAAACTTGACTTCCATGAAATTGTGTTTCCTCCAACCTTAAACACAAAACCTGTAACTGATCTTCTCTTATCCAAATCTGTTGCATAATCTGAATCTGAAAATCCTTCAATGCAAAACTTAGAATCTTTCTTGAATGTTAAGCTTTGATTGTATNAAAGTGCTACAAGCTCAATGGATATCTTCCTCGTCATAAATTTCATACAAGGCCATCATCTCAGCAGTTTGCTCAAGTTCATGGACAATCTTCTTTAGGGACACATCCGCAACAGTTTCCTTAGCAATCTCAATTCCAGAATTCTTAATATGCTAAGCCTGGTGTAGTGGCAAATGTAATAATGAATCCTGCTCCTTATATACCACCTCCAACTGTTTCTGCAACTAATCTGAATCTTAGTAATTTCAGTACTGATCAGATTCACTCACTGATCAACTCAATACTCATGTTCGTACTTCAGAACAGATATCTCCTCATCCAACTGCAACAATTACATGAGTCATGACAACCACATATTCATCTGGTATTGTTTCATTTCCTTTTTCTTCTTCTAGTCTCAGATATAAAAACCACATATTTACCTTTCATCATCAATGTATTACTTCTCTTTATTCGGTTCTTCCTAATGGTGCTTGGATAATTGAAACTGGAGCCATTAGCCATGTCTGTTCTGATCTGACAATGTTTAGTGAAATTTTTCCAGTAACAGGTGTAACAGTCTCACTTCCAAATGGCACTAGGGTACTTATTAGTTACACAGGCACATTGCATATATCTGCCAGGCTGGTTCTCCATGATGTGTTGCATGTGTCTACTTTCAAGTTTAATCTGATGAGTGTTAGTTCTTTATTAAAACATCAGCAATGCTTTGCTCACTTCTATCATGATTCTTGTTTTCTTCAGGACTTTATGATTGGTAGGGGCACACTTATTCACAGTCTCTACATTTTGGAAACTAATGACATCTCTCCCTTTACCAATTTATGTGGATCCTTGCTTATAGATGGATACCTTTGGCACCAACGCCTATGCCATCCCTCTCCTGCTTAGTTACATCACATGTCTGGTATTCTACCTATGTCTAAGTGTAGTCCTATACATTGTCAAGTCTATCCTTTAGCAAGACAAAGAAAATTACCTTTTATTTCTCATAATTATTTGTTTGTTTCACCATTTGATCTCATTCATTTAGACATATGAGGTCCTTTTGCAATAGAATCTGTAGAAGGTTAAAGGTATTTTCTTACCATTGTTGATGATTGTACTCGTTCTACATGACTTTACATGCTAAGGAATAAAAGTGATGTTTTCCATGAGAGAACCAACCATATCGAAATCGATTGCCACACGGTGAGAGATCAAGTGAAGAATGGGTTTATGAAGTTGTTCCATGTATCTAGTGCAAATCAACATGTTGATATGTTAACAAAAGCATTGCATCATGGTCCATTCCATTATATTCTCAATAGTCTATTTCAAGTCTCTTCTCACCAGATTCTGGTTCTGTTTCAGAGACTTGAGGGCGGTATATTAGAATACTGTATAAATACATACTTGTATATTTGTATAAAGTTTGTTAGAGTTAGTTACAGTAGATGTTATAGTAGCGGTTATAGTATAATACACTTGTAAATACTTAGTTTTAACTTAATGAGAAATACACATTTTATTTGCTCTCTCTCTTTCAATAGACATCAAATCAAGTTACCTACATATACGTAATAATGTATTACTACTCAGGTCACAATCTCCTCACAAAATCTCCACCAACTGAATGGTGCCATATACTCTTCCAAAATCCATATTATCAATTAGGATTTCCGCAGCTTAAAACAACAAATTCGGATTTCCACAGCTTAAAACAACAAATTCGGACATGAACCCTACAAAAAAGTTGAATCCATTACAAACAAAGAAACAGAACATGGAAGTCAAAATCACAATAAATTGGGAACATGTTATAGAAAAATAATAGTACTCATGAGTTGAGCATCCACGATTAAGAAAGGCAAACAAGTACAACGTTAAAACAAGAAAAGTAAAATTCCAAACACAAAACAGAATATTTGAAACATAGCGTAGCCAAAAGATGCCCAAGTAAAGGCTAACAAATTTTAAATTGCAAGATGGTAACATAATGGCCCGTCTAGCTCAGTTTGTAAAGCGCAAGGCTCTTAACCCACGGTGGGCGAATTTTCTATTTATCTCTGATTTACGATTTTAGATAAATAATCATTTGACAAACCGACTCAATTGACAATTATATCATTAATTTATAACTCACAATTCAATAATCTGTCTTACATATGCCGCGTTTTGATTATCGCAGAAGCATCTCAGCTTGGGCCTTGTTGACCCGAAGCCCACTTCTACGTTATTTCTTCTAAGCCCAAACATGCTTGCCCAATCTCACTCCCGACAACAGTGTCATTAATAATTCTGATAATTCTCTTTAGTTTTAATTCCTTATTTGCTTTTTTTTTTGTCTATGATCTAAAATTAATCCTTGATCCAAGTGTCATTATTAGCAGATATATAATATAGCTTCTCTGCTCATAATATATATTTTTAGATTTTTGTAATAATATTTTTTTAAAAAAAAATCCTAAACTTTAATAGTGACTGTAAAATCCAATATTTAATAGTTATTTTTTTCTTCAATAACAGTGGATTTTATATAATTTAATAGTTATCTTATATTTAATTCCTTCTTCGCTTATTTTTTACTATGATATAAAATTAATTAAAATCTTTGATTCAATATATAATCATGATAAGACAAAGTGGTGTCATATTTCTAGTAGACAATATAATATAGCTTATCTTCTCCTAATATATATTAATTTTAATTAAAACAAAAAATCCTCAAACCCACAAGTCACTATAAATTCAATACTTAATAGTTAATTTCTTTTCATAAGAGTGGATTTAGATAATTTTAATAGTTCTCTTATATTTAATTCTTTCTTTGCGTATTTTTTAACTATGATCTAAATTTAATTAAAATCCTTGATCCATTATATAATCATGATAAGACAAATTGGGGCCATATTTCTAGTAGAAAATATTCTTTCCCTAATATATATACTCTCTTATAAGATTACTATATTAGGTCCCGTGTATACGCGAAATTATAATTTAATATTTTAAAATTTATGAGAAAAAACTAAAATAGAAATTTGAAAAATAGAATTAAATCACTCGTAAAAATAAATATACAATAAAATATTGAGAACGCTGTAAAAATCATTCACCAATAAAAAGTCTAACAAAGTTAAAATAAAATAATTTTTAAAAATTAAAAAGAAGAGTTGTATTACCAATAGGATGAAGTTGAAGCTATAATGATGTTTATTTAAAAAAAAAAGTCTTTTGTTTGTTGAGAATATATGCAATTACTTATTTCTTTATATATGCTTTAATATTTACAATTATTTTTCTTTTATAATTAAAAAATTTCTTAATTATAAAAGTTTATTCTTTTAAAGAATTAGTAATTTGTATAATTTTTTTATAAAATTTTCATTTTCTAAATAGTTGATAAGTAATTATTTATATTTTTATTACAAATAACTATATAATTAATATCAATAATTTATAAAGCTAGAATACAAAAATAACTATGATAGTTGATTATTTTTATATATAGTTTTCTTTGACACTTATCATAATCTAAAATCTATAAATACAACATGTGATGTATCACGATATTGTAAGTTACTAGATTGCAAGAGAGAAGATCTCGTTGACTCCCCTAAAAGAAAACAAAAACCCTAAATGGCGCCGCTTGTGCAGCTTGCATGGGAGCTGGAGGAAGATATAATCTCTCGGCTTCCACCTCAATCTCTTTCTCGATTAGGATCCGTTTGCAGACGATGGAATGCTCTTTTTGATGATAAGAGTTTCGTCAACAACCACTTTGCTCGTTGTTGAGTTATTTTAAAACCTTTGAGAATAGTTTGCTAGAAACGAAAAAAAACAAGAACACCAACGTTTGATCACCGAGTTCACGGCTTAACCGTTACGTCTCGGGTGAGAACCATCTCTCACAACCTTTACTATAAGAAAAAGATTACACACACACCACGAACTCTCTTGTGATGTTTTCTTTGTGTTACAGGTACACTCTCTTAGTATCTCAAGCTTTTTCTCGCTCAAGCTCTCTCCCCAATGTACTCTATCCTACTCTTGTTTCTTACAGGTTCACTCTCTTCTCCACGAGTCTACCATCTCACCAGCTCACACTTATCAAAGAAAGGAACAAAACTCTCTCACTCAGAAAAACTTTAGAAAACAAACCAACGATGTCTTCACCTAATACCAAGAAGAAGTCTCCTTCTTTTGTGGTTTTCTGTCTCCTTGTCTCTCTCTCTTTTTTTTTTTTTGACCTTTTTAATATCCGATCACATACACAAGATGTGTGTATAATATGTGTATCACACACATTATATGGGCTGCTCCTTTTGATTTTTTTTGTCTGGCCCATAATGGCCCATTTGTGTGATTTTGGCAAACACACACACTCGCGCCCGTCCTCAGTTCATCTTCATGACCAATTCGAATATATATTCTATAGAGATCAACGGTCTCGATGGGGTTGATCCAACGATTAAGTTGCATGAGCTAGCCTCCTCTGATATTCCTTACCGTGAATTGAATCTAAATCTAATAACCATCACTAGTTTCGATGAGTTCTTGTTTTGTTACTTTTGGGAAAGAAGGTCATCAGCGCTTTGGAATCCGTGGTTAAGACAGGTTAAATGGATCGAGTACGAGGATGAAGGTTTCAGTGTTTGTGGGATAGGATACGATAATACTAGACCCGAAAAGGTTTACAAGATCTTGGGGTATTTTATGAATAACCAAGTCCCTGGAAGTTACTACCAGAGAGTTGCCATCTACGACTGTGCCTCTCACGCGTTTAAGTTTATTGATACACCTGGCGAGAAATGGACCCTAAGTGCAGTTAACCAATCCAGAGTGTTCTTGAACGGAAATATCTATTGGATTAGTAACCATTTCATCCAGTGCTTTGATTTCTCGAGGGAGATAAAAAAACCCTTGTGTCTCTTTCCGTATCGGAAGTTTTATCTTTCTGTTGTACCTGGCCTCAGTGTATTCTAGGGAGATAGATTATCCTTGTTAAAGCAATGCCATGTGACAATGAAGGTTGAGATTTGGGTTACGAAGAAGAAGATTGATACTAGTAACAACAGTGTAGACGAAGTTGAGTGGATTAACTTGTTTACTTTGCCACAAACTAGCTTCCAAGGTTTTATGGCTTTAGTTACTTCATCTATGACAACAACAACACCCTAATCATGTGTTGTCGTGACGGTACAGATGGACCGACTTGCATCTATATTGTCAGGGAAGATATGTTCAAGAAGATTCAAATTGGTTCTGGGATTTCCCGGGGTTGTCTCTGTGTTTATGCTCCCAGTTATATCCCCGTTCCTTTAGAGTTCAGAATGCAAATCTAATTTTATCACATTTTCTTGAATCTTGTTCATGTCTCTGTAATAAAAAACCTTGTGTAAAATTGTCTTGCTGATAACTATATAGACTTACTATCTCCAACATTGCTCTACGAAATTTACTCTATACGTTTTGTCTATCAATCTTTGTATCATTTCTAGTTGGTAAAAGTTAGGTTGCTTAGAAGGGTTTCAAGGTTGGTGATAAATGCTTTTGGTAAATTGCCGAATTCAGTCTCAGAGATGACCTCAACATCCTCGCTTGGTCATCAACAAAAGCTGAATATCGTTCGGTAGCAAACACGGCTTTGGAGGTAACATGGATATGCTCATTGCTCACCGAACTTGGCATCACTTTATCCACTGCTCCTGTGATCTATTGTGACAATGTCGGGGCGACGTACCTTTGTGCAAACCCGATATTTCATTCACGTATGAAGCACATAACACTAGATTACCATTTCATCTGGGATATGGTACAGCCTGGTGTTCTACGAGTGGCACATGTTTTTACCCATGATCAATTAGCGGATGCATTAACCAAACCATTTTCCTGGATGCGATTCAACAATGCTACGTCCAAGATTGGTGTGACAAGAGTCCCTCCATATTGAGGGGGCGTATCAAGGATCAACCGCATATATGATTTGTTCAATCATATATTCTATTAGTTATGTAAATGTATTTAATGTAATTAGAATACCCTAGGAGGTTTATATGTATATATACTCAACCCTATATAATCAATAAGACAACACATTACATTATCTTATAATGGTTTGACGTAACTTGTCTGAAGTCTCAAAATTTCATTTCAGTTAAAAGATATAACTTTTCATCTTACGTAATACCTTACAAAATTACTTTATAAGATTACATAACTAATGATGTTGTGGTATGCTAAAACTAGACTGGGACTAGTGAAGTTGTATGGGACTGATATAGACTGGGACTGGTTGTTCCGTGACTACAAGTCTACCAACTTACAACTTATTTTGTCCTCAGGTGAAACCCTTATCAATGGATCATATCGTTTATTGGTCCATCTGATTTTATGTCGTTTTGTCCCCAAAAAAGCTTATGAAAATCAATGTCTTGACAATCAAAGAGACGTATGACAGTAAACCATATCATCATTATCAACTTTCCAATTCTTGCAACAGTTCTCACAAACATTAGGAAAAGCCATGGGAGAAGAAGCTATAGTTTTGTATCCAGCACCACCGATAGGTCACTTAGTGTCCATGGTTGAGTTAGGCAAAACCATACTCTCCAAAAACCCATCTCTCTCCATCCACATCATCTTAGTTCCACCACCTTATCAGCCGGAATCAACCGCCACCTACATATCCTCCGTCTCCTCCTCCTTCCCTTCAATCACCTTCCACCGCATCCCCACCATCACACCGTACTCCTCACCTAAACACCACGAGTCACTCATCGTAGAAATCATCCGTTTCAGCAACCCAAATGTTCACAAGACTCTTCTCTCCATCTCCCAAAGATTCAACCTCCGTGCCATGATTATTGACTTCTTCTGTACCGCCGTGTTAGAAGTCACCGCCGATTTCACCTTCCCGGTCTACTATTTCTTCACCTCCGGAGCCGCTTGTCTCGCCTCTTTCTTCCATCTCCCAACTCTCGACAAAACAACAGCTGGAAAAAACCTCAAAGACGTCCACACGCTCCTCAACATACCCGGCGTTCCTCCCATCAAAGGCTCCGATATGCCTAAACCGGTGCTCGAACGCGGAGATGAAGTTTACGATGCTTTCATATTGTTCTCTAAAGAGCTATCAAACTCTTCAGGAATCATTATCAACACGTTTGAAGCATTAGAGAACAGAGCCATCAAGACCATAGAAGAGGAGCTCTGTTTTCGAAAGATTCATCCAATTGGACCGCTCATTGTAAACGGAAGAAGCAAAGATAGGAACGATAACAAGGAAGTTTCTTGTATGAGTTGGCTCGATTCACAGCCGGAACAGAGTGTCGTGTTCCTCTGTTTCGGGAGCTTGGGTTTGTTCTCAGGAGAACAGCTCAAAGAGATTGCTATTGGTTTAGAAACGAGTGGGCATAGATTCTTATGGGTGGTTCGTAATCCACCAGAGTTTCAAAACCAGACAGAACCGGACTTGAAATCTCTATTACCGAAAGGATTCTTAAACCGAACCGGAAACAGAGGAATGGTCGTCAAATCATGGGCTCCGCAAGTTCCGGTTTTGAATCATAGGTCCGTTGGCGGATTCGTCACTCATTGTGGTTGGAATTCAATTCTCGAATCCGTTTGCGCAGGTAAATTAACCATTTCAATTATATAATATGTAAGAGCAACTCCGATGTAGCACCAAATCACCAAATTTTGGTGTAAAACATCTCCAACCCAACTCCATATTTTACACAAAATTTTTTTTTTTGTGTGACACTATTCACAAAACACCAAAAAAAATATTATTATTTTATTGTTACTTTTATATTTAAAATATATTTAAATTGTTTTTTTTATCAATTAATTATTAGTAATATGATTAAATTGTTGTTTTCATATGATTATCACTTTATTTTTGATAATATAAAATTTAATTGTAATTAATACAAAATATTGATTTGAAAATATATATTAATATGCAAAATTATAAAAATACATAACATATTAAAGATGATTACTTAATTAAAACACTTAAAACATAAAATTACATAATTAAACACTTAAAACATAAAATTACATAACTTAACACTTAAAACATAAAATCACATAATTAAAACATAACACACATAATAAATTTTAATTTAAAAAGGAATATTATTTTATTTTTGATAATATAATCTTTAAAAAGGAAATAAAATCTTTAATTTAATAATATAATAATAGAGAATATTATTTTTGGTGTGAGATTTGGTGTTGTGATTGGAGATGAAAAAAAAGTAAAACACCAAAACACCAAATTTGGTGTGAATTCAAAACCAAATTTGGTGTTTGGGTTGGAGATGCCCTAAGTAGAATTATTTAGTTTGGTTACTTTAATTAATTGGTTAACCATAATAGGTGTACCGATGGTTGCATGGCCGTTATACGCTGAACAGAGGTTTAACAGAGTGGTGATTGTGGATGAAATCAAAATTGCGATTCCGATGAATGAATCAGAGACGGGTTTCGTGAGCTCGACGGAGGTGGAGAAACGAGTCCGAGAGATAATGCAGGATGATACGGTTAGGAAGAGAACCGACGAAATGAAGAACGCAGCCGAATCAGCCTTGACCGAAACCGGTTCGTCTCATGCCGCGTTGACTGCTTTACTCCAGTCGTGGAGCTCAAATTATTCTTAGAAAATTAAGCCTTGTATTGGAGTATTAATTAGTGGTAGAAATAAAGTTTCAATATCCCTTTATAAATTTTTATATTATGGTCTTAGAAACTACTTGTATCATTAAGTCTTGTATTGTATCAAATTATGTCGAATAAAATGGTAGAAATCAACATAAGAAAAAAAAAAAATATAATAGTAACTATATACAAAACAAAACCTTGGTAAGCAATTGCAGTATGGTCAATTATATATGCAATAAAATGACAAAATTAGTAGTAGCAATAATAGTATGGTCAACTAATATGCAAAAAAGGTTATAATTAAACAATAATTCAAAATTTTATACAATTAAATTTGTCCTAAAACAAAGATTGGGCTAAGGACATAGGCACAAATAACATTACACATGGATTCAACCTCATGGTCTATTTTAATCTTTTTAAACTCATCTCCTTTCACGATGTAAATGTAAGCAAGTCTAAGTTCGTCGGCATAACACACTATGAGCCTCTTATCATCGTTGTTGTCGATGAAGTAACATAGGGAGTGATATCTTGTGAATTTTGGAAAGTTAGGTATTGAGACGTTCATTAACTCTATCCACGTAAGATCCTCTCCATCTTCATTTGTAATCTTCTCTTTTATAACCCAAACCTTGATTTCATTAGTCGTATGGCATTGCTCAAATACTGAACGTCGGTCTCTCTTGAATATTGCAAAGACTAGTATTTTCTGGAACATATTTACACGGTAGGAGACTTAGGGTATCAAACCTCTCCCTACCAAAGCTGAACATCCGTAGGGAAGAATACATAGTAGTCCAATACAAAGTTCTATTCAAAGATACAAACTTGCTCTTGTCACATAGGCTAAAAACATCTCTATGATCAAAACTTAACAGCTTTCCATGTATTAGATGCAATTTCGTATATCATAACTCTCTCGTAAAATAGAGTAGCATCTAATTCATTATGGTCCTCTTTAACATAATGGTACTTAAAAGATTTTATAACGAGTGCTAATACTGTCATAGCCTATGCCATAAAATGAAAAAGGATCTTCGTAGTACTCTAACCATCTAGTTTGTCTTACCAACGGGTTCTAAACAACCACTCCTTTTCTGTTACACAAAGCAAGATTCCATGGCAAAAAATAATATCTTTAGGCAACGTATGACTCGGATCGGGAAAGTCAAAGACTAGCTTATGCATCTCTATTGATGGATCGTTTCCATCGAGATTGTTATTGCATACTGAATACATCTGAGAATCTGTTCGTAGGATGAATTGTTAATGAGAATTAGCCAAGCGGTTCTCTGTGAACATCTTAGAGTTGAGAAGAGCATGTCATCGTATGTAAACTGATTTGAATCGGACAAGAGATAAAGTCGGAATACGAGATAGTGTCTCTTCCTCTAACTCCCACGGAAAATTCTCCGGCTCCATTAGTTTTTTTTTGTTTTTTCTTAGTTAAGATAAAGTAGCATCACAAATCAGATTATACTTGTTTTTAAGTATACATGCACATATATATAAGTTTACCTGAGTACACCAACGTGCAATCTCCAAAAATATATTTTTCTTTTTAAAAAAACAAATACAGAGGGATATAATACTTTTATACCAAAATATTAAATTAAAAAAGAATTACATTAATACAAATCAAATATCTTAGCCTAAAGTGGATGAGATCCACCATATGTAGATATCTTTGGAAAAGAAAATTGGACGTGTCTTTTTTATCTTCTACAAGAGTAATCAATAACATTATTATCATACATACATGTTTAAATTAGATCAAATCATGCCACATTTTAATAGTATTAAATACCTTGGTACAACTATATTGTAGTAAAATAAATACTCCTATGAAAATTGTAATTTTCGTGTTTCATTTTTTAGAACCCACAATTTTTTAGACTTCTATAAAAATTTAATAAATACTTTTAGATCTATAGGCCACCATTCATAACTAATTTCGCACATCTTCTTAAAGTCTAAGAATCAATAACATTATTATACATACATTTGTTAATTTAAATATCAAATCATGCCACATTTTTATAGTATTAAATATCTTGGTACAACTAGATTATAGTAAAAAAAAATAAGGGAACTCTTATTGAAATTATCATATTCAAACTAAGCTAGAGATTTTAATCGCAAAGCGTAAAATATGAAGCATAGAATAAGATAGAAAGCTTTTCAAACTGAAGCTCAAAATGATGGAAAGGGCTAGGTGGTTCCTAAAAACCACCACAAGAACCATAAAAGAATTTGAGTCGAAATAGTCGGGGGATGGCGAAACATTCGGAATTCGACACCTAACTCATGATATCATGTACTTATTCATAGAGAACAAGAATAATACTCCGTAATTATGTACAAAATATTGCTAAGCAATTGCAATATGGTCAAATAATATATGCAATAAAAATCACAAAATGCAAAGAAAAATGCTATAATTATAAACAATAAGTTGAAATCTTATACAATTAAATTTGTCCTACAACAGAGACCATGCTAGGGACATAGGCACAAATATTATTAATCATGGATTCAACCTCATGGTCTATTTTAATTTTCTTAAACTCATCTCCCTTCACAATGTAAATGTAAGCCTGTCCAAGTTCGTCGACATAACACACTACGAGTCTCTTAGCATTGTTGTTGTCGATGAAGTAACATGGCTGATGTTCTCTGCCAAAGTCATATTTTCTGAATTTCGGAAAATTAGGTATTGAAACGTTCATGAACTTTATCCATGCAAGATCCTCTCCATCTTCATTTGTAATCTTTTCTTTTGTAACCCAAATCTTGATTTCATTAGTCATATGGCATTGCTCTAATATTGAAAGTCCATCTCTCTTGAATATTGCAAGGATTCTAGTATTGTCTTGAATATATTTACACGGTAGGATACTTAGGCCCACAATTTTTTAGACTTCTATAGAATTTTAATAAATACTTTTAGATCTATAGGCCACCATTCATAACTAATTTCGCACATCTTCTTAAAGTCTAAGAATCAGTAACATTATTATACATACATTTGTTAATTTAAATATCAAATCATGCCACATTTTTATAGTATTAAATATCTTGGTACAACCAAATTATAGTAAAACATATAAGGGAACTCTTATAGTAAACAAAATTATCATTTTTTGTTTCATTTTTTAGAACCCACAATTTTTTAGTCTTCAATAAAAGTTTAATAAATACTTTTAGATTTATAGGCACCATTCATAAGTCATAACTAATTTCACACATCATCTTTAAGTTTAGAGAAAATCCCATAAAAAAACCTCCAAGTTGTGAATAATTCTCTAACTTAAACCTTCAACTTTTTTTGTTCCCACTTAAAACTTTTAACTATTGAATTTTTCCAGAAAAAAACCTTGAACTCTTAATACGTGTGCCCGAGGTTAAGTTGACTAATGGTCAACGATGAACAGTAACGTTGACCGTTAGTCAACCTTTTTTTTTTTGGCAACTTATCTTTTGATTGATTAGTGTAAGTAAGGGTCGTCGGGGTGTAACCCTCTACAAACTATTCGTTAAGTCTGTACTCACCCGATTTTCAAATCTCATTGTTTAGCACCATAAAAAGTATCAAATCTAGGTGTAACCACATTTTAAATTTTTATTAGAGTTAAACCCCCTACTTGTTGACTTTTGATGGTTGACTAACAGGATTCATTAAACCAATGACGGAATCAGTAACAAAAATCCGATTTGATTAAACCAAAATTAATTTTAAAACCAAATTTTAAATTAACCGGTTTACAAAAAAAATCAACTGAACCAAACCAAATTTAAAACCAAACAAACAAGAAATCGAACTGATTCCCAAATCATTCCCAAATCGAAACGACAAACCCTAATCTTCTCCTCTCTTGTTCGAATCCTTCGAATTCAAAAGGGAAATCTTGAATCCATCCCGTCGAACGCAGAAGAAGACACCATCTTAGTCAACAACATTCAAGAAGCGTACAATGCATTGCAAGAAGTATGGTGGAGCTGGTCACAATGCTAGGTCATGTGGCAGAAGAGCAGAACATGTTAGCTCTCTTTTGTATGTCCTTATGTGGTTGATGCCTTGGTGGTTCATGATATTAAATGTTGCAATTGATGGTCGTTTGGTTTGGTTTGTGATATTTATGATGTTATTAAATGTTGCAGGATCAGACTGGAGCTTCAGGAAGTCAACAGCCCATGTCACAAGTGGTGGATTAAGCAGATGGAAGAAGAAGAGAGGTTTAGTAGGTAGTTTAGGTATGTATTGGCTTGGGTTGGTTTTTGTGTGGCCTTCGGTTTAGTTTCCTATTTTTTGGCCAAAACATTGCTTGTAAACCGGTTAAAATTAATTTTGGTTTAATCAAATCAGATTTCTATTACTGATTCCGTCGTTAGTTTAATGATTCCCGTTAGTCAAACCATCAAAAGTTAACAAGTGGGGGGTTTAACTCTAATAAAAGTTTAAAATGTGGTTACACCTAGATTTGATACTTTTTATGGTGCTAAACAATGAATTTTGAAAATCGGGTAGGTACAGACTTAACAAATAGTTTGTAGGAGGCTACACCCCGACGACCCCGACGACCCCGATAACATTATTATACATACATTTGTTAATTTAAATATCAAATCATGCCACATTTTTATAGTATTAAATATCTTGGTACAACTAGATTATAGTAAAAAAAAATAAGGGAACTCTTATTGAAATTATCATATTCAAACTAAGCTAGAGATTTTAATCGCAAAGCGTAAAATATGAAGCATAGAATAAGATAGAAAGCTTTTCAAACTGAAGCTCAAAATGATGGAAAGGGCTAGGTGGTTCCTAAAAACCACCACAAGAACCATAAAAGAATTTGAGTCGAAATAGTCGGGGGATGGCGAAACATTCGGAATTCGACACCTAACTCATGATATCATGTACTTATTCATAGAGAACAAGAATAATACTCCGTAATTATGTACAAAATATTGCTAAGCAATTGCAATATGGTCAAATTATATATGCAATAAAAATCACAAAATGCAAAGAAAAATGCTATAATTATAAACAATAAGTTAAAATCTTATACAATTAAATTTGTCCTACAACATAGACCAGAGTACCAGACTAGGGACATAGGCACAAATATTATTAATCATGGATTCAACCTCATGGTCTATTTTAATTTTCTTAAACTCATCTCCCTTCACAATGTAAATGTAAGCCTGTCCAAGTTCGTCGACATAACACACCACGAGTCTCTTAGCATTGTTGTTGTCGATGAAGTAACATGGCTGATGTTCTCTGCCAAAGTCATATTTTCTGAATTTCGGAAAATTAGGTATTGAAACGTTCATGAACTTTATCCATGCAAGATCCTCTCCATCTTCATTTGTAATCTTTTCTTTTGTAACCCAAATCTTGATTTCATTAGTCATATGGCATTGCTCTAATATTGAAAGTCCATCTCTCTTGAATATTGCAAGGATTCTAGTATTTTCTTGAATATATTTACACGGTAGGATACTTAGGGTCTCAAATCTCTTCCTACTAAAACTGAACCTCTGTATGCAAGAACGAAAAGCAATCCAATACAAAGCTCCATTCAAAGATACAGACTTTCTCCTGTCATCTAAGCCAATAACATCGTAATGATCAAAACTAACATCTTTCCATGTATCAGATGCAATTTCATATATCATAACTCTCTCGTAGATTTGATCAACATCTGTAACAAAATGATACTTAAAGATTTTATAACCAGTGCTATTATTGTCATAGCCTATGCCATAAAATGAAAAACGATCTTCGTAGTACTCTAACCATCTAGTTTGTCTCAACAGCGGGTTCCAAACAGCCACTCCTTTCTTTGTTACACAAAGCAAGATTCCATGGCAATAAACAATATTTTCAGGCAACTTATGACACAAATCGGGAAGGTCAAAGACTAGCTTATGCATCTCTATTGATGGATTGTTTCCATCGAGATTATTGATGCATACCGAATTCATCTCAGAATCTGTTCCTAGGATGAATTGTAAATGAGAATGAGCCAAGTGCTTCTCTATGAACATCTTAGAGTTGAGAAGAGCATGCCATCGTTTGCAAACAGATTTGAATCGGACAAGAGATAAAGCTGGAACACGAGAGAGTATCTCTTCCTCTAAATCCCACGGAAGTTTCTCCGACTCCATTAGTTCTTTTTTTTTTTTTTGAGAGTCTTTACGATAAAAATAGTCTGACAAATAAGATTATACTTGTGTTTATGTATGCCTGCACATATATGTAAGTTTACCCGACCGCACCAACATGCAATGTCCAAAAGTATTTTATTTTTGAAGAAAAAAATAAGAAAGATATAATATTTTTATAACAAAACATTAAATTGAAAAGGAATTACATTAATACAAATCAAATATCTTTGGCTTAAGTGGATGAGATTCACCATATGTAGATATCTTTGTAAAAGAAAATTGGACGTGTCTTTTTTAACTTGAACTGAGTAATCAATAACATTATTATACATACATTTGTTAATTTAAATATCAAATCATGCCACATTTTTACAGTATTAAATATCTTGATACGACTAAATGATAGTAAAACAAATAAGGGAACTCTTATGATGGAAATTACAATTTTTGTGTTTCATTTCTTAGAACCCAACATTTTTTAGAATTCTATAAAAATTTAATAAATACTTTTAGATTTATAGGCACCATTCATAACTAATTTCAAACATCTTCTTAAAGTTTAAGAAGATGCAATCTCTTAACATCTCCTATTATTTTGTCAGCCTTGAGAATTGGAAAGGTAAAACAGTTTCTAATTTGGTTAAATTAGATCGGGATAAATCACATTAATTTATTCAAATTATTAATTATTATTTTGATTTCAAAAAGAAAATGAGACTTAGTTGCAAGAGTGAAATGGCTCAAAACATCAAATGGTCTTAGAAACATTCTTAGAAAATTAAGCCGTGTAGTATTAATAAGTGGTAGAAATAAAGTTTCAACATCCCTTTATAAATTTTTATATTAATGGTCTTGAAAACTACTTGTAACATTAAGTCTTGTATTTTATCAAATTATCTCGAATAAAATGATAGAAATCAACGTAAGAAAACAATTATCTCGATTGATAGTAGCTACGTACAAAACCTTGGTAAGCAATTTCAGTATGGTCAACTATATATGCAATAAAAATTACAAAACTAGTAGTAGCAATAATAGTATGGTCAACTAATATGTAAAGAAAAAGGTTATAATTAAACAATAATTCAAAACCTTATACAATTAAATGTGTCCTAAAACAGAGATTGGGGTAGGGACATAGGCACAAATAACAATACACATGGATTCAACCTCATGGTCTTTTTTTTTTTTAAACTCATCTCCTTTCACGATCGATGTAAATGTAAACATGTTTAAGTTTGTCGGCATAACTCACTATGAGCCTCTTATCATCGTTGTTGTCGATGAAGTATTATGGGGAGTGATATCTTGTGAATTTTGGAAAATTAGGTATTGAGACGTTCATTAACTCTATCCACGCAAGATCCTCTCTATCTTCATTTGTAATTTTCTCTTTTGTAACCCAAATTTTGATTTTTCATTAGTCGCATGGCATTGCTCTAATACTGAAAGTCGATCTCTCTTGAATATTGCAAGGACTCTAAAATTTTCATTATACGGTAGGAGACATATGGTCTCAAACCTCTCCCTACAAAAACTGATCCTCTGTATGATAAAGTCAAGAGCATTCCAATACAAAGTTTCATTCAAAGATGCAGACTTTCTGGTGTCACATAAGGGAAAAACAATATTACGATCAAGACTAACAACTTTCCATGTATAAGATGCAATTTCGTTTATCATAAATTTTGGATTAACATCTTTAACATCATAGTACTTAAAGATTTTATAACTAGTGGTATTGTTGTCATAGTATATGCCATAAAAAAAAAAAAGATCTTCGTAGTGATCTAACCATATTCTAGTTTGTCTCAACAGCGGGTTCCAAACAGCCACCCCTTTAATTTCTTTGTGACACAAAGCAAGATTTCATGGCAATAAACAATATATAGAGGCAACTTAAGAGTCGGATCGGAAAGGTCAAAAACTAGCTTATGCAACTCTATTGATGGACCGTTTCCATCGAGATTGTTGATGTATATCGAATACATCTGAGAATTGTAAATGAGAATTAGCCAAGCGATTAACTATGAACATCTTAGAGTTGAGAAGAGCATGCCATCGTTTGCAAACGGATTTGAATCGGACAAGAGATAAAGTTGGAACACGAGAGAGTATCTCTTCCTCTAACTCCCACTGAAGTTTCTCCGGTTCCATTAGTTTTTTGTTTCTCTTGTTTTGAGAGTCTTTAAGATAAAAGTAGCATTACAATTTACAAATCAGATTATACTTGTGTTTATGTATGCATGCACATATACATAAGTTTACCTGATTACAACAACATGCAATCTCCAAAAATATATTTTTTCTTTTTTGAGAAAAAAAATACAGAGGAATATAATACTTTTACACCGAAATATTAGATTGAAAAGTAATAACATTAATACAAATTAAATATCTTAGGCTAGAGTGGATGAGATCCACCATATGTAGATATCTTTGAAAAATAAAATTGAACGTGTCTTTTTTGACTTGTACAGAGTAATCAATAACAATATTATACATACATTTGTTAGTTTACATATCAAATCATGCCACAGTTTTATAGTATTAAATATCTTGGTACAACTAAATTACGGTAAAACAAATAAGGGAACTCTTATTAAGTTTTATTATTTTTGTGTTTCATTTCTTAAAACCCACAATTTTTTAGACTTTTAGAAAAATTTAATAAATACTTTTAGACTTATAGGCACCATTCATAACTAAGTTCACACATCTTCTTAAAGTTGAAGAAATAAGAACCATTCTTCAACCGTATGTGGACTTTTAGCTTTGTTTATAATAAATGGTGTTATTAAATGTTGATTTCTTAAGATATTGGAAGATGAATTTAAAAGGAAAACATTAAAAGCTAAAAACCAAATGGTCAAAGCTTAACTTCACTTGACCCTGAATTGTAAATTTTCTTGATGTTGATGCTTCGAATTTTCTATTATCGTATAATCTTTGGTTCTTTGGACCTTAATTAGGTCTTCTCCTCTTTACTGAACTTAGCATTCAATCAACAGCTGATAGAAACTATAGTAAGGAAATCGTCACAAAGGAGAAAGCCACGCTTCAACGGTTCAAAAGACATATTAATGGAGCATTATTCGAAACTATTTAATTGTTTCGTTGGTCATGTAGGGTGCATCTCTCAATTATTATTATTTTTAACTCAGAAATGACATCTCTTAATAATTTATTAAAATTATTATTTTAATTTCAAAAATAATTTGATTGATAGCTTTTTACTTTCTTTTTTTAATAAATTTTATCAATATTTATCAGCGTATTATATTGTTAAAAAAATATTTACAAATGAGACTTAGTTTGTTTTTTAATGAGACTTTGCAAGAGTGAAATGGCTCAAAACATTTAAATGGTCTTAGAAACATTCTTAGAAAATTAAGCCTTGTAGTATTAAATTAGTGGTAGAAATAAAGTTTCAACATCCCCTTATAACTTCCTATATTAATGGTTTTAGAAACTTCTATTGTATCAAATTATCAAATAAAATGGTAGTAAAAATCAACAAAAAAAAATTAAAAAACCTGAACTGTGGTTGGAAAACACAAATTGATTTGATACGTGTCAAAAATCTGTTAAAAATCAACGGCTTAGATTGCTTGACTATATAGCTAAGGAAACTTCTACTGTCCACTAGATACACATCTGTGAGATTTAATAATAAAGCTTCAGTTACATAAATATTATTTTACGCGTAGCTTACATTTATTTATGCAATATTACATTCCATTTTAGACGGTGACAACAATTATCTCCTTCTCTTCGATCTCTTTGTCTTGGCCATGGCGAATCTGACTTTAGACCTCAACATCTACTCTGCAAAAGATCTCGAAAATGTCAACCTTATTACCAAAATGGACGTATACGCCGTCGTTTGGATCAACGGCGATGATTCTCTGAAGAATCAAAAGGAGAAAACTCCAATCGATCGAACCGGTGAATCTGAGCCTACGTGGAATCACGCCGTTAAATTCTCCATCGATCAAAGGTTAGCCTATGAAGGACGTTTGACCCTCGTCGTGAAATTGGTCTGTGATCGGATCTTCGGCGACAAAGATCTCGGAGAAGTCCAAGTCCCGGTTCTTGAGCTTCTTCATGGTTCTTTGTCTCCGTCATTTAACGATAACGGTCAGGGGACGATGAGATTTGTAACGTATCAGGTGAGAACTCCAGGTGGCAAAGGTCAAGGTTCGTTGACTTTTTCGTACCGGTTCGATACTCCGTCGTTTAAACCGGATTTACCGGCATCATCTTCACCGGTTTACCCGAATCCGATTAATACACCGCCTGATTTGCCAGCGACGACGACCACTTATCCTCCGCCGCCGTCTGGGGTAAGTTTCTATCCACCACTATCGTCAATTGAATATCCGCCGTCGTCTCAGCCGCAAGGATACTCCGCGGCACCGCCTTACCCGTACCAATACGAATTTCATTACCCGGAACAGTCATTCACCGTATACCCACCTCCGTCTCCCTCCTCCTCGAATTTATATCCTCCGCCGTATTACAGTACTTCTCCGCCGCAGCATCAATTCTATCCGCCGCCTCCCGGTCACTCGTACCATCAAACGCAATCGTCACAGTCATTTCACGGGTATGCACCGTCGTCTCCGCAGAATCAGCACGGGTATGTTTATCCTCCGCCGCCTCCGTCATCGGGATATGGATACGGTAGTCCGACAACGCAAGCGCCACCGAAGAAGAATAAACCAGGGCTTGGGCTTGGAATGGGAGCTGGGCTTCTGGGAGGAGCTTTGGGTGGGCTTTTAATCGGCGATTTAGTGTCTGACATTGGCTTTGATTTTTAATATTTTTTTTAGTTTTCCTGCTTTTTTTTACAATTTTAAAAAACGTATTGATTTTTTTAAAAAACGTATTTACAATTTTGTTTACAAATAATGTCGGGTGGTATCTTATGTACAATATTGAAATAATTGTGCTATATTTCATTGGACTTGAATTGACCCTTTCGCTTGTTGATTTGATCCGCATTGGCTCGCGCATCAATTGTGAAAGACGTGGACAACATAACTGAGCTCATGAATAGTAGTAAAAAATCGTCCAACAAGTCTTACAATACTGCTTACGATAAAAAAAAACTGATGGGCACTTAGCCATGAGAAATCTGAATTGAGATTTGAAATTTGAACAAGTCTACATGATAATCAAGCAATAGATACATCAGTAAATGGTTATAATATATTACAATGTGAAGAAAATGGTAATAACCAAACGATAAGTTAAAATCTAGTATAACTAAATTTGTCCTAGAGACCAGACTAGGAACATATGAAAAAATATCATTACACATTGATTCAACCATATGGTGTATTTTTGTTTTTTATTTTTAAATCAGGATTCTATATTTGAAAAAGGAAATTGGACGTGTCTTTTTAACATTATTATACTTAAAATTGTTTATTTAAATATCAAATCATGCCATTTTTATAGTATTAGAATTTGCCGGGACTGAATTTTATGCGTCATCAATTTCTTAATAACGTAGTAACATAATTAGTTTCTCAAAAGACAATAATAACGTTCATTTTGTAGGTTCACGTGTAGAGCCCATGTCTATTGTATTCTTATTAGTTCTCTATATACAGTAGTCTATTCTAAATATGCAAAAATAAGCACCCAGAAACATGAACAAAAATTGAGTAAGGAATAGAATTCAATATGCAAGTCCATGGATGGTTTCATCAAAGAATCATGAACGTTGATCAACAATTGGGCCGTTTTTATAGTAGGATTAATACAGACCTTATCGATATTTGTTAAATTGATATTAATTTCTTACATATAATATTATGAATTAATTTAATAAGGACTAGCATAGAGCCATAGACTGACAAAGAGTGTACAAACGATAACACCCTACAAAATAATAGTTAGTGGATAAAATAATTCATTTTTGGGGTGAAAATTCTGGGAAGAGCATCATTGACACCACACCACTATTCTCTCTTTTTCTTTCTTTTCCCTGATATGACATTCAATTCACGAGTTGTTTTTGTTCCTTTTCTCCTGAGTCGGCTACTTTTAATTGGATGCTTTGTACTCTTAAATCACAACCGTCGCGTTTGCTGTATCCCTAGTCACTTCTACGGCTATGATTAAAGCCGGAATTTAAACCTTATCATACGATCTACAAAATCTTGTGCAAGTGCAACATGTGTCCACTGTCTAGTTTTGTTCTGCGCGGATCTAGTTACTATTTTAATATATTATTTTTTTTTCCGCTGTATTTTCACTTTAAACCATTTGACCGGGGATGAGACCGAGTAAGTGCGGTTAGGCTAACCATGGTTAAGGTTTTGTCTGACAGTGAGGGAAGAAAGTCACGGAGTTGGGTAAAACGGAGACAAGATATGACTATAGACACTCCATCTTCAATTTCCCATTATATCCTTCCTTACTTGACCGGAACTCTTCACTCTCGATTTTTCTACGTTCCGCTTTATCGTAATATAGGAGAGACAAGTACATTTCTTTTCCCCTCCTGAAAAAAACCAAATAAAATAGGGTTTGAAATATGTTTTTCATTTTCGCAGCAAAATTACGTATAATTTCTGTTGTTGTTGATAAAAAGACCAAATGCAATAGTTTCTGCTCATGTCTTTTCTTTTGTTATTTTTTTTATCACTTATGTTAATTTCGTAGATTTGTTGTTTGTTTAATTGTTATGAGAGAAGAAAAATTTAGATTAGGACAAATAGTTGACTATTTACTTGGTTGGAGAAAGCAAATAAATTATACCATCGTAATCCACACGTACACATTGTTTTTAACTTTTGACAAAATAATTGATTAGGTACCTAACAAATTGACATTTTTTATCTTATTGTGTGAGAAGTTTAAATAAATAATTACATATATTTCACTGAGACGCCATGCAGATTCGTATGTTTACACAATGCTCTCCCATCTCTTGAGTTCTCTCAATTTATCTTCCCATGCGGTTCATTTATTATAAGCTGAACCGAAAAAGGAAAGTTATATATATTTGTAGAATACAATATTAAAGTTTTCATATTACCATGACGACCTGTACAAAAATGTCTTAAAAAGCATAGGGATATGTGTCTTATAGACAGTGGATAAGAGAGTGGTCCTTAACAGACCATAAATTATGGGATCTTCCCTTAGTTTCTTTATTGTTATCATATAATTAATTATTCTTATTTTATTTTAATGGTCAAGTTGTTTATTTGATTTATGCATTTAATTATTTTTCTAATCCGTATAACTTGTTAGAAACAGAACAGCACGCTTTGCTTCTTTCACTAGATAAACCATTAATTAGCGATATTTGAGGCAGAAAAAAAGAGAATGTTGCGTGTGTTTTACTCCAAAAAAACTCCTAAATCCCTTTTATATTATATTTTTTTATACTGTTCTTTATTTTCATGCAAGTACAATTACTGTATTTTCTAGGTATGTAATATGTAAAAAAAATTCGTTTTCTTTATTCCAACTTTTGGGGTTTAGGAGTAAAAGTGGAGTCACTCTATTCTGGCTTTACCTTTTTCTGGGTTTTTTTTCTTTCTTCATTCAAATCCATATTTTCTTTTTTATACATCCCTAAATTTTCTCTTCTCGTCCCTTTCAGAATCTTTAGTGAGAGAGAGAGAAAGAACAAATTGAAAGAAAAAAAAGAGAGGAAGGCTGTGTGAGAGAGAACCCACCAAAGCGTGCACGAGAGTAAAAAAAAGAGCCAAGAAAAAAAAAAGCTTTGATTTGTATATAATCCCACCACTTCTCTCTTATCATACCTTCATTAAACATCTCTTTTTCTCTCTCTCACTCTCAGTTTTGTAGGCTTGTTCCTTCTCAGGTCTTTTGTCTTTAAAGGGTTTCTTAGGGTTTGGTCAATTCGCAAAGGTTTCTTCGTTTTATATCTCTCTCTATCTGACGTACGTCTTTCCTTGTAAAGAAGCTATAGATTTTAATTTCATCCCTAGTTAACTGAGATAAGGAATCTTGTGTTGATCAATGGAGGGTTGTCCAAGAAACAGAGGAATGGGTCCAAAACTCCTTGATTTGATCCCCCAAGGAAGAAAATGGTATCAAGAAGACAAGAACAACACAGATCAGGAGAAGAAACTTGAGCTAAGGCTTGGACCACCCGGTGGTGATGAAGAAGATCATTCAGCGATGAAGAAGAAACACACAGAGACAAGAAACATCAAGATGGAACCAGAAGACAAATCCTCCCACGGTTTCAACGACAATCACTTCTCTTCTTCTAACAAAAGTCCTCACATCTCTCAGAAAAGGTAAAATCTACTTTTCCCCTCGCTGTTATATATTTTCTTACTGCTTCGACAGAGGATATTCTCTTTGAACATTAGGGACCCATCTTCTGCAATCTCTGTTGTTTGCTTTCTTTTTATTCACCCTCACATGTAAAAAGTTTAAACTTTTACTCTGTTTTGCTCTGTTTTTGTCGTTTGGTTTTAACATATGTGTTTTGTTACTTTTGATGTCTGGTCTAAAGAACCGCTCCTGGTCCAGTGGTGGGTTGGCCTCCGGTTCGCTCGTTCAGAAAGAATCTAGCGACCACAAGCTCTTCAAAGTTCGGAAATGAATCCTCACATGGAGGTCAAATCAACAAGAGTGATGATGGTGAAAATCAAGTTGAACCTAAGAAAGAAGGAATGTTTGTGAAGATTAACATGGATGGGGTTCCTATTGGTCGTAAAGTTGATCTCAATGCTTACAATAGCTACGAACAGCTCTCTTTTGCCGTTGACAAACTCTTCAGAGGTCTACTCGCAGGTTAAATCTTAATTTCAACTCTGTTTTTTAAGTTCTTAAAGATTGTTCTTGCGTTTACTGAGTATGATTTGTGTATGTTATTGGTTATAGCTCAAAGAGATACCTCTGGTGGTGAAGGAGAAGAGAAACCTATCATTGGATTATTAGATGGGAAAGGAGAATTTACTTTAACCTATGAAGACAATGAAGGGGACAAGATGCTTGTTGGGGATGTTCCTTGGCTGTACGAATCTTTTTCTTCTTTTCTTCTCTGAATCTGATTCAGTGTTTTGCAGAATTAGATTCTTGATCACATAACAACAAAACATTTCAGCTTTTTATTAGTAGTAGTATTCTAATTGATTTATTCTTTACAGAGAATAGAATTTTGTTTGGAGCTTTGTCTATACCATTTCTTTTTGCATACTAACTAATCTTATTAATCTTTTGTCTAAACCTAGAATGTTCGTTTCATCTGTGAAGAGACTGCGTGTGATTAAAAGCTCTGAGATTTCATCTGCCTTGACATGTAAGCTTATGTTCTTATGTGTTTAAGTTGTATGTTTGGGTGATTTATTAGAGCTATATGACTAAAAGGGTTCCTCTTATTATATATGCAGTTGGATGCAGTAAGCAAGAGAAGATGAGGCACTAAAGAGTATTATAGTAATACTTCTATAAATGTAAATCTGGTTTTTGTTATATAAGAGATTGTCATTGGTTTAGTCCAGAGAGACAGATGATCTGATCCAATATTCCCATGTCTTCAAGACAATTGGACGATGAGATTACAGAAGCGATCTGTGTTTATAAGCATAAGGAGATAATTAGAACATAATAATTATCTCATGTCTGCCAGAATCTTTCGGAAAAAGTATGATATTTTTATTCTCTGTAAAAGCTCTTTTTACTTTTGTTCCTTCCAACTTTGGTTATACCTTTGATCATGTAAAAAGCTGAGAATGAAAGGCCATTATTGTTGTGTGTGTGTTTTTTTAGCTTTGTTTTTTTGTTTTTACTGTTTAATTTTAACCTGAGTATGTACATAAGAAGATAAGATTGAAAGTTGAAAACTCAAAAAGACTTTTCAGAATGATCCAGTCCTTATCGATAGTTTTGGTGGCTATCATCTCTTTTGTTGTAGTGCAGAATTTAGCAGCTTTTTATCCTCACTTTTAATAATACATTACATACATTGTATGTAACACATTGCAATATATCACCTATTGGACCGTTTCTTGGGGGGCCGAGTGAGAAATCACAAAGAAATAGAACAACTGTTTAATTTAGCACATTGCTTTCGTGTTCAATAGTTTCACAACGTTAAAGTATGAGTTGACCGACTTAAATTCATCGAAAGCTTTATCCGAAGTTGTCTGTCTCCGGCCACTAACGGTTAAACGATATAACCATTGTGCAGCCAAATAATTAAATAAGTTTTGGATATCAATATTAGCTAAGTTTTGAAGTTCTTCTAGACTTTGTTATAAATAAGTTGTTTTATGGGTTAAAAATTGTGTGTTCTGCTAATCAAGTGGCCTGAGACTGAGACCACAGATCTTTAACTCTTAACATAGAAGATCGAACTCATCAAGGGGTTGTTGGTGACATTGAAGAGTCATACATCAGATTCGTCAACTCTCGTCCACAACCACAATTTAGAAAGACAATTTCAAACAAAACAAACATTTTTTGAAACACATTTAAAGCGATAGCCGGCTAGTCGCAATTTTAATGTGTTCGAAATATTAATTTTAATTTTATTTCATTTTTTTCATAAATTTAAAAAAAAAAATCATTAGTCGGTACTCAGTATTGACTATAAAATTCTATCGTTGTATTTATTCCGAAGGTTTTCATCGTTTGGAACCTAAATAAATAATAACAAAATTTCATTTTCTTATTAGCATGAGCAAAAACTAAAGAGCAACAACATGATTCTTCTTATAAAGCAGTAATAACTACATGAGTTAGAATTAATTTGTGGTTGGGGGTTTGGGAGAAAACACTGAATGAGACTTGAAAAATAAATATGATAGAAACATTGCATTTTTCAGATTAGTCTTTTTCGTTGAGACATGCCTAACTCATATAGCAAATGTGAGACTTATTACTCCTTTTTAAAAAATAAAGGAGTTTAATATGTAAATGATTGTGATGGTTATTGTCCACCACTGCAGCAAAGAAATTGAACTTTGAACACCTGTTTTGCTAAAAAATAAAAAAAACTTCTATATGTCGATATAAACTTATTTCTCATGACCAATAAATAATTAGCTGGCTAGATTTCTATGTTTTGGATGAAAAGGTACAATTTTTTATAAGTTTTGTTTAAAAGTGTTTTTGCCACTGAATTTCCCATTCAAATTCCGCTTGGGTTAGCGGAAAGTCTGCTAGATATACATTATCAGATGCCACTCTATATCCTACACCAAACTCTATTTTAAAATAAAATCTGCTCCAACCCCACTCTATTTTCAACACAAAAATAACGTAAACCTATTTTTTACTCCAAATATAGAGTAATCATATTTTCCACTCTATTTTAGAGTTAAACTTTTTTATTTATAAACTAGTCCCTGTCATTTTAAGTTATTTTATTTTCAGAACTATAATAATTTATTTAACAAACAAAATTTCAAAATCTTATAATATCTTTTTTAATATAAAATACAATGACATAAAACATAATAAATAATAATTATAAAACATTAAAAACTGAAAATAAAATACATAATATAAATTAAAAACAACAACAATTACTAATTTTATGAGTTAATAATCCGGTAAATCGTTTCCGGATCCATCCAAATTATTAAAATATTGTCCAAACGAATCAGGTTGTGGTGGATCTTGTTGTTATTCGGTCCTTTTTCGATAAATCCTTGTTTGTTCACTTTGAACATATGCACAAAGATTTGGATCCGGTATCGAGTTTAAGTCTTGGAACAAAAATTTGTTTTCTTTTTTAATTCTTTTAATGCGTAGTTCTTACTTTGAATCTCCAAATGTTGTTGTCTTTGTGCATTTGTCTTTGGTATTTTTGTGTTGTTATTTTATGGTTAGTTATAAATATTTTTATAATTTTTAGAAGTTTTGAAAGAAAAAAAAATAGTGGGTTAATTTTTAAGTTCTATAAATAAAGTGTATTATTTAGCAATTAATAACAAACTTGAATATAAGAATATACTTAGAATATTCTTTTTACAGTGAAAAATAGAGTAATACATTGAAGAGAAATCCAATTTTATTTTAGAGTTACTCTATTATAGAGTAAAAAATAGTGCAATACATTGGAGATGTTCTAATAAAGATATGTAAAGGGTTATTGGTACGTAGTACATGCCAGTTTAGTTTCATCACTTAATTGTTCATTGTGTGGTGATGGTGAATACACTGCGTAGTGTTTCGGGAATTTTTGTTAAGATTGTGTGCCATTTTACTCTTAAATGTGCCTTACATAAATAATTTTGGTCCACGCTGGATCGACGACAAAGTGACAAACTCTCCAAATTATCACACATTTTAAGTTTTTAACCGAATCTTTTATAAATTTAATTTTAGATTAATTGAACCTATAATGCAACAAATAGTACTTCTCAATAATTCTCTAGTCAAAAATCAAATGCTATAAGGTAAGACTTGAACCACTAGATAATTTGGTAGCACCTAAAAAAGTATTATTTATATATAAATATAACGCTACATATCAATGCCACTCCTATTGGTAACACCTAAAAACGCTGTATACAATGGAAAATAATTCTCCGACATACTCTTTAAACGTAGAGAACACTAACGACTTTATCTTGTAAAACAGTAGGTATATTTGGCCCACATCAAGAAAACACAGTAAAAGGTTTCTTCAATATGATTCATCTGTTACACTAGAGTCATGTCTACCATACGTACAATTATGAATACATATATCATTATATATATCGTAGTGATGATAAAGAGGTTGGTTATTGTAGTGGAGTTTTCTGGTAATTTATGGTAAAAAAATTGTTGTGGACATTCGGGTTAGGTCGATCGGCCTATAAATTTCTGTTGTTGATCCCTTACACATTTATAATCATTCCTATGCGTATTTTGAAAATCTTTCTCAATTTTGATTTATATGTACTAGTTTTAAGAAAATGAAATAGATAATGGATTTTGAGAAAGAGAACTAAGGTAGTGAATCCAGTGATTACAGGTTTTGACTAGAGACAAGATTCTCCAATATATTTAAGAATTCATCAAGTGGAGGCGCCCATAACTGTTGAATTTGTATATATTTTTGTTTCTAAAGAATAATGAAATTGAGGGTTGAACCTTTCTCCATTGTCTATCCCACATGACGAACCTTTGAAAGTTTTTAAGAACGTGTGAGAAAATAATATTTACGCTGCAAAATAATGCAAGTTTGTAGAAGAAAAAAACTCGACAAAAGCGACGATTTCTCTGAATGATAAACAATCAAAATTAAATACCTAGATTTTAATAAAAATGGATAAAACAGATGTTAGTTATAAATATATATATAAGTAAAATATATGACAGGTAATTGTATAAAAAGAGTGATATTTTGTTATATTTGAGGAAAATAAATAGATAATATATACAACAGCAAAAAGCCAAAACAAAAGAACACAGCTACGGAGATCAGTCTTTCCACAAAGTAAGTTTATACAGTAGTTCATGATTTTACTATTTCAAAGATCTTTCGTTAAAATGTGTGAAACGTATCAGCAATAAGACAATGATGAGTGTTCTTCTCTACACTCACGAGCCGAAGTGAACAAATCAGATCAATATAGTTCTCTCTCATAATAAAAACTAAAATAAAATGAATGTATACAAAATCAATGCTGCTCTAATGAGCCTAGAACGTATAACTGCAAGATATCATAAGCAGAAAGAACGAAAGAAGAAGAAAGTATTTTTCAAGTTGTGATGGACCTATCGAATTACTTGTGTGCTCATATTGTAAATGTGTAATCATTGAGTTATATGAATAGATGTTTCTGTGAGTAAAAAGGGTCACTAAGCAATCGAGTGCTTCTAGAAACATCAGTTTGACATATAACAGCTTAAGGACTTGTTCGTTTCATCGGTAAACTTTGATTCATAAGTTCTATATGCTCCTTCTTCTATTTTAAGTAGAGATATGGTTTGGGGAGGGTAGTATTGTAAATTTAAGCGTACAACAGTGAAAGTTTTGAAAAATAGACAAAACTTATGTCTTCTTATTGGTGTATCTACTTCTTGAGAACGAAGCAAGAGACAAAGTGAGTCTATTACTTTTGGTAAGGAAGAGGAAGAGCCAGAAGAAGCAGAGGTTCTTGAGAGATGGCCTGAAGAAGATAACTTTAAGAGTGCCAATCTCGTAAAAGGGGTCTTATGGCACACAGGGTGAAGTCAGGCAAGAACAAGAAAAAGGAAAATAAAAGGTAAATATATACATATATATATATTTATATTCTTTAGTTTAACGTTGATTAGGATATTGATTTGGATATACGTTCTTGTAATGTGTGTGTAAGCATATAAATGGAGAGCTTGAAGCTCATTATGATTATGTTCTTAAATGTATACATCTTTTCTCTATATATACGACTTTGTAACATTCTTCATGATAATCAATTAAACCCATATTGTTATGCAGTTTTAGAGAAGGATGTTATTTATTCGTTTATTATTAATTTATTAATTACCTTTGTTGGATTGATGAATAGAGCTATCTTGTTCGACATTGTTTTTTTCGATTTAAAGCTTCCGAAAGAAAATCAAACCTCATAGCCTTCTATTATATAAACAAATTGAAAGCAATTTTGTCAAGTCGGTTTTCAAAATAACTAAAGTCTAGACACGGTAAAAATGAATTGAGTTGGATTTGAACCTGTTAGAAATTTATGTTCTTATAAACTTTTTACCCTATATAAGAGAAACATGAACATATACCCCATATGTTTGATAAAAAAAAAAAGAATAATACCCCATACAAAAAATAAAACAGTACTAGTAAAGGAAAAAACACAAGAGACCACGTACGAGTTACTAATAACAAAACGCAGTAAGCCAGTAAGATAATTTGCCGTGTGTGACCAAAATTATTATAATGTAATCCCGTACGTACGCCTTCCTTTAGAATGGACTCATATCCCAAACTGAATTGTGTTGGGCTGTAACGGGACAACCCAATATTGGGGACGTTCACTCGGTCACACCTAAAATGGATTACAAATGCTTAATATTTATTTTTGTTCTTTATGAAAAGAAGTGTATTAGATAGAAATTTAAATGCATGATAAAAAATTTCAAATGTCTGATGAATTCTTGTTTTACAAATCATAAAGAGTTGAAACGTTTTATGGACGTTTTTATATATGATTTATTAGTTTTTTTTTTTTAACGAAAACCGAATTAACTGAACTGAAAATATTTACCGAATCACAAATTAAATTCCGAAGGCTTTTTTTTCGGCCAAAAATATAATTATCAGAATTGATTTGGGAATATTCGCATGCTAAATTCATCTTAATTAGTTATACTCCCTTTCTGCTCAACTGATTAAAAAGACTCTTGCCAAAAAAAAATATTATTTTAAGGCTAACTTACGTATCACCTAATATTCAGATCGAACTAAGGAAATAGTCCTGTCACAAATTTAGGTATTCCTGATAAATAAAAAAGGTACAATATGGTAAAAGAAACATTGTTTGTCAATTGTCACGGTGATCGAAGTTATCGATCAATTCTTACTGGATGTGTGTATATACTTTGCAACCATGGACTTTTCATAGCGATTCTAAAATCTAAAATTAGAATGACTTTGTACCCAAAACCAAATAAATCACACCCAAAAAAGTACAAAGAAAAACGTTAAAAGGTACATTGTTTCACAAAGTTAATTTCATTTCTCGAGGTAGACAAACCCCGATACTACTATACTACCTTCTTTGATTGGTAACAGAAACTCATCATTAAGACATAAAGTTTCAACTTTTTATCATAGTTTCCAGATTCACATTTTGTTCCTCACCAAGCCACACTTCGACATGAGCATAAACCTTAGCTATAATGATGGTTCTAACTTAGTCAACGTTCGTCAACCACGACCACACATATGTAGTTTGGTTATGCACTTAATATGATATATTATTATCGTTAATTTTCATAAACTCATTCCATTTGTAAACCAGATTTGATTTTAGAAACAAGTCAAGATAATCAATGCCATTAGCGTAATGTACGCTACAATACGAAATCAAACGGATTAATATGTTTCGAAATTCTTTAGTTCTCTTACCTTAAGAAAAAGTTTTTATTTTAGATAGCATTTAAATGTATAGTATATACTGTATTTAATAATAAGTGGGATTATGGGTTGAGAAAGGGAAATGGGATAATTAAGTTAAGTAATAACGGGAATTACGAGAAGGGTATCTCTAAAACCGAGTAAGAACACAATGCTCCATAAAGACATTTTTTTTTATTACTCAATATACTTAACAAATTGCTAAAGGCAGAGACACACCACTTTTGAATCTTTGAAGGTGCGTTTATTTATAGTTTTAATTTGTAAGAAAAAAAGTTTAAAAATAGTTAACTCTGTTCGTCTTCATTGTTTGTCTGCAGATCCGTGTTCCGTAGTATACTAATATTATCTTATCGAATTTGAAAAATAAATAAACCGATTAATAGAAAATTAGAGCGCTCCATCTTTTGTCTCTCCATGACATCATTTTGTCTTGTAATTCAGTTCTTCACGAGGTTGTGTCAGATCTTTTTTTTATATATATATATTTATCTATTTCTTTCTTCCTATCCTTTTCAAAACAATAATTATTCACAGCCCTAAAATCTAGACACTGTGTAAAAAATATTCTGTAAATCCGTATTATTTGCTCTTAACATTTTTATCTGTTTTAAATAATTCGATTTCAAAATTTCTGAGTAATGATTCCTACTTTTCGTGTTTCAAAAAGGATGATTACAACTGTTGTCAGTTCATTGAAATTGAATTCAAGGTGTTTTCAAATGAAGTAACTGTTTGTCTTGCAATTACAAAACTGGAAATATAAACTGTTCTTCTTTTTTGTTCAAAGTAATTTTTCTTGAGCAACAAATAAAATCTTAAAAATATTCTAAAGTTTTTTTTGCTGAAAAAAGCAAGTTACCTTAAACCTGACGCTTAAGTTTTTAATATTGTTAATTAGTTTTTGAATTATGAAAATACGTTACCTTATATTTGAAGATATATCGTATAATCCAAAAGTTTAGCCATCTTTTACCAAACGGTGCATTTAAAAACAAAAAATTTCCATAACAAATGTATAGAACTAGTTTTCATAATCAACCTATTTGTCCTTTGCTCAAGTTTAAATTCAAATAATACTTTATATATAAATGGTGGTACTCATATATTTATTTTTCAAGAACCTATCCATCTCTCTATCTCTCTCTCTATTTCTTGAAGTTCTTAGCTTTTTCTTTACAGTTCTCCTTTCACAAAACATCACATTGTGTCTTCAGTTTCAGTGCCGTAAAATTTTTATTTTCCTCTTCATATTTTGCATACGAAAAGTTCTTCTAGATATTTGTGATTTGTCATCTCTGAATCTTGTCCTCTCTTTGACGGTGTTCTTTGAAGTTGGAATTGGAAGAAAGATGGGTAGAGCAGCGAGATGGTTCAAGGGTATCTTCGGTATGAAGAAGAGCAAAGAGAAAGAGAACCGTGTCTTCGGTGACGGTGAAGCTGGTGGGTCGTCAGACATTCACCGGAAAGTTCTCCAAGCTGACTCAGTTTGGCTCAGAACTTACCTGGCGGAAACAGACAAAGAACAGAACAAACACGCCATTGCGGTTGCTGCCGCCACCGCCGCAGCAGCAGACGCAGCTGTTGCAGCGGCGCAGGCTGCCGTAGCGGTGGTGAGGTTAACAAGTAACGGAAGAGCCGGAGGATACTCCGGCGGGAATGGAGTTACCGGGACCACAATGGAGCGGTGGGCCGCCGTGAAAATTCAATCAGTCTTTAAGGGCTATTTGGTAAAATCAAAAAAACCTCCAAAAACCCTTTTTTTATATATATTTTTGACACTAAAAGATCGAATTTTGCCATGTGGGTATCGTTTAGATTCGACAGAACTTAAGAAAGTATGTCTGTACTTTACTTGCTCCTTACACATCTTCGTTAATGAAACAGTACAACACACCTTTGCTAATTTCAAGAAAAAAATTGGATTCTTTTCTGATTAAACCACTAATGTGATTTGATTATTTGGGTCTAAACTAACCTTATTTTGTTTTTTAGGCGAGAAAAGCGTTAAGAGCTTTGAAAGGTCTAGTGAAGCTACAAGCTTTGGTGAGAGGATACTTAGTCCGCAAACGTGCCGCTGAAACGCTTCATAGCATGCAAGCTCTCATCAGAGCTCAAACTAGCGTTCGATCTCAACGAATCAACCGCTCTCTCACCAGAGACAACAACAACAACAACATGTTTCATCCTCGACACTCACTTGTAATAACCATTCATTTCTAGTCATCTCAGTTCTAACTTAATCTCTATATAGTCAGACTTATGTTTTTGTTTGATTGATTGTATAACAGGAGAGGTTTGATGATTCAAGAAGTGAAATCCATAGCAAGAGAATATCAATCTCTGTCGAGAAACAGAGTAACAATGCGTACGATGAGACTAGTCCCAAGATTGTGGAGATTGACACTTACAAGACTAAATCAAGATCAAAGAGAATGAATATAGCTGTATCTGAATGTGAAGATGATTTTATCTATCAAGGCAAAGATTTCGAATGGAGTTTTCCAGGAGAGAAGTGCAAGTTTCCTACTGCTCAAAACACTCCAAGATTCTCAAATAATCATCATTACTACACACCGCCTTCACCTGCGAAAAGCGTTTGCAGAGACGCTTGTTTTAGGCCAAGCTTTCCTGGTTTAATGACACCAAGCTATATGGCTAATACGCAGTCGTTTAAGGCTAAGGTGCGTTCGCATAGTGCACCGAGACAACGTCCTGACCGGAAAAGGTTGTCACTTGATGAGATTATGGCGGCTAGGAGTAGTGTTAGCGGCGTGAGAATGGCACAACCGCAACCGCAAACGCAAACGCAAACGCAAACGCAACCGCAGCAACGCTCTCCTTGTTCGTATGATCATCAGTTTCTTCAAGACGCTACGAATTTTAGATTCTATAATTAGTAAGAAACGTTATTTTCGTCCTTAAAGGAAATATCGTCATAGCTTTTGACTTTTCATCGAGGACTTTATTATTATATATATCATTATTGTTTCTATTTTATTTTCTCCCTTTTTTTTCGGGTTCTTACTTTTGTAAATTTTTTGCTTTTGGAAAAAAAGAATGTTTAAATTTGTTTCTAGTCATCTACTATAGACTTCATGTAGCATTGCTCATGCATTAGAGAAGTAACAAACTACATAGAACAAATTTTAATGTATATCGCTAAAAGATTATAATAAAAGACAGTAAGGTGAATAAAATTTGGATACTGGTTCTGGAGAATTTGAAATTCAAAGACGTGAGAATAATCAAGAGAAGATATGTTAAGTAAATAACTAACTATGATGACGAAATGAGGTTGAAATTTGCAATAAATATGGAATCCATGTAGCGTCAGACAAGTACGACATGACGTTATCATTATTGTGAAAATTTCAAAAAGCTTTTGTAATGTTTCTATATCTAATCATTTTTAAAACCACCACGGAATATGATTGATTCATGCCGATACGTGTTTACGTCATCATATTCGTTCTTCTGAAACCAAAACTTAAAAATAAAAATAAATATCAACGGCTTTTGATAAGCTGTAATTTACCTCGTAATCTGCCAAAAAGATTCCCTCTTAGCCTTTTGATTATGGTTTTCTGTAATTAAACAGCTTAATCATAGCTTAGATGGTAGACAGGACCCAAAAAGAGAGACTAATTCATAATGTTTTAACAAAAAATTTAAAATATTTTATGGATTTAGACTCGGTCTATATCTTTAATGGCTTATGTTTCCAAACAAGAAAGAAAATAGAAATTGAAATTGAAGCTGAAAAAAGTTGGTAAACGTATCAATCCACTTTATTCACGAACCGAAGAGGAGACATGGGCGTTTATATGGGCTTATCTTCGGTCAGAAACTTGTGAGATGAAACAAAAAAATTAAACAATTTGGTTGGATCTCCCAAAAAAGGCTTTCTTTATTTTACAGCCTAGTCCCAACTCTATCTTCTGATGCAAAAGATCTTTTGCTTCGTTTTAGCTTCAATGAAATCTTTTGCTTATGGAGTCATAGCTTGGAACATTCAACACTGTCCCCAAATCAAACACAAGATAATCAAATAAGTATTTTGGATTAAGTTTGCAATGTTGTTTTAAAAAGAATGAAAAGGGAGAGGATTGTTTTGTTCATTACCTTCTCCAAAAGATGCCATCGTCAAAGGCTTTGCAATGACCTTCCTAGTGAAATTTGCAATGTCCTTTAAGGTAAGTTGGTCTACTGTCTTCAAGAATTGGTCAACTGGTTTCCTGCAAATGTGGTAGGAAAAACCAAAACCCGGTTAGAGAAAAGTCCGGTTACTATAACCGGTTTAGAGGTTGGTACGTGTATGTACCTCTCTCCGTATGTGAGTATCTGTCTACCTATGTCTTCTGCTACAATCATCTGCAAACCACACAAACAATTAAAATTCCATTATAAAATCTCACATTCATGGCTTAAAAAAGAGGAGGAAGTTATGAGTGACCTACCCGAGATTCCAGATTCATCAGAATTGCAGATTTCGTTGCTGCCTTGGCGCGATCAAGATGTTTCTGATTAACTGCCAAAAAAATATAAACCAAAACAAATAATATGTTTTATGTATATAAGTTAATAAATGGTTCAAAAAAGGAGTGGATGAAATCTTAAGATAAAAACCTTGTCCTTCAGCAACAGCTTTTATTTCATCAGCTACTGCTTCAATTCCGAATGAAGCAATATCAGGACTCTGCAACCCAAAAAATTGTAAGCAAACTCACGTATTGTAGATACCGTGCTTAAAACCCATAATAATCAACAACTACAAATTGGTGCTAACTCACTGTGCAACCATAGATTCCAAATAATCCGGTATTGTTAAAGACGCTAGTGAATGCAGTGCATGATTGAACATCCTGAAGTTTGTTCAAAATGCGACGATCTGCATCCAGACAATAAGAAAATCATTTTCATCATCATCATGACTAACTAATGAACTTACGATAACAAACATGAGAGTTAAAAACTAGAAGGAGCCTCTAGTAGAAAGAAACACATCCAGAGACTTACAGAGCCAAGAGTGCATTCCCTTTCCAGGGCCTCCTGCAGAGAATGAGCCACCTCCTCCCATAAGCATCTAATAAGAATTAGATCATCACTATTAAATATTTACATGTAAAAGATCAAGTAATGTATTTAAGTTAGGCACCTGAAGAACAGTTGCAGTAATAGCTTCCTTCTGGTTATTCCATCCTGGCACTTCAAAAGCAAGTGCAAAATGTGTAGCCTGAAAAGAAAGAAATTAGGAATTATAAACCTTTTTTACTCAATGAAGTCCATTAAAAGGCACACAACATATATATCATATTAGTACCTCTCCAGCAGCATGTTGACGGAAATCTCCACCGACATATTGAGACTTTGGCTCCGCTGGTCGGGCTACATTAGGAAGGTCAGAAAGTAATGGCTCAACCACTTTTAGAAGTTCTTCATGATCAACTCCACTAGCTGCTAGTACCATTCGTGCAGCAGTGTAATTCTCCTGAAATTTCAGCACTAAATGAGAAGAAAACCACATAAACGAAATAACTAACCACAAGCCAATGTTCCTAATTCCAGAGAAGAATGCAATAATCTCTTGTGTTAGAGGTCTTACAGAAACAAACTCCTCCAAGACGTCCCCAGTCAATCCAAAAGATTCAGGTGCATACAACGGATTTGCCAATGCGCCAAAGTAACCAGCAGAATGAACTGCCTCCAACAGAAAGCCCATAGGATTCTTTGCAAGTTCTCCAATCTCCACCTTCACTTTTCGGAGCTGCCAGAAGAAAAACGATAGGAATGGAATGTCAACAAAAGAAGCTTTGCTTTGGTTTTAGAGAGATTAATGCAACATGCCATGATTACCTCTTCATTCACTTCCCAGTCCAAGAAAGCAGGGTTCCTCACACTATCAATAAGCACTTCAACCATTTCAGGAACATAGGTTTTGAGAGCATCGATTGTGTAACCCATCTGCTCTCGGGATGCAGAGGCTGAAGTATTACCTCCCATAGCCTCAATTTCCCTTACAAGGCGAAGATGGCTTCTGTTCAATGTACTCTTGAAAGCCATCCTTTCAAGCAAGTGTGTTGCTCCACGGAAGTAAGGCGTCTCATAAACCGAACCACAATCAACATATAAGCCAATCGAGGCCGCTGAACTCTGACAAATTCACAAAACATAATAATACTCAAAATAAGTTTGCAATTTCAATAGTTTCACCGAGAAGTTGATGTTGGGATTAATAAAAGAAGCACTCACCGGAGACATCTCAGTGGCGATTTTCAGACCATTGGAAAGAGTAGTGATCTTAAGTTTCTCAGGCGCAACATGATCAGCGAGTGGTGGTGGAAGTGAGACACCAGCTAAGGGAATGTCCATCGAAGGAAGCGAACCAGAGGAGCCTCCAGTTAGCCAGCTGGCGAAACCCGGTGTCGAAGAAGAACTCTTTGCAACAGCACTAGAACTTGCATAGCGAGAGGCCCGCAAATTGCGGTTAAGAATGCCCTATAAACACACAAATCCTATGCATTATTAAGCTTTTATCTCACTCCGTCACTCGGGACAAAAACAAATGGCTAATTCATTGATTGCAAGTTAGCTCCTTTCCTCAAAATGTGGGAAAATCTAAAACTAGAGATTGACTATTAACATTGTAAAAAATACAAACTTTTGAAACAGAGATCATTTCCTGAACCTAAAAAAGCATGAAATGTGTAACATCTGCTACATAACGGTTAATTTGAATCTAGATCTACGACCCTTTAATCCAAATCCAAACATACTGAATCATACAAATTGTTCACTACTCAAGCGTTTTCCTAAAACAAAAAACAAAAGTTAATGAAAAAGTGGAGTAAGACAATGACCTTAAGAGCCTTAGCTCGTGAAGCTGCCGTGCGATACATGGCGACTGGGAAACCTCAGACCGATCAAATGAGTACCGGCGTTTGTGGCTGACGACGGGAGGAGACAGAGAGAAAGAGAGAGAGAGAGAGAGAGGCCGAGTCAGAGCTGAATAGAGAGGAGAGAGAAGCAACGATAAAGGCTTTCAAATTACGTTGATGGGATCTTACTATTATAAGCCCAATAGTCCTGGCCCAAATATTTATATGAAGATAATTTATAGCCCATGAAATGTAATGGTGTGCCCGATAATATATATAGTATTTTACTAGAATATTTTTAAAAGATAATGTTTACTCAAATATTACCTTTTGAAATGTGACGTAGTTTCATTTAATATTTTTTGTTCACAAGAATATGAAGAGAAAGCTTAATGTGATTTTCGAAATGTCGTTCAGTGAATGAGTAAAATACCAAATACTATAACAGGTGGTGGGGGATCTCAATAATGCAGAAATACTATTCATGAGTGGGAAAAATCATATTTGGAATAATATGGTGGATATACTTTTTAATCATTATCACCGAGTGGGGCATAAGATATACTTTTTGTCCAAGGGACCTAAAATTGTTTGAGCCGGGCCTCTCCATCATATGTCGAAATTATCATAGCATTTAACTCAAGCAATTCTACAAAAGTAAAATAAATATGAGTTTCACAATAGTTATAACCTTTTAATTTTAGTTTATCACGTAAAAATAAATGTACATAAGATTGATAAAGAAGTATGTAAAAACAAAAACAAACCATTGTTCTTATGATTTTGTCCGGTTAATCTAGTTAGAAATCGTATGTTGTTGGTATAAATTATCGAATATAAAAGTATGGTTACCATGCAATATTAGACACTACGCTACTCATTGCAAACATATATCCTAACCAAAGTTAAGATGTACTGGATATACCAAAAAATCCTTAACCTCTTAGCTGGATAAGGATACCAAATGACAAAAAAATATAGTGTGGATAATACAATCAAATAACAAGGAGTGACATATTCTAGTTGACATGATTTGGAGGCCATTGGTTGCCTAACGGTTGGATGTATGTATTTAGCTTTTTATTTAAAATTTTAAAACGGTAAAGATTTTGGTGTAAAGACTAGTGACTTAAAAAAAAATAAACTATATTTGACTGTCTTTAGATCCATTAAACTTGATTGGTTAAATAAGTTTGAACATTATAAGGTCTTTTTAAAGTCCCCTTTCAGTCAATCCTAAAAGTAGATAAGTATGAGCGAACAATTTGATATGTTATATAACTCACGTGAATAACGAGCTGTAACGGTTTCGTGGTAATAATTGGGTGATTGGAGACATAGAGATGGTCATGTGAGTTTTAATACCACGTGATGAATGGAGCCATGGGCCATTTTGTCCATGAGGTGCTTTTATAATTCACATGCCACGAACTATATCCATCTCTATATTATCATATTTGAGTATTTCTTTCGGTGCTCTTCTTTCTTTCTTAAGGGTATGTTAGAAATGCAAAAAAGATGTGTTAGAAATGCAAAAATATCAACACTGATTGTTTGGTGTACATTTCTAACTAATCAAAGCTTCTATCCCTCGTGACGCACGAGTTGGTTAACAAAGAAAGTAGTTAACAATATTGAATGAATATAAAAAAATCAATGTTCATATAAAGAGTATTTATATAAACACAAAATCCCACACATAAATCTTCATTTCCATTTCTCACACTCAAAGGTTATATTTCTGATCTCTTCCTTTTTACTCCTTTTTTTTTTCTTATACAAAATCGATATATTTTTACTAGTTTTTATTTATTTTAGAGAATTTCTTTATAGGAAAATGAAACTATGAAACTATGAGAACATGATAATATTGTTTAAAGTAATGTTCTAGTGAAAGGTTCCACTTAGATTAGTTTCATCATCATGAAAGTGCTTGAGTAGTGTCTTTTCATGGCTCTTCTGCTTTGGTTTTCCGTATACAGTTTCTAAAATGGTTACGATCGAAAACTATAGGTTAAGAAGGAAAAATGGCGAAGAAGTTGGAAGCCCAAGGTGGTCGCGGAGGAGACGTTTGGGACGATGGTGGTGCTTACGAAAACGTCAAGAAAGTGTATGTTGGTCAAGGTGATTCTGGTGTGGTTTACGTCAAGTTTGATTATGAGAAAGACGGCAAAATCGTATCACGCGAACATGGGAAGATGACACTACTTGGAACAGAAGAGGTAAACATTTTGTTGTTGTTGTTGTTGTCAAAGAGAGGTTTGTTAACACTAATTGATCATTTTTTTCTTTTGCTAGTTTGTGCTTGATCCAGAAGACTACATCACATATGTGAAGGTTTACTACGAGAAACTTTTCGGGTCACCAATAGAGATCATCACAGCTCTTGTATTCAAGACATTCAAGGGCAAAACTTCTCATCCATTTGGACTAACCTCTGGAGAAGAAGCTGAGCTAGGAGGCGGCAAAATCGTTGGATTTCATGGAACTTCAAGCGATCTGATCCATTCTTTAGGAGCTTATATAATTCCGTCAACCACGCCGGTGACTCCGCCTGGTCCAACCAAACTGGAAGCTCAAGGTGGACGTGGAGGAGATGTATGGGACGATGGTGGTGCTTACGACAATGTAAAGAAAGTTTATGTCGGACAAGGTGAATCTGGTGTGGTTTATGTCAAGTTTGATTACGAGAAAGATGGTAAGATTGTATCAGTTGAACATGGGAAGCAGACACTACTTGGAACAGAGGAGGTACATAAATGTTTCTGTTCTTGAAACTGCTCAAAAGGGTACTTTTTTCTTCTAATGATGAGTTTTTTGCAGTTTGAGATTGATCCAGAAGACTACATCACATCTGTGAAAGTTTACTACGAGAAACTTTTCGGGTCACCAGTAGAGATCATCACAGCTCTTGTATTCAAGACGTTCAAGGGCAAAACTTCTCAACCATTTGGACTAACCTCTGGGGAAGAAGCTGAGCTAGGAGGCGGCAAAATCGTTGGATTTCATGGCACTTCAAGCGATCTGATCCATTCTTTAGGAGCTTATATTGTTCCTTCGTCCACACCATTGACTCCTTCCAATACTATTCCAGCACAAGGCGGAGATGGTGGAGTTGCTTGGGATGATGGTGTTCACGACGGTGTCAAGAAGATATATGTTGGACAAGGTGACTCTAGTGTGACCTATTTCAAGGCTGACTATGAAAAGACATCAAAGCTTGTACTTGGAAGTGATCACGGGAAAAAGTCATTGCTTGGGGCAGAGGAGGTTTTTTTCTTGATATCTTCTTCAAGTCTTGTCTTTCTTTAAAGTTATTTTACAACCTGAAGTCTTGAATTTTGAATTTGGTTGCAAAATGTGCAGTTTTTGCTTGGGCCAGATGAATATATCATAGCTGTGTCGGGCTACTATGACAAGATTTATGGTGTAGATTCGCCGGTAATCACCTCGCTTAAGTTCAAGACAAACAAGAGAACATCTTTCCCGTATGGACTCGAGGGAGGAACTGAATTCGTGTTGGAGAAGAAAGACCACAAAATCGTTGGTTTCTATGGACAAGCTGGTGACTATCTTTACAAACTTGGAGTCAATGTTGCCCCCATAGCTAACTGATGTGGAACCTATCTGATATCCGGGGAGTTCAAATAAAGATTATGTTGTGAGTTTATGAAGTTGTGTTGTCTGCTGTTGTATTTTGTTTGTCTCAAGAGTAATGTTATGTTTGTTGTTGCTTCGACTCTACTCTAAATAAAAGAGGTTTCTTCATTGTGATTTAAAAACCCTTTCGTTTATTATATAATTCAAGGAACTAGGGTAATACTTTGAAGTTGAACAGGCTTCTTTTATTAAATTGGATCATAAAAATCCATCAAAGACAGAACAACAACACAAAGAGAAGACTTGAAATATAGAAGCAGTAAACAAACAGAAACAACAAAAGTAGAATCAGCTTATTCAAAGTTTGTAAAACATCATCAAAAGATAGTTAAGATCTCCATGATCAGTTGGTGATGGGAAGGACATGGACTCCAAATTTGTGAAGCAGATCACCGGCTCTTCCATGGAAGCCAACGATCTTGTGACCTTCCTTTTTGAGTACGAAGGATGTGCCAGCTTCCAGTCCAAAGGGACCAGATGTTCGCTTATTAGTCTTGAATCTGAGCATAGTTATAACTGAACTATCGCTCCCAAAAATTGTATCGTAGGTGCCTTCAACTGCCGTAATGTATTCACTTGGATAGTCAAGCTCCAACTGGATTAATGGACCACAAAACATAACAAAACTGAAATTAGTTAAGAAGAAAAAACAAAACCCATACCGGGTTTAAAAAGAAAGCAAAAACTAATTAAGTGTACCTCTTCAAATCCAAGCAGTGTGGTTTTTCCATGTTCATTTCCTACTACAACTTGAGCTCCTTTGTCATACACAAACTTGACCACTCCTATACCATCTTGGGCTTGTCCTACAGACACTTTTTTTACACCATCGAAAGCACCATCATCCCATAGAGTTCCTCCCTCACTACCAGATCCTTCTAGCTTTTGGGATGGCGTTGCAGGAGTCAAAGGGATGGTGCCTAATGGAGCTAAATAAGCTCCAATAGCATTAATAGCCTCACCAGCTCGTCCATGAAACCCGGTAATCTTGTAACCTTCCTCCTTGAATACAAACTTTGTGCTACCTTCAAGCCCAAACGGTCCAGCTGTTTTGTTTTTCTTTGTCTTGAAAATAAGCATCGTCACTACAGCACTATCAGTCCCAAAGATTTGGTCGTAGGTTCCTTCTACGGATGTTATGTAATCATCTGAGTCAAGCTCAAACTGCATAGAGGAGTGTATAATGAGAATACTAAAACTTGTTGAAAGGCAAAACCAAAATCTGATTCTTTAAGTGTACGCACCTCTTCGAATCCGAGCAATGTGCTTTTTCCATGTTCATTTCCCAAAACGACCTGAGAACCATTCATATATTCAAACTTGACAGCTCCTACACCATCTTGGCCTTGTCCTACGTAAACCTTTTTAACATTGTCGTGAGAACCATCGTCCCATACAGCTCCTGTTTCACCACCCTTTGCTTCCAGCTTCTTGCCAGTGCCAGTACCAGTGCCAGTGCCTGTGCCAGTTCCTGTTCCAGTTCCAGTGCCGGTGCCAGTACCAGTACCAGTGCCAGTGCTAGTTCCTGTTCCAGTGCCAGTGCCAGTGCCGGTGCCAGTGCCGGTGCCAGTGCCGGTGCCAGTGCCGGTGCCAGTGCCGGTGCCAGTGCCGGTTTTGGAGGGTACGGGAGCATAGTGAACGTCGATGGAGTTGAGAACATTGCCACTGGCGCCAAAGAAACCAGCGATCTGTTTACCGGTGGCCTCCGGAGCAGAGATCTGGAAACCGGATTTGTTACCGTAAGGTCCAAAAGTTCTCTTGTTTGTAGTGAAAGTCAACGCTGTTATAACATCTTGCGTGCTCAACGTTTTGCCGTAAGCAGAAAGGGACGTTATGTACTCGTCCGAATCCAAAGTGAACTGATTATATATATATGAAATTAAAGTTAACAGCAAATTACACATGTCAAAAAACTGTAGGAATAGTGATCTTTGTTCGTTTTTCTACTACTAACCTCGGCAGATTTGGGCCCAACGGAGCCGCGAAGCTGGGATTGAAGAGCGGTGGCTCCGTCGTACGTGACCTGGATTGAGTAAATGATGTCATCGAACGTAAGCTGCACTTTCTTCACTTTTGCGTGCGATCCATCGTCCCAGTTAGACATCGTTCCTTACAATTCTATGATCGTATTAAGCCAAAAATTAGTATTTTCTTTTGTTTCATTTTTCTCGACCATTTTTTATGGTTAGTACTACGAAATTAATCAACAGGTAAGTATAAATCAAAATTAATACCAAACCGGTTCTAGTTCTAACTCATGTGTTTTAAAGTCGGTCAACTATCTATGCTACAGTTAATGATAACACTCTCGAGCATTGTGCGATCAAAAGTCAACTTGATCAACAAAAAAAAGATAAAGATTATGAAACAATCGAGATAGGAAGAGATTAATTGATTGATCGATTTTTTAGAAAGCAGATAGGTACATGCATAGTATATGAAAAGAGAGAGATAGAAAGCAATAACCTGTTTGTAGAGAGTATGAATGTGATGATGATGATTATGACGACGAAGAGTAGATGCGAGGAAGAGAGGCTAATGGTGGGATCTATATATCGAGCTTAGTTATTATTTAATTTGAAGATATAATAATACTAGGCACAACGTGGCCAATATAAAATTATTCTTGTTGGTCCCACAAGTATGTAAAGACACACTCATATCCTTACCAAATCAGTAATTGCTTTCTTGTAACTTTCCTATACCAATGAAAAAATGTACACTAATATGGAGTATACTATAATGGAAAAAAAAAAAAAAAAAAGATATTTATTTTTCTAATTGTTCATCTATAACTTATCTAATTAAGATTGGTGGAATATGTTTTATAATAATCAAAAATTCATTATACTCTTAATTATAAATAAAGATGAAATAATAAAATTATAAATTTTAACTATATTTCATATTCTAAACTTCTTATTCATATAGAGTTTTTCATTAAAAAAATAAAAATAAAAATATATTATACAACCTATCAAAATAAAAATAAAAAATTTTAAAACATATTTTTCTCTTCTTCCTTGTCGATGCCTTTTTAAATATTAATGAATGAAAATCTAAAAAAAGTTATCTAGAGTATAATTTTGGACAAAACATTTATATAAAACCGACTACACCTATTTTAAAATAAATACAATATATATTTTAAAAAAATATATCTTTAAATTTATGTTTTATATGTTACAAAATAAAGTTATAACTTATAATAGTTTAAATAAAGTTTAAAAGACGGTTTATTAATATTGTAACGTTGGATACATTTAAACCCATTTTTTTACATTGATTTGAAAATATGACATATATATATTTGTTTTATTTTTATTTCTTACATACATAATATATATTTTGAAGAATATTTCATATACAAAATATTTTGTTTAAATATATATGTTTTTGTAATATATATTTATTTTAAAAGGGTGTAGTAAATTCAAAAATGTTAAAAAAATATATTGGATTTACATAAAATAGATTTACTTTCCTTATTTGTAGATTCGGTTACTAGTTTTAAGGAAATCTAATTTTGTAAAATATTGAGTAAATCGTAGAATACGTATTATTAACTTTGGAATACATATTCTAAATTTCGTAGAACATAGAGAATTTACAGAATACGAGTTCCAAATTTTGTAGAACATGTATTCTAAAATTTGAGAACAAATATTTGCTCTAATTTTTTCAGAACATGTACAATGCGTAGAAAGACATATTCTAAAGGTTTTAGAACAGACAAAAAAATTAGAAAACGAATTCTACATTTTTCAGAAGATCTAAAAACCTATTTATATGCGACCAAATCAAAAAAATATTTTCACTATATCTTTTTTAAATATGTCTATCAACATGTTTTTGTGGTTTTTTCCTTTTAAAATTGTCAAAATCTTGATATAGAGGTAGATTTGTCAAAAATGACAATTTAGAAATTAAGGTGTATATAGACAAAACTTTTTTTAGAACTCTTTTATTTCCAATTGTCCTTGTTATAATTAGATTGGATAAACAAAAGCTCGTTTATCTACAAGACAATTTGCCAAATACTAAAAATGCTTTGAAAAAAGGGAAATATCAAAGTTTCAAAAAAGTAGACAAAAATACCCCTTAATTTTCCAAAAACAATTCGGATGTTTCATAAGTATATAACATGTTATATACTTCTATATTTAGTAATATACATCATGCTACGGTTTATTATTATTATTATATCTGCTTCATAGCGAACTTATTTATTGTTGTGTATCTAATATCGTGAAGCAATTATTATATAAAGCATATCAAGTATATTTTTAACATTGAGAGAGCGAACAATGAGTAGTGAAGATGGTGACGGATGGAATTGAATTTCAATGATCTATCATTTCATTAATTATTTCACAAATTGATCGTGCATCGCATGGCTATATAAAACTATACAGAGTTCGCTGTCACATGTTATTTTATTTCCAATCAATCCTTACCGTATATTTTTTTATATATATTATAGTCTTGTGTAATTTATGAGCAACTTGAGTTTTAGTTTTAAATTCAATATTTTTGAAGTTTTCTCTTTTTGTATAGTCGTGATCTTGTTGGACTTTTAAATGGTTATTTTAAATTATTGATTTAAAAAATATATTTGGAATCTTCTTAATTTTTCAAGATATACAAACGCTCTCTTTAGTCTTATAGCAAGGCATGAAATTTATATAAAAGAAATGCGACTCGTGGGTCTCGTGGCCTTTTTATTTATTGGGATAACAATAATGATGATTTTTTTACACTTAAATACATTATCACACTTTGAGCACGTCGAGTCTAAACTCGTGGGACGTTTGTGGATCAGGTCTCCTTACGCGGCTGAATTAAAAAAAATTAATATGGTAAACTCAATTATTAGAATATGGAAAAATCCGAAATTAAGATTGTAAACTCAATTAAAAATGAGAAAAATCCTAGATTAATATTACATGGGCCGGATTGGAAAGCCTGCCAAATCACTAAAAGTCAGGACGGAACCTATCACATGCCGCTGGATTTGTCAAAACTGAAACCAAATTATCCATTCCATGATGCCAACATAAAACATTGGTATTTACCTATTTCACACAAAAAAAAGAGGGTAAAATAATCCTAGACAAGCATAACCCAATAAATAATCCAAACATATGTGATAACTGAACATGCGATAAGACGTAAACTCGTTATATATTGGTTTGACTCCTAACAGGAACAAAGTCACATGCGCATAGAAGAAACCGGATTTAGGTTGAGATTAGGCGAATGAGGAGGTGAAGGCCTCGGGGAGACCACCAAAGGAAAACCAGACATTTCACCGGAGAAAAGAAAACCCACTCATGAGGTCGAAAGAGCACCGGGAAACTCCGTAGCACGCGGGAAAGAACCAAGAGAGAGAGAAGGGATTATATATTAGTTGTTGGTCCGAAGATATGAGTCGTTGGAGGAACCTTAGGTTGCGAATGGCTGGGGCAGACAAATCCGTTGGTGGACTAGACCGATTTTTGTTTACTATTCACAGATTTTAGTTCACTGTATTGCGGACCACATAAAATAGGATAAATCCGTTGTAGACTAACTGCGGATCACTTTTATCTTTGGTCCGCAGTAAATTGTGTCTGTCTCCAAACTAAAACGGTTTAGTCCACTAATAGTTCTAAGGTTATCATTCAAAGTCTTATTGATAAGAAAACGTCATTTAATAAACGGGCTAGGGAGAGAACTAGGGAGAACATAAAGTTTTTTATTTTATTTTATTTGGATTAGTTATTTTATTGTTGTTTAGAAACATGATATCTAATAATTTGAAGAAATTAAGTAACGATAGATTTATACGCCTAAACAAAAGTATATAGAGACAATATTGAAGTTACCGATATCATCATCATATGGGTTGCACGTAATATATTTACGAAAATCCAATTTAGTAAGACACTAAACAAACTTGCAGTGACTTTTATCATATCATATGGAGCGTTGTTCACAATGGCAATTAATGTGCAATTAGTATGGATCGAATCCACTACCTTTATTAAAATCGATAACATATAACATTATGGACTGACCAATATCACAAAAGAGAAATGCTTTAAAAACATAAACTAACGGAACCATTATGGGTGTATGAACTTATTAAAGAGACCACAATTAACAAATTCAAAGGAGTCGATGTCATGTGATCAGTTGGCGATTGGCATGACATGGACTCCAAACTGATGAAGCAACCCGCTGACTTTTCCATGGAACCCGACGATCTTCTGGCCCTCCTCTTTGAGTGAGAAGGCTGTGCCAGCTTCAAGTCCAAAGGGAGAAGACGTTTGCTTATTAGTCTTGAACTTAAGCATAGTTATGACTACGCCATCACTCCCAAAGATTTTATCGTAGGTGCCTTCAACTGCAGTGATGTATTCACTCGGATAATCGAGCTCAAACTGCAAATAAAGGAACCTTAATTAAATAAATCAATATGTTCATTGCTAATTGTTTTTTTTTTCTATAATATAGAACATATTTTGATAGAAAATGAAAACTAAGTACCTCCTCAAATCCGAGTAAAGTAGGCTTTCCATGTTCACCTCCTACAATATCCTGAGCGCCTTTGTCGTACACAAACTTAACGACTGATATACCATCTTGGGCTTGTCCTACGTACACTTTCTTAACACCATCGTAAGCACCATCGTCCCATGCAGTTCCTTCATCACCACCAATTCCTAATAGTTTCTTGGGAGGCGTCGTCACAGGAGTTGTGTTTGTAGCAAAATACGCTCCAAGAGCATGTAGAACTTCGCCAGCGCGTCCATGGAACCCAATAAGTTTTCCTCCGTTTTTGTCCTTGAGTAAAACCTTCTTTTCGGTTTCCAATCCATAGGGTGGAGAGGTTTTCCCCTTGAATGTATAAAAGGTAAGAGATGTGATGATCTCAGAGTCTTGGCCATATACTTTATCGTGGGTCACCTGCACTGCTACGATGTAGTCGTCTGCATCAACCTCAAACTACAACAATAGAAAGACACCTCTTGTGAGTTCAGTTGAGATATTGTAATGGATTATCTCAATCTAAACCGTATTAGGCGTGAATTGGTCTAGTCTTATCTGGTGATCATTTTTCAAAGCTTAAAAACTGATCAGACCCAAATTTTAACAAGGCTAAAATGGGTTGGTCCTTAGTATCAAGTGTTAAGTAATTTGAAGAATTAATAATGCAAAGTTAAGAAAACTAATAACGAGTGGAAGCAAATAATGATACATACCGTTTCGAATCCAAGAAGTGTTTTCTTTCCATGTTCACCTCCTTCAACCTCCTGTGAACCCTTCTTGTACACGATGTTGATAGACGACACACCATCTTGGCCTTGCCCTACATGCACCTTTCTAACATCATCGTGTACACCATCGTCCCATGAAGCTCCTCCGGTACCTCCCCCTGCTTCTTGCTTAATAGCAGGGGTCAAAGGAGTACTGGAGGTTATTAATGGAGCGAAGTAAGCTCCGAGAGAGTGGACATAATCTCCGGCAAACCCATGAAAGCCAATGATCTTCTTGTCTTTAACTTGGAGAGTAAATGGAGTACCATCTTCGTATCCAATGACATCAGAAGTCTTCTTGTTGGATTTGAACTTTAGCCCTAGAATGAGACCTTCAGGATTATACCAACCTTCTACAGAAACTAGATGCTCCTCTGGATGGTTAATCACAAACTGTAGAGGTCAATATCAAAATGTCAATAATTCAAAATTAAGGAACCTATAGATATCTATATAATGAAAAGAAGACCAATGGACAAGGAAAAAAGTATAGGAACCGGATCAGATGCAATACTACGGCCCTTGACACCGCGAAGAGGGGCTTCTTCGGTTTTTCCGTTCTTAACATAGTCGAACTTAACATATTGTATGCCGTTCCCGCCACCTGCGGCCTGAATCTTGGTCACAGCATCGTGTTCCGATCCATCGTCCCATTGGTTGCCTCCTTTTCCTCCTTGTGCTTCAACTTTTTGGGTCATCTTTACGAATATTACCTGTAATTACTAGCACGACTAGTTTTTTAACCAAATTGTACAAAACTATTATCAGACGAGAGAGTAAGAGTTGACCTGAGAAGAGAGGGGATGAGTTAATGATGGATGCATCATTACGAAGAACTTCATGTGTATTTATTGATCTCATTGAGTTTGGGAGTAATTAATTCATAGGAGTTGATTTGTTTTATTATATAATCTCGTGATCCACGAGTCTTGGAAAAAAATATATACTAGTATTGTTTTGAATATGAAGCAAATGAGTTGAATTTGAGTAGTTGATATTAATGATCTGATAGTCGTAGACTCGTAGTACATTACAAAAAATACATATTTTTCTGCGTAATGAACGGATACAACAAAATTAGTAATTTAGTAAACTAATAAAACAAGTAGTTTCAGTTTAATTATTTATTCATTCATAATTATTTATTCAAAATTAGTAATTTAGTTGAGGTTACAAAAAACAAGTAGTTTCAGTTTAATTATTTATTCATTCATAACGACTTTATCAATGATGATAATTTTGTCGTTGAGATTGGTTGAATATATTTGAAAGATGATAGTTTTTTATATCAAAGTGTAGACAATGTCAAAACAACAAAAATGAATAATAATATGATTTCATTTATTCTAATTTCTAAATATATTTTGATGCCTTTATTAAAAAAGGATTACTAAGTTTTCACTTTTACTAAAAAGATTGTAAACATTATGTTATATGTGATGCTGAGTATGAATATATGGGCTTTCTCCTTACGTGGAAGTAATATAGATCGAATCAACCACCTTTATTAAAGCCAATCACATATAACAACAATAAACACATAACACCTTCAATAAAAACACTTAAAACATAAACAAACATAGCCAGAAAAAGTATAAAACTTATTCAAGATATATATCACAAGTGACAAATTGGTGGAATAGAAGAGAAATATGTGATGATCAGTTGACTGGAAGGACATGGACCCCAAACTGATGAAGCAGCTCATTGACTTTTCCATGGAATCCGACGATCTTGTAACCTTCCTCTTTGAGCTCGAAGGCTGTGCCAGCTTCAATTCCAAAGGGCGTAGACGTTTGCTTATTAGTCTTGAACCTAAGCATATTTATGACTACGGCCTCACTACCAAAGATCTTATCGTATGTGCCTTCAACTGCGGTGATGTATTCACTTGGATAGTCAAGTTCGAACTGCATTTATTGGAAAAAAGAAGTGAATATTTTAAAATATTCTACATCGAGAATGGAGATAATTCAACACTAATATATATAAAAGATATGAGTTTTCCACTTATGACCTATTGATTATAAGTTGGAAGTCAACTATATCTCACATGATATAAGAACCCCAATAAAAGGTATATAACCGATTTCGTCCGAGATGAAATAGCCAAAAGAGTCATCGTATCGCGGGGTGTGTTAGATTTACATTGGACCAAAACAGTCACTATCTCAAAGGAACGCGTTAGAATATCTCACATGGAAAGTGGAGATAACTCAACACTTGTATATAGAGGATATGAAACTCTCCACTCAGCTTCGAACACTGAATACAAGTTGATGAAAACAAATCTGTTTCATTTGTAACATGAATGAGAACGTGGATTCCCTCCACACCCAAGGATTTTTTGTGCAAAATATTCATAATTTTTTAAGTAAAATATTTTCACATTCAACCAAAGATAAAGAAAGAAAGCATTAATACCTCTTCAAATCCAAGTAGAGTATCATTTCCATGTTCATCTCCTACAATATCCTTAGCGCCCTTGTCGTACACAAACTTTACGGCTGATATACCATCTTGGGCTTGCCCTACATACACTTTCTTAACACCATCGTAAGCACCATCATCCCATGCAGTTCCTTCATCACCACCAACTGCTGGTAGTTTCTTTGCAGGTTTCAAAGGAGTTGTGGTTGTAGTGAAATACGCTCCAAGAGCATATATGGTTTCGCCAGCACGTCCATGAAACCCAACAAGTTTGCCACCATTGTTTCCCTTGAGTACAAACTTCTTTTCGGTATCCAATCCATAGGGTGGTGAGGTTTTTCCCTTGAATGTATTGAAGGTAATAGATGTGATTATGTCGGATTCATGGCCAAATATTTTGTCGTAGGTCACCTTCACTGCTACGATGTAGTCGTCTGCATCGACCTCAAACTGCAACAATAGAAAGGTACCTCTCTTGAGTAGGGATGTTGTAATGGATTAACTAAGTCTATATTGTATTAAGTCTATATTGTATTAGGCGTAATTTGGTCTAATCCTAATTGGTTGTTTTCATTCTTAAGATTAGGTTTTGCTTAGTCTTTGTGTTTTTGTAAATCATTCTACGTTTAGCTATAAAATATAATTAAACAAATGGATGCGTATGACGGGTTTGGTCTGACATGCACCTGATCAGTTTGGTCCTAGCTAGATAGACCGGACCAGACCTATCCCTAAATAAACATGGCTTAAATGGATTGGTCCGTGAGCTTTTATCACGTCATAACGTACAACCCTAGTATTGAGTGTTAAGTAGTTTGAAGAACACACATTGCACATTTAAGCAAAATAAAGACAAGAATGGATCGACGCAAACATTTTTACTTACCGTTTCGATTCCAATTAGTGACTTCTTTCCATGTTCACCTCCCACAACCTCCTGTGAACCCTTCTCGTACACAACGTTGATAAACGACACACCATCTTGGCCTTGCCCTACATGCACCTTTTTAACGCCGTCGTAAACACCATCATCCCATACATCTCCTCCCATACCTCCTTGTGCTTCCACCTTTTGAGCCATCTTTTGCTTTCTTTTGATTAGTCCTTCGTATTACCCTGTAATTACGAACACAAATTGTTCATAACAAATTTTTTACAAAAGTATTATCAAATGAGAGAATGAGAGTTAACCTGATAAGAGATAGATAGAGAGAGTTTCGTGATCCATTAACGAAGAATTGCATGGGTATTTATTGATGACTTCATGGAATATAGGCTAGTAATAAATTAGTACAAGATGTCGTATAATCTTGTGACCCACGATTCATTAAAATATTAAATTGTTGTGTATATTAAGCAAATGAGTTGAATTATATAAACTGCGGGCATCAGAATTCGAAGCACGAAAAACTTCTAATGACTGATTTTATATAAAATATAATGAGGTTACATATTTATTTCGTTTTGCCAAAGGAAGTTTATATTTTAAATTGTGTTTTCGGATTGTACCATTATATAAAATATAATTCTATTTACATTACTTAAATTTCAAATTTATATAATTATTTAAAAGCACTTAAAAAAACTGACAGCAAAAATTAATTATATCGACTAACCAAAAAACAAAAAAATAGAAGGTTTTGAAATTGGAGTCTCTCGTACACCATTGCGTGCGTGAATGTAGCCGAGAAAGTTTTGAGCCTAAGTATCTCGTTGTCTCGTGCTCGTGAATAGCGGTATTTATTCATATTGGGGTTATAAAAATGGATAAGCAATACTGATTCAATATACTTCTATAAAACTTTAAAGTTGACGTGTACGTCGACCCAAAACTCGTCGACGTGCTGTGTTTTTCAAGATCTAGGTTGCCAAGATTTAGTTTTCTTATAAAAATCGGCTAGAGGCAATAAAAAAAAAACTTAAAACCCATTTCTTTACAAAACATGAATTTGCAAACAAAAAACAAAACTATCCCTAGAGGTAATCTTATTATTCTACCCTACTCTTGTAATAAACTTCTCAATAGACTAGACTATTGATGAAAAGTAGAATATAAAGACAAAACTGTGAAGAGAATAAGCAAGAGATGATAAGAAAAGTATATCAAGACATTACTTTGATGTTTCTGGTCTTGATGTAATATTGATACTTACAAAATATTTACGAAGATGTATTTGAGCTGAAAAAAACAAAATTTGCATTCTATGTTTTATCTATTGAGGTGTTAGTTTAAGTACTGGCAAGGAGAATTCGTATCATGTGGATACTTAACATATAATACCCTAAAGGGAAAAGTAAAAATAAATTGAAAGAAATGAAGTAAATAGATGTTGAAAGAGATTTGTACCGGGCGGTACGCCTCGCAGAAACCTATCCACTATAGTATAAACATATGTTTGTCAAAAGCTAACCAAACTAATTATTTGTTTTTAAGTCCATAGACAGACTTTCTGCGGATGAACGGTTGCGGGATCCGTGTTACTCAATTTTTACATAAAGTTTTTTCACTCATTATTTTTTTGTAATTTTACCATTTAGATAGATACAGATCAATCAAATGAAAATGAAATTAAAAATAATATGCATAATTATTTTGTAAAATTTTTACAGTCATTGCGTAAAACTTCCAAAATGTTAAGGTAAATTTAAACTTGTCGTCGCGACGACTTCAATTTGATATATTGTTTATCAAAAGTAATTTTACGAATTTGACAATTACAACGACAAGTTTTTACTTCAAGAATACTTATGCATTTTTTTTTAAGATAAAAGATAAAGTTACAGAAAATAGTAATTTTATTTTTATTTCATTTTTTAAATTTAAAAACCTCCTTTAATTAACTGTAGTTAAACAAAAATCATATTTTTCACCGATCAAATGACAAAAACCTGAGCATAGTTTGTAAATTTGCGTGATTTTGCCCCTTATTGACATCTCTGTGAATAAACCTTTCTTTGTAATTTTACAAATTGGATTACAAGCCAATCGAAAACAAAACATCACGTTCATATCACATAACCAGAGTTCCAACCAGAAACATCATAGGTAGAACAGCTTATTCAAAGGTCAACGGAGACATAAAGAGACTCCAAATGACATATTTAGAAGACAGATTTAAGAGATCTGATATTTTATTAAACAGGATCCAAAAGAAAGGTGTCATAATCATATCAGTTGGTAATGGGGACGACATGGGCTCCAAGCTGATGAAGCACCTCATTGGCTTTTCCATAGAACCCAACAAACTTGTGGCCTTCCTCTTTGAGTACGAATGGTATGCCAGCTTCAAGCCCAAAGGGATTAGATGTTCGCTTATTAGTCTTGAACCTAAGCATGGTAATAATCCCAGAGTCACTTCCAAAGATTGTATCGCAGGTGCCCTCCACCGCCGTGATGTATTCACTTGGGTAATCAATGTCAAACTACAAAAAATCCAAAAAAATAATAATGTAATATTGGTCGATAGAAACTGATCTGACTTTACGACGATAGAGAAAATATAACTACTATAAAAGAACACGTAAAAATAAGCTTGTGTCCCGTCTAAGAAAGTATACAAGTAAATGGGCTTGACATGGACTGGGCCGTTTAGGCTGCATTTTAATGGGTTTAACCGCGAGTAGATGAGCTGGCTGTTTAGTCCATGAACTTCATTAGAAAAATGCGATATACAGGTAAGTACCTCTTCGAATCCGAGTAGAGTCGTCTTTCCACGTTCATCTCCAACAACCACTTGAGAACCATTGGCATACTCAAACTTAACCGCTGACACACCATCTTGGCCTTGACCTACATACACCTTCTTAACACCATGGTGAACACCATCGTCCCATGCAGTTCCTTCATTACTACCAAGTGCAGGGAGTTTTTTAGCAGAAGTCAACGGGGTTGAACTAGTCAACGGAGCAAAGTAAGCCCCAAGAGAATTAAGATTGTCTCCGGCAAACCCATGAAAGCCAATGATCTTCTTGTCTTGAACTTGGAGAGTGAATGGAGTACCATCATCGTATCCAATGACATCAGAAGTCTTCTTGTTGGATTTGAACTTAAGCCCTTGAATAAGACCTTCAGGGTTATACCAACCTTCTACCGAAACCAAGTACTCCTCTGGATGGGTGATCATAAACTGTAGAGATCAAGATCAAAATGTCAAAAACTTCCAAAAAAAAAAACTATAAATATATATATATAATGAAAAATATCAATGAGAAAGGAAAAAAGGGTTTAGAAACCGGATCAGCTGCGATAACACGGCCTTTGACACCGCGAAGAGGAGCTTCTTCGGTTTGTCCGTTCTTAACATAGTTGAACTTAACATACTGAATGCCGTTCCCGCCTGCTGCGGCCTGGATCTTGGTCACAGCATCGTGTTCAGATCCATCGTCCCATTGGTTGCCTCCTTTCCCTCCCTGTGCTTCCACCTTTTGAGCCATCTTCTTTGATTTTTATTAATCTTATGCAAAAACATATTATTAAGTACGTACAACTACATATTAACCAAAGTTTACAAAACTATTATTATATATATCACAAGAGATAGAGAGGATAAGAGAGCTGACCTTCGAGGAGAGAGTAAACGGTGATCCGTGATCTATTCAAGTGAATTGTATGTGAATTTATTGACCTCTTGGAATAAGCCAAGATATTTTACCAAAAAATAATTTAAATAATATTCAAGATATTTATTGATCTCTTAGATCCGCATATAGGCCATTAATTTAATAAATACCACAATTCTAAATAATATTAACTTATAATATCGTGATCCACGAGGAATATTAAAATAATTTATCAAAAAAACGCTATAAAATATTCTCGTACTTTATATTTTTGGCCAACTCATATACTTATATTATTTTTCAAAAATATTGTTTTTATGTTTGGGAAAAGCAGTACCTTTTTCTTTATTTTGGTCACAACCTAGATAAAGTGTTACGCAGGGTGTTATTTTGAGAAAGACGAACAGCTATATTAATGGGTCCAAGAAAATTTTAAGTTGTAATTTATACGTTGATATTTTAGTTTAAATTATGGAAAATAGAATTAGCATCAAAACCAAAAGGGGAAAATAAAAATTAGAAGAGATGGAAACAACTGCCTTTTATTGGAATGGAGCACAAGCACAAAGAAAAACAACATTACAAGAGTCAAGAGATAACACTTAAAACACTTATCCAAGTTAAGCATTAAGACACCTTAAAATAACAAATTTAGAAGATAGATCTGATCACTTATTGGTACATGGATTCAAAGATAAAGATCTCCATGATCAGTTGGAGATGGGAAGGACATGGGCTCCAAATTTGTGAAGCAGATCACTGGCTCTTCCATGGAAGCCAACGATCTTGTGGCCCTCCTCTTTGAGTGAGAAGGCTGTGCCAGCTTCAAGTCCAAAGGGAACAGACGTTTGCTTATTAGTCTTAAACTTAAGCATTGTTATGATTGCGCCATCACTCCCAAATATTTTATCATAAGTGCCTTCAACCTCCGTGATGTATTCACTTGGATAGTCAAGTTGGAACTGCAAACCAAATAAAACAATTGATTACATTCTGATAGAAACAGCTATGTTTATTTTTTTGTAATACGAAAAGGAATTTGGATTCTCCGACCCAATGATATATATATATACAAATACAGTAAAAAAAAAAAAAGCATTATACCTCTTCGAATCCGAGTAGAGTACTCTTTCCATGTTCATCTCCTACGATTTCCTCAGGGCCTTTATCGTAAACAAACTTAACGGCTGAGATACCATCTTGGGCTTGTCCTACGTACACCTTCTTAACACCATCGTAAGCACCATCATCCCATAGAGTTCCAAGATCACTACCAAGGGCCGGTAACGCCTTGGCAGGAGTCAACGGGGTTGAAGTCAACGGAGCAAAGTAAGCCCCAAGAGAATGAAGATTGTCTCCGGCAAAACCATGAAAGCCAATGATCTTCTTGTCTTGAACTTGGAGAGTGAATGGAGTACCATCATCGTATCCAATGACATCAGAAGTCTTCTTGTTGGATTTGAACTTAAGCCCTAGAACGAGACCGTCAGGGCTATACCAACCTTCTACAGAAACTAGATGTTCCTCTGGGTGGTTAATCACAAACTGTGCATAGATCAAGATCAAAATGTCAAAAACTTCAACATAAAATAATAAATATTTATTTAACAAAAAGCAAGAACAATAAATATATATAGAAAAGAAGAAGATTTATGGGCAAAGAAAAGGTTGAGGTACCGGATCAGCTGCGATAACACGGCCTTTGATACCGTGAAGAGGAGCTTCTTTGGTTTGTCCGTTCTTGACATAATCGAACTGAACGTATTGAATTCCGATTCCACCTGCTCCGACCTGAATCTTAGTCACGGCATCGTGTTCGGATCCATCGTCCCATTGGTTGCCTCCTTTTCCTCCTTGTGCTTCCACCTTTTGAGCCATCTTTTTCTTGCTGATCAATCTTAAGAGTTACTATAATTGTAAAAACAAATTGTTAATCAACTATTAACCAATTTTTGCATATAGAGAGGAAAAGAGAGATGACCTTCAAAAGGGAGTACTAGATGGTGATCGCTGCTATGAGCTATTCAAATGAATTGTATGTGTATTTATAATGACATCTTAGAATGTATCCACATATAGAGTATCAATCAATGAGTATTATTCGAAATAGTAATTTATAATATCGTTATCCACGAGGCATGTTTAAAAATCAAATTACCGAAAATTCGCATGTTCAAGTATTCATATAACTTCTCAACTAATCCGTCTATTCGTTTTAATGTTTGTGGTGGGGCATGAAACGATGGCAGCGAGCTTATTAAAAATTTCGTTATGTCAATTATATTATGCACGAATAATTATATTAAAGGGTTCACGTTGCAATTTTATAAGTTAGAATTGTGGAATCAGTGACCTCCTTATCAGAAGTCTAATTGGTTGACGAATGGTAATTATTGTATGAATAATGAACATGTTTAAAGAGCCTCAAACTATATAAGACAGTAAAATAATTGAATAGAACCAAACAGTAGTTATATAAATATAAAACAATTTATGTATCGTGCAATCTAGAAACAAGAACCGGATCATATGGATCTAGCCATCTCTAGTGTAAGCAATATTGAAATTATAATTAATATCTAGATGAATACTCCAAAAAAAACCTTTTGCCCGGAGGGGGGGGGGGGGGGGGGGGTGTTCAATGTCAAAATTAGTTTTAGAAAAAAAATCTTAAGAAAGTTAACGAAGCCTTCTTCGATTCGAAATTACTTTTTAAAATTACAACTGATTGATAAAATATTCTTAATTTTGCTAACCATATTTCTAAAACAAATTCTGTTTTAATGGAAAAAAGATTACTATGGTATTTCTTACAATGTTACTAGTATTAATCTAATTGGATAGAACCTTAATATGATTCATAATTTTTGAAAATAGGTTAACGTATAGTTATAATAATTAATAATTGCGGATGCGAAACAATAATACTCTAGCTGTATTGTTAACAATATTTATTTATTTTTCTATAAATATATCAACAGCTAGGATATGTAGGTTAGTGGTTTACGTTATGTATAGCATATTATTGACAAAACAATACCAGTGATAGTACATTGCAATCATCTTCTCACTATGACATCATGCATAGTAATCCTAATAATTTAATTAAGAGTAAACAAGAAATATTGAGATATGTAAATCTTTCAAGATGGCAACAGCCAACGATAAGCTTTTGGCAAATTTAAACAAATCTTTCAATATTAAACTACACCATAATACAATACTTTATTCCTGTGAGAGATCAAAACAATGAGCATCACTCAAACTCGGTTTCATTGAATAAAAACAGATATGGACAGACAACAAAACAAGTCAATCATGATATACTTAAAACATATTTAATTTTTATCGTATCCGGTCTTTGTTCTACGTTAGTGTGTCTTGAATTTTCCGTTATCCTCGTTCTTGATCGTCTCTCCAATAAGACCACAGTCACTTTTCTCACACAGTTGTAAATGAACACCATCGTCGAATGCATCTCCATTGTTTCTACCACAAGCTTCCAATTTCTGTGACATCACAATTTGTAAGATCTTAAGCATTTTTGACACGTTTTTACGTTCAAACTAGTGATCGATGAGTACAACCTTTTTTTACTTCTTGACGACAAAAAGGAACAAAGCTTGTGTGAAAAATCAAAGATATTTGTTTTTGTGTTCTAGAGATTTGATAGAAAACAAAGAAGTCAGATATATGAAAAACAAAGATTGCAAGATTGAAAAATGATCAGAATAAATTCGTAAATTTTATGAATCAAGATTTTAATTACAATGTAAGAGAAAAGAGGAAGGATAGAGACAATGTCATGTCTCTGTTTTATATCAGCAACCAAGAGAAATCCCTTTCCCTCTCTTACGGACAGAAACAACGGTTCTTCTCTCTTGTAAAGATTGTAGTGTACCCTGTGGTCAGAAGAGCAAACTAAAGAAATAAGTTAACCTTTGACAGAAAAAAACAAATTAACAGAAAAAAAAGAGTTAACAGTTCAAAAATCTTTCTAGAAAGATGGATGGTCCATTTAAAATATTCTTAAGAAAATTTAACACATTTCACTAATTGAGGCAAAGATACTCTTTTCAATGGTTTGATATGTATATATATCTATATATATTTTTTTTTTCGGTGAATATAATTTTAAGATTCATATGAAAAAGAAAAAAAGAAAAAACCTTTCGTACCCTGCCACACTCCACATCCCCGCATAGGCGATTTCCCTCGCGAATAATGTATCAGATGGGCCTCACTTGTGAAACATGGGCCTCACATTTTACTACATAAACACAACACAACCAACAAAATTAAATACACACACCGTGTTACTATAATCCATAATTTAGATTGTAGGTTGAGTAAAAATAGATAGTTTTCATTGTAAAGAAACACCAAATTCAAATTTAATCCTCTGTCATCGAAGTATTGCATAAAACAAGTATCAAATCTCGTGATTATGACAGATAATTAGGCGCAGATCGAGACTTTTTCAACACAAACGATCAAAGAGGCAGACCACTTCATCACGAGAAACACACAGAACAAACCAACAAAACAAGACATAGTTAAAAGAGAGTAGCTAGAAGCTGAGGAGTAACAAGCATACAAGGCTTTTTAATTTTATTACAGGAAGATAAAAAAAAAAGCTCTCAAAGCCTCCACCGATACGATATCATTTGTGTAAAATCGACCACAAACGGCAACAAAAAGAAAACCAAAGGCCCATGCATGATATTTGGATCTCAAGAAAACGTTATTTAGTAAACTCGAGAACATAGCACAAAAACCTCCTCTGTTCTAAGAAGTGACATCTCCCCATGAACAACTCCAGCTACAAGCTCCTTGCCAGTAGCATACTCAAACTTGGCAAAGGACACACCGGAGTCACCATCTTCATAGAAACCATCATCCACCCGGAGCTGGTACCGGAACAATGGATGGCGCCAGAGCAAAATGTGCCCTGAGAGCATCGATGGGATCACTGTATCTTCCAAGGAATCCTACAAGTACAAAATCTGTTTCCGCAAAAACAAATTCCGTACCATTCACGTTTCCAAATGTAGAAGTTTCGCCTTTGATGTTTTGAAGGTTAGCGATGTGACAAATCCACTGATGTAACATGTTCATTTGGATAATCCAAAGCACAAATTGCAAAAAAGAAACTCATCATAATTCTGAAGAAAACTCAATACTCAAAAAAAAATTCGAGCTTTGAACTTTCTAAAGATTACCTATTTCGGTTATTGTTTCCTCTTGCCGTGAGAATGTGGTATCGATGTGCTTCCTTTAACGTTTGGGATGCCAAGACGTTAGCTAAGAATTATTTCAACAATCGATGTGGGATATCTTATAGATTTGTCCATATGTGCATGGGTGAGAAATCGCCGAAAATAAACAATCTAAGCTCAACATTTCGGATATACACTACCCTTTGGCCAAAAAGGCAAATGCCCAAGACCACCAAAAATAAAACAAAATTAAAGGCAAAAAAAAAGCTTATCTATTTAGTTAGTTAGATATAAAATATATTTTTTAATAAAAAAATTATAGTGGAAATTATATTTTTAACTTGCCTTTTATCTAAAGGAGATTTTCTTAACTTGAAAACACATTATTTAGTAATATATAATAATATGTAAAAATATATATTAAAAACAAGTAATATTATTAGAAAACATATAAAAACAAAGAAAATATATTTTTTGATATTTTTTTAATTATTAGTTTTTGTTACTAATATTATATTTTGATGCAATATTATGATTATTTTAAAAAATATTACATATCCACATTTTTTAACTTGTCCTAGGCTTCCACAAATTTAAACCAGCACTGACCACAACATAAAAAAAGTAATAGATTTCTACCTCAAAACTAAATAACAAGATCCCTAAAACCTTATAAATTAGCTAAGAATTATCCCATATATCGATTTGAGATAATCTTATAATCTAATATCCCTTTTCAATCTTCAAGATATAGATGGGAAATGATCCAACGGGAACGACCCAAACATAACATCTAGAAAATACCACAATATAATAATGGACCATTCATAACATGCCGCGTAAAATGTGAAAACCTTTTTTGTTGGAAAGTGTTCGTTGGACCAGTTGTATATTCATATACAATATTTAGAATAATTAGTTTCCAACTCAGCAGGAGCATCATGTATCGACGTGGATATTTTATATTTATAAGACATTTCTATAGGGTGGGGAATACGTGATTGACCTACCAACACGTTAAAATTAAGACAGTGTGGTATTAGGCATGTAACGAGAGCTCCAATTTTTTATGATGTGGGCCTCCACACAATCAATACAGTATTATTTATAATTTTTGGAATTCCACAAAATCAGATGGGTGGGTCTGGTTCGTTCTAGAGGGTTAGAAATAATAATAGGATAATTCTATAATTGAAGGTTCCAACTTCCAACATAATCTTTTGATTTGTTTTTATGAACCGGCAGTTGAATATTGATCCTTGTAGACCTCTCTTTATCTCCTCCTCAACTACCCTTGATCATTAGCGCTACGATTAGTGTATACAATTAATTTTATTTATGAATCATATGAACCATGCATGCATCTAGTAAAACGCAAGTTCTCGACACATTTGCCCTTATTCATTTCATTCTAAGCTATGACTCTCCCTTCTTGGTTTGGACTTTTTTTATTTCACGGTTTTCAACAAAATAAACAATTTATTGGATAAAACACGAAACATACATGCACAATCACAAGCTGACGAAGGTTCATATGGTATCATTCACACGACCCTTTCTTATTGCATGACACACACACAGACAATCACAAACGGTCATCATCAAACCGCGTTTAAAGCGTTTAATTAAGCAGATTCAATCCCGTAAAAAAAGAGATCATCAAACCGGTCATTGGTTTGGAGTTTTTTTATCTCACGTTTTTCAACAAAATAAACAATTTATTAAATAAAACACGAAACATACATACACAATCACAAGCTGACGAAGGTTCATATGGTATCACTCACACGACCCTTTCTTATTGCATGACACACACACACACAATCACAAACGGTCATCATCAAACCGCGTTTAAAGCGTTTAATTAAGCAGATTCAATCCCGTAAAAAAAGAGATCATCAAACCGGTCATTGGTTTGGAGTTTTTTTATCTCACGTTTTTCAACAAAATAAACAATTTATTAAATAAAACACGAAACATACATACACAATCACAAGCTGACGAAGGTTCATATGGTATCACTCACACGACCCTTTCTTATTGCATGACACACACACACAATCACAAACGGTCATCATCAAACCGCGTTTAATTAAGCAGATTCAATCCCGTAAAAAAAGAGATCATCAAACCGGTCATTGGTTGGAGCTTTCCCACCATGCATCACAAGTCCTTTCTTACCATCAATGGTCCCAGTCGTGGACGCGGACCATCCTCTGCTGCCCGGAGTCTCTTCCTCTTCACCAAACTTATCCAGCCTCTCCCATTTTAACGTCTCTGTATCCAAAGCAAAAGTCCCATCGGTCAATTGACCCGGACCCACGTGAGCTAGTGGGTCCATCGCAATCTCACCTCCAAACATCAGAATGTGTTTCCCAACAGCTGCACTAGCGAATACACTCCTTTCGGAAGGCCTCTCACCAAATGTTTCCACTTGTGTCCACTTGTCTTGAACAGGATCATAGTAATGAACATCATCTACTTCACATCCGTTAAATCCATACACAACCCATACCTTCCCTTGCACCACTTCGAGCCCTGCTCCTCCTTTACCGCTAAAGGAATCTCCTTGAGTCGAACACTGCACCCACTTCTTATCAACGTTGTTGTAAGCGTCTATTGTATTGAGCCGCGCCGTAGCACTCACTCCACCGAAAACGTAAACGTTGTTTTCATCGGCTGCCATCGAGTGGAAACTACGAGGGGTGGGTCCTTCTTCGACCGGAGTTACCAGTTTCCACTCGTTCTTGGTCGTGTCAAATGAGTAGAAACCGTTATATTTCCGTGAAGCGTCTCGGCCTCCAAATACATAGAGGGATGATCCTACTGACACCATACGTACACCTAAGCAAGAGAGGTGCGGAACGTCTCCGGTGGCTGGAGATATGGACCAAGTCCGGGTCTCGATGTCAAAGACGTAAAGTTGTTTGTCAATAGGCTGATTTGGTGTGAACTCGCCACCAAAGGCGTAAATCTTGTTACCTACCTGTGCTATGCCATGCGAGCATCTAAGCCCGCGACATTCTCCTTTTTGTTCCACCTTATAATTAATTAATAAAAATTGTTATTTATTAAGTAAAATATTTAGATTATGATTAGTGAATTAGCTTCCATAATGGTGAGATAAAAATAATGAAAATACAAATGTAAACTGTCATTATCTAGACTTGAGTTTTTTTTTTTTTTTTTTTTTTAATCCTTCATACTCTTTTTCCCCGTACGTGATTTAGTGATTTTGAGGTGGTAACAATCAAAACCTTAAACGTTGTTGTAACAATGAATAATAATAATAATAAAAAAGCACTTTTAGATCTAAGAGATTAGTACCTTAATCGTTGACCAAAAAAAAAAATTAGTACCTTTATCCACTTTCCAAGCAGTTTCGGAGCGGAAGGCGAAGAAACATAGGCCCCGAGGGAGTGTAGAACGTCGGTCGAACGTCCATGGAACCCAACGATTTTTCCACCGTGTAGCACAAACTTAGTCCCAGGTCTTCTTTCGATAGGCTTAGAGGTTTTGCCTTTATAAGTCTTGAATGAAAGAAACGTGATCATATCTGTGGTCATATCTTTAACTTTCTCACGGTAACCTTCCACGTATACGATGTAGTCATCAACATCAATCTCAAACTGCAAAGAGATAACAAAAAAAATGTCATTGCGGAAACTGATCAACAAAAGACCCTCTTTACCAATCTCAACATAGATATATATATATATTTTAGTACCTCATCAACTCCTAGCACAGTCTTCTTTCCATGTTCATCTCCAGCAACCACTTGAGATCCATTGACGTACTCAAACTTAACGAATGCTATACCATATTGGCCTTGCCCTACATATACCTTTCTAACATTGTCGTAAACACCATCATCCCATACATCTCCAATCTCACCACCCTTTGCTGCCAGCTTCTGAGCCATCTCTTTTGCTTGCGTTTGATAAATCTTACGAGATAGTACCTGTAATTACAAATGTAACCAGATCCTCCTATACAAACTATAATCATATAAGAGAGAGGGAGAGAGATTACCTGAGAAGAAAGTATAATAGTTGGTGCAGTGATCTGCTTTGGCAATTGCATGGATATTTATTGACCAATAAAAGATACAGGGGACGTATTTCGTTTCATATTTTATTGTCTCGTGGTTCACGAGTATTTTAATGATTGAAGGAATGGATGATGGAAGTAAGTACACGTCGACGATACTATAGTTGATAGAGAGATTTTCAGACGATACTGTCGATACACATACTTTTGAATAATAGAGATATGCCTAATTTATTTTTTAACACATTAATTTTTATATTTTAAAGCACCACATCATCTTTTTTATCTTTCGCATCATAATTTAACATCTTATCCCATCATTTTTATTTCATATTTTTATGTTTATGATTTTGTAATTACATATTATTAATGACTATTATCGATTTTTAAAAAAGTTTTCTTTAGTTATCTTATATACTAATTAAAAAATATTGCAAGTAATAAATACGTGAAATATAAATAGTCATTATTAAAACAAATACAATAAAAATTAAAAAAAAAAAACTTGAAATGTTATATAGTAAACTAATAAATACACTACATAACTAATAAAACACACAACTTAATTAGTACAAAAAGCTCGTAACTTAATTGGAGTTAGTTGGAAAATTGATTTTGAAAATAATAAATGTTGGGATTTGGTAGATAACAGGATAATTAAAAAAACTTTGGGTGTTAAAATAATTATTGTTGGGATCTATTTCAATAAATACAAAAATTTATTAGATGCTAATTAAAAAAGGATAGTAAAATGATACTGATTTTTTTTTGTTGTTGTTCAAATCAAATAAAACAAGTAGTTATTTATAGAATATAAAAAATAATGAATTGTTGTATGAAAATTATAAAAATAAAATATAATTAACTATAAACTAATTTATCTTAAATAATTAGGATAAAAACATATATAAAAATTTTCAGCGACTAGTGAAAACATAACACATATCACAATTTATTTATTATTATACAATATTCGTTTTTCGACCAATATGTATGCTTTACGTGTTAAGAGAAAACCCTATCTTAAAAGACCACGGTTTACCAAATCATTTTTTTTTAATTTTTCAACGGTCCATTGTAATTGTTCAACAGTTGAATTTTTTTTTCCAACTATACACCATTATAATTAGTCTTATTTAAAATTTTCAACAGCCCACTGTAAATGTTCTAACATCTGAATTTTTCTTCAACTAAAAATTACTCACATTAGTTAGTTAAAAATTATACAAAAAATCAAAGAATTTAGAAAATCATTCATATAGACACGAAATGAGTAAAATTTTTGAATAAAAGTATACTAAAATATTAGATTGATAGTTATAAAGTTTTCCGACAAAATCTTAATTACACAGTGACAGTGGCATGATCCTCTTTTCCCATCCCCCATTGGTCATTAACTGCAAATCATACTTTTTCACCATTTATCAACCCACTTGTGACTGTATGTTCAGTTTATCTTTAGAAACTCAAAAGCAAGAAATCTATATATATATATCGATTTGAGATAATCTTATAATCTAATATCCCTTTTCAATCTTATAATATCCCTTTTCAATCTTCAAGATATAGATGGGAAATGATCCAACGGGGTCGACCCAAACCTCACATCTAGAAAATACCACAATATAAAAATGGACCAACATGTCGCGTAAAATGTGAAAACCTTTTTTTATTGGAAAGTGTACGTTAGACCAGTCATATATTCATATACAATATTAAGAATAAGTAGTTAACAATAGAGTAAAAGATTATTATATCATCTATCGACGTGGATATTTTATATTATAAGACACTTCTATAGGGTGGGGAATACCTGATTGACCTACCAACACGTTAAAATTAAGACAGTGTGGTATTGGGCATGTAATGAGAGCTCCAATTTTTTATGATGTGGGCATCCACACAATCAAATACTCCACAAAATCAGATTGGTGGGTCTGCGTCGTTCTAGAAATAATAATAGGATAATTCTATAATTGAAGGTTCCAACTTCCAATATAATCTTTTGATTTGTTTTTATGAACCGGCAGTTGAATATTGATCCTTGTAGACCTCTCTTTATCTCCTTCTCGACTACCCTTGATCATTAGCGCTACGATTTGTGTATACAATTAATTTTATTTATGAATCATATGAACCATGCATGCGACTAGTAAAACGCAAGTTTTCGACACATTTGTCCTTATTCATTTCATTCTAAGCTATGACTCCCCCTTCTTGGTTTGGAGTTTTTTTATCTCACGTTTTTCAACAAAATAAACAATTTATTTAATAAAACACGAAACATACATACACAATCACAAGCTGACGAAGGTTCATATGGTATCACTCACACGACCCTTTCTTATTGCATGACACACACACACAATCACAAACGGTCNAGAAGAAGAAGAAGAAGAAGAAGAAGAAGAAGAAGAAGAAGAAGAAGAAGAAGAAGAAGAAGAAGAAGAAGAAGAAGAAGAAGAAGAAGAAGAAGAAGAAGAAGAAGAAGAAGAAGAAGAAGAAGAAGAAGAAGAAGAAGAAGAAGAAGAAGAAGAAGAAGAAGAAGAAGAAGAAGAAGAAGAAGAAGAAGAAGAAGAAGAAGAAGAAGAAGAAGAAGAAGAAGAAGAAGAAGAAGAAGAAGAAGAAGAAGAAGAAGAAGAAGAAGAAGAAGAAGAAGAAGAAGAAGAAGAAGAAGAAGAAGAAGAAGAAGAAGAAGAAGAAGAAGAAGAAGAAGAAGAAGAAGAAGAAGAAGAAGAAGAAGAAGAAGAAGAAGAAGAAGAAGAAGAAGAAGAAGAAGAAGAAGAAGAAGAAGAAGAAGAAGAAGAAGAAGAAGAAGAAGAAGAAGAAGAAGAAGAAGAAGAAGAAGAAGAAGAAGAAGAAGAAGAAGAAGAAGAAGAAGAAGAAGAAGAAGAAGAAGAAGAAGAAGAAGAAGAAGAAGAAGAAGAAGAAGAAGAAGAAGAAGAAGAAGAAGAAGAAGAAGAAGAAGAAGAAGAAGAAGAAGAAGAAGAAGAAGAAGAAGAAGAAGAAGAAGAAGAAGAAGAAGAAGAAGAAGAAGAAGAAGAAGAAGAAGAAGAAGAAGAAGAAGAAGAAGAAGAAGAAGAAGAAGAAGAAGAAGAAGAAGACACGTGTGTTTTAAAGATCGATTCTTAAAACTCTTAATTAGGAACCGTTTCTTAGATTTAATTTTACTGTTTAATTAAATTTAAACAATTTAATCCTAAGAACCTCACTTAAAAAACTGCAATAAACATGGTCTAAGAACCTCACTTAAGAAACTGCAATAAACATGGTCTTAGAGCTTTTGTAACGGTGGGTATCAAGAGTATCTAATCAATATTATAGTAATATTTTCAATCAGATTTATTTAAATATTAATGTTTAAACAAAAATTAAAAGTTTAACCAATCATGACAAGACACAATATCTAAGATTTGGTGTTATTTAAATATTGAGGTTCTCAAACTCTGGGGTTCGTAGTTGAATATTATCTCTCCTTTTTTTTCTTTTTTTTCTTTATTTTTTTATTATTTATTTTTTTAGATACTAGCTTAAAAACTGCCGTTGGATGCTCTAAGAAGAATGAAGGATAAAAACTCAAATATATTACTACCTTTATCCACTTCCCAAGCAATTTGGGAGCGGAAGGCGAAGAAACAAAGGCCCCGAGGGAGTGTAGAACGTCGGTCGAACGTCCATGAAACCCAACGATTTTTCCACCGTGTAGCACAAACTTAGTCCCAGGTCTTCTTTCGATGGGCTTAGAGGTTTTACCTTTATAAGTCTTGAATGAAAGAAACGTGATAATTTCTGTGGTCATCTCGTTAACTTTCTCACGGTAACCTTCCACATATACGATGCAGTCATCAACATCAATCTCAAACTGCAAAGAAAAAACCCAAAAACAAAATTTCATTGCGGAAACTAATCAGCGTAAGACCCTCTTTATCAATCTCAACATATATATATATATATATCTGTTTAAGTACCTCATCAACTCCTAGCATAGTCTTCTTTCCATGTTCATCTCCAACAACCACTTGAGAACCATTGACATATTCAAACTTGACGAATGCTATACCATCTTTGCCTTGCTGATGTGCTCAAATTTTAATCCCAAACTAGTACCCCAAGTGCAAGGCAATCGAAGTAGTAGACTAGGTATCGATCCACATTGACTTAGAACTAACACACTATGTATACGAGAAACTTCTTAAGCTAAGACGATATGATTTGTTGTTTTAACGTGATTAAACTAATAAGAGCTAATACTAACAATTGAAATGCAAATTAACAATTAAAGGCAATGACTAAACATAAAGCAATAACAATATGCAAGGTAACAAAACTAGAATTAAAATGACACAAGCAAAGAAAATCAATTAAGGATGACGGTTTTAGATTTTAAAGAGCGTTTATGAAATCCGTTGGGATGGCTGGGTTTAAAACTCAAATGGGTTTATTCAAGTGTAAAATCTGTCTAAACCAAAGAAAACCGATTCAAACCGATTGATTATAACTGATTTGGAATTTTTCAAAAACATTGATTCTATCGTCCTCTATATCGGTCGATTGACCGATAGAAACAACATTCGAGATTTCAGAATGAAGATCCGTTCTTATCGGTCAGCCTGTATCGTTGATTGACCGATAAAATCATGTCTGAAAACCCGAATTTCGAAAACTCCTTGCCTTATCGGTTGGTCTGTATCGGTCAGTGACCGATAAAATTCATGTCTGTGAGTCTTCGACTAGACTTGAATTCTTCCTTTTTATCGGTCCCTTTTTATCGTTGACTGACCGATAAAACTCATTTTTCCTCTTTTCTTCACTTTCTTGTTTGTTTGAGACCGATCCTAAGTCCTTAAAACCAAATATCACACACAACACACATGGAAAGAGATGAATTCACACATATATACATTTATTTACAAAGGATACCATGGGATTGCCTCCAAGTGCGCTCGTTTACGTCTCGAGCTCGACGTCGTCTTCTTCTTTCAACGTTGGGGGTCGGAGAGTGGAACATTTTCCACTTCCTCATCAACAGATTTGCCAAGTAAGGCTTACACGTTGCCATTGACGGTGAACTCTCCCCTGACTATCCCATAACACAATTGCTCCATATGGTTTTACCTCCTTGATTAGAAAGTGTCGACCATCGTGATCTCAATTTCCCGGGAAACAGCTTCAAACCGGGAATTGAATAGAAGAACTTGGTCACCAACTTTGAATGATCTCGGGGATTATTCTCTTATCGTGCCACGCTTTTGCCCTTTCCTTGTAGATCTTTCGAATTTTCATAGGCCTCATTGCGATTTCGTCTAGCTCGCAAAGCTGAATCAAGCGCTTCTCCGACGTGTTTTGATATCAAGTTCATCACACTCGTGGCCCAGATGGCCTTGTATTCGAGCTCTACGGTAAGTGACATGACTTCCATAGACAAGGTTGAATGGAGTGGTACCAATCGGCGTTTTGAATGCCGTTCGGTACGCCACAATGCTCATCAAGTTTTTACTCAATCTTTTCTTGTTTTGCTCACGGTCTTTTCCAATATTGCTTTTATTTCTCGGTTGAAACCTCGACTTGTCCGCTAGTTTGAGGATGATAAGGAGTAGCAACCTTATGCTTAACACCATGCCTTTTAAGCAAGCTTTCGAACACTTTGTTGATGAAGTGGCTTCCCCCATCGCTTATTACAATCCTTGGCACCCAAACTCGGAAAAGATTATCGTTTAAACAGCTTAAGAACGACCTTGGCATCATTGGTTGTGCTTGCTATCGCTTCCACCATTTAGAGACGTAGTCGACTCCACTAAGATGTATTGGTTCCCGTAAGACGACGGGAATGGTCCCATGAAGTCAATTCCCACACCATCGAAAATTTCGACTTCTAAGATGAAATTTTGAGGCATTTCATTTCTTTTGCTTATGTTGCCCTTCCTTTGGCAAGCATCACAACATTGAAACATAAGCATGTGCATCCTTAAACATCGAGGGCCACCAAAATCCAGCTTGCAAAATTTTTGTAACAGTTTTGAAAGCTGCAAAGTGTCCTCCATACTCAGAACTATGGCAATGATGCAAAATTCCTCTCGTTTCTTCTTCGGATACACTCCGATAAATACCATCCTTACACCTCTTGTAGAGGTAAGGCTCATCCAATAGTAGCTCAACACATCTCTAAAGAATTTCTTTCTCTCGTACCCAACGAGATTTGGTGGCTCTTTCTCGCAAGCCAAGTAGTTAACAAAATCAACATACCAAGGGAAGCTTTCCTCAATCTTTTCAATTGCAAAAATCTCTCTATCATCATATCTTCAAACTTAAGGGCCTTGATGAAGTTAATTGTTCTTCGGCAAGAATCGTCTATTGGAATCCCTTCCTCGATTCTCAATCTCGACAAGTGATCCGCTACACCGTTTTCTATTCCTTTCTTATCCTTGATCTCGAGATCAAACTCTTGTAGCAACAGAATCCACCTCAACAACCTCGGTTTCGCATCTTTCTTCGCACAAGAGATGCCTTAAAGCTGAATGATCCGTGTACACAATGCTTTAGACCCAACCAAGTAGGATCTAAACTTCTCAAAGGCAAACACAACAGCGAGGAGTTCCTTCTCGGTTGTCGCGTACTTTACTTGTGCTTCGTCAAGAGTTCGACTAGCATAGTAAATTACGTGAACCTTTTTCTCTTTTCTTTGCCCAAGGACGCTCCTACAGCGAAGTCGCTAGCATCGCACATTATTTCAAATGGGATATCCCAGTCCGGAGGCTGCACTATCGGGGCACTCACTAGAGCTCCTTTCAATTTCAGAAAAGCTTCATGACACTCTTATTGAAAACAAATGGTGTCTCTTTGCACAACAGCCTAGTGAGCGGTCTCGCTATTTTCGAGAAATCTTTTATGAACCGGCGATAAAAACCAGCATGTCCAAGGAAGCTCCTTATACCCTTAACTGTTGTTGGTGGTTCAATACTCAGCATGACTCCAATTTTAGCCTTATCGACCTCAATTCCCTGATTCGAAATCCGATGACCCAACACAATAACCCTCTCGGACCATGAAGTGGCACTTCTCCCAATTAAGCACAAGGTTAGTGTCTTCGCATCTTTGCAATACCTGCATAGTTAGAAAGACAAACACCAAAAGAGGCCACCATAGACCGAAAAATCGTCCATGAACACTTCCATAACGTTTTCAATAAGATCGAAAATATGACATCATGCATCGTTGAAACGTGGCTGGAGCATTACACAAACCAAAAGGCATACGTCTATATGCAAATGTTCCATAAGGGCATGTGAATGTTGTTTTCTCTTGTCTCTAGGGTGAATCGGAATTTGAAAGAATCCCGAATACCCGTCTAAAAAACAATAGTATGAGTGGGCTGCTAATCTCTCAAGCATTTGGTCAATAAAGGGAACGGAAAATGATCTTTCCTAGTGCAAGAGTTCAGTTACGATAATCAATGCAAACACGATGTCGGTTAGTTCTAGTGGGAATAAGTTCATTTCTTTGATTTGTAATAACCGTTACTCCCCTCTCTTAGGAACTACATGAATAGGTGAAACCCAATTACTATCCGAATTGGATATATAATTCCCGCACAGAAGTTTTAGAATCTCTTCCGTACTACTTCTTTCAAATTCGGGTTTAACCGCCTTTGGTGCTCAACGGAAGTCATTGATTCATCTTCAAGATGAATGCGATGCATGCATAGAGTTTGAGAAATTCCTTTAATGTCATCAAGTGAATAGCCTATAGCTTTTCTAAATTTTTCTCAACTCTTTCAATAGCATAGAAGTTTCATCCTCATTCAGTTCATCATTTATAATAACCGGATATGTCGAATTAGGACCGAGGAAGGCGTACCTTAGCCCTTGAGGCAATGCTTGAGATCGACCTTAGGTGCCTTCAGCTCACTCCACACGTCCTCCTTGGTGTCCTTTATTCCCGTTGTTGGTCTCTTTGCATTTCTCCCAGCTCCAAGTGTTCTGCTTCTTTGTCCAATTTCTCACCCATGTCAAGTAGCTCTTCAAAACGGTCACTCTCTTCTTCGAAGTGTCCCAATTCAGATTTTTCAATGGTCAAGGCTACTTGTAGAGGATCACTCAAACTTAATTCCTTAAATGCTTCCTCCTCTAGGACGTCATTAGTCTCAATCCAAAAGCATTGTCCCTCTATTGTCGTTTTTTTCATGACAGCTTGAATATCAAAGTTCACAACTTGATCTCCCATTGTAAACCGATTCTTCCTTTTCTTACATCAATGAGGGCTCCTGCGGTTGCAAGGAATGGTCTCCCAAGTATGAGAGGATCGGCGGGTTCTTCATCATCTCTAGATCCACAAAGTCAGTGGTACATAGAAATCATCGATTCTTAGAGGAATGTCCTCAAGAATCCAACAGGAAATCGAATGGATCGATCAGCAAGTACCATGAGATTCTCGATGGTCTATACCTTGTGATTCCCAACTTCTTTGAACCGAGAGTGGCATCAGATCACTTGACCCCAAATCACATAGACATTTCGAGAATACACATTCTCCAATGGTACAGCGTGTAGAGTAAAGCTACCCGGATCTCTTCAACTTCTTGGGTAGGGCTTTGTTGGATGATTGCGCCTACATTCGTAAGACACCATGACCATTCCCTCTTCCAACCTCTTTCTCTTGGTAATCAAATCCTTGAAGAACTTGGAGTAGATAGGACTTTGATTTATAACTTCCATCAAAGGTAATGTGATCTTTACCTCATTGACAATCTTCTTAAATTTTCATACTCCTTCTCATACATTTGCTTCTTAAAACGTCCTGGAATGGGAGTTTCGGTTCGTAAGGAGGTGGTTCATAGGTTTTTGAGTAGTCTTCTTCTCAACTACCTTAGGTTCCTCAATCGTTCTTTGCTGCCTTCTTCATGCTCTAGTGCCTCGGTGGGTTCTCTCCGGAGCTTCCACCTCCTCTTTCTCAAGGTCATTGGCAATCACTTTTTCCTTTTCTTCATCCCCCTCAACCTCTTCGCTCACTTCTTGTATCGTTGGTAGCTCTCTACCGCTTCTAAGGATTATGGCTTTGCAATATTCTTTGGGTTTGGTTCACATTTCGGGAAGAGTTCCCGTTGGTCTCTTAGAAGTAGACGCTACTTCCGCTACTTGATTCTCCAATGCCTTAACATGTGAAGTCAATCCCTCGAACTTTGTGTTTAGATCACTGTATAATCCGTCTATCTTGCTGTTCATCTCAGCCATCTTCTTGTTAGACTCAATCTGCCCTTTAGCTGTCCCTCTATGATTGCTGAAGCATAGCTTTCATGTCAAAGTCTTGAGAGGGTTGGGTTGATGAACTTCCTTGTCCTTGGAAGTTTTGTTGTGGACGTTGCTGAAAACCTTGTTGATAGTTGGAGTTGAATTGCGTATTGCCTTGAAAGTTCCCAGAATTTCCTTGAAACCGTTGTTGATTATTGTTGTTTTGACCTCCGTAGTTAGGGACGAAGGGTTTTGGTCTAAAACCTTGGTTTTGAAAGTTCGATTGGAATCCTTGGTTTCGGAAATTTTGTTGAGGAGGGTAGACTTGGTTTTTGGATTCTCCAAATTGGTATTCCGGTAAGAAAGATTCGGATTCCCTTGGTAGTTTTGATTGAAAGTGTTTCCTTGATACCCCAAGTAGTTCACTTCCTCTTGTTGCTCTTCGGTACCTCCTTCTTCACCTCTCTACATGTCTCTTGTTGAAACCCTCCTTGTTCTCCAACAAAACTCACACTCCTTTGAGTGACTTGCATTAACTTATCCAGCTTATCATTAAGCTCCTTGTACTTTTGATCCTCAATCTTAGGATCCCTCAAGGTTCTATCATACTCCCACTATAGCATTGATCGCTTTGGGCAGATTCTCAATCAATAACTCCCCTTGCTCAACAGTCAAATTGGCAAAGCTCCATAGCTTGCCGTATTCAAGGCGATGTGATACTTCTCAAGTAATCCTCGTGAAAGATCCCGAGGAGTGCTTCTTTCGTAACTCTGATGGAGGGCATGATCTAGCATATCCCTTAAATCTCTCCCATGCTTCATATAAGGTCTCATTCGATCCCTGCTTGAAGCTGGCTATGTCTCCTCGAATTTTAGCAGTTTTTTGTTTAGAGAAGAACTTAGACAAGAATCTTCTCTTACATTCCTCCCAAGTGGTGATGGAAGCCGATTCCAAACTCTTCTCCCATTGAGAGGCTTTGTCGCCTAAGAGAAAGGAAAGAGTGTGAGCTTAATACATCTTCCGGTACTCCATTCATTTTCACTGTATCCACACAACAACTCAAACCGATCTAGATGCTCGATAGGATGCTCCATTGGTAGTCCGAAAAATCTGAGTTCTGGACCATGTTGATCAAGCTCGACTTGATTTCGAAGTTGTTGTTTCACCAAGGAGGAGCTCGGATTCCAGTTCTGGCTCCTCTTGTGTTCGGTTGATCGAAGTCTCCAATGGTTTGTTGTGGGTCTAGCTGGATGTACCGGAGGTTTCTGATCTTCAGCATTTCTCACTCCGGCCCCAGGAGGTTCACCATGTGGAGGTTCCATTCCTAACCGTCTGTGCGTGTCAGCTCGTTCTCGTGCTGCTCTTGCGTTTCTTTTCAAGTCTTCGGATGTCTAACACAAGTGGTTGCAGATTTTCTTGCGCTTGACTTCTTGTGTTTCATCACCTATAAGAAAAGAGCACAACATAATTGAACGATTCAGTAACAAAAATAAAAAAATGTCTTAGTCTTAAAAAGAATCCTAAATCTAATGGCTAATTGCTTATGTCCCGGCGAACGGCGCCAAAAACTTGATTGTGCATGAAAATGACAAACTACTTGATAGCGGAGCCTCCCTCGGGCTTATTTCGCACCGTCTCGGTGAGAAAATAAGGATGAGAAAGAAGTCTTAAAAGCATCCTAAAACAATAAAAACAATCCTAAAAGACAAAGAAAAAGAAAAACAGCTACAAGAGGAGGTATTACTTTTTGATTCACGGGTTGGTACTCGTTCCGCCCTCGTCGAACTCGGCTCGGGTCTGGTCTCGTTCGATCTCTTCCTCGATATTCTGCTCCTCACCATCACTCGCATCTCCCTCTGGTTCATCCTCATCGGAAACGTACCCCGGCATTTGTCTCAGCTTCTTCTTAAACCAATCAAGCTTTAGTTTTGTGATCTTGTTGATCTTTTCTTGGACTTTGTAGCATCCAAAGAAGATCTTCTCCCTAGCGGTTTTAGGCTTGATCTGTAGGTAAGGTAGCGTCGGGATCTCCATATCCGAAGGTTTTTGTCTTCTTTTTGGTGGTGGACTTGGAATTGGATCCTCCGCGGTTTCCCCATCTTCTAGTAGCAAATTCGGTTGTCCCACATGGACAAACCAAATGTTGTCGTATTGGTCTAGCGTCGTGAGGTTTGGTTGTGGGAGTTCCATTACACGCGGGTTCTTGTGATGATCAAAGTATTGGTATACATACCTCGTGACCGATCCGGTGTCCTTGAGAAAGCGACAGCGGACTAGGAACTCATGATCAATGTAGAGCTTTCCCGGCTCTCGGTAATGATCGTCCAAATTTATGCCTATATGGATGAAGATTGGTGTAAGCATACCACCAATTGATAGCTGCGGCTCGGAGGTTGATCGTGCCCATGAACGGTATTTCGTCATCTCTTGAGCGAAGATGCATCCCAAGTTGACATTGTCTCCGAGGTAGTTGTCGAACTGGTTCCCGTTATGATCCTTCATGAGCTTTTTGACGCCTTGGAAGAGGAGGCACATCTCGACTTGCCTCACTTGGCTTGTGTCCTTCCTAGCAAAGATCGTTGTTGTCATCAACTTCGCGACGTACCTTATCGCGGGATTACGGATGAGTGACATCTTCGGCGAGATACCTTTTGACTTCCCGGTTGCAATCCCGACCCAAAATTCATCCGAGTTCTTAAACTCGGGAAACTTCACCTCTTCTTTCATCTCGAAGCCATACAACTCGCACAATTCTCGGATGGTTACTCGGTACTGCCTCCCTTCTATCTTGAATGTCAAGTATCCTTCTTCCGGGTGTGGCTTGGTCTTCTTCTTATAGACGAGCTCCACAGTTGAGAGGAACTCTCTTGTCAATCCGGGCCATGTGTATGGTTTGAATGGGGATAGGAACCCGATTCCCATTCGGTCCAGTAAATTCTCGACATCTTCAAGTATTCCCATGGAGCCAAGGACCGTTGCTGACATCCATCTCGTAGGTATAATCTTCATTCGTTTAAGTTCCGCAAAGTCGTTGCGTTCTTTCTCGGTAAGCTCAACCTCAGTCCCTTGTACAAACTCGGGGATTTCTCTATCCCTTCTGCTTGCATTCGATGATGAACTAACAACCCTCTTCCCTTTAGCCTTTTCTGCTCGTGAAAGAGGTTTTGGCCTTGACGATCGAGGAGGTGGTGCCGTTTCATCAATAGTTGTTGTTCTTTTCTTGTTCCTCGGTCTTGTTTCAACCATTGTTCCTACAATATTCATCAAAACATTTTAGGCATCACACTCAAACGAATACACAACAATGGTAATGATCAACTTAGTTCTTCAAGACATTGAACATAATTCTCATTCAAAGTATCGACAAAATCGATTACCAAAGTAACTTTAAGCACAAAATTTTCAAAAATTAAGGGAATTTAGGTATGATATCAACACTCAATCATCACATTTCTCAACTACAAGTAGTTAGAGCCTAATGCCTAAAAGAAATCCCAATTTCCCAAAAAATTTCAAAATTTTCGTTTCTACATGAGTTCTAAGTCCAAAATTTCAAATTTCTTCATCAATTTTGTAATTCTAAACATGATATGAACAAGCAATGCTATACTTATGCCCAGAAACTCAACATCAATCAATTCCAATCAAGATTCGTCTATTTTAACAAGTATTAAGCAATTTTTGATTTTAGTGTTCTTATGGAGAATTTGAGAGATTTAGAGTTTAAAAGTTGTTCATACCTTTGGATATTGATGAAGATTGGACCAACAATTCAGAGGAAGAAACTAAAAGTGATGAATCGAATCTAATCAAAGAGAATCAAGGGTTGGGTTGAGAGAAATCGATTTTGAGAGATGAGGGGTTTTGTTTTTGCGAAGGGGAAGGGGATAAAATCGTGGGTGGTTGGGCTTAACCGGTTGAAATCGAGTGTAAATTGGAGTTTAAACCGAAGCAAACCGAATCAAACCGACGGATTTGAGCAAATTCGATTTTTAGAAAATCTTTGATTTTATCGGTTGGTCTATATCGGTCGACTGCCCGATAAAAACCGATGTCTGTGAGTTTCCAGAATAAAATTCAATTTTATCGGTCAACCTGTATCGGTCGAGTGACCGATAGAAACAAATGTCTGAAAGTCCGAATTTTTGAGTTAAAACTCGTTTTTTTATCGGTTTACTCATATCGGTCGATTGACCGATAAAAACAAATGTCTGAAAACCGATTTTTCGAGAACTCACCTTGGCCTTTATCGGTTGGTCTGTATCGGTCGAGTGACCGATAAAAACTCATTTTTCCTCTTTTCTTCACCTTCTTGCTTGTTAGACCGATCCTAAGTCCTTAAAACCAAATATCACACACAACACACATGAAAAAGAGATGAATTCACACATATATACATTCATTTACAAAGGATACCATGGGATTGCCTCCCAAGTGCGCATCGTTTTACGTCTCGAGCTCGACGTTCTTCTTTGTTCAAACGTTTGGTGGGTCGGAGAGTGGAACGTTCTCCACTTCCTCGATTACTGAGTTCGTCATGTAAGGTTTGACACGTTGCCCATTGACTGTGAAGTCTCCACCTGACTTGTCCCAAAGGACTATAGCCCCATATGGTTTTACCTCTTTGATTAGAAACGGTCCTGACCATCGTGATCTCAATTTTCCGGGAAACAGCTTCAATCGGGAATTGAATAGAAGAACTTGGTCACCAACTTTGAATGATCTCGGGATTATTCTCTTATCGTGCCACGCTTTTGCCCTTTCCTTGTAGATCTTCGAATTTTCATAGGCCTCATTGCGAATTTCTTCTAGCTCGCAAAGTTGAATCAAGCGCTTCTCCGAAGCTGTTTTGATATCAAAGTTCATCAACTTCGTGGCCCAGATGGCCTTGTATTCGAGCTCTACCGGTAAGTGACATGACTTTCCATAGACAAGGTTGAATGGAGTGGTACCAATCGGCGTTTTGAATGCCGTTCGGTATGCCCACAATGCATCATCGAGTTTCTTACTCCAATCTTTTCTTGTTTTGCTCACGGTCTTTTCCAATATTGCTTTTATTTCTCGGTTTGAAACCTCGACTTGTCCGCTAGTTTGAGGATGATAAGGAGTAGCAACCTTATGCTTAACACCATGCCTTTTAAGCAAGCGTTCGAACACTTTGTTGATGAAGTGGCTTCCCCCATCGCTTATTACAATCCTTGGCACCCCAAATCTCGGAAAGATTATCGTTTTAAACAGCTTAAGAACGACCTTGGCATCATTGGTTGTGCTTGCTATTGCTTCCACCCATTTAGAGACATAGTCGACTGCCACTAATATGTATTGGTTCCCGTTAGACGACGGGAATGGTCCCATGAAGTCGATTCCCCATACATCGAAAATTTTGACTTCTAAGATGAAATTTTGAGGCATTTCATTTCTTTTGCTTATGTTTCCCTTCCTTTGGCAAGCATCACATGTTGAAACATAAGCATGTGCATCCTTAAACATCGAGGGCCACCAAAATCCAGCTTGTAAAACTTTTGTAACGGTTTTGAAAGCTGCGAAATGTCCTCCATACTCAGAACTATGGCAATGATGCAAAATTCCTCTCGTTTCTTCTTCGGGAATACACCTCCGATAAATGCCATCCTTACACCTCTTGTAGAGGTAAGGCTCATCCCAATAGTAGCTCAACACATCTCTAAAGAATTTCTTTCTCTCGTACCCAACGAGATTTGGTGGCTCTTTCTCGCAAGCCAAGTAGTTAACAAAATCAACATACCAAGGGAAGCTTTCCTCAATCTTTTCAATTGCAAAAATCTTCTCTATCATCATATCTTCAAACTTAAGGGCCTTGATGAAGTTAATCTGTTCTTCCGGCAAGGAATCGTCTATTGGAATCCCTTCCTCGATTCTCAATCTTGACAAGTGATCCGCTACACCGTTTTCTATTCCTTTCTTATCCTTGATCTCGAGATCAAACTCTTGTAGCAACAGAATCCACCTCAACAACCTCGGTTTCGCATCTTTCTTCGCCAAGAGATGCCTTAAAGCTGAATGATCCGTGTACACAATGACTTTAGACCCAACCAAGTAGGATCTAAACTTCTCAAAGGCAAACACAACAGCGAGGAGTTCCTTCTCGGTTGTCGCGTACTTTACTTGTGCTTCGTCAAGAGTTCGACTAGCATAGTAAATTACGTGAACCTTTTTCTCTTTTCTTTGCCCAAGGACCGCTCCTACAGCGAAGTCGCTAGCATCGCACATTATTTCGAATGGGATATCCCAGTCCGGAGGCTGTACTATAGGGGCACTCACTAGAGCTCCTTTCAACTTCAGAAAAGCTTCATGACACTCTTCATTGAAAACAAATGGTGTCTCTTTGCACAACAGGCTAGTGAGCGGTCTTGCTATTTTCGAGAAATCTTTTATGAACCGGCGATAAAAACCAGCATGCCCAAGGAAGCTCCTTATACCCTTAACTGTTGTTGGTGGTTCAATACTCAACATGACCTCAATTTTAGCCTTATCGACTTCAATCCCCTGATTCGAAATCCGATGACCCAACACAATACCCTCTCGGACCATGAAGTGGCACTTCTCCCAATTAAGCACAAGGTTAGTGTCTTCGCATCTTTGCAGTACCCTGCATAGGTTAGAAAGACAAACACCAAAAGAGCCACCATAGACCGAAAAATCGTCCATGAACACTTCCATCACGTTTTCAATAAGATCAGAAAATATTGACATCATGCATCGTTGAAACGTGGCTGGAGCATTACACAAACCAAAAGGCATACGTCTATATGCAAATGTTCCATAAGGGCATGTGAATGTTGTTTTCTCTTGGTCTCTAGGGTGAATCGGAATTTGAAAGAATCCCGAATACCCGTCTAAAAAACAATAGTATGAGTGGGCTGCTAATCTCTCAAGCATTTGGTCAATAAAGGGTAACGGAAAATGATCTTTCCTAGTGCAAGAGTTTAGCTTACGATAATCAATGCAAACACGATGTCCGGTTACCGTTCTAGTGGGAATAAGTTCATTTCTTTGATTTGTAATAACCGTTACTCCCCCTCTCTTAGGAACTACATGAATAGGTGAAACCCAATTACTATCCGAGATTGGATATATAATTCCCGCATCAAGAAGTTTTAGAATCTCTTTCCGTACTACTTCTTTCAAATTCGGGTTTAACCGCCTTTGGTGCTCAACGGAAGTCATTGATTCATCTTCAAGATGAATGCGATGCATGCATAGAGTTTGAGAAATTCCTTTAATGTCATCAAGTGAATAGCCTATAGCTTTTCTAAATTTTCTCAACTCTTTCAATAGCATAGAAGTTTCATCCTCATTCAGTTCATCATTTATAATAACCGGATATGTCGAATTAGGACCGAGGAAGGCGTACCTTAGCCCTTGAGGCAGTGGCTTGAGATCGACCTTAGGTGCCTTCAGCTCACTCCACACGTCCTCCTTGGTGTCCTTTATCCCGTTGTTGGTCCCTTGCATTTCTCCCAGCTCCAAGTGTTCTGCTTCTTTGTCCAATTTCTCACCCATGTCAAGTAGCTCTTCAAAACGGTCACTCTCTTCTTCGAAGTGTCCCAATTCAGATTTTTCAATGGTCAAGGCTACTTGTAGAGGATCACTCAAACTTAATTCCTTAAATGCTTCCTCCTCTAGGACGTCATTAGTCTCAATCCAAAAGCATTGTCCCTCTATTGTCGGTTTTTTCATGACAGCTTGAATATCAAAGTTCACAACTTGATCTCCCAATTGTAAACCGATTCTTCCTTTTCTTACATCAATGAGGGCTCCTGCGGTTGCAAGGAATGGTCTCCCAAGTATGAGAGGATCGGCGGGTTCTTCATCCATCGATTCTTAGAGGAATGTCCTCAAGAATGCCAACAGGAAATCGAATGGATCGATCAGCAAGTACCAATGAGATTCTCGATGGTCTATACCTTGTGATTCCCAACTTCTTTGATACCGAGAGTGGCATCAGATTCACACTTGACCCCAAATCACATAGACATTTCGAGAATACACATTCTCCAATGGTACACGGTAGAGTAAAGCTACCCGGATCCTTCAACTTCTTGGGTAGGGTTTGTTGGATGATTGCGCTACATTCGTAAGATACCATGACCATTCCCTCTTCCAACCTCTTTCTCTTGGTAATCAAATCCTTGAAGAACTTGGAGTAGATAGGACTTTGATTTATAACTTCCATCAAAGGTAATGTGATCTTTACCTCATTGACAATCTTCTTAAACTTCTCATACTCCTTCTCATACATTTGCTTCTTAAAACGTCCTGGGAATGGGAGTTTTGGTTCGTAAGGAGGTGGCTCATACGGTTTTTGAGCAGTCTTCTTCTCAACTACCTTAGGTTCCTCAATCAGTTCTTTGCTGCCTTCTTCATGTTCTAGTGCCTCGGTGGGTTCCTCCGGAGCTTTCACCTCCTCTTTCTCAAGGTCATTGGCAATTATTTTTTTGTTTTCTCCATTCCCCTCAAACTCTTCGCTCACTTCTTGTATCGTTGGTAGCTCTCTACCGCTTCTAAGGGTTATGGCTTTGCAATATTCTTTTGGGTTTGGTTCACATTTCCCGGGAAGAGTTCCCGTTGGTCTCTTAGAAGTAGAAGCTACTTCCGCTACTTGATTCTCCAATGCCTTAACATGTGAATTCAATCCCTCGAACTTTGAGTTTAGATCACTGTATGATCCGTCTATCTTACTATTCATCTCAGCCATCTTCTTGTTAGACTCAATCTGCCCTTTTGCTTGTCCCTCTATGATTTGTTGAAGCATAGCTTTCATGTCAAAGTCTTGAGAAGGTTGGTTTGATGAACTTCCTTGTCCTTGGAAGTTTTGTTGTGGACGTTGCTGAAAACCTTGTTGATAGTTGGAGTTGAATTGCGTATTGCCTTGAAAGTTCCCAGAATTTCCTTGAAACCTTTGTTGATTATTGTTGCTTTGACCTCCGTAGTTAGGGACGAAGGGTTTTGGTCTAAAACCTTGGTTTTGAAAGTTCGATTGGAATCCTTGGTTTCGGAAATTTTGTTGAGGAGGGTAGACTTGGTTTTGTGGATTCTCCACATTGGTATTCCGGTAAGAAAGATTCGGATTCCCTTGGTAGTTTTGATTGAAAGTGTTTCCTTGATACCCCAAGTAGTTCACTTCCTCTTGTTGCTCTTCGGTACCTCCTTCTTCACCCTCTACATGTCCTTGTTGAAACCCTCCTTGTTCTCCAACAAAACTCACACTCCTTTGAGTGACTTGCATCAACTTATCCAGCTTATCATTAAGCTCTTTGTACTTTTGATCCTCAACCTTAGGATCCCTCAAGGTTCTATCATACTCCCCACTATAGCATTGATCGCTTTGGGCCAGATTCTCAATCAATAACTCCCCTTGCTCAACAGTCAAATTGGCAGAGCTCCCATAGCTTGCCGTATTCAAGGCTATGTGATACTTCTCAAGTAATCCTCGGTGAAAGATCCCGAGGAGTGCTTCTTTCGTAACTCCATGATGAGGGCATGATCTAGCATATCCTTTAAACCTCTCCCATGCTTCATATAAGGTCTCATTCGACCCCTGCTTGAAGCTGGCTATATCCCCTCGTATCTTAGCCGTCTTTTGTTTAGAGAAGAACTTAGACAAGAATCTTCTCTTACACTCCTCCCAAGTGGTGATGGAAGCCGATTCCACACTCTTCTCCCATTGAGAGGCCTTGTCGCCTAGAGAGAAAGGAAAGAGTGTGAGCTTAATCACATCTTCCGGTACTCCATTCATTTTCACTGTATCACACAACAACTCAAACCGATCTAGATGCTCAATCGGATGCTCCATTGGTAGTCCGAAGAACCTCGAGTTTTGGACCATGTTGATCAAACTCGACTTGATTTCGAAGTTCTTGTTCGCACAAGGAGGAGCTCGGATTCCAGTTCTGGCTCCTCTTGTGTTCGGTTGATCGAAATCTCCAATGGTTTGTTGTGGTCTAGCTGGATGTACCGGAGGGTTCTGGTTTCCATCATTTCTTGCTTTGGCCCTAGGAGGTTCACCATGTGGAGGTTCCATTCCTAAGCGTCTTGCGTGTTCAGCTCGTTCTCGAGTTGCTCTTGCGGTTTCTCTTTCAAGTCTTCGGATGTCTAACACAAGTGGTTGCAGATTTTCTTGGCCTTGACTTCTTGTGTTCATACACCTACGAAACAAGAGCAAACAAACTCGAACGATTTAGTAACAAAGTAGAAAAGAAAAATATCTTAGTCTCAAAAAGAAGCTAAAACTTAATGGCTAATTGCTTATGTCCCCGGCAACGGCGCCAAAAACTTGATAGCTCAAATTTTAATCCCAAACTAGTACCCCAAGTGCAAGGCAGTCGAAGTAGTAGACTAGGTATCGATCCACAGGGACATAGAACTAACACACTAAGTATACGAGAAACTTCTTAAGCTAAGACGATATGATTTGTTGTTTTAACGTGATTAAACTAATAAGAGCTAATACTACCAATTGAAATGCAAATTAACAATTAAAAGCAACGACTAGACATAAATCAATAACAATACACAAGGTAACAAAACTAGAATTAAAATGACACAAGCAAAGAAAATCAATTAAGGATGACGGTTTTAGATTTTTACGAAACAATGGATTATGGATGGGATTTCGAATTATGAATGCTTGACAATTTGTATGCAATGAGATGATAATCAATTAAACCTCCTTAGAACATGGAACACTTAACAAGATAAACCCACTCTCATGGCATTTATCACTTCATAAAAACCTATTCTTGCTAAACTCTCATTTGCAGAATTTGGTCTAAATGAGCATTAAACATAAGTCCATTTCGTTCACAATTCACCCTAACATCAGCTTTCGTTGGCTAGGGAAGAAAAGCCAATTTAAGTTTGGTTCCGGCATTTTATCGAACACCTTTCGGGCGATAAATTACCTGAATTCGAGATATGGGTGATCAAACCATACCAAGCATTAAACACACCCTAAATCGAAGGATCTAAGCATATCTCATCTAAACTAAAGCATAACAATCATCAAACATCACAATTCTACCCTACCATAATCCATAATATGACTACTCACTCATGGTGCAAGAACAAGAAAAACTACTCAAGAAACAAGACATAATTAAAGATAAGAGGTAGATGAGTAAAGATTAAGAAGATTTCACAAAGATTCAAGACTTGATATTAGTCATAAAAATCACAAAAGAAGAAAGGTGTTCTTGGGGGAAAAATAAGCGTAGAAGAAAAAAAGAAAGAGTAAAAAAAAATGTCTGCCTATTACAATGATTAGAGGTTAATATAATCCTTAGGAATCGGTTTTAGGTTGACCCGACAGAAAACCCGAGTCAAAACCACAATTTTCGCGAATGTTTAGTTTTATCGGTCACGTATATCGGTCAGGGTGACCGATATAATCCAACCCAGAATCGTCCGTCGCCTTCTGTCTGAAATCTGCAGTTTTATCGGTCCAGTTATATCGGTCATGTGACCGATAAAAACAGACTCCTGTAAGCTCGTCGAGTTTCGTCTTCACCTTGCTTTTTATCGGTCTGGCTGTATCGGTCGAGTGACCGATATTTCTTCACTCCTGAAACATGTCTTCAGCTTCAGTCACCTCCGATTTTCTCGGTCCGTTTTATCGGTCCAGCTGACCGATAAAACTCCTCTCATGCCTCTTTGAGCTTCTTCTTCAGTCTTAGACCTCGTTCTAGCTATCCGTTGGCCGTCTACACTCCTCATAGCTTCAAAACACCTTAAAATGGACAAAAACAACCACACAAGACACATATATACATCCTAGGACCCTAAAATGCAACTTAAAGCTAAATGGGACACTTATGTACAAATATGATGCATAAATGTTAGAAATGCACACAAATCAATCCTAAAAACTAAGGAATAAACACCTAAATCTAGCATATATCACTTGCCCTATATATACTTTTCTAATATCTTCGTAAGCACCATCATCCCATACATCTCCCATCTCACCACCCTTTGCTTCCAGTTTTTTGGCAGCAGGAGTGAACGGAGCAAAGTAAGCACCAAGAGAATGAAGACTGTCTCCGGCAAAGCCATGAAAGCCAACGATCTTCTTGTCTTGAATTTGGAGAGTGAACGGAGTGCCATCTTCGTATCCAATGAGATCAGAAGTCTTTTTGTTGGACTTGAACTTAAACCCTTGAATAAGACCTTCAGGGTTATACCAGCCTTCTACAGAAACTAAGGTCTCCTCGGGATGGTTAATCACAAACTGTAGAGATCAAGATCAAAATGTCAAAAGTTTGAAAATAAAGCTATAGATTAGAAATAACATTTTCTAATCATGCATGCCCTTGACAATATATAACAGTATCAAATCTTGATTCACGTAATATATATAGATAAAAACAACAGGCAGGGAAAGTGACTAGTAACCGGAACAGCTTCAATACTACGGCCTTTTGGCACCGCGGAGAGGGGTTTCTTTCGTTTGTCCGTTCTTAACATAGTCGAACTTAATATATTGAATTCCATTCTCGCCTGCTGCGGCCTGGATCTTGGTCACAGAATCATGCTCCGATCCATCATCCCATTGGTTGCCCCCTTTTCCTCCTTGTGCTTCCACCTTTTGGGCCATCTCTTTTGCTTGCGTTTCTGTCTTACGAATATTAACCTGTAACTACGAACATAATTAACAAGATGCTATACAAACTACGATCATACAAGAGAGAGAGAGGAAAGGTGATAACGAGAAAGCTAACCTGAGAATAAAGTAATGATTGGTGCAAGTTTGGGATGGGTATTTATCGGCACATGGAAGAATAGGTTAATGTATTTCTTCAAATATACTATTACTAGGGAGCTACCCGCACCATGTGCGGTGAAGAAATAAGTGATAATATTTTTGTTTTTAATAGTGGTAAACGTAATATCTCATGTTTTCAAATTTGTCTTTTTGCTGACTATTCATCTGTAATTGATAAAAGATTAAGAAATCTTAACAATTTTTTATTGATTCAAATTCTTACGTGTTATGTTTAGTTTTATTATAATAAATGAAGTTGAAGATCCTTTATAAATGGTATAATCTTCTAAATATTTTATATATGTTATTATCTTGATATTTTAAATCTATTATAAATAGAAGATAACGACAACTATACATTACAATTATCTCCTCACAATAGTTAATATTTCATAAAAAATTTAATATTATATACATATATAAGTCTTGGTTAGCCATCATACGATTTAATAAAAATATTATATAATAATATTATATTTTCATATTTTGGTTTTGATATAGAATTATAAATTTTCAGTTTCTTTAGATTTGCTAATCCTTATATAATTATCTTACAATCAAATTAAAATATTTTAAAAATCAATATACCAATGATATAATAAACTTGATCTGAACCAAAGAAAATGAAATTTCATGATATTAACAAAAATTTTGTGATTTTTATAGTAATTTAACTTTATATGAATATTTTTTTTAGTTTATTTTTGAAACCTAAATTATCATGTTTTTAATTAAATAAATTTATTAAGAATATAGTAGTACTAAACCACAGTAAAGTTTACTAAGCTTATCCAAGTGCCATAACTTTTTTCAGAGTAACGACCAATGAATGCCTCATCTATTAGAACATCAATCTTTTGATCTTGAAAGAAAAGAAAAAACGAAAACAAGTCAATAATTGTATAATTCCAAAAATTAAAATCTAAATCTCAAAATTTATCTTATAGAAAAATATAATTCAGTAAGAATATACCTTTTTCATTTACAAATGATTAGGTGAAAAAACTTTTCAAACATATTTGATATCTTGAATTTCCTGAGAATTTTGGCTCGTATGGTCATTTCGTGAACAAAAGAATTCAGTTCCGATACAACAACAACGTGTATCTTTTGATGATAGTTTATGATAACATTAAAATGTAGTTTTAAGCAAAATGTTTGGACAATTAATCAAAAAAAAAAAAAAATGTTCTTAACACTTTTATTGTTTAATAAAGTTTATATACAGTTGAATGAAAATTTAATTTTGGATTAGGATTAATTCAAAATTATCAAAGAATTTTTCAGATATATTGTATCATTTTTTGTATAAAAAGTAGATATTTAAAAAAACATTATTATGTGTAAGAGTAATTACTTTTTTTAAAACAATTTTTTATATATAAAATATTTTCTCCTAAAATATTCAAAAGTTTCAAAAAATATTCATTTGACAAATTTAAACTTTAAAAATTTTAAAATATTTTTTATAAAATAATTTTAACTTTACTCGATTTTTAAAAATATTTGAAAGAGTAATTAAACTTTTTTAATTATTTTAAAATTTTAAGACAATTAAATTTATTTAAAGAGTAATTCAATTTTTCAAAATATTTAAAAAATTTAAAAATTTTAAAGAGTAATTTTTTCTTTTAATATATTCAAATTTTACAAAATATTTTTTATAATCATTTAACTTTTAATCTTTTTAATATTTGTTTTAAAGTAAAATGGCAAAATAATTAAAATAGATGGATTCATTAAGAACGTAAACAATAGTAGCGGAATATAACATTTTGTTTCTGAAAAATTGTATTGTTTAATGAAATTTATATAGAGCTGAAAATTAATTTAATTTGGATTTTGATTAATTCGAAATTTTCGAAACCTTTCATATATATTGTAACATTTTTTGTATAGAAAATAGAAATTTAAGAAAATATTTTTTAAAGTTTAAAATACATATAACCTCTGTTTTATATAATATTTTTAAATAAAATTGAAAGTAACAAAAATAAGCTAAATTTATCTCCACAAAATTATAAGAAAAATATCTAAATAGTTTTATTTGATTTATTATTTTAAAATTTTAGATTTTTAATTTTTTAGAGTTATTTAAAAATTTTCTATTTTAAAAAAGTTTCAAATAGCATTTCTTCTGTTAATTTATTCAAATCTTTTGAAATTATTTTTATAGTAATATAAATTTTACTCAAATATTTTTTATTTCTTAAAAAATAAATTCTAATAATTTTTCTCTTTTAATATATTTGAATTTAAAAAAATATTTTTACAGTAATTTAACTTTTATTTGAATATTTTATTTTTAGTTTTTTTCTTAAAACTAGATGAGAAAAGTTTAATTAAAATTATCTAAATATAATTTTTTTATAAATTCAAATTTTTGGTTAATTTAATATTATGAGTTTTTTTAAAATATATAGTTTTTTAAAAAAATTTCTTAATATATTTAAATTTTTTAATATATTTTTTATAGTAAATTTTTTTTTTTTAGATAAATATATTTTTAAAATTTAAATGGCAAAAGATTTAAATACATGTTTAATGATAATTAGTTGATAGTAATTTTTTTCACGTTACACAGTACTGCATGTCGGTACACATGTTTAATGATAAAAGTTATGTCATTTTTTCACGTTACACAGTATACATGTTTAATGATAAAAGTTATGCCAGCTCAAGTATGATTTTTTTCTACTCATCTTACTTTACAGATTGTGATTTTTTTCTCAACATTATTCTAATAACTGATATATATATATACTATGTAACAAATTGATATAAAATACGTGTATATCATTCACATCTCCATGATTAATATATATTTATAACATTATACAGTTGTAGTCATGTTTAATCTATTAAGATATTTCACATGAACAATAAATTAGATCTAATGTTATATGTCAAATACATGAATATATTTGTTTATCACAGATTGGTTTTTGTACTAGAAATTAATAAACTTCGACAAAATGTGGATAACTGAAAACGGAGTGTACAGAAAGTAAATTATTTCGCCTTCTAATTTGTATAGTTATTTTATTTTATTTTTTTCCAACTGATACCTTTATTAATGATTAGAACCGATATCATAGTTTACAAAAGATTTTAAAAATGTAAGGGCAGGTATAGTTATATTATATAACTTATATACTAGTTCCTTTTTTTTTGTATACAACGCGTAGCGACCCGTCTGTTAAATATATATTTCTAAGAAGCTCACGACTCGCGTGGTTAATATTCCTTACTGGCTAATATAATAGATAGTTGAACCGTAACATGGAGTTGTTGAAAAACCATACAATAAAATAACGACGTGTGGACGGTTGTAAAGTGTGAACAGGTTAACATATAAAGTTAAATACTTTGATACTTCCTCCGTCTAAATTATTAAATATTTTTAGGAAAGAGAAATATTTTAAAATATTAAAATTTTTCAAATTTTTATACATAATTTATATTAATTTAATATTTTATGATTAGGTTTAAATATCTTTGTCGTAAATTCAATTTCTCGATTGTTTTTTTTTTGTTTTTTTAAAGGACTTTCAATTAAAATGCTTAAAAATTAATATAGAGATATGATGTTTAGATCATATATTTTTTTGAAAATAAATGAAAATGCGATCATACAATAAAGCAGGTTATAAAAGGGGAGAAATATAGAACTAGTGGAAAATTAATCCTCTAGCTATATTTGGATCGATTATTTTCAACTACCGCGGTCACCACAACCTCCCACCATAATCCATTGATTTTTTTGGACATTTTGTGTAGGTTTGATTGTTTTTCCTCCTCAGTTACGTTGAGAGAATTCATCACCCAGCTCATAACCATAAATTCCAACATCAATGACAGCAAATTGATTATTACCTAAGACATTTTCCTGCACAATCTCATTTTGCAATGAATTTGAACGAGGGGAAGTAAATGGGACAGTTACCGTTCGGGAAGAAGACATTACAATTTCAGTGTTGATAGGAGTGGGTTGCATAAGGCAGTTGTGATGGTAGTGTAATTTGTTTTTTTTTCACTGATATTTTTTTTTATACTTTTTTCCATCAAACTTTATTAGATTTAATTATAGTGTAAGAAATTATGATGTGTCTGATTGGTAGCATGAGTTATCATGTGTTAAAATTGAGTTATAAACATAACTCAAAAATGTTATCAATTATGATTTGTTTTTGAAAACTTGAGTTTGAGTTTGAGTTTTGTTGAGTTAAGTCTGATTTATATTTTTGAGTTATTTCTTTTGTAAAATTGTTAAATCAAACCATAACTCAAAATATATCATAGAAATTCTTATGAGTTAAGATGTGGTAAGCTGAATTACCTTTTTTTTAATTAAAAACATGAAAATTCAGTTATATAACTAAAAGAATATTTTTGTTTGTTTTCATTAATTGGAATAACAATGAAAAAATTGTTTTTAAAGTATTAATTTTATTTAACAACATCTTTTTATATAAAAAACTAGCTATTTGAATTTCTTCTTGTTTGCCAAAATTATTACTTTTTATTCTTATTTAAAATGAAAAATATAGGCATAGATCTGAAAATGATGAGATTGTAAATAAAATTTACTATGTTAAAAAATATTCATAATTAACTTCTTTAAATTAATATTATTTTATTTTTTGTAGTTATATTAAATTTATTTACCAAAAAATTGTAACTTTATTATTATTAATATTTTATTTTATTTTTTTATGATATATACTGCAACTAATACATCATAAATGTTACCAGTCAGTTGATTTAAGAAACATTATAATTCATTTTTTTACAGCAAACTTACTACATCAAACTACTATTTATACTACATATAATTTACTGGAAATTACATCAAACTATATTATCTAATACAACTCAAGTGTGATAATAAGTGTTACTAGTCGGAGCCGTCTTCCTAATTATAAGTGTTACCACACGCCGTATAAAGTAACAGTTTAATTTCTTACTTCCCAGTTCCCACCATCTTTTTAAAATATTTTCCAGTTTTAAATTAGAATATATTTATTGTTTTAAATGGTACATAAAGATTTTAAATATCTTATGTTTTATTATATAAGGTATTTTACAAGTTTTTATGTAAATTTAAATATATTCTCTCTATTTTATTATAATTGATTTTATAAGGTTTTTTCACACAGATAAAACAATTTTAATATCAAGTTTTTCGAATAATTTACTTCGCAAACCAACACCGCATTACAACAACGTAACTGTTATAAATTCTACACCATATTATGAAGACATTTTTTATAAAGTCAATTACTCCATTCCAAATGATTTTTTTATTTTATTTAGAAAAAGCATTTTGCATAATCATAAAGAAAAAAAAACAATGTGTGAATGGTTGAACCAAAAAAAAAGAGAAAACGAAATAATTACTATTTTAAAATAAAACTTTAAAAATATTCGCTTGGTAGTTTTCTACAATAACATGGAATAGAAAAAGTAAAAACAAAAGAAATACTTCCAATATGTTTAGGAGTTTTTGCAAGAGACGGCTTCTAGGCTAAGACTATGATTACATTGATTGTTAAAGGCTAAAGCCATAAGGAGGCGAGAGACAGAGTCAACTCGGTGATGGAAGAAGCAAGATGGCACTAACGTCTAACGCCCGTCTATGTTTTTCTTTTTTTTTTTAATTTTACTAAAAAATCTCTTCAAACTTTATTCTTAGAGGTGTGATTTGTTTGTAGCATATTTTCATTTATAGACGTATATGAAGTCTCGTTAAGTTTTTCTTTTTCAGAATTTCTTCCTAATATAATTGTAGATTTTTGCATGACATCATATTTGATATGATTTTTATTAGTCATTGATTGAATAACAAAGAATCATCTATTGTTTTGAATTATTTTAAGCAAATTTTGTATTCAATAACATAGCATTTGGGATAACATCAACGAGATCGACATTACACTAACTTGTTGGTTTTGGTCATCGGCTCCTGACATAAATTGTGTTATGTTCTTATTTTCTAGCTATTCATACTTAGCTATCTAAACATTCAAAAATGTTCAAGCCTTTGTAATATATATTTTTTTGTTGAATATATTTTTAACATTACAGCAAAAACAAAAATAACAGAGGATTAAACAGAAGAATCAAACCACTTCTAAAATTCTTAAAACTTAAACCCAATACACACCCCATAAATATGCAATTACATGATGGGCCTGATAAAAACTACATAAACACATACCCAAAATAGATCCGGCCTTATAGTAATCTAAAAAGCAATAACCCCAAAAAAATTATATGGGTAGGGGCTCTCTTCCACTGATAGCGCGAGTTGCTACAGAGTTTGTACTCGCGGCGCGTGTAGTTCCGTACCAAATATCGTACAACCGTCTCTGCGAGTCTGTGTTGTGCAGCTCACTCGTTATCATCATTACGGTTATAACAGAACGATATAAACATACACATATATCTATATATATATATATATACACACTCAACGACAAAAACAAAAAAGATCACACTCTGCTTCTCTCGTCTTCTCCATTTACTCATTTTTCTCTGTAGAGTCTCTTCGTCACTTTCTCGGGAATTTTTTTTGTTTCTTTCTCATTGATTCTAGAGAGATTACGAACAACAATGGCGCTCGTGAAATCTGAAACGCAGGCGTTAGAAAATTACCAGCAGCATTCTTTAAGGTTTGCTTCGCTTCACGTCAGTGATCTTAGCCCAGACGTGACGGAGCAAGATCTCATCCACATATTCTCATTGACTGTTCCCGTCGCCTCCGTTCATCTTTGCCGTAACTCCGTCACCGGCAAATCCTTGTGTTACGCTTACATCAACTTCGATTCACCTCACAGCGGTAAACAAGACTTCTTCTTTTTTAGTAGTTTCGTTCTAAAATCTCTGGTTTTGATTTCAACGTTGGTTTTTGATTTCGGACTCTATCATTGTTTCTTCGTTCATCTGTTTTCCCCTTTTTTCTCATGTAAACTCCTAAGTTTTTTGTTTAAACCCTAGAAATTTCCCGAATGATTCTCCAAGATTGTGTCTGGTTAACAGATTTATAGGTATTGCGATTGATTAATCGCTTCTGATTAATCTTTGTTTCATGTTTTCTTGATGATTCTTTGGGTTAGCATCGAATGCTATGGCTTGCTTAAACCATACTGATTTGAAGGGAAAGGCTATGCGTATAATGTGGTATCGGAGTGATATTTCGTACCGTCGTCGTACTGGGTTTGGAAATCTATACGTTAAGAATCTTGACAGCTCGATCACTAGCATTTGCTTAGAGCGAATGTTTTGCCCCTTTGGAGCTGTACTTTCTTCCAAAGTCGCTGAAGAGAATGGCCAAAGTAAAGGTTTTGGGTTTGTTCAGTTTGATACAGAGCAATCTGCTGTAGCTGCTCGCTCTGCCCTCCATGGCTCAATGGTTAATGGCAAGAAACTGTAAGTTAATTGTATTTAATTTTGGTTTCTTATTGATTGAAGGTTAATGATGAATGATTGTTTGTTTACTTGGTGTGTTTCTTTCTTTAGCTTTGTAGCCAAGTTCATCAACAAGGATGAAAGAGTAGCTATGGCAGGACATCAAGAATTCACAAACGTTTATGTGAAAAACCTTACCGAAAATATTACAGAGGATATTCTACATAGACTGTTTTCTCAATATGGGACAGTCTCAAGTGTTGTGGTTATGAGGGATGGTATGGGAAGATCTAGAGGTTTCGGATTTGTCAACTTCTGCCATCCAGTAAATGCTAAGAAAGCTGTGGAATCTCTCCATAGACAACAACTTGGTAACTCAACTTCTTCGTCTGAACCCAATAACTTAGTACATTGTCATTAGACCAGAGTTTCTGATTCTAGAACTTTCCTTTTTATGATTAGGATCGAAGGAATTGTTTGTTGGAAGGGCACTGAGAAAAGATGAAAGGAGGGAGATGCTGAAACAAAAATTCAAGGGCAACTTTTTTGCCAAATTTAACATAGGGTCCAATCTTTACGTGAAGAACTTGAGTGAATCAATGAATGATAAAAGGCTGCGAGAAATATTTGGAAGCTATGGGCAAATAGTCTCAGCCAAAGTGATGTCTCATGAGAATGGCAGGAGTAAAGGATTCGGCTTTGTGTGTTTCTCTAACTGTGAAGAGTCCAAACAGGCTAAAAGAGAGCTCAATGGTATACTATAACTGAAGTAGCTTAGCTTATCTTTGCTCTACTAGACCTAGCTGATATTTACTGATTAAATCTATTCTATTATTACTCTTGCTACTTGCAGGGTTTTCAGTTGATGGAAAACCATTTGTTGTTCGAGTTGCTGAGCGCAAAGAGGATCGACTCAAGAGGTTGCAGCAATACTTTCATGGACAACCACGTCATAACACGCAAGCTCCTCCTGTCCCTTCACCAGCTCAGCCAGTCCTCCCATCTGTGCCCATCTGCTCATATGGTTACCTCCCACGTGTTTACTTGCAGCCACTCCAGTCCTCTCATCTGTGCCCATCTTATTACTATATGGACACTCAGTTACCACAAATTTTTGGCCACCAAAACATCACCACCTATGTAAGCATTTCTCTGCATCTTCAAACAAACCCAAAATCTGTCTTCGCATTAAAAATCACTCACACTTCCTTTTATAACTCAGGTTCAAGCTGGCCAAGCTCCTCTCAAGGAGAAAAGATCAATGCACCTAGTCTACAAACACCCGGTATGCCTTTTTTAACACCCACATGTGCTGATCTTTATCTCTAAGTTGATCTTTTTTCTGCAGGCTTATCCCTTTACCAAAAGTGGTGCTAAACAGAAACTGGTCTTTAAGGGTGAGGGTAACAGAACTTTAGAGGCTGCAACATGCTCAAAAGCAACAACATCTGCTGAGAAACGCAAAGAAGCATCATCCGATTTGATAGAAATGTTTTCACCAAAAGTGAAGGCAGAGAAATCAGGATAACAAATTGCACGGACTGAAGCTGCTTAAACATTGGCCCTGCTGCTGTGGCTTGAGCTTTCCCACTGCTTAGAATTCCACTCTGTTCATATTAACCCTTCAATAGCTTTTGCTCATAGAAATGGTATAGATTTCAAGAGCTTCGATCTTTAGATCGTTAGATCGCAACTCTTTAGCATTTTAATCATTTTGTATATGTAAAAAAAAAAAACATGCAGAGGTAGGTTGTATATAGTTTCTGGTACTAAGTGTTCTCAACATTTGGTTTTCGTGTAGTAAGTTTCAATACATTTTTAGTAAATAATGGTAGCTTGATACGTAATTCAAAGATAAACAAACGTATGGCTCAAGGTTTGACAGAAACAGCGATTTGAAAAGAGAATATAAGACAAATACTTAGAGATCATCAACCGATGAGAGAGAAGCCCTGTCCAATCAAAGCACTGGCAAGAATTTCATTGGCAGCTTCAGAGGGATGAACACTGTCCCAGAACACATACTGTGTAGCATTGGAGCATGTCCCCAACGATTTCGGATTGCACAAGAGTGAAGTTGTTTCGACTGTTCCTGTTCCACAACATCCTTTGGTTGCTTCCGTGAATCCTGTTAGACAAAAAAGATGAATATGAGATTATCTAAAGCAGCTCAGAAACAATACATGTTGTAAATATATATATATATATATATATATATATATATATATATATCAGTCCATTTTTGTGACTTGCCGGATTTGGAAGGGTTCTGAACAAGATCATAGAGTGGAGTGAAGATGTCGAATACAACAATTTTAAGACCAGAATATTGCTTCTGAAGCTTTGAAGCAGCAGCGTTAAGCTTCTTGTTGAATTGCTGAGCATCTGTGTTGAGTCTTTGAACACAGCCTTTTTCATGGAATCCGAACAAGGTTCTTGCAGCTGGAAGACATCCCGTTGGAGGCAGAGAAGTCACACCGATCTTCCTTGCTCCAATCCCATACACTTGCTGTAACATTTAATCAAAACTCAAAATGTTTCATGCATCTTTCTTTTTGTCTTTGCAAAATTGTAAACAGAAGATAACCAAGAAAGATGTTTACCTTGATAAATGTAGAGAAGTTATCTATAAGGAAAGATCCGTACTGATCAACAGTGTAGACTTTGTAAAGCAGAGGATTCACATAATAGTTTTGAACAAAGTCGCTGCTTCCTGCACTTAAGAGACAGATTGCTCCGTTTATGATCGAATCAGCTTTTTTGCTTCCTGCAATTTTTATGAGCTTGCTCTTGTATTCCTTGAAATACTCAACTTGCTGATACAACGGGATCGCGTGCTGTCCCCCAAAAAAAAAAAGAACAAAAATCAAGAAACAAAAAAAGAAACAGATCTAAGAAGAAACGTATCAGAAGAAAGAACAGTCACTTACATTGATAAGAGCAGCTTTGTCATCATAACCTGAAGCTGCAGAAGCGAAATTAGCACCAATGAGAAGGTTCTTGCCTGAAGCTTCAGGACTTAGATAAGCTGGTGGGTACTTAGTGAAGCCAAGAGTCTCAGCTGTAACAGAGAAAAAACAAACACAAAAAGACTTCAGTTTAAAACAACTTAAGAAGATAGCTTGGGTTACAAGTAAAAGCTTTTACCGGTAATATCAGTAGCTAGTTTGCCGTTGCAGAAACGGCCGGTGGCTTTGTGGTTAGCGAAATCACGGCCATAAGGAGGATAATCAGCTCTGAAAATGGTCGGAAGGTAGTTGTTATTGCCGACATCAACTACAGAGTCGCCAAATGTCAGGATTGCAGGAACAAGTTGAGCAAAGGAGATTTGGAGTATGGAGAAGGTAGAGACCAACGTGAGAAGCAAAACCAACGTCGTGCAACGATCCATGTTTTTATGCTTTTGTGTGTGTGAATGGTGAAGATTTTATGTACTTTGGTTTATATATAACATAGACAATGAGGTTAGGAGTTAGTTACTTCAATGCTGTGTCAACTCTGAACAGTAACACACACACTCTCTCTCTTATTCAATATTTCTCCAACCATTTTTGATTCGTGGAAAAGACTGAACCAGCCTGTTTTTGCATAATTCAATTTTATATGTAATTTTATTAAATAAATTTACCTTTTAATGGAAAAATGGTGCACATGGATGCCATAAATAGGATCTGGTCTGTGTTTAAAGTAAGGAAGATGGAGGTTGTGAGAGTGAGTGAGATATATATATAGCTATGCTAATAAATGAGAGTGGTTTCACGTCGCTTTGAGTACTAACTAAATAATTAATTTGTATATCATAGTATGTTTAAAGAACATTTAGTTATGTAAATATCTCCCTAATTAATATTATAGGCTGTTCTTTTTCTTTTTTTTTTTGCGAGAGCAATTTTTTGCTCTCTACCTCTACGAATCAGCGTTACTCTGTGTGTAGTGTAGACTTTACGTGGAAGAACTTGAAATAAATTATAATAAATGCTGGGCCTTCTAAAGGAAATTAGAAAACATGCGATTTATTTCTCTGCATTATGGATTTGTTTTTCATGCATAAGGTCTGAATATAGCTGACCAAAAAAAAAAATTAAATTAAGCGTTTGAAATTCTGAATATAGAAGTTTAGTTATCTCATCGTATGAAAACATAGGTCATGTAGTGTAAGTGTAATTAAACTAAGAATTGTTATAATATTAGACTCGTATAGCAAATTAATGAGTTATACAGTAGTTTTTAGCTTAAAATAGTTTGCATCGAAGCCTTTTATTATTTTTATTTTTTTATTTCCTTTTATCAACAGTTCTAGTAGCTAGAGACTATAATCTATAACTACAAATTGTCTTTCAATATGAGTTAAATAGGTCAAAATATTTAGGTCGCGAACGAAGCTGTCTAGAACAAACCGAATAAAGTAAGCATTAATTTATTTTATTTTTTCCAACAAGGTAACGCATTCATTATAGAATCGATTAATGCATTTTTTTTGCCCACACTTTTCTGTATCCCGTTCTTAGTGGAAGCCAAAATGCTACGAATACGAGGTAATCGTAATATATAAACTCTTAAGGAAAAAACTTGCCATATAAGGAAAAAGAAAACATAGAGAAATTTGGACCGTTTATTAATACATAATATAAAAAGTCCAAGATCTTCTTTATAACTTACATTGTAATATAATAAAAATAAAGAGGAATTATTTTATTATATTTTTTTTTTTCTACAAAATTCGACGACGATTCCTCATTTTATCTCTCTCGCTCTCTCTTTACTTGGGCCTACGTGCTGTCTCCTTAGGCCCCGCCTGCCTTGCCAACTGTTCATTACAAAACTTAAACTTCAGCAAAAATACTACAAAAGTGATTAATGGGTTTAATCCCATAATTATGTGATTCATTAAGCATTGGCTTGCCTGGAAATAATGTTCAAGCTTCTTTCTCAACGTTGAGTGTTCTTTCTTCAGTTGCTGAAATGTCCTCAAGCATCTGAGGTCGTCGCAAGTACGGAACAGCGAAAAAACTAATTAGTGCGTCGAAAACAAATTAAGCTAAAGTTTAAAGTTCAGCGGACTGGTACAATTTTAACCACATATTTTTGTTTTGTTTTCATTTTGACCCCATCACTTTGTATATTACGTTGAAAACGAGAAGCATGAAGGTGTAAGTGTAAAGACGAAAGTACCCTTCAGCATTTCCAGCTCTGCAGTATTCTCTAAACGTAGTGCATTCAGCTTTCACCTTACTTGCCCCAATGCTACCAAAAAAAAAAAAAAAATGTAACACTATGTCAATAATAGCATTGCGAACTATACGATGTTAATATCTAACTATTTCTAGTCAAGTACATTCTGTCATTGAATCATTAATGAAAATATAAGTAATTTTGATTGTGTTACATTTTTATTAGAATAGTATTCGATTTTATCAAAATTACCTTGTGCTGCTTCCCTTAAACTGATGCATGTAACTATCCAGCCGATTGAAATCAAACGATCCTCTTTCCCTGCATTGTTAAAATATGTCACATATATTTGACAACCGACACAAAAAGTTGTAGAAAAATAGAAAAATGTATAAAAGATAAAGTAACTCACAAAGCTTGCTCAATGTTATTGATTAATCGAGCAGAATCTTTGAAGTATAATGCGGAAACTTCTTCAACAAAATTAGGGTTTGCATCATCTTGGAGCTCTTCTAACTCCATGAATTGTTCGTCGAGATATCCCTGCATGCATCCATATCAGATTTTAATTAATTCATTTTCTATTTTCTTATAAGAGATTCATAACTAGTACGAATATATATACAAAAACAATATGAAAGAAAAATATAGAAACCTGATCAAAGAGAGACTGCTTAATGAGTGCCACTTGCCTCTGCATTTTTGTTTAAATTTTGAGAAAACTTAACAATATGTGAGAAATTTCAAACTAATAATTCGTTTTTTATCTTAGGTAATTCGTGTGGCAATGCAATAATGAAACGGTGGACATCTGAGATATATATAGGGAAAGATAGAATATAAAATAATGTCATATTACATCAAAAAGGAGAAAGTAGAAAAGAGAAGAGAATACTTATAAAATGATGGGAACCTGCAACGTAAGGGACATGAATTAATTCTGTATTCTCTACTTCAAAAAATAAATAGAAAGGAAACGTGAATTCGGTTTTATTAGCTTATTTCGATAATAAATAGATGCATTTCTCAATATATTTTTATTATATCTAATCCCAAATCGTAGGTGTAATTAATCGAATGAAATGTGTCTCTTTTTTTTGTCAACATATGAAATGTGTCTTGAAATAAGTTATTATGTATAGTAATAATGTTAATATTTAAGTTTTGAATAGGAGATTTCAATATATTAGAGAATTCCTCAATACAGATTGTTTACTTATAAAGTAATGTCCATCAATTATGAAAATATATAAACAAACTACGTACTGTGGATGATGGATCTATTGCCCAAAAACATGATTGAAATGCTTCTAGCTATTAATAAATTAATCAAAGGATCTCATGAATGGCGAATAGCCCAAATATATATCTTATATAATTTAAACACTTACATCATAGAAACAGGTAATTTTGATATAGTACCTAAAAGCTGAACGTTGTTACTGTACGAAACACATCTTTGGAAATGGTAGCAAAATATATACTAATAAAATGTATTTGGACAAGAATTTTCCCGAAAGTGAAAAAGAAAAGTTCTAATTTGAAAATGGTATACAGTTCAAGAGAAATATATTCTCAACAAATCAAATGACCGTTTCCGTCTTGATTAATTACTGAATATTTTATATACGTTTTCAGAAACTTTTCTTTAATATCATTATTTTTTAAGGTTTTGATTTCCTGATTTCCATAGTACCATGCATGTTTACCCACAACATTTAAACTATATACATATGAATTGATTAAAATTGGCAATAACAAAAAAAAAAAGAATGGTTTGTTTTTGAGAAAAAAAATATGGTGGAACTAGCATTGTAACAAACATTATTATGGTAGAACTGATTACTTTATTTAACATATTTTATAGCTAAATTTTAAATCAGTGAACATGGATGAATGAAAAAATATATATATGCCAATTTCATACCATCCATTTGACTAAACAACAAAGAATTGAAGGTGTGTGCTGGTGAGAGGGTGTTGTGTGCCAAGGAAAGACTAGTGTTTGTGCGGATGCGTGCGTTTCCTACTTCTTATATTTTGTTTAAAAAGTTCCTAAAAATCCTAATAATCAAATGGAGTATACGAGATACGTGAAACAAAAAAGAAACAAAAGAGAGAGAGAGAACAAGATACATATGTCCTACGAGTAAATAATAAATCATAAATTTTCTGTTATTGGAAACAACGAACAAGTATCTAAAAAGGAACAAGTGATCTAAATGATTGACACAAAGACATAAAAGCTCTTTTTATCATTACAGCATAACTTGTTCCTTCTCTTTTTATCTCAGACAAGCATCGTGAGATCGAATTAGAGAAGAGAGAGAGAGAGAGAGAGAGAGAGAGATTGGTCATGTACAAAAATTTCGGCTTTATTTATTCCTCCGCCCACCAAACCAATCTCACATTAAGACTTGTCTACTACATATTTCGGTGGAAGTGGGTTTAGAATATAAGTTTTATTATTGCTTCTTGTCTCATCTCGATTATTCTCCTTAATCGAGATACTTTAACAACGAATACTTTATACCCAAAAATTAGAAATAAAATCAAGCAAAAGCTTGTGAGTTCTTAACATCGTAAATGCACAAGTTATCATATCTAACAAACCTTGGTATTTAAATCAAATGTCATTTTGTTGTATCATACAAGATAAAAAGCGGGTGAATTTCATGACATTTATGTAAATTTTGTTTGGATACGTGTTATACATATTCTTTTTTTTTTTAATTATTCAAAACACCAGTCACTGTAAGTTTCTTTATAAAAAAATACCATCTTAATTTTTTAAAAGAAAGAATTACATTTTCTTTTTATTATTTTTATTATCTTTTTCTATTTATAAGCTTTAAAGCTTCTGTTGGTATATATTCCTATAGAGGCGGAAGCTAAATCGTGGTTGACGGCTATACAACAAATTTGGATCAAAAGTTTTACATCAATCATTTTAAAGGGGATTGTGAAGTTCTTTATCAATTTAGTTAATGGTTTAGCTATTGATGTTTGCATTGCCAATTTATGTTTTGATATTGCTCAGTGGTCGAAAAAGTTTTATGATATTTGGTTTGTATTTACTAGACGGTGTTATAATGAAGCAGTTCATAATCTAACTAGATTTGGTTGTATAGATTTTGAGTTTTATTCTGATGTTTTTAATCCGCTTTTTTGACTGGATAACCGATTGTATTTGAATAAACGTTTTTTAAGTTAAATATAATTATTTTTCGACAAATAGAAGAGCTTTAAGGCTATCTAGTCTTAATTATTATGATCTCTTAGTCTGTCACATCTGCTAGTAATGGGAGAATATATGTAGGGATTTAGTTTTCATATACTATTAGGAAATTACTAGACTATAGACTAGGTTAATAATATATCTTATACCCATATACAAGACAAAATCAGTCATGTGATTCTTTAGAAGGTTAGCTTGTTCCACTATTAGTTCCCATGATTGAAAGATTAATAGATGTTTAATTGATTTTTAAAATGATAGATATTCTTCGGAAAGTTGTCTTGAGATTTTTTGTTGGATAGACATGATGTGAGATATTGTGCTACTAAAGTTGTAACAAGTAGCTATTAGCACCTAATTTGAGCTAAGTATTTCGTAAAAGGTGACTGGTTCGTGATTGAAGATGACTCGTTAAAAGTTCACAAATGTCGACACGAAAACAGAATTTTCTTATAATTGTGCAGCTTACTCAGTTAAAACATTCTTCTAAACAACATCCAATTATTTAAAAGACGTAACTTCAATCATCTATCACCCCGTTAAATAAAGTATATGCTAAACACATTTATTTTTATCCTCTGTCACTTTCATGAATAATTAACACCTCTGCGATATTATGAACATGATTCCCCCCAATCCGAAAAAGCTATAATCCTATATACAATTATTAAAAACCAAATAAATCGGCCGATAACGACTAATCAGAATCATAAAAGTAAATTAAAAATATAGACCCGAGTTTACATTAAATCATAGGGAACCGTCTTCCGACATAACATGTTAATATTCAATTTCATTTACTCATCCAATTTCATTTTTTTTAAACAAATAGTAGCTATTATGTTTTGAGTAGCTGTCGTGGTTGAAAGTTGAAACAATTCTTTGAGTATAAATGTGACAGGTACAAATAATTTTTTTTTTAAATAGGGCAATGCAAACATAAAGGCCACTGCGAAGATGAGGCTGTACAACCACGGCAACCATAGCAAACAGTTTTCATTACTATTTTACAAACAAAACTGGTGACAAGAAACCATCCTAATTAATTTGACCATTTATTAGAGGGTTTGAATTACATATGGAAAGATTAATAAGTGATGACCAATTCTTCTAGGAACACAATTTTTGGCATTGTTCTTGTAATTTTTAGTATTATTTGAGTGAGGTTGGAACTCTAAGATATCCTAGGTGGCTTATTCTTAACACGGCAGTGGGTACCCAAAATATTAAAGTAGATGTCTAAGTTCCTTATCATCCCTAAATACCACCATACAAAGATCTTTAGACTGTTAATTAGAGAGTATTTTCCACAGAAGTCTATTTAGAGTATAGTAGTGATCGTGTACTCTCTGGAACCCAAAAACATCTTATCCTCAGTTCTCTCACACAATTTTTAGGACTTATCTTAGCTTAACATAATTTAGGCTCTTAATTACCACCATTTACTATCACTTATGAAGGCTTAATACATTGTAAACATAGATCAAACTAGCTCTACTGTTAAATATCTCTTTCTAATTGTGAAGCCGTACCCTAAATAGTACATACAAGGATGTAAAATTGGATAGAGTTAGGTATATATGACGACCTCAACCGCTTCTACCGACATAAATGGTGACACAACCGGCGATTGATATATGTTGGATCCACTCAAAACGTAGAATAATTACAAGAATAATCCTGATGCAAGAGCCTTACTGGTCGTTCGAGAAGCGAAAGAGACGGTAGATTGAAGCACAAGAAAGGAACATATTTAAAAGGTATGAATACACATTTGGAGAAATGTTGACGCATTTTTACTATTTTAGCATTAGAGAGTCGCTCGTTTGGAATATTTTGGGAACTTGTGGGGGCTAAATTTCAATCATTTACGAAATTCGATTTTAGGTTCCCTTTTCATTTTCTTGAAATTATTCCCAACGCAGCATTGATTCGACTCCTGATTTGATATGTGCTGCCATTGCTGAAAGCAGCTTCACTCCAAAGAACAAATACTCTTTTATCTTCTTTTTTTTTTTTCTCTTTCTTTTCTGCTTATATCCATTTTAATGTTCGAGTCGAACATTTTACAGTAGATATGGTCGACCGGTAGCAATAAATTTATGATTTGTAACATTACTTATTGTCTAATCTCTAAATAATTAAATAAGTATGCCATAACCATTATAATCAGGGGTAGTATTGTAAGTTACGCTTATCTTACGTAAGTATGACGTGATGCTGAGAAATGTGTTTGACTGTTTGTTAAGTCTGTTGTTACAGTTTGCTCTGTTTTTTCTTTGGTAAGTACTTGTTCTCTCTTTAACGGCTCAAAGCTTGGTTTGTTTCGTCCTAAACCAGTAACACCCTCTGGTTTAATCCGGTCTTCTTCATTCTTTAACACAACAACAAAGATTTTTCAGATAGCCTGGATCGCGCTGTTGCCTTTACTCAAATCCGCACCATTAACCGAGCCATTTGAGTGAAACGCCGATGGCCTTGAGGGCTCTAGTTTCAACGATAGCGGGGAAGGAGAAGGAGAAGTTTCAGTTTCATGTTTTGTAGCCATTCCTATGCTAAGCTGAGACAAACCAACCAGCTCGTCCATGTTCACTCGTTCTTTAGCGAATCCAGGTTTTGGTTTTAAGACCTGATGCTGCTGAGAAGAAGTTTCAGCTTCTAAAGCATGTTCTGTTTCGTGAAGTGACGTGGAAGTTGCAGGGAGCCAAATTGTGTAAGTGACTGGAAAACAAGGAGGAAAGAAACTGCACGGGACTAACATTGGTGAAACCCCCTTTGATGGTTCCATAACTTCTTCAGGTTTTTCCTGTGGTGGCGCTGTGGCTATGACTACTTCAGGTTCCATGGTATTATTGAGTGAGAGCTCTAGTGAAGGAAGGTAACTTTTGTTCTCATGTTCCTTGCTTGGAGAAGAACGGTTTAGGGTTTGGTCTTCTTGTGTTAGCGATAAATCGGTTACCTAAAGGCAGCAAAACAGAGGAGATACTCAGTACAAGTTTCCCAAATATTAGAATAACAGAAATCATAAAGAGATGATGCAAACCATTTCATCTGTAACCATGTCAAAGAGGCTAGACCGTCTTTTCCTGCGGCTGGAACTCGTATGGCGAATGAAATACTTTTGAGCATGACTAGCCACTTGTGTAGGAGTTCTTGAAGTTACATAGCTTCTTGATATACCGCGCCAATCTCCTTTCCCAAGTTTCTGAAGCCCGACTAAGAATAGCCTGTGTTCCTCCTCAGTCCAAGGAACACCTGTAACCTCATTATAAATGTAAAAACCATATCACATTTAAGAACATTCATCTTCAAACAGATATGACCATAGACTTAAAAGTTCAACAATATGATCCACAAATGAGACCAACAAAAGGAACTGAAAAATCCAACAATTCCACTAACCGGTAAGACCTAAAACCATTCAATTCCCGCAATAACCACTAGCAATTTCAAAAGCATAAACCTTTAGAGTAATTTAAAAATTACAAAGTTCAAAACTTTGCTATCAATCTGCAATCAGACGAACCCAGAATCTCACATTAACAACAAAATTGAAAATATATAAAACGTAAAATCGCGTCCTTTACCTCTCTTTCTCTCTACACGACGGTGACTAGACCCAGAACCATGAGCAGGATCATCAGATAAATACCCTTCATTATGATGCAAATTAGAGTATCGCGCGTGATCCGATAAAGGCGAATCATTATGATTAGACGTCGCTAAAGGAGACGACGGAGATAAACGGTGGTGCGTAGCCGCCGCCGCCGCCGCAACAGCCAATGCCGAGAGATTACCCATACTCGCACTCTTTTTTATAATCGACCCATCCGTTAACCTCACGCCGAATAACTTCACTGCGGAGGAGGAGGAACAAGACCCTCCTCCTCCTCCACGCGTTGGACACGTGCGTGAATTGTGACCATTGTTGCTACAATGCGAACACCGACGAGTCATTCGCACAACACACACGAAAACAGACAAAACAAAAGAAGAGAGAAACTTTTTGGTAATAAATGCGTATACAAAAATTCAACAAGATTGTTAGATCGAGATAATTGCAACCATGGAAAAACAAAAACAAAAGAAAGATGCGGACTTGGTTTTGATTTTTTATGGAATGAAGAAGTCAAGGGTAGTTTCGGTATTTTTATGTTTGAAAGATGAGAGGATTCTGGTGGATCGTACGTTGAATTCGTGTTTTTTCATTACTATTATAAGCTTTTATTTATCCTATCATACCTGGTTTTTTTTTTTTTTCGTTTTGTGACAAACATCAAGATTTTATATATATAGAGGATAATTTTTTTTAGTAGAAAGAATGTTACCGACAAATTCAGTTCTTGTAACCAAGATAATGAAATAATTGAGTTTAAAGATGTGAGGATAATATTATTTAAACCTAAATCTGTCCCGAAACGCAATAAACTATTACTTTGATTTCAATCCACTTGTTTACGCGATCTATCTACATTAGAAGAAGAAGCACGTTCTTACAAGATACACGTTTTGAATATGGGATGACACAAGTGGTTTATATTTAAAGAGATAGGATTTTATCACAAAGCGTAATACACACACATATACTACTATATATGGTTCTTTATTTCGCACGAAATGTGATTGAGATTAGGACAAGCTTTCATAACTAATCCTTGTCGTTATTCTCTCTCTCTCTCTCTCTCTCTTTTGTTTCTCAATTCTTTTCATAATTCACGTTTTAAAAGACGTAGTCACACAAAAATAAAACAAACGCAGTTGACTTTCATCTATGTTGGAAGTTTTAACATTCTTATGCCGAAGGCAATCAAGGCATGCATGAAAGCAAAAAGGAGAGTAAAACCCACTAACCCAAACTGCAATTAGGCCCATGACATTTTGGGTCGTACCGTAACTCGGAACTTTATCGTCGGATCCTTCTCATACCCGGAAATTAATTTCTTGCAACGGAAGTAATCAATACTGACCGGTCTAATTCAGCAATTGTAAAGCAATCTATCTACATATTACCAGATATATGTGTTCTTACAAGATGCACGTTTTCAATATGAGATTGTTACAAGTATACACATATAGTCTTTTAGTGGGCACAAAATGTCATTGCAACTTGAACGAGCTCATCCTTATTATGATTCAATTTTTCCTCGCAGCGTTTTAACCTTTAGAAAAATTTATATACTTTATAAAGAAACTTAATTTTTACAAAACGCATATAACTGTTAGGATATACATGAATCTTTAGTTATCCCCTTGTTCAATTATATTCAGTTTCTCTTGTGTTGTATCTAAAACTATTGTACTCTTTAAAATCACAAAGTATCAAGTATCAACCACAAACCATTATATGGTATTAGATCCATAAACCCTAATTTACTCTTCGACTATTCTTTTTCTCCTTCACGCCACATGCCAGGGGACAACATTCTATCGGTGTTGGAAGTTGAGCGTTCTTATGCCGAAAGCAAACATAAAAGCAAAAAAGAGAGTAAAGCCTACCAACACGGTAGCAACCGGAACGATGAAATCTGCGTTGTATCCATAGTTGTTTTCAATGTACCACTTTATCGTCGGATCATTTGCCATACCCGGAACTTTAATCGTATCCTCCACGTCACCGTACTGCGAAACAATCAAACCGTACACAGTCCAAGCCACTGGACAGATCCAGTAATACCATATCCACCATCTTGGAATTCTCTGCAGGAGAAAAGTAAACCAGCTTATGATAGAAGAAGAATAATAAAAAGCCCTTAGGGTTAGCTTTCTTGCCAGAAAAGTAACCAAAACTAACCGGTCTAGGGATGACAAAACCAGAAAATAGGTTGAAAAGTCCATAGAAAGCTCCGGCAAAAACGGCTGCTACTTGCTGGTTCGGGGTGAGGGCAACTGTCATCATCCCATAGTATGTGAAGTAGAGGAAGGAGAAGAATGATATGAAGAAAAACCAAAAGAATTTGGCGACTGTCCATTCGAAACACAGCATTGCGTATATAATTAGTGTATAATATGTAGTTTGGATCAGCACATATGGTATTTCGCATACCACCTGAACCATTGAAAATTTTGAGTTAGAGACTACTTTACAAGGTTTCTTATTGGCCAACTTATAACTATAACGGTTCTAGTTTAATCTCACCTGTGCTAGGGCATAAGGTAAAGCAGAGTACATTTCAGCAGCTCTTTCTCTATAGAATACAGTTCGCTCCACTGCTATTAGCGGTTGGACAGATGAAGAATTATTTATGCCCACGAATAAAACTGCAGCGTACATTGCTCCAATAACCTTTGTAAGATCATTTGCATTGTCCCTGTTTGTAAAACAAATTGTATAGAGTCAATGCAAGTATGAATTCTGATACTTGGTTTCAGCCCTGTATTCGATACATTCAAGTCATTGAACAAACCTTTTTGTGCCAACTTTCCAGAAAATTGATCCGATCATGACAGCTGAAACCAATGTAAAGAAAAATCTGGCTAGATTGTAGTCAGGAGTTCTCCAATAAGTTATCCACTGCTTCCACAAACAAGATTTGAATTGCCCTAAAAATGATTGTGAAAACCGTGTAGAGAAATAGAGATCGTTTGCTCCTTGTGGGGGTGTGCTTACTTCCTTTACAAGATTCTTGTTTTGTCTACACCGAGAACAATTCTGATTGAGTATAAATGTCTGGGACGAATCCTAGCTTTAAAGATTATGGTTTAACTTACTGATATAAGGATGATGTTTTGTAATGCTCAGCAAAATCAATCTCAAGCTTGGCTTCTGCAGCCATTGAGCTCACTTCTAGCATCCATGTCGCCGGATTATACTTCTCTTTAATTTTTGGAACGCCAGGAATCACCTGCGGTTTCTCAAAAGAGTACTGATCATTAAAATTCTTACAATTTAATATCAAAATCTTAAGAATGTTGAATGTAGAATCTGACCTGGAAATATTCGATAATCTTGTGGGAGTTTTGACCTAAAGGACCAGCGTAAATCACTTGTCCTCCTCTCTTCATAAGTAGAAGTTCATCAAAAGCTTCAAAGATATCAATGCTAGGTTGGTGGATTGTGCAGACCACAGTTCTTCCTGTGTCAACTGTGTTCCTCACCGTCCTCATCACAATCGCTGCAGCCCTCGCGTCAAGACCAGAAGTAGGCTCATCCATGAAGATTATGGATGGATTCGCCACTAATTCCACTGCAATTGTAAGTCTCTTTCTCTGTTCTGTCGATAACCCTGTGATCCCTGGAAGCCCCACAACCGCGTCTTTTAGACTCTCTAGCTCTACTAGATCCATCACTTCATCCACAAATCTCTACAAAAGTTGGCGTATGCGTTAGCCTATGGCTTGAGAATATAACTCAAATGGTGTGAAGTTAAAAGAAGAAGTATTACCAATTTCTCGTCTTTAGTGACTTCTTTTGGGAGACGAAGGAAAGCAGAGTAGATGAGAGACTCTTTGACAGTAACTTGTGGCGAGTGGATATCGTTCTGTTCACAATAACCAGAGATTCTTGCAAAGGTTTCTTGTCTTTTAGGGTAACCAGAGATTCTGATGTCTCCTTCAATGTATCCACCGGTTTTGCGACCCGCCAAAACATCCATTAAAGTGGTCTTACCAGCTCCACTAACTCCCATCAAAGCTGTTAATACCCCTGGCCTAAAGACCCCTGTCACTTCCCTTAGCAGCTGAAGCTTATCCTTGGAAACTCCTTGTTCCTTCATTTCCTGTGTTTTTTTTTGGGGTTAAATATCATTATGGTTTTAGTGTCAACACACTTACTGTAACAAAGCTTTGGAATTTGGTGTTACCTTAGGCATGTCGACGTAGTAATTGACTTTGTCAAAAGACATTGTGAGAGGGGTAAAAGGTAGAACCATTCCTCTTTTCGCGTAAATGCTTTTACTCTTCGAGCCATTCTCTGCTCTGCTTTCTTCTGCATTTTCTTTTGAAATGGCGGTTTGCGGTTTGTCAAGTGCTAGCGTATCAATAAAACATGCATGATGTTAGGTTAGGAAGAAACGAAAAGAAATGTCAACGTTCATGTGCTTCCATATCATAACCAATTAATAGCTAAGTGTGAATTTTTCCATGTTTGTTATATACTACATTTAGGTCTCAAGTTATTGTAGATATGTTATCCTAGTTGAAAAATATGATTAAGAAAACCAATCAATATAAGTGTACTTACGGTTTAGGAATGTCAGAGCGAGGGTAACGAGGATGTTGAAGAGAACCGCAAACGCGAGAATGACACCTACCCCGATCCAATACCAGTTTGGATCAGTGAAAATATCGAAAATCTCAAGAACAGCCAAACCTAGCCTCGTTGAGTTATCAGAAGACTGTAAAGGAAAGTAAAAAGGCGTTGCCTGATTAATCATTCGAGTAAAAAAGAAGAAGTTATATAAGAGACATGTTGGCAGAAAGATATGTTGGAGTTTACCGGTTGATTCATCCATCTAGGAGCAAACATTTCATTTATAGTTAAAGCGTCGTAAGTGTAAGCCATTGGTGAAACCCAGTGAGCCCATTTCCACCATATAGGAATGTCACCTGTTAACCATCATCAAAACACAAGAACTGCAATTTTTTAGAAATCAGTTTGATATTTTTTTGATGTATAAGGTATAGAATATAACCTCTCGGAACAATGAACCCTCCAAGCAAGAAGAAGAGGAGGATAACTAGAGATCCTCCCGTATTAGCAAGAATCATCGTTCTGCAAGTTGCCGCAATGAATCTAAATATACCACCAGCCATCTGCTGTGTCAGAAATATCACCAACAAATGCTTCAAGAACCTGCCCAAAAAACAGAAATTAATTCTTAAAATTTATATTTTCACTCATACTATATAAGTTAAATTTTTGTTATATATAATGGAAAATGTAACATGTTGCAGGTTCAAGAACCATCTTCACCTGCTGAGTTCTGGAGCAAATCCGATCAAGTTATAAGTAATGGTAACCCAAACAACGGATTCGAAGATGGAGATAGGAATCCCCAGGAGAAATGTTGGGAGAGTGAAGGTCCAAGGAGGGTGAAACAAAAGGTCTCGTTGCTTGTAGAACACGGGAAGTCTTTGAATCATCAAAGCAAGCTCCGTGAATCCATTAAACATGTTAACGATCATGGAGAACATCAACGCACCGATGTATACGGCTCCATCACTCTCGTCCTTTGTACCCATCTCCGTCCTCAGGTATACTGTTGACGCGATCAAGGCCACAAGAATAATCTGAACGGTCTTTGTAACGTAGAAGAAAGAGTTACGTTTCATGAGAAGCAATTCTCTGTCCCAACAGATCTTGAAGAGTTGAGATTTGGGAACAGAGTGTTTGTTGAAGACGAGGGAAGCTGGATGTGATTTGAATCTGTCGTAAGGGACGGATAGATCTTTTTCAAGATTGGCTCCGACATGAAAGGTTTTGAATCGTTTGGAGAATTCGGAGACAGGAATGTAACTGTATGGTTTTGTCGTGTCTACCCAATACTGTTCTTGGTCTTTCTTTGAAGTTACCTGTTTTCCAATGCAAGGGGGTTAGATTGATTTTTCTACTATAATAATGATAATATAAGGGTCATTTTGGTAAATGACTATATAGATGTAATAATCATATAAATAAAAGTAAGATTTCACTATCTCATATATCCACACTTTAATATTAAATTGTAACAAAAAATCATATAAATTGTGCATAGCCTGGTTAAGTTAAGTTCACTATCAATTCTTGGCTAAGTAATAAAAGTTCTATAAGAATGAACATAATAAGATAAGATATAGACCTCTTGCAAGAAATCTGCAGTGCCTTTACGGTCGGGACACTTGAAACCGCAAGTCTCAAAGAAGGGAAGAACATGATCACGTGGACCTTGGTACACGATCTGGCCCTCTGACAATAGAATGATGTCATCGAAGAGCTCGAACGTTTCAGGAGCCGGTTGTAATAAGGACATGAGAACCGTTGCGTCTGTGAACCGAACAACCTCTTGAAGGCATTTCACTATTTGGTACGTTGTTGAACTGTCTAGACCTGTAGATATCTCGTCCATGAACAATGTCTTTGTTGGTCCCACTATCATCTCTCCTGTTTTTTTTCAAGGAAACAAGTTGTAATCGTGTGACTCGCGGCTCATGGAGTTAACATGGATATCGGAACAACAGTTGAAGAACAGAGAAAGTTAAACCTGTCGTGACTCTTTTCTTTTGACCACCGGAGATTCCTCTAATCATCTCGTCTCCGACCACCGTATCTTTGCACATGTCAAGTCCTAATATCTGAAGAATTAAAAAATCCGATAATTACCTCAATTTGCCAAACCAAATTAGACTAAATTGTTTATTATTGGGGTTATTCAGTGAAAAATGAAAGAATCATGACTTTTTAGGTGAAATGTTGGGAGTAGGTAAATGTATCCACTAGTGACGTGAGTTGGTTTTTAGATGAAAAGACTTTTTATCTCTGATTGTTTTTCTTTCTGTGGAATGATTTTATTTTTAGTTTTCAATGCATGCATCTATCTGAAAAGTTTTTTTTTTTTTTTTTAATATATCTCTACTTGTTAGTGGATCAAAGATATTTTGTCAATATCATTTCACAAAAATACATATACTTAATCTCTTAATCCCATATTTTTTTAGCTTTTTTTCTTTTTGTTAAAAGGTTTCAAATTTCTTAGTTAAGAACTTGTGTAATTATGCAAAATCAATATACTATGAACTACCACTAATTATTAGAATGTTAATCCCTTTACTAGTTGATTAGTTTGGAACCTTACACGGTTTACACCCTGGCTAATGTCATTTGACATATTGTATCTATATACTATTTTCGAAAAAAATCTCACTAGAAGTTAAAGTGAAATCATTACTCTGAGTGTGTAGTCTGTGATGAGACTGCTCTTGACATCGCCAGCTGCGATGGACTTCATGAAGAGATCCACTTCCGGTTCCGGCAATATCCCTGCGTCCTTCTCTCTTCTCACCAGCTCACTTAACAAATCTATAGCATCAAAACTAAAGTTTTAATTTGATAAATTCGATTATATAAATCATACGACATCTAAAATGATAATTACCGTATCTAGTGCCAACTCCTTGACATCTAGCAGAAAAGTCAAGAGTTTCTTGGACAGTCATGACTCCTATGTGAACATCATTTTGGCTTATGTATGCTGATGTTTTCTGTGGCACAAACTCGTCCAATCCATACCCATTGTATGTTACTCTCCCTATGACCTGTCCATTTTCATCAATCCCATTACTAATTTTTTCTTTTCTATAATTTGTAACTAATCATGTGTATTAATTAACCTTTAAGCTTGGGTCTAGTTTTCCAGCTAACGCCAGTAAAAGAGTTGTTTTCCCTGATGATGGTGGACCTAATAAAAGTGTCATTCTGCAACTCACCAAAACCATACTTTATTATCAATATCGAAATAATGTGGAAGCAAAATTTTGAAGTTTCCAATTACCTTGAAGGTTTGATAATACCGGAGACGTCTCTAAGGATAGTGACTTTAGTGGTTTCTGTAAAGTTAAAACCAAGCAAACGAAGACCTCTCTCTGCAATGTTTAAAGCAACGTTAGGTAATGTGGGAAGTGCTCTTTTTCCTATGTGACAATTTGCCTCTATCGTTACTTTCTCGAATCTCACTTCCACTGTCGGTAGCTTTATCCCCACCCTGCCATAAATGTTAGAAACCTCACATTAATAGATATTAAAAAAAAAACATTCCAAAAACAGGATTTTTATATCACAGGAAGATTCTATCTTGCAAGAAGATTTTAATAAGAAATTAAGGACCTCACAACAAATTTGAGACGTTAAGTAATATCATAAAGTCGATATGTCCGAGTGGTTAAGGAGATAGACTTGAAATCTATTGGGCTTCGCCCGCGCAGGTTCGAACCCTGCTGTCGACGTTATTTATTTTTTTGTTCTCCACCAACCAATCTTTAATTATCAAAATAAAAGAAAAAGACACTTTGCTAATAGATCGGTTGCATGGCTAGACAGTTGCACAAAAAATCTAATACCTGTCTATTCGGTTCTTGAATTTTTTCAAGAATTTCTCATTATCTTGCTCTGTGACTTTGAAGATAGAATCGATGAACTTCTGGCGATCATCGACTCCGAGCTTGGTGACGTCGACGAGATCTTCATGAGGATGAATGATAGTGGTACGAAGACGAGTGAAGGTTGGAAGTTTCTCGAGAGCTGCCCATTTAAGAGCTTCCTCGTCGTGATCATTGATCGTTGAACCACTTCTTCTCCTTGAGAAATGGCTATTACTATTACTCGCTAACAACTCTCCCAAGCTTCTACTTAGGCTTCTCGACAACGGCTCCATTTTTTTGTTGGAGGATTTGGGGAATTTGTCAAGAGGAGGAGAAGGGTTTGTTTTTTAAAGCATTTTGATTTGGTTGCCGAAGAAAAAATTTCGGACAACTAAAAGAAAGCGTGAGGAGTCTGAGGGTTGAGTGGGTGAGAGCAAGGACATGTGTACTTGCTCTCTTTTGTTAAAATAAAGATTATCTTACGAAATCTGGTGAACTAGGGAATTATCTTTTACTATATATGGGATTTCCTTAAACTATACATACTCGCTTCTTTACTAAAGTAATAATCAACGACCGCTAAATAATAATTATGTAATATGTTTTTTCTTGATAAAAAAATAATTAAAATGTTTCTAGTATTCGTTTTTTCGTAGAGCACCCTCATCAGTAAAATATTCTATTGGATTTCTAAACAACATTTTAATTATATTTTTCATATAATTTAGCTATAAGATTAAAATATAAACTGTTAAAATAAATGAAGCAATTATAATTAGACATGTGGCAAAGGAGTTTTTGTATTAAGAAACTGAGTTTCTCCTGTTTCTCATTTGAACGTTTCATAGTTTGAAAAGTGGAGAACGTTTCATTTCTGACAATTATAAATGGGGAACGTTTAATTTTTATGACATTCGATGCGTAGTGTTCATTGCCGTGACAAGTGGAACTTGAATTTGGGTCTATCTATGTTCATGTTAGAAAAAAATTGTTTATGATATATAACACTTTACTTTATCAAAACCAGCTAACACTTATAGGAAATGGAGTAATAATAAAACTAATGGAGTACTACACTTTTTCATTAGACCCAATTTTATTCTATACTGATTTTGGATATTCATAATGGTTCAAAATAAATTAAATAGTAAAATAGAGTTTTTTTTTTAAATAAACCCAAGCTTAAATTCCAACCTAATTCGTAATGGGGCTAATGAAATAATTTGTGTCCTCAGATTCAAAATAAGTATTACTTACAATTGGTCCACAATGTACAATGTACAATGTACTTACTAGTTACTAGTTACTAACTTGTGGTCTAAATGAGTAAGCAACTGATCAAATGATACAAACAAGGCTCTTTAAACCGAATTTACAAAGGAGCAAGTTATGTCGTCTCGAGAGTCGAGACCTATATATATACTGTATAAAGTTTGGTCAATATATCACTACAAAATTTAAGGAAAATTCCAAAATAAACCTATTAAATCAAAAAAAATTCTCAGTTTAAACTTTGGTGCATGGTTTAGCATTTCTCAGTTTCTTAAAATTAATATATTAATATTTTAATCAAAAAATGTTGAATTAATAGAAAGAAACAACTTGACATGAGAGTTTCTTAACATGCAGAAGAGAAACTCTCTTTGATCTCTTTCCACTTTTTGCAATTTTTTATTATTATTTTAATAGTTAAAATCTCATTTAAAAATTACGGCTAAGGATGGCCTAAGGTGACTAAATTACTAATACCTAAAAATAGTTTTTGTTTTGTGGGTTCACAATATTTAACAGACTTAGACTTTTTGAATCAGTTAAAGAAATAGTCAACTCCATAATAACGTGATTTAACATAATAAAATGTGATTGCAAACTCTATTTTAATAAAACGTGATTACGGAATGATTATTCCGTTAACGAATTCAAAAAATCTGTTAAATATTGTGGGTACAAGCTACTTTCGGATATTATTTTAGCAGTTTGGTCACTTCGAAAAACTAAAATGAAAATGTTAAAGTGGGAGTTGGTGTCACTTTGGAGATTTTTTGAAATTTTTTCTTAAAAATTTATATATACGTCTGTGTATATATGGTCAAATATTTTTGATATATAGTGAAATAGTTTTTATATGTATTATTTTGACACAAAATTATATATATATATATATATATTATATATATGGAGAGAGAGAGAAAGGTGAAACAACTGTATTTGGTGACCAGCTTGGGTTCTGACTACATAAGATGGATTTGGTGACCAGCTTGGTTCTCTTATGGCCTTATGGGTGTGTAAATATGATACCTAAAGGAAGATAATATTATTTCATGAAGATTAGATAACCTACTAATTGTACTTATAACATAAAATCTGACACTCTTTAACTTTTTCAGAAAAGGAAAAAATATCATTCATTGGAAATGTAATTATAAATATATAAATATAGTAAGGCCAACTCTAACAGGAGTTTCTAGTGGAGTTTCTAATAAGCAAAAAATAAAAAATAATGATATAAGAAGAGAGGGACTAAGAACCGCTTCTTAGTTAAGAAGCTCTCCAAAAAATTTAAGATACTCTCTTGCTTACGTGTCTATGGATAATTGATTCAAATTTATTTTAATTTTAAAAATTTATTATTTAATTAAGTAAAAATAAAAATATTAATATAATATTAGTTAGATATCCATGTTAAGAATCTTACTGTTGAAGATGCTCTAATATACTTATGTAAATCGTTTAAAGCGTTTCCGTAAATTTGCTCATCAAATAAGAAACTTAAAATATACTTATGTTATATATTGTAAGCGGCATATAATATTTGAAGTGACCAAATAACGCAGCGAGCAAAAAAAAATCAATTACTAAATATGGTTAATAGAATACTTACTATTGAATTACCAGTTACCACCATTTGATTTGTGAGGCCTTTCGTGTTTCGCCCTCTCTTCTTTCGTGACGCATAGATATGTCATGCGTGTTCTTTATTTTTTATGTCATGTATTTTGCACTCATTCTAAAAAACTGTTTAAACTCATGTGTATTCTTTATAACAAACACTAGGATGCTACTGATCCCGACATGGTCACTCCAATCTTGAGGATCAAAGCAGATATATCCTATATATGTATGTATATATAGTCTACATATTATTTATTTATAATAAACGCTAGGAGATTGTCTTGTCTTGGCTTCGATTCTTTCTTTTAATAAATGATACTTATTGATATTATTAGATTTTGAACGATATAATATCATTGATGATATAGTTTTATATTAGTTGGTATGATGGGATTTGCACTCAGCAACTCCAATCTGTGCAACGTGTTTGGCGTTGAACAAAATAAACCAAACTTGTCAGGCTCAAAGGTCAAAAGAGTTTGAAATTAATCTTCACGGACCCAACACCAACATTAACTACTTTTTCTTGAGTTTTTTTTTCTTTAATTTTTCACTTTAATGTACACGTCAATACTTGAAATCATAATGTCACAGATTCATCATCTGGACGTTAAAGTTTGGATATTTTTGTTTCTTTGTTTTCCTACAGTTCTGACTTCTGAGTATTAAAAATATATATGTGACATGGGATGTTGATGTGTGACGATTAATACTTTTCGAAGAACTCAACCAAGTTTTAATTTGAGGCTTGAAGCAAGTGGGTCAAAGAAGTAAAATTGTGAGGCCCAAAGAATATATAGAGGCTTAGTTGAGCCTCACTAGCCGTTATACAATATTAAACTATAGAAGCGTATCCTTGAAAAAATATAATGTATATAAACTATCTTAATTATATAGATACCGGAGAAAGTTAAATAAATCCTAACTTTCACAGATCAGCCAAAAACATTTGAACTTTTCAATGACCAAAACAATTTGAGTTCATTTTGCTAAAATACACCCATTGTTAAGTTAACTTCTACAGTTAAGTAACATTGTTCAATGAAGGCATTTGTCATCTAAAAGTTTGCTGTATTTTTATTCACAAAAATTCAAAAAATCGTTTTTGGAAAAAATCTTTTGGTCTTAAATCTTTTTCGTCCACCCAAATGATCTGTCGATAGACACCATTGAGTTTGTGATTATGGCGATATGACAAGTTGAATTTGTGAAAGAAATGGCCAGATACACTGCCTTTGATTAAACGTTTTCTCCGTTTTTTGGATTTAGGATTGTAAATTACGTTTGATAAAAATATATGTTGTTCTGTCTTTAATTGTTAAACACAAAGCACTAGGTTTAAAACAATCAAACTGCAACTATCGTACTAAAATGAAAAGTTTAAAGTTTATTGTACATATAATAATAAAGACGTACGTCCTTATCCAATAGGAGCATACAAATCATTTTAGGCAAGTCTTTACACATTACATATCTTCTTTTAAATCGAACCTAAAAGGGAACTCATTTCACAAAAGCTTATGCCATCTAGATGTTCTTAGAGAATACCTGAAATAATTAAATAATTGCATTGATTATAAGTTTAAATAGATAAGCGATGTTAGCGCCTTATAATCTCGGTAATGTTAATAACATGAGATCAAAATTTTTGTATATGCATTTCCTTTTTGATAATGATAACTTCTGGTAATTTAATAGGTTTACAAACACATATTGAAAAAATAAATCTGAAATCCGACACACCCATCATCAAACAATCGATTTTTTTGAATATTACGTCATTACATTTATCTTTCAAAACCTCAAACAAAATATGTGACCCAAAAAAAAAATCATCATATAAGGTAAGCACTAGACCGCCAATTTTAAGACATTGTCCAAAACATATAGATAATTGTTGGATTAGCTGAAATAACAAAACTTAAGAGTTGTATCAATTGCGTATATTATTAATTATGTCTATCAAATCACTTTTACATATTGACTAAGGGAAGAAGAACATGCTAAAACCCAAAAATAAGAAAAAAAAATAAGAGAAGAACATGCACAAATCTGCTTTCCATTTCTTTCATTACTTTTGGAAATCAAAAGAGATTAAATTAAAATAGAGAAAATTAGAAAATGATGTTTATTTTTCTAATTGTCCATCTATAACTTATCTAGTTAGGATTGGTGGAATATGTTTTATAATAATCAAAAACCTATTATGCCCTTAATTATAAATAAAAATGAAATAACAAAATTATAAATTTTAATCACATTTCATATTCTAAACCTCTTATTCATATAGAGTCTTTCATTAAAAAAATAAAAATATATTATACAACCTATCAAAATAAAAATAAAAAAATCTTAAAACCTATTTTTCTCTTCTTCCTTGCCAATGCCTTTTTAAATATTAATGAACAAAAATCTAAAAAAAAATTATCTAGAGTACAATTTTGGACAAAACATTTATATAAAACCTACTACACCTATTTTAAAATAAATACAGTATATATTACAGAAAAATATATCTTTACATTTATGTTTTATATGTTACAAAATAAAGTTATAACTTATAATGATTTGAATAGTGTTTAAAAGCCGTTTTATTGATATTGTAACGTTGGATACATTTAAAACCCTTTTTTTTACATTGATTTGAAAATATGACCTACATATATTTGCGTTATTTTATTTTTTTACATACATAATATATATTTTGAAGAATATTTCATATACAAAATATTTTGTTTAAATAAATATGTTTTTTGTAATATATAATGTATTTATTTAAAGAGGGTGTAGTAGATTCAAAAATGTTAAAAATATATTCGATTTACATAAAATAGATTTACTTTCTTTATTTGTAGATTCGGTTACTAGTTTTAAGGAAATCTAATTTTGTAGAATATTGAGTAAATCGTAGAATACATATTCTAAACTTTAGAATACGTATTCTAAATTTCGTAGAACATAGAGAATTTGCATAATACGAGTTCCAAATTTTGTAGAACATGTATTCTAAAATTTTAGAACAAATATCTGTTCTAAAATTTTCAGAACATGTAACATGCGTAGAATACGTATTCTAAAGGTTTTAGAACAGACAAAAATTTTAGAAAACAAATTCTACACTTTTCGCAAGATCTAAAAACCTATTTATATGCGACCAAATCAACAAAATGTTCACTAAATCTTCTTTAAATATGTCTATCAACATGTTTTTGTAGTTTTTTCCTCTTAAAATTGTCAAAATTTTGATATAGGTGTAAATTTGTCCAAAGTGACAATTTAGAAATTAAGGTGTATATAGACAAAACTTTTTTTAAAACTTGTTTATTTCCAATTGTCCCATTAAAATATACGTAGTCACTTTCACTCATAAAAAGAAGTTTTTATTTGACTCCTTGGCTTTTTGTTAAAATTGTGGCAGAGTTTGTTGTTTTATGACTAAAAAGAGTTCAAACTCGTAAAAAACAAAGAAGAGAGCTTCATATCTCGGAGTTGAAATATTAAACGTAACAAGTGGAAAAAGATAATTAAAGCAAAAAAATTGGAAAGGAAAAGAGAAAAAAGTTACTTTTTCTTTTCTTTTGCTTTAAAGAAAAAGCCTAACAGCTTGCTCGCATTGGCCCTTTTACGGCTTTACGATGGACAACAGAGTATTTTCTTCCTTTCAGATATTTTTTTTTCTTCTTCTCTGCACGATTATATTATTACATCCATGTATATTATTACAGAATAATTGAAACGCAAAATAAATCTGAATGAGATACGCATATACTAATTCGTAGTAATAATTAATCCAGAGTCATATTTCAATTAATATAGAGTTGAAATTTTGTTAACTCATACTTGATTTTACTGGAATTAAAAAGTAGTATAATTCTAGAAAAAACATTAGACTAATATATTTGTTAACACCCAAAACTCTCGTACATACTGTAGTCTTCTTCCTATTTACTACTTTCTAAACAATGTACTCCTATTTTCCAGAGTTTCACACATTAAAAAAAATGTTTAGTTATAAATACATTTTTTGTATTAATCAATTTTCCATAACTCTAACCCAATTAATAATCCAATAAATTTAGAATTTCAATCAATATATCTTTAAGTTTACCATTTACTATTATTATTTGTCAGAAAGTACATTGCAAACCTAAAAAAATGATCTTTTAGAAATATATAAAAAAAAATTTAGAATCTATTTCTTTTTAGAAACGCAGGGAATAGTAGTAAACAAATTTGGTATTGATGGCTGAAATTTCTAAGATGGAAAAGAACATTGATCGTGATTAGCTGTAGGAATTTGATATGAGCATACATGTTCGTCCTACGTGGTTGGGATATTCAGTCCAAATCATAATTCATGACATTTGCAACGAAGATAACATTGTTTTGGGTTTTTACAAAGTATATTGTTTTTGGGAAAGCTGGATTTTTTATTTTAGTGAATAGGACACTATTTCCCAACAAACATTTTTTTCTTCCCAAAATATAATATAACTCGAAAACAATATAAAATTAACATCATATTTGTTATCTCTCTATCAAGATACAGAAAAAAAAAAAAAAATCTCAAAAACAATATTAATGGCCGAAGTTTATGACATATACATACGTGTTTCTCTTTATGTAGAGTTGGGATATATGGGTTGCGATCCAGAATCTTTTAGATAGTGTTGTTGTGGATTCTTATAAATCATTTCTCTGGAGTATTATTCATTTTTCTGAGGAAATAATCTCTCTCGAACACTCGATAGTTTGTACTCCAGCGTCCACCTCTATTTTTATATCAACCACAACAATTTTTAGTTGTGGCATATTCTAGATCTGCGTTCCTATATGCAACACCAATTTATGCGATTGTTAACTATCAATTTTTCCAAGTTTTCTTAAGTAACCATGCAGAACCAAAAACCGACTGATATCTTACCTTCAACATGGTTCGTAATGAAAAATATGAAAACACAAGAAATCATAAACAAAGTAGTACATCGCATGACTCAAAAATTGATAAAGAGTGTCTTTCTTATATGGAGTATATTACACGTTAAAATAATTAATGTTCCGACTAAATTTGAGAGACAAACACATAAGGATGAAGTCAATTTACAAAGTCGAGGAACTCGGTTTTCTATTTTAGAAACGTCACTATTCTTGGTAAAAATTACTAATTAATTTTGATTTTTTTTTTCCAATTTCTTTAACTATAGAATGTCTTTTTCTCATCAACTGCATTTTTAATATATATCAAAGAAAATACTCTTAAACAATCTAATTTTCTCATTTTGTTTTTCTAAATGAATATAGCAAATGGTCACCCGAATAAAATTTTATTCATAATAATCTAATTTTATCAAGAAATGAGAAAATAATCCCCACCCTCCAACCATGCAAGAATATTATTACAACTTCGGAACTAAATCAGCCAAAAAGAGAGAAAATATTTAGGAAGAGAGTAGAGAGAAAGGAAAAAAGGAGAGATTAATTAGGTGAGAACTCAATCATCTTCTTTTGCTGATTCAAGTTCTTGTAAAACTTCTTGATAAACTCATCCGCTGCTTTGTCAACATGTCCGTTAGCCACGTCACCATCTTCCCGTAATGGAAACGGTGAGTCCGTTACCCGTAAAGGCCTCACTGACGAAGTACTCCGTCCAAACCCCGGCAAGTAAGGAGATAACGCCGTCAAGGCCTCAATGGACAAAGCCGGCGTGTTACTTCGCTGGTCATGATCTCCGACGCCGTTAAGCAGCTCCAGGACGGCTCTGGAGGCGGAAGTATCGTCGTCGAGGGTCGGTGGCGCATGACCACAAGAGAAGAGGCTGTTGTGGTGACTCTTCTTTTTGAAGGCGGCAATGTTAAAGGGGAATGAGTAGTTAGGAGTGTCGCTGCAGCTAAACTCGTATTCTTTCCGCGACTGGGACACGGTGGCCGTGGCTGGGACGCGGCGACGGTTGTGGAACATGAGATTCTTACCGCGTTTGAGAGTGGCGTTAAAGTCATTCAGGAGCTTTTGCTTTGAAATGCCTTTGTGTAACATGTACAAGACAAAACGTACCATGTTCCATAGCTTCTTGCTTATTGGTACATTCTTCTCCATCTTTAGAATTAAAGAGAGAAATAATGAGATTATTGTTTTTTTCTTTTTCTTTGGCTTTGATATTTGCTTATGGACTAAGGATCAATGTGCGTGGGATTTATAAAGAGGAGAGAAAGATAAAAAGACTTTTCTACAAAAGAAGTACTTAAACGTGGAACATCACACAAACATTTTAATATGTAGTTAATTAGCTTTAGGATTACAATAACTCAAATAATGGAAAAGTAGAAGAAAATTTGAATTCTTATATCAACTTTCGTTGTACTTTAGATTGCACTATGTATTATATCCATCTATATATGGATATTAGGTCGTGCTTTACTATATAAAGTAAATTAACATACATACAAAATGTAACTAGTGGGGGGTTTTATAAGATGACTTGGCCTTCAACTATGATGGTATATACGCTTTACAATTACATCTTTTTACTTTAAAAGTTTTTCTTTTTTGAATAAAAACGCTATATTATTTTATTGCCACTGCCTAAATCTTTTGTCTTTTTACTGAACTTTCTAGTTTGTCTTAAAAGTTTAAGTCCTTCACCAGATAGTTACCATTGGTGCAATGAGTGCCACAAATTTAAGCAAAGAAACCAAATGCTTTATTGATAAAGTTCAAGTTTAAAAGAAATGCAAATTCAATCCAAGTCTATTTGAATTTCTCTAGTTACCCGTAATTTTTAATCAGTAAGTGAAATTTCCAAAGTTAGGTTCTAGGATTAATCCTATCACAAGACTAATCTCAAGATGAGAAAAATTATAGATGACTCTGGGTTATACGAGTATCATAACTGGGTGTATACGTTTACCTGCACAATGAATCTACAAATTCTCATCCGTCTCCAACTCGTTTGGTACTATCAGCCTCTCCATGTAAGCCTGTAGGCACAGTGAAGAATATTCTATCAAACTCAAAAAAATTCAAACGATTTATCTTAAAAGACATAACATGTTGATTAGTTAACCATTATTCTCCTAAAGCCAAAATATGACAATAATTGATGCTTGTGAAGCAAAATCGGAAGAGTCCTAACCTTTATCTTGACAGCATCAGATGGAGAAGGGTTTAAATCCAAAGCAATGCCGAAATGTAGCACGGCTTTGTCGTAAACCTTTAGCTGATTGTATATTTTGCCAAGCAATGCATGGACACTGCTCTCTTGAGGAGCACATTCTTTGAGCTCTTCTAAAACTTTCTGGGCTTTGTGATAATCACCGAGGCTGGCTAATATGTTAGCCTTGTAGTACTTTGGGAGCGGATTCTTAGCATCAGTGAGTTTAGCCTTCTCCATCATCTTCAATGCCTCATCATTCCTCTGCAAAATATTATCTCAACCTTAAGAGATTATCTCTGAACTATATCGTTACAGCTATATCAGAACATCACAAAGTCATCAAGAGTAGTGTATGATATAAGTAAGACTTGACGTGAAAAGCGTATATCAGGTACCAACCTTTGACTCATGCAAAGCAATTCCATAGTAACACATGATGACCGAAGATCTTGGATTTATTTGAAGAGCCAGTTGAAATTGGTGCGGAGCAAACTCGAATTTCTCCTGATGTAGGTAGGTCATTCCAAGACCGTACCAAGCATTATAGTGTCTTGAATCTATGCTCAGTGCCCTCCGGTAGCATCTCTCTGCATCCTCATATTCTTCCAATGCAGCAAACCTGTGAAGCCAAGGTGAGACAGTATGTTATTACTGTACATGCTTGGTTATATGCAAAGACAAACAGAGAGACACATCGAAAAGAATTGTACTCGTGACCACAAAGGGTATGCGCATATGTGAATCTTTCATTCAGTTGGATAGCTCTCTGGAACATTTTGAGAGCAGTATCATGATCCTTACGCAGACTGTAGCAGTTCCCAACAGCACACCTGCAATTCACATTGCTACCACAGTCATTACGGAAAAAAATATCCAAGCAAAGAAAAACTCTGCAGTTTCAGATTTTGAAATAAGCATGTGCTAAAAGCTGGTTTCTATTTATGGTTTGTGGTTAAAGCCTGTGGGTACGAAAATCTTGACACAGATATATAGGCTTGATTATGTAGCTTTTTCGAAACTAAGTTGGAAGAGCATATTGTTAATGGAGATTCTAAGAATGATACCAGGATTCTGGAGATAGGCGGTCAACTGAAATCAGCTCCTGAGCCAGATAGCCCAACCTCATCTCTTCTTTCAGGTGCTTCAAAAACAAAGTCACGAAATCACTTAAAGTAAAACACTAACATAGAAGTCCTTAAAGGTCGATCTAAACATCAAGTTCTAAATGCTGACATCGCAACAGGAAATTTTCAGAGTCAACATCATGTTCAAGAGTTAGTTCGGGGACAGTTCATGATAAATTGCAAGAAAATTTGCAAATAATGACAACAGCTCACATAAAGAACAGTGGAGTACGTATCCATTCCTTCCAAAGCATAAGGATACTTTTGATGAGCCAGTGTAAAGACAGAGTCAGCGTTGAAGTAGTCCTGTAGCTCAAAATATGCTTTTCCAACCTGTGTCAATACGTTTTTCATTTTTTAAGTTCAACACCAACAAAAGGGAACTAGAAAAGGGTCAATGAAGTAATATGATCATTTAAGCTGGCTGAAATTTCCAATAAAACAGCGCACAGGAAAAGCCACACATATTATCACCTGCAAGAGAACCCAGTGTGTGTTGTATTGTTTCAGAGATAGCTTTTGATATACCAACAAAGCTTCCTGCAGTAGTATCCAATTTTGTTATTTTGGCTACGACATCGATAGTTTAACTTTTAGGCAGAGAATTCAAGTTAAAGAATATGAAGCCATACATACATTTTCTTAATAAAGTACCTTACAATTGTACATAAGTAAATGCCTGTGGCCATCTCCAAGAATTTTCAGAAGGTCTAGCACTTCTGAGATTCCAGAAATGAGGCTGGAACGATCAGGGGAAGATTCACTACGATATGTATTATCCTCATCGTCAACAGAGCTTCCAATGTCACTTATAGACTGACCTGACGTCGTTGCTGAATCATTTAAGAATAAGTGTATCAGGAACCACAGGACACATAGGTTCAAGTCTTATTGTCAATTTGTCATGTAAAATGCTTAAGCCACCTAATTATTTACATTATGAATTCTAACTAGAGATCTAACTTTTTCCTCAAAAGGGATTTCAAAAACTTTAACTAGTCAATGATGCTCTATAGCCCAGTTTGGAAAACAGAAAAATAAAAAGTAAAAGGGAAAACATCACCTTCCTTGCTGCTTTGGATTCTGCATTTTCCAATCATCGCGGAAAGAGAAGGTACACAGTTTGACTCGGAAGGTGAAAGATGTAACCAATGGGAATCTTTTCCAGACTGCGACATAGGAATCTTTTTCCTTGCTGCTATTCTAGCACTACGGCGACAGCCAGATCCTTCTGGAGCCTTCACGATAGGGAAAGTAAAAGAAGACCAATATATCAAGTAGCTTAAGATGGTCCAGCCATAGAGATAAAAGATAGAAACAAGGTGGAGAAGCTCTATCTTTAAAATATTTGCAATGCTAGATAATCATTGTTCGAATATGCAATCATGAGAAAACGCTTATGCAGAGAAAACAAGGATTGAAAGCACTTAAAGCTCATTGCAGATATACAACCTCTGCTGACATTTCTTCACTAACAAATTTTCTTCGACGCTCTGCATGTACAGACATCAAAGATCCTTCCACTGCTGGACGACGCATATTCTTATGAATCAGAGGTGGTGGAGCATCCAATACCTGAAAAATATAGATACTTGGAGATAAGGAAGCAGCTTACAAACTTCTCATTACCTTATGAAAGGAAATATAGCTCATGAAGCAGATTACAAACATTCAACAACTGAGGATTTTAAGCTAGAAACAGTAATTAATACGTTCTCAATCTAGCTCGACTTAATTTATATCACCTGTGGAAGCACTGGAGAAGGTGTGTTCAAGTCCCATCCATTTGTATTAATTTGTCTGTCAGTATCTGGCGGAATATTTGCTTCAAGCTGCTTAATTTTCAGATCTTGTTGGTTCTCTCCTGGAACATGTTCTGTTTGCCATAAACTTGTATCTTTTGAGGCCTTATCATAATCTGTAGGCTGGTCCATGGTTTCTCCTTCTGAGAAGTTTATTCTTTGCGCAACACAAGTTTTCTGAAGACGCTGGGAAGCAACATTTCCGAAAACTGTTGAGGCTTCTTCAGCGGCACCTGAAAAGGTAATCACAGAACGCCATTGCAAAGAAATAAATCTGTTGCCCCAGATTTCCAGATGGAATAACCGAAACATAAACTGATAAATACATAACTCATCTAAGGCTTTCACTTACCTAAACTACAAAGTTCTCTATATGCTTCCCAACACAATGGATCAAGTGACAATGCCATCCTAAACTGTTCTATTGAACTCTTCTTCCTCCCACAATATCTGGAAGCATGTAACAGAGAGTAACACACGTCAAAAGCTAATACCACCAGCCTTAGCAAATGGAACATATTGAGGGTCACAAAAAATCCATATAGACTGTCATTTTTCTTTTTATCTATTTAACATTTGTAATATGCTTTCAGTTCTGAAGCATACTTAAGCTAAAAATGAACTGCAGCATAGAAAATTTGTTCCATTGCAGTAAGAGATGCAGCAAATTAATAAGCTTGTTACAGCATCAGTATACCAAGACAGCGAAGTACTAAACATATAAGCAAACGAGAGCCAACAATATCTCATAGAGAACTTGCAAAGCAAAACAGCAGTCACCTATATACAAGACCAAGAAGATAATGCCCAGCTGCACCACCAGGAACCTGCATGTTAAAAATACAAAGTAGTCACTAGTCAGCAATTGCCAATTTCTCACTCCCAAAAGACAGTAATATCCTTGCCATTAGAAATTCAACAGAGGATTTCTCAAAGTTTAGCTTGGAAAAGATGTGTACAATGCCCATTGATTTAATAAAGCAAGTAAAAAAGCAACGCGATATACTTGTTCAACATATTCTTCGCTGGGCAACAATGCGGCTTCAGCCTCTCCAAGAAGATCCAACTTAAAGCAGGAGAATGCAAATAAATACCGAGACTGAGGGGTTTTTGAACCTTCATTCACAATGTTAAAACAAGTTTAGTGCTTCCAAACAGATGTAAACAATCATATGAAATGTTCATATGTATGGAAGAATGTAGAGGACCTTTGAGGATATAATATGCACTATAAGCTTCACTGTTACTCAAGTAACACCTAGCTAACAATTGCAGGTTCACCTGCATAATGAAGTAGTTGATCACCAGAATCACATGCACAAGAATGAATTAAGAAGGATGTGAATTCCGGAAAAAAAAATATCATGAACAGTTTAGTCAACATTGAACTGATTCCAATTGCGACGAAATAAAGCTGGATCCTTGAAGACAAAACCAGAATTCGACTCCGCATAAATCGAGCATCGTTTAATCAGAAATTGACAAAAAAAACAAAAAAAAATGAAAGATTTTGGATCAGAGCGCAAGAGCAACAGAAATGAAAAATGATGTGATCGAAGGAGACGATTAAAAATGGAATCTGGGAAACCTCAGAGGGGAATTGGGCGAGAAGACGTTCGCAAAGGAAGATGGCATTGGTGAACATAAACTGGGTAAGGTGTTTCTCGACACAATTGACCAGTAGATTCTCCATCTCATGACCAAATTGAATTGACGATGTCCTCGGAGCCTGTGTTCTGTCGTCTACCAAATCGCGCGCCGCTTAAGTATTTCAAAAGCTTGACCTTTCTCACTCCACGACCGTCTGCGTTTTGTGTGACCCATCCCAAGTGCCTCAGCTTTTTGGCGGTCACGTTTGGCGTTTTAAGTTAAAAAATCGCGTTATAGAATCGATGTGAACTTGCACAAGGGAAGTGATAAATAAATTCGGAATTTAGGGTTCTCAAAATCTCAAAACGCTAATTTCAAAATACACTCAAATCCTTTAAAAATACAATATCCAAAACACAAATTAAGTATATAGCATATCAAAATGCCATAGAAATCATATAGTAAAAACATTTTAAAAATAACAACGTGAATTCTATATATATATAAAAAAAAAGACAATCTGTAGCGAACTAACTATGCAATTGTTTTTTATATAACCGTTGGAATAAACAAAACGTGGTAATTTCTCTACTACACTCTCAAAACTACGTCGTAGTCTAGTTTAACTGTTTTCTTTTATTTTAGGAAAAAAAATATGTGAAAACATTCTCAAAAACTCTCTTTAATTAAGTCAAGGATAAGATGCATTCATGTTAAATAAAGATTTGGGTTAATGTTATCAATTCAAATCCTCATATTGCATATTTATTAATGACAAAAAAAAAAACACTAATTAGCTTACAACCATTTAATTTGACATCATGATGGATCGAGGATATCTGATGGTAACCTACTTACCCTATATCCCAAGTGTCCTTCAATTCTATATGTTGAAGAAAAACTTCTGGAACGAAAACTTTAGGCCCAAGTCTGGCCCAAAGGATGCGGCGCCATTGTGCAAACGCGAGGCTAATTTAGTCATTCCACGTAAGGCGCTTGAATTTTGCGATTTTAGAATCAATTGGTTCTAGGGTTTCATTTTCTTCCCTCCGCGCCCATAAGCTCGAGCTGAGCTTTTTTCAGGGATTCCGAAAGCGGGAATAGGAACACCATCATCTGCGTCTTCAGGTTTGCTCTATCTCTCTCCATCGATCCCTTAGATAGTGCAGTTACTCTTATCTGTGTACTGTCTTCGATGATTAGCTTGAATTTTACTGCCTTCTTGTTTGATTGAACGATTCGAGTTTAAAATCCAGTCAGCAACTCTAGATCTATTCGAATTTGTTCTCATTTTTCTGGTGATTACTGCTATTAGAAACCTTTACATTAGATTAAGATTAGTGATTTCAATCGCAAGATTCATCTATTCCGAAATGAGGGTTTTGCTTTAACTATGAATTTTGATTTTGCCAAGCGGATTAGAGTAGCCTAGTTGATGTTGATGAGCTTTCTTATGTAACTGTGCTCAAAACAAATCGATTGCTGTCTTTTCAGGGAGATAATAATACACTGTTGAGTAGAGATGAGTACTACAGCTCACAGGACTCCTAAATCAGGGAGGCAATCTCTACTTTTTCAAGATTTAGCTTCTCCTGTTTCAGCACGCAGAGGGAAATTCTCAAGCCCGGGCCAAGCAGCTGCGGTATCTGCACTATGGCGTGAGAATTTTGGAGGATCGGATCTTCCACCACCTCCAATGTATACTTTGGATGACCGGTCAGATTTCTCTCCTGAGTCAGGTATTGCAGACTACTCACCGTCTCCAGATGTCAAATCTGACAGAAGAACGCCTTTCCAGAGTTCTGGGAAAAATATTGTAACTCCTGGTAAAGGAAAGTTGGAAGCAAGCCCCTCCTTTTCTCTACTGAATGCACAACAGAGTCAGCAAGTTTCAGGGAGCCCGAGTTGGTGGTCGCAGTCAAAGGCAGGTAGTAGTATGGAGCAGGATGATAAAGGGAAGGGATCTCCGGTAGAAGGGGTGGTTCAGCCAGGTGCCTTGGTCACTCTTCCACCGCCAAGAGAAGTTGCTAGGCCAGAGGTTCAGAGGCAGATCATACCGACAGGAAACCTTGATGAGGAAGAGTGGGTCACTGTCTATGGGTAAGGCTATTTTAGCTTTATTACTCTCGTATCTCATTATTTTTTGTCTGTAGTGTTGCTTCGCTGTTGCAAATGCTCTCTATTTGTCAACATTTTCGCATCTCTGAACTTCTAGGTGCATGGATAATAATTGGTATATTGGTAGAGTTGTTAAGGGCCTTATCATGTGTCTGCCTTCCATGTCTTCGATCTTGAGAGCTGTTCAGCATAACTGCTGTTGTTTACGCTCTTTGTTATCAACCTTCATGTGTCTATGAAATTCTAGGTTCCTTAATAGCTAATCATGCTCAAATATGTCTGTTTGATTGTGATTTTATTTTTGGACATTGTGAATTCTGACTATTTACATGTATATTGGTAGTGTTATTAAGTGCCTTATCTTGTGTTTATCTCCCATCTTTTTGATCTTAACAACTAATCATTATAACTGCTCTCAGCTTTTCTCCAGGTGATACAAATTTGGTACTACGAGAGTTTGAAAAGTGTGGTATGATCTTGAAACATGTTCCTGGTCCAAGGAATGCCAACTGGATGCACATCCTCTACCAGGTTACTCTTCTTCCCTTCAAACCTGTTTGATGCATGATGATAAGCATTCATTGTTCTTCTAGACGAGTCATCATACATGATAATCTAATCAATTCTTCTTTATAAAGGGAATAACAGAAATGAACAATGGTCTGTGTATATGATGCAGAACCGGTCTGATGCAAATAAAGCGCTGAACAAAGCTGGGATGATGATAAACGGAGTGGTAATAGTAGGAGTGAAGCCAGTAGACCCGATACAGAAGCAAGCGTTAAATGAGAGACTCAACAATCAAGGATTCATGCCTTTACCTCCACCATCATCCACTAGAGATACTGCTCGATCCTCGTCTCGTCCTCAGTACTTACAAAACGGTAGCGCTTTCTCCCCTCAACCCAGCAGTGGTGCTATGGCCTCTCCATCGAAGTCTATGGTCTCAAAGTTCTTCGACTTGATGTTTGGTGTTTAAAGCTTCTTCGGTTGTCATGTCCGGGTGGTTCATCTATACGCAGATTATTTGAAGTTTTTGAGAGCAGAGTGGCTAGGTAAATTTAGAGCGTGATCAAAATTTAAATTGTAAGAGGTGTTTCCAAAAATTGTCTTTGTATTGACGATGACATCTATAATTTGGTATAAATCTGATTATAAAAGTCACTTGTTTTAGCAGTTTAATTTTTGTATGTATATGAGCAGACTGAGGTCATGCCTCGTGCAGAACGAACCACCATTACGAATTCTTGAAAGACGCTGATTACATAGTAGACCTGAGATTTAAAGCCTCACGGGCAGTGTTTTGAACTTCCCACTAGACCATATGCCACGTGTCTAGCATGTTGTACTTATATATCCCGTCTGTGGCTCTCGTGTAAATAAATCACATTACAAACTCACAATGGCGAAAGGAGCAGAGCAGAAACAAAACTCGACCGTTGTGATTGAAGAAACGAAGCTTGATATCCGTGACGTGGTCCAGACAGCCACCACTTACGGTGAGGATAACTATCACAGCGGTGGAAGACGCAATGACGTGGCAATGGTTGCGCTAAGAGGTATGTGCATGGCTGTATCGGCGGTGGCTGTGACATTGATGGTGACAGCCCGTGAGACTAGCATGACCACTCTCTACGGTTTCGAGTTTCAGCTCCACGCCGTTTGGTCTCTCTCAGATTCTCTAATGTAAGCCAAATAAATCATAAAAGATCATGCATATGAGTGAATAAAAGTGAAAGATATATTTCTCACGTGACATTTGATACTTTTAACAGATATCTAGTGGTGGTTTCATCGGCGACGGCTGTTTACTCGTTGCTCCAACTGATTATAAGTGGAACAAGACTAATGAGAAAATCTCCGGTGATTCCGACAAGAAGACAAGCATGGTTTTGCTTCATAGCAGATGAGATATTGGGATACGCAATGGTGAGTGGAGGATCTGCGGCTTTAGGAGTGACGAATATGAACAGAACAGGAATCAGACACATGCCTCTTCCCAATTTCTGCAAATCTCTCGGTTTCTTCTGTGACCATCTCGCTGTCTCCGTCGTCTTCTCCTTGCTCGCGTTTCTCCTTCTCGCCGCTTCTTCTGTTCTCGACGTTCTCCGTCTCTCACGCCACCGCTAGAACTATTTTTACTTTTGTACCCTTTTGTACTTTCCTACGTTGGTCTGTCTGAAGTTTTTCATCATTCAATAATTAATTATTATGTTATGTTTTGATTTTTGGAATTGTTTGTTTCCATCGATGTCAGCTAATCTTCGAATTCCGAAGTTTTGAATTATGTTGACCAAGTTCCATATAAACGACAAAAGAAAAAGTAATGTTTAAAATAACTCAAAAGAAATTAGAGAACGCCTTTTTCGCGACTGGGTTTGAAAGTTTAAGTTAAAGGCTAAAAATGGGCCTAACTTTGTTATTGGGCTTTAATAAGCCGTTTTATATTACCACTGTCCTGTGTTCTCTGTTTCTTCTATCCCTTAGCCTGGGAAATGAAGCTAGACTAAACGAAGCTCGTTTCTACCTTTTAATGGCGATCAATCTATATCGACTCGTTTATTGCAATTCATTTCTTCATGTAAGTGTTCATCATTAGTCCAATAGTATTGCATCATGGCTTGTCGTTTCCCTCTACATTCATCGCCACCTTCTCAATTCATTTCTCCGGAATACCGTCAGAGAATCCTGAGATTGCCTAAATATTACCCTTCAATCTCATGCCAAAGCAATTCAGCTACGAATGATGTTCATGATGATGGTAGCGATAACGAAAAAGCCAAATCAAACCAAGTCAATCTTCTCGCAATACCCATTACACTCACTGTAATCTCCGCTTCTCTGGCACAACCTTCGCTTGCGGCGGCGGCGAAGGTATCCGAGAGAAAGAAAACTCAGAAGAAACCTCAGGAGGCTTTGACTTTTGAGCAGCTCAAAGCTTGGTCCAAAGATTTGCCTGTTGTTTCGAATCGTATACCTTATACTGACATTTTGAGCTTAAAGGCTCAAGGTAAGCTCAAGCATGTGATAAAGCCTCCTAATTTAACTTTGCGGCAAAAGGCAGAGCCTGTGTTAGTAGTTTTGGAGGATTCTAGAGTACTGAGAACTGTGTTGCCTTCTTTAGAGGGTAATAAGAGGTTTTGGGAACAATGGGATGAGTTAGGGATCGATGTTGCGTGTGTTAATGCTTATACTCCTCCGGTTAAGAGACCTCCTGTGCCGTCTCCTTATTTAGGGTTTTTATGGAAAGTGCCTGCTTATATGTTAACATGGGTTAAGCCTAAGAAGGAGTCGAAACGTGCTGCTGAGTTGAAGAGAATGAGGGAGGATTTCAAGAGGCAGAGGAAGGAGGAGATTGAGAGGATGAAAGAGGAAAGAGAGATGATGGAAAAGACAATGAGGGCGCAGAAGAAACAACAGGAGAGGAAGAAAAGGAAGGCGCTTAGGAAGAAGAAATACGAGGAATCTTTGCGTGAGGCGAGGAGAAATTATCGAGATATGGCGGATATGTGGGCAAGATTAGCTCAAGATCCTAATGTAGCTACAGCTCTCGGATTGGTGTTCTTTTATATATTTTATCGTGTGGTGGTGCTTAACTATAGGAAGCAAAAGAAGGATTATGAAGACAGGTTGAAGATAGAGAAGGCAGAAGCAGATGAGAGGAAGAAAATGAGGGAGTTAGAGAGGGAGATGGAAGGAATTGAGGAAGATGAGGAGGAGGTTGAAGAAGGAACAGGTGAGAAAAATCCATACTTACAGATGGCAATGCAGTTCATGAAATCAGGCGCACGTGTGAGAAGAGCATCAAATAAGAGGCTACCTGAATATCTGGAGAGGGGTGTTGATGTGAAATTTACTGATGTTGCTGGGCTTGGGAAGATTCGTCTTGAACTCGAGGAAATCGTTAAGTTTTTTACTCATGGAGAGATGTACCGTAGGAGAGGTGTCAAGATTCCAGGTTCGATGTTGTGAAAAATTCTGTTTTTCCTTATGTCACCAAGTATTTAGTATAAACTTATATATCCTTTGAAATTCTGCTGTTTGATCATCTCTCTAATTTGTGTCTTGCTTCAGGTGGTATTCTTTTGTGCGGGCCTCCTGGGGTGGGAAAAACTCTACTGGCAAAAGCTGTAGCTGGTGAAGCAGGAGTGAATTTTTTCTCTATCTCTGCATCTCAGTTTGTGGAAATATATGTTGGTGTCGGTGCTTCTCGTGTCCGAGCATTGTATCAGGAAGCTAGAGAGAATGTGAGTCTTGTAACTTTGCTTACATGTGTTGGTTGAGCGCGGAACTTCTCACCTTCAGTTGCATTTATCAGATAGTAAAGCAATACATCTTGGCTGATTTTTTTATGATTCTCATTGTATAGTGAAGATTCAGTCTATTTCCAGATGCTAATATTAAGGTGGTCTCTCTGCAGGCTCCATCTGTGGTCTTCATTGATGAATTAGATGCTGTTGGAAGGGAGCGTGGGTTAATAAAGGGTTCTGGAGGACAAGAAAGGGATGCCACTCTTAATCAGGTTCCAGACATTTTAGATTGTTTTATAGTCTTCTTCTTTTTTCTAAGGGATGAAAATTTTATTCTTTTTTTTCGTGTTACAGCTCCTTGTTTCTTTAGATGGTTTTGAAGGAAGGGGAGAGGTCATTACCATTGCTTCCACAAACAGACCAGACATTCTAGATCCTGCGCTTGTGAGGCCTGGAAGGTTTGATCGCAAAATTTTTATTCCTAAACCTGGTCTTATTGGACGGATGGAAATTCTGCAGGTAATGGCTTGGTGTATGTGTTTTTGTATTCTCAAACTTGTAAATTTGCAAAATTCTTCCGTAATGTAGAGTTTGTCCTTCAGTCCAAAGCTATATCTTTGTTTTGGTTTTGCTGTTTAGGTCCATGCTCGTAAGAAGCCAATGGCTGAAGATTTGGACTATATGGCAGTTGCTAGCATGACAGATGGCATGGTTGGAGCAGAGCTTGCCAATATCGTTGAGATAGCGGCAATTAATATGATGCGTGATGGAAGAACAGAGGTGAGATCAATATTTTTAGTTCGAATTAGTTATATCTGCTTTTGCTTTTGGATGGTTTTGGTTTCGAATGTTAGGATCGTGTACCATATGGTAATATGGTGTGTGTGAATTGGATTAAGCTCTTGGACGTTGTGCTAGAGAAGCATCTTAGGCTAATAATAAGTTGGAAATTTTATTTTTGATACCAGCAAGTAAAGGACTGAGAAATCATATATTCTCTGTAACTCCAATGCAGTTAACAACAGATGATTTGCTTCAAGCTGCACAAATAGAAGAAAGAGGAATGTTAGATAGAAAAGACAGAAGCTCCGAGACATGGCGACAAGTTGCTATAAATGAAGCTGCTATGGCTGTTGTAGCAGTGAACTTTCCTGATCTGAAGAATATAGAATTTGTAAGTTTCTAAAATCTCTCTTTCCCCTTCAAACCCCCCTTACTACATTGAAGCGTTAACTTTCTGTTCTGCCGCACTGTGACATCTCAATGACTTTGACCAGCTGACAATCAACCCTAGAGCTGGTAGAGAATTGGGTTATGTCCGGGTGAAGATGGATCATATCAAATTTAAGGAAGGCATGCTTAGGTTTGTGGCTTTAATCATTCAGATTTACTTTCTTGATTACACGGGTTCTTTACATTAATCTAAGTCCTTTTGTGGTCTACTATATGCAGCCGACAATCCATCTTGGATCATATCACTGTTCAGTTAGCACCTCGAGCTGCAGATGAACTATGGTACGGTGAGGATCAGGTGAGAGATATGATCCCCTTTAACAATGACACAGCATCAGAACTTCATCTGGATATGATCTGTGATTTTACTTTTCTCTAGTAGTGTTTTTAGTTATTAATCTTTGCTAATGATTTGTTCCAGTTAAGCACGATATGGGCTGAAACATCGGATAACGCAAGGTCGGCTGCTCGATCATTGGTTCTTGGTGGTCTCTCTGAGAAGCATCATGGCTTGAATAACTTCTGGGTAGCTGATCGAATTAACGTAAGGCCATATATTGAATTGCTTCACTTCAATTTTCAGAAACTATATCATCTTCTGATACTTGGATTTGCAGGATATTGATCTGGAGGCATTGCGGATATTAAACATGTGTTACGAGCGTGCTAAAGAGGTAAAGGAGAATTCTAAATCGACTACATATATGTTATAGCATCTCCTATATAATTGTTCTGTTAAATATAATTTACCAAACGCATACACTAGATTCTTCAAAGGAACCGGACTCTCATGGACGAGGTGGTTGAGAAACTAGTTCAGAAGAAAAGTCTTGCGAAACAAGAGTTCTTCACTCTTGTTGAGCTCTATGGATCCATAAAACAAATGCCACCAAGCATCCTTGAACTCAGGAAAATCAAACGGCTTGAGCTCGAAGAGACAGTGATGAAACTGGGCATGACTACCGCGAGAAACAGTTCATAAGATGATTGTGTTTTGGAGAAGAGAGATACCATTCGTGGCAAACGTAGGGACTAAACAACAAACATCATATCAAAACCAATCAGAGGCAATGACTTGATCCTTTATATGTCCTATGTAATCTTAGTGTATGTTAGATAACAATTCCCCTTTTATTCATATTGAAGGAAGGGTCAAATTTGAAATGGTTTCACACTCGCATATCTTGAAACAATAAGTTATGAATATTTCTGATATGTGACACGAACCAGTTATGTAAAGCATGGGCTTATTAATCTAAAAAGGAATTGAGAGACATTGAAAAATGGCACATGCTAATGTACGATTTTTTGGAGATTTTTTAGGTGAAACAGCAAATTGATGAGCATCAAAATCAAGAGTCCTTAGGGTTGGTCGATATACATAAAACTATTTGATTATATTATAACGCCTTTGACTTTCAGAATTTGACAACTAAATGATATTTACGTATTACCAATTTTAGTTTTTCTTTTTTACTTAACCCGATTACCAGATTATGTACTTTTAACCTCCTTATTGGTCACCTTAATGGCTTAGTCTCTAATAATGATCCCCACCCATCTCATTTTATTTACATTTTATCAAGGGACTTGGAGAAGTAAGCACTAGCCACTAGGATAAAATAATGAGTCAAATCGTTTTCTCATATTAAAAAAATCTCTGTAAATAGTATCAACAACACGACTCCGTTGGGGTTCTTGTCTCATATGAAGTGTCCAAAGTTACAAATCTTCTTACACAACGGTTAAAAAATTGAACAAAAGAGGTCCACAACGGCATTATTTTGACTCCTACCATCTGGTTCCTCGTTCCCACGCCACCATCCAACTTCTTCTCATATTCAATTAAATGACATATTTAAGCTATATAATAAACACGCTTAAATTAAAATATACTCGTGTTTAAGAAGACTAATATACCACGTAACAGATTCAAAATTTAAAGATATGTGAAATTGGAATTTGAACTGCAATTCCACCTTTTATGAAAGTCCAAGTGCGTTTTTTTTTTGATTATTGATTTTTCTTTTATTTAATTCTTGGCTCTCGTTTCATTAGTTTGATTAATTTAAAACAAACAAATGCTGGAATAAATTATAATATAGTATACCTACGACCAAAATCAAAAGAAAATTACTTATCCGTTATAGTTCAGTTGGTCGAAACAAGGCATTGAATTTTTATCCACTCTGATTAGTATTAGTGATGTTGGTTAAGAATTATCAGATTATTGAAAAATATTGAATGAAAAGATATAATTAGCCAAAATATATAATTAGTAAAAAAAGACTGGACGGTGTACCTCATTTGAATTATTTTAGCGTGTTCTGTGATGCCTATTTAAATATTACTAAAATAAATGTTCTAACCTAAACACTCACAGTTACCTAACTATGATATAAATTTAGAATAATTTATTGCAACTGGAATTATCTGGAAGATATGCTAGAGATAATAATCTTCAATCTTGTAATGGAAATTAATTTTATACTACTGATAATGTAAACTTATGAACATTTATTAGTTTTAGATCCGAACTCTCTCTTCACAGTAAATATAAAATTTTAAATTATCTATAAACGTTAGTCAGCATTGGAGAAGAGGGTCATTGACTGGTGAGAAGAAGACACAAAGAATGACCATTGACTCTTTAAGAAACTTTTTTTAACATTGCGTAAAGGATAGTTTCAAATTTCAACTTACAATAAGTGTATGCTATATTACACGTAAGTATATTTTACAAATTTTACAATAATTGTATATTATGGTACAACTTACGCTAAGTACTACCTATCGATCTATCCCGTACGAAAACAAATAGTATGATATCTATGACAGTAATATAATTAACTAACGTAATTAATGATTTAATTAATCAGTTCCGTGTCATGAAAGCTCCATAATTCCATAAAATTAAACTCTGAGATTTCTTCGTAAAAATCCATAACCGGAGGATACACCCAACAATCCAACGGCTCAGAATAAGCCATATCATCACGTGACGTCACGCTTCCGTCGTACCTCCCCTCTTCAATATTAGGCAACTCCACAATCTCCTCCAACCTCTCCTCCTCTGACGACGGCGGTGCTTCCGGGGACGTCTCTGTCTCTGACATATTTCCTTCGACCACCATGGCGGCTGCTTCTGCGGCGGCTGCCTGAATATCCTGCGGCGAAGATGACAGCGGACGAGGGAAGAGAGAAGCAAGCTCCGGGAAATTTATGACTGCGGAGGAGCCTTTGATGGTGAGAGCAGCCACGTCATGAGCACGCGCCGCCATATCAGCGGTGGCGAAAGTACCGAGCCAGATACGAGTTTTCTTACGAGGTTGTCGGATCTCAGAGACCCATTTGCCCCAACTTCTCATCCTTACACCTCTGTAAATAGGATGCTTAGGAGATGAAGAAGAAGAAGAAGAAGAGACTCTTCTTCTCTTTCTTGTGTTTCTTTTGGGTGGAGACAAGTGAGTGCTTGTTGTAGTAGTTGCTTCAGATTGGTCCGATGACGATGATGTTGGTGATGGTGATGAAGAGCTGTTGAGTGACGTCATCTTTTGTACTTTCGTTTAAGACAGAGAGATACTTCTTCTTCTTTGTGTGGTGGATGTGAGAGAGAGAGATGTTATTTATAGACTGCACATGAGCTTCAGTTCCGAGGTTTTTTTCCTTTCTGATATGAAAACACAACACGTTGTTTTCTGGTTTTAATTATTATAACCGTACATATAAAGCAAAAATAAAAAAACAAAAGAACAATTATAGTAATACAATTCTGTCCATTGGAGAATAATATTTTTTTCATATTGTTGGAAAAAAAAAGAATAATATTTTTCATATTATGTTCAATACTTACAATCATACCAAATTACACTCTTAACACTATAGTGTATATTTTTTTTTTTTTGCGTTCCAGTAATACTATTTACTGGATAATAACGTGTTTAATTATTTCAGATAAGCATAGATTGTTCTTTTCTTTTATTTGTCAACAAGTAGACTATTACTTATTTCAAAGGTTATAACGTGGTGGAAATGTGTCAAACTATCAAAGAAAAAAAAATACAAAATTTGACTAATGAAACTAGACGCTCCATTTCAAGTGACATTTAGCCTACCCATCTTTCAGTAACCATGAAGCTTAAAACAAAATCAAATAATTTTGTAGTTTTTTTGTGCCAATAAAGAAACACAAAAGATGCAGAGAAGAGACAAAGTTTTAAAAAGAAATGATTCACCAGAACAAATCGTTTCTAACTTTCTCAAGGTTTCCTTCGTTTCCTATTTGAGAGAGACTTGGAAAGTCTAGAGTTACTTCTTCTGTATGTCACTATCAATCTGCCCGTTGAGGTATTTTTTTATATACACCCAAATCGGAACCACAAAATCTTGAAAATTGGATTTAAACTTTGAGGATGTCATTTATCATTTTATCCGTTACCACTTTTTGAAAGATAATAAAAGTAACTTTCACCATTTTTTTAATATTTTTCTATCTTTACCGTTGGTAAAAAGTAATCATAAAAGATGCACTCGTATCAAACTTCATGTCAAAATAAAATCAAATAAATAGCAAATGATTTTCTATCCCATTAATCCAACTCTTTAGTTCATCCCAAGTAGAGAAATTAATAGAGTTTGCGTTCATTAATAGGGAATTTTTTTTTTCTGAATTCAGATTAATCAACAGTTTTTTTCTTTCTTATCTTATCGTTAGAAAATATCTAAAAATGCAAAACTATGGACCATTGAATGTATTATATATAAGCTTTAATTTCAATGAGTAAAAGAGCATAACAGGCAATGCTGAAAATATGGAACAAGTCTAACGTGTGAGAAAAAAAGCTCACTGCAGCAACTTAGATTAGATCAACCTTATTTTATTAGATCATAAATTCTACAATTTGGAGATACTGTAATAACTAAACCGGACATCACGAGTAATCAAACAAAATTATCCCTGGAATCCATCAACAATATTTTCTAACTAAGAAAAAAAATAAAGAACTTGACTTGACTTGACCACTAATGCTCATATGCTTCATTAGAGTTATACAACTCCGAGAAGAAACAAGGACTCTTTTCTCCTCAGTTTTATTTCCTTTCTTGTCTTACTTTCGATACACAGACGCAAGTCTCTTCAGATTTATAATATATAGCAAAGGAACAAAAGAAACACATCTAGTAACAAACATGTGAAACAAAAGCAACTCTACAACTACATGTTCATGCCAAGAACAATGGACTCCAAAGAAGAGAAAAACAGAGACAAACGAGGACACAGAAAAAATAAGCAAATAGCTTACCATATGATTCTCCTTCACTTTTTCTATATGACTTAAAGCTCATTAACTCCATTTTCTATTGAAGTCTTTTACAGCTCTCATATATAAACTTTTTCGCTTCCTCCCCCTTGTATCCACATCTCATGAAATAACATTTAACACCGGAAGGCGGACTTAGTAAGCAAGCATCAAGATACTCTCTTTGTGTCGCGGGCTGATGCAAGATGATCCTGCATCACATGAACATACATGTTGTTGCTCCGTCGGTGTAAGTAAATCAATCAAAGGTTTTGTATCTGTGCCACAGAAGTAGATGTGGTCTGACTATGTTTAAGCCTAAGTAGGTGGTTGTAAAGAAGACTACAAGCTAGCTATTTCGGGTGAGACTGATATTTGTACGTATAAAGGTAAATTGACCAAAATTTACAATCATAGATCAGGAGCAAGATTGCAAAACTTACGGAGATGAAATCGAATGCTCTTGTATCTTCTTTTTTCGAACCATTCATTGTTGAAGTTGGAGCCTGATTAGCAAAATTTGGCTGGAATATATCAGGGAGTGCTGACTGATTCCCTCCGCTAGTACCCATAGAAAGAACATTCCCGCCACCTTGAGCGTTCGGGTTGCCAAACTGCTGGAAGTTGGATATATTACTGAGGTACTGCTGCTGCTGAGCTAACAAGCTTGCCATGGCAGCGTAATTCATAGGTTGGGATGCAAAAGCTGGATTCATCATCATCCCTGGAGGAAAATTAAAGGGCATAACACCCCCCGGAAGCATTGAGTTTTGAATAAACCCAGGGTTTTGTGACCCAAGAATGCCTCCAACAGGATTTTCCAGTACTTGATGGCTGGTGGTGCTCGGCATTGCAAATAAATTCTCTGGAAGGGTGCTAGAAGACGAGCCTTTCTGATTTGAATTGTTTTCGTCAATGGAAAAAGTTGCCATCAAATCATTTATGCTTTTTGATTCTTTTGGCTCTGCTTCAAGTTTTGCAGTCGACCCAAACATATCAAATAGCTCAGGCACATGATTATCACCAGCAGCAGCAGACTTTTCCCCGACAGTCATTCCAGAGAACAGGTCATCTGCACTTTCTTTTTCTTCATTTGGATGAAATGATACATCTGCAAAGGGATCATCATCATTTTTCTTCTCGCGGCTACTCAGTCCAGTGTCAGTGCTAACCCCAAACCAATCATCATCCATCAACGGAGCTGCTGTCGCCACTGTACTGCCAGTATTTATATTATTTGGCTGCTTTAAAGTATCTTCTGTTGTATAATCTGAATCACCGGTGTCGATCAAGTCAGGTAAATCAACAGCAGCCTCTCGCTTCACAGTATTATCTGAGCTGCTCATCAACCCACTTGACTGTCCACCATTTAGAAGGCTCAGAACCTACACAACGCCAGTATCTTGTGTTAACCATCAAATTAGCATAATTTTAATAAAAGAATTTTGTGAATGCTTACAACAAGCAGAATATAACCTTGTTAGCCTTTTCTCGAAGGGAAGATTGCGGAGACTCTGAGCATTGCTGAATGGCATCCATGGTTTCACTAAAATAAGTATGTACAATTGAAAAATTATCATCTTCCTTCTTCCTCAAAATGGCTTCAAGGACACATAGAGCTTTCATCCGAACCTGCCAAACAAAAATCAGATTTCTTTCAAAGTACATAAGTGAGAAGAATTTTGACGCTAAAGAAGAAACAAGCCAGGGAAAGAAATATAAATGATAAAATCAAGGAAAAGGTACATTCACATCGAACAGTTTCACAAGGAGGTGAGTAGAAAATTATCATAAACATACCTGCCACATTGGAGACTGGAGCTTCCCGTCAAGAGCAATGCTTAAAGCAACAGCATCCATTTTTGCAGCCTCTAAAATGAAAACATGAAGTGCATCACGAGTTGGCTGGAGGCGTACACCGCCAGATGTAACAATGGTTTCCAGCAGCTTTTCCTCACGAGTTTTGCTCTCAACACGAACTGAAGCAGAACTTTCACTTGCCTCTCCGGAAACGTGGCCCCAAGATCCGCCAGCAGTGTTCTTTGACATTCCGGAGTTACCATCCTTCCCCAGCTTAACCGGATCATATCTACTGAAGTTCTCATTTTCCATAGTTAATGATCTGTGGAGATTTGGACCTCTGTAGCTGCTGCTTCCATTCTCATTCTTCTTTGGTAAATGACCTTGAGCAAAATTACTGATTCCTTGCTTTATAGATGCACTTCCAATACCCACCACCTCACTCAGGAATGATTTATTATCGTTAGAGGGCACCTGAAAGTTAGTATTTCCAAATCCTTCTATGCGTCTGTTGATGCTTTCAGGAGCAGCAGGCTTATTACCATTCTCCTCCGAAAATATAGCAGAAATTGTTTCATGAGCAGTTTCCCGTACAGCCTTATTAAGTGCATCCCCTTTTAAAGGATCTGGATGGCCTTTGTAATGGAATAGATTGCGCACTGCAACCGAGTTCCTTTGCATTTCCCGTCTAAACTCTGAGCCAGACTTTCCCACAGCATACTTAATCAACCTAAGAGCCTGTGTACACACAATTACAATAACCAGAATCAGCATAACAAGATCCAAGAGAGATTTTTACCAAAATTAGATCAGTTAGTCATCAATTCCACGTTTCCCTAAGAAGTGTATGTTCATTTGAGCTTAACATATAAGAGCTCTCTCTCTCTGATCCATTCTCAAAAACAGATATCAACCAGTAAATTAAGCCAATTCTCACATGCAACATTTCAATCAAAATCTTCATGGAAACAAATGATCTGACAAAGGAACAACATGTGATAAGTCAAAACTGAAATTACCTTCTGCTTAACGATGGGGCTTTTGTTATCAAGACGTTTCAAAATGAATTCCGAAAACTCCTTCACGATGCTGACATGAGACGAACGCAGAAGGTCACAGATCTCTTCCAACTTATACACAGGCGCAACTTTGTCCTCGTCAGACGTGACCGCATCAATCATCCGTGACCTCCAATACGATTCCACAGCTCGCCTGCTTGTATCCATGGCTAATTCGAAAAGAAGAAAAAACACCCCAATCCCCAAAAACACAACACCAACAAACTAAACAACCCTTCGACCTTGCCCGTCGAAAATAGCAAAAAAACAGCTTAAAAACAACAAATTTATTAAATCCTGATACTCAAACTATCAGATCAGTTAAAAACCCGATCTTTTAAGCTCCAATTCCAGCTCAAATTCACCACACTACAAGATCACGATCGGGATCCCAATTTCCCCCTACAAAACCCATCAACGCAGAGGTAAATTAGACTCCTTGATACAAGATAACCATTAGGTAATCGGAATCAAATCAATAATATCGGAGAAACTAGGAGACATCGGAGAAATTGAGGAGAGAAAAAAGAAAAGGGAACTCACCGGTTCGTAGGTGACAGAGAAGGAAGGAAGGACGCAGTCAATAAAGAAGAATGGCCCTTTGTTCTTCTGTCTTTCCTTAATTCCCAATTTCCAATTTTTTATATTTTCTTTTTCGCAATTCACATTATGCACATGAATTCTTATTTATTTTGCTCCGTCACACTCACAGGAAAAATCAATTAAATTGATATATTCTAAAGACAATACAACACACTCAAAACAGGGGACAATACAGAACACTCTAAGTAACTAATTGATGAAAAAGCTTGGGACTTTGTCACTTATTAAGCTATCGTCATCAGTCTCTTCTTCTTCTTCAACCACATGGTTCCTGAACAGAGTTTTAAAGTAAGGTAAAATCTTTGGCAGCACATGTAGATCCGCCATGTTTATACTCATCATATCAAAGGCGATGCATGTATTGTGCATATGCGACTCGTCAATCACCGGAATCTTCGGGTATCTCTGGCTAAAATGGGTCAGCACGGTTCGGTATACACCTGCTGAAGATCCAACGTTGATTGCTTCTCTAGTTGTGCTATGATTTTTAGCCACAGCTTCTTCTACCAACGCATCCTCAAATGTCGCCTGTTAAATTTCTACAATGTCAAAGATGTAAATGTTTAGACAATTTTGTTAATATAGAAAAACTCACAAACCTCATGTATAAGAACTGTTGCTCCTTTTGAAGCTTCAACCATCTCAGGACAAGGCCTTGTGTCCCCTGAGTAAACCATTTTCCACCCCGGAATCTCATCTCCGGTGATGTTTTTTCTCTCTGCTGCTTTCACAACAACCCCAAAGGCTTGAGGGCAATGCACAACAGGAAAGCTTATCAAATCCTCCAACCCCATTTCGTCCAGGACCTTTTTCAGTTTCTTCAAGAATGGTAAAGCGGAAGAATTGTCGGTCAGTGGGCTACTCGGTCTTTTATATATACTTTGCATTGGACTTCCTTTACTGAACAAAGAACCCTCAGCATTGCCGCTACTGGTAATTTTCTCAGGGCGGGTAGTTTCTAGAGAAGCCCAAGAAGTTGTTGTGGTGTTCCTGCAATCAAGAAACTCCATATCTAAATCCTCGAGTCTTTGATATGCGTCGAGAAAGTTCTTTAGCGGTCTCGGTCCAACCACAATTGCTGGCTCATGAGCCACTCCTTTCAGAAGCTCACATCTACGAGCAAGGATTCTTGCAAGACCCGTATGGTGATCAGCATGGATGTGAGAGATCCATATACATCTCAGGTTTCTGACTGCTTCATCAGCTCCTTCTAAACCATATCTTCTTTTAAGCTGGCCTAAGGTACCTTCCCCACAATCCAAGAGAATACTGCCTCTAGAGAATAGGTCAACGTAAATTGCGGTGACATTTCGGTATTTTGAGGGTTGGGACGAACCAGTCCCCAAAAGAACTATCTCCATGTCGTCTCGTCTAATGTTTTCAAGACAGCTTGGAACAGTGCTTTCACCCAGCCATGGCTCTTCGATCATCATCTTATTGTGTAGTCCATTCCATAACCGCTTGATTTCTTCGGTCTTACTGCTGATCTCAGGAATTTCTGAAAGAAGCTCATCCATCACTCGTAAGGATGTCAATCGACTAGGGATACAAGATCTGTCTACCCCAAGATTACCATGTGGACGCAAAGTAAACTGCCCAAAATATAACAATGAGAGAGAGTGAGAGAGACTTAAGAGTTAAAGGAAGCAAGTTTTACAAGGAGGAAGCAATGCACGGAAGCAACATTCAATACCTTGAGAAGATTTTCAGCGGAGATGCTTTCACCAAGATTTGAATCCAAGCACTGACAAGAGAAGAAAAGAACAAGGCGTGGCTAAATGAACACAGCCAGATTCAACTCAATAAGTAAATATCAGAAAGCATTTGTAACCTTGCTCAAAGAAGTGGGATTTATCGAGTTATTGACATGTTGAGAAGACCAAATTCCAGGAGCCGGAAAGAACTGTGGGCATAAATAGTTAAGTCTGGCTGTGATTCTGGAACTGGCTCTCAGGATTGGAAACTCCATATTCTTCCTGGAAAAACACCAAAACTAAATATTAGACAAATAAATTCAACAGTTTTTTTATAAGAAAGAACATGGTTGAGAAGACTCACATTTCATGTCCAGCGAGAATGTGCTGGGCAAAATGGAATCTCTTCATCCAGCTTTGGTAAGTAGAACTATTTGTTACAGAAGCTGGACTTAGATGAATAATACAATTAACAAGTTTAGCTCCATCTGCTGAATTGTCAGGACATGAATAATAACTCTTCATAGACGGATTAGAAAGCAGTTCCTCTGCATGTGACTCTGTTGGACAGTCCACAAGCAAAACAACAGGACCAGGAACTGAAGGTCCCATCACATCACTCGGATGAACCTATAACCAAGACTGAACGGTGTTAGTCTGCTCGAAGCTAAACTGATACTGGGTTATGGATAATCCATATAATTGCTCTTTGAGACATACCGTAATATCTTTAAAATCTGACTTCACTGACTGTCCAGATTGAAGATAACTGTATTTTGGACCAGCTCTCAGTCCAAGAGCCATGGCCTTCTTTGGGTCAAACTTTCCTTTGATTTCAGGTAATTCACATACATATATAACTGACGTTTCACCAGGTTTGCTGCCGGATTCCTCTAAGCGACTTGGTTCTAATAGAATGGCGGAGATTTTCACAACTTCGTCATCCACAAGAACATAGGGATCTTTGGGTTTACTTAAGCAAATCTGAGGCGTGGAGTCAGATGTATTCAACGATGGACCAAAACTTCTTGTATGAACCATCGCAGCACGAGGGATAAATGACCTCATAGCATCAACTAAATACTTGAGATCCGAAGGACCCCATACATTTACCTTTGTAACAAAAGAGATTTTAGAAGTTCAGCAATTCCATTCGAACGTAAGTTGTCAAATGGCAAGTACAAACTCAGGAAAAGCAAACAGGAAACATACAAAGAAATCATATGACAAGAACACTCACGGATAATCCTTCTTCACCAATACCGGCAAGGGTCAGTAGAAGACCTAAAGCATTTAAAATAGGAACATTTATCACTGTCTAGTGATCTAGTAGCAAACACAATGAAGCTGATGCCTGGATCAAGAAAACAAACCTGGAAGCCCGCCTGCTGTCTCTGAGCACACGCGAGACAAAAATATATGATCTACCTGAAAAGAGTTAACGGATCAATGATCATCACATTTTGAACTCGTCTCATCACACAGAGAAAAGATACACAATTAGTAGTATGTCCAAAAGACGATGTTCAGTCATACCTTTGATAACTTAATTTTATGTTCTGTACAGAATCGTTGCAAACCCTGTAATTCAATTTAACCAATAAGACTAGAGCCACTAATATAAAAGCTACACAGTATATAATAAATTGCAGAAAGCTTACCTCTCCAGCATTAAAGATGAATCTTTGTTTATCAAAGAAGAGTAATACAGAAGGTGATGTATCCTGTGTGTCCATTCCCGTCCCAAGGATCTAACAATGCAGATGAATAGTTCAAAATTATGCATCATCATTCACAGTTTAAGATTGAAATTCAAAGTTTGGAGTAGACAGAAATTGAAACCTGAACATAGGCAATGGTGTTGGTAGGGTTAAGGGTGCGCGTGTTCCTCTTGAGATTCTTCTTAGGCTTATCGATCTTATCCAATCCCTCAGCTCTTCTCTTATTAAACTCGAAAGAGTCAGAAGAAGGATTAAAAGTACTAGCTTTATCTCTCTCCATCGGAGTCATACCTTTTCTCTTCTCCTCCTCGAAACTACTCCACTTGCGTCTCGGATCACTGCGACGGTAACCGGCGGTGCGAGGAGGCGGACGACGGCTCGGAGAAGAAGCGAAGATTGGGTAGAGAGAAAAGGGTCTAAGAAAGAGCGCGAAAGAAGAAGACTTGAGAGAAGAAAACCCGGAAATGCCTAGGTTTTGAGGTACATGATGAGGCAATGAAGTTAACATTTTCCTCAAGCTCCTTCCTTTCCCAGTGACAAGCTCAAGCTTCTTCCCGTTTTTTTTCTCCGAGTCCCTTTCTCTCTCTCTCTCTCTCTCGATCTTTTTTTTTAATGAAATTGTCAATTAAGCCCATGGGCTTATGTATTACATTTTCGGCCCATATATTTATCCATATAACATTAGGTAGTATTGGCGCATATACACATTGGATAAGAGATAAAAAGAGGCACCACTCGTCTCCACAGAAACCTCATGGCATATAAAACATTATCCCAATTAAAGACCCAGCTTTTTTTTTTGGTTCTGTTTTATATTTTATCATTTTACCTAAAGAGACCAAGACTATGGGAAGTGTACAGTTGAATGGTTCAAGCTTAGTAGCTTCTCTATCTCCAAATCATAGCTTTAGCCACAAAACCAAACTTAGTAACGCAAAGTCATACTTCCTACGATCAAACCACAATGCAACCAGAGTCAAAACCATCCGAGCCATAAGCACCGCACCAGCGAGCCAACCTCCAGCCGCGGATGAACCCGATGACGAACCTCCCGCTGTCGATTTTGCGTTCGTCCATGTAAGTAGTGATCTTCACTCTTGCTGAATTATTTACATTAGTTATTTTGTTAACATGGTTGAATCAAAATCGTGAAAATTCAATTAACTTGGAGTGATTAGAGAAAATTGTATATTGTTTAATGATGGTTTTTAAACCATTCGTTGTACGGTTTACAAATGTTATGAGGTGAGTTTTATATGGATTATTAATAAATTGTGGATTATTTAATTGTTAGTCGGTGTTGTTACCGGACGGAACACCTGACGTACATTGGAGAAGAGCATGCGGTGGACAGAAACTTAGAGACATAATGTTGGATTCTAACATGGAACTCTATGGTCCTTATGTATGATATTTTCTCTCCCTCGTTTTGATTATTTATCTTAGTCAAATTAGTTTGGAGTATCATTTTCACGTGACATTAATTTCGCAGAGTAAGCCCTTGTCAAACTGCGCAGGAGTAGGAACTTGCGGTACTTGCATGGTCGAGGTATACATACATATCTTATTAGTAGTTTCTTAATAAAGAATCAATAAGCTTTGGTTTAGAATTCAATTGATGGTTTATCAGATAACTTTAATTTATTTCCTGATGGATATTTTTTTTGCAGATTGTAAATGGAAAGGAGCTTCTAAATCCACGAACTGACATTGAGAAGGAGAAACTCAAAAGGGTATATTCTTATCTTATACTGGTATTTAATAATCTTGAATCATTTGGTTACAGTATTAAAACTAGTAATGTTTTCACAGAAACCAAAAAATTGGAGACTTGCTTGTCAAACCAACGTGGGGAATCCAGATTCTACTGGATTGGTAATATATATATATAAACTCTTCTCTCTGTCTAATATTTATTACATAATGTACAATTTTTCTGTATATGTGACTAATTGATATTATGCGTAGGTCGTCATACAACAATTGCCAGAGTGGAAAGCTCATGAATGGAACATCCCTAAGAATATACCCAATGACGATGATCTCGAAACTTCTACGTGAAACTTTTGTCATTCTTGTTTACTAAATTATAAATTTGTAACGATCGATTTTTTTTTTATGTGTCGATAATTAGCCATGCAACTAACTGAACTACCTATTTAAACAAAACTAAATGATTATATAAAATGATTAATTTATTATAACCAAAACAGCCATCCATTAAATTATCGATATTCATACATATTGGATAAAAATTACAACGAAACCGGACAAAAGTCTAAACAAAACAAGAAAGATCGAGACGAAGAAATCAAACGCAGAAACATGAATCAAGAATCATCATTTGTTTGCTTAGAATTCAGAAGAAGCAAGAGGAACATGTTCGGAAGAAGTCATGAAGACATTTCCGTAGACAACTCCGGCAAGTCCACCACCGATGAGTGGGCCAACCCAGTAAACCCAGTGACCAGAGAAGTCTCCGGCCGCAACAGCTGGTCCAAAGGAACGTGCTGGGTTCATGGAACCACCGGAGAATGGACCGGCGGCGAGGATGTTGGCACCAACGATGAGGCCAATGGCGAGAGGAGCGATGGTTCCGAGAGAACCCTTCTTAGGATCAGCAGCGGTGGCGTAGACGGTGTATACCAAAGCGAAGGTGATGATGATCTCCATCACTACTCCTTCTAATGCTCCTAGTCCAGCCCCAACGCTGTGGGTTGGAACCGCCTGCGTTTTTCATATAGTTTTAACGTTCGTTCATTAGTTATTAATAATTAAACTGCCTCAAGAATTGTATATTGGTGGAAAGGAACTCTACGACAAATCTAATTATGTTCATTAGAAATGAAAAAAACCTACATATAACTTCCAACTTGTAAACTAACCTTGTGTTCTCGTACTATGTAGCTAACAAGGACATATAAACTATTATTATTAAAAACATGGAGAATCTTGTAATCTACTATCTTATTTTTGTAACCTAGTTTTCAATCGATTAAGATTGTCTTCAAATAAACCCTATATACTGTATTATATTCTTTTGTTGTTTTTGTTGTTGTTGTTTTGTAGATTATATATGCTAGTGGAATTGAAGCAAAAAAAACTATGTCTTTATTTTACGAGTAAATAAGGATTGGTGATCATGAGGACATACCAAACCACCGGTGACGAACTTGAGGAGGAAGCAAGCGGCGGTGGAGCCGAGAAGCTGAGCGATCCAGTAGAAAACTCCGGTGATGACTGTGATTTGACCACCCACGGCAAGACCAAAAGTGACGGCTGGGTTCACATGGCCACCAGAGATGTTGGCTCCGATTGCAACCGCCACGAAGAGAGCAAAACCATGGCAAACCGCGATGGCCACCAGTCCCGGCGTATCAAGAGCAGCGTCTGATGTCAGCTTCGCTAGTGTACATAAATATGACACGCTCATTAAGTATTGGACCCATTAATATTGTTACATAGTTACGAAAATAATTTAGATATATTTAACTACGAACCATAGGCAATGGCGGAGCCAACACCAGCGAAAACAAAGAGCAAAGTGGAGATGAACTCAGCGAGGTAAGCTCTTAGAGAAGCCAAGCTGAAGGAATCACCAAGGGAACCAAAAGCAACTCCAGCCATTGTTGTAGAGGAAGAAGAAAATGTTATAAGGTTTATTTGCTTAATGAAGAAGATGATAAGACCTTTTGCATGCGGCTCTCTCTTTATATAGGGGCCTCTTCATAAATTCATGCATAATTTAAATCATAAAACTACTATTTTAATCAGTTTGGGGTTGGTTGGAAATGACATAATAAATGATTTCATGTGTTGCCATTTTACTCTATATATATTCGTGATTTTGGTTAGAAGGTGCCTAAAAAGCTAAAATAATGACATTTACGTAAAACAAACTCAACTTCTGTGTACGTACTAACACAATGTATATAGACATAGAGTACTACAGTTTAATGTATTGTATACTATATGCGTTACGATATGTATAATGTATCCATACGACGATATACGTATTCATAATCCAATCACGGTTAATCCTTCCGATGTTCTCATTATTTGAACTACAGAGTAACTCAAATAGAAGTGAATTCACGAATGCAGTTAAAATGTAAACAAATCAATCAAATTATTTGAATTTGTTTAGTCTAGTGGTTATTGTTTTATGAGTTCAAATTAGCTAGTTATTGTTTTTTTTTTCAGAAATACTTTTTCTTTGACATTATCAGGATATAGAGACGGTATCTCTCATAAATTAGTAAAAATTGGATTGGATATTCCTATGAGGATAAAAGGTCGGTTTAAAGCAATAAGGCCGGTTTAAAGTGATTGAAATTAGAGGTGGTGGGGGGTGGACCCAAAGGACAGAGTTGCTTCAAAATTCAAAAAAGGATAAACATAAAGGATACAAACAAAAACTAAGGAGGGACAGGTGTGAGCTGTAAACAATGTGTATGGGTATAGACCGGCCAAAAGATGATTTGTGTTTACAGGTTGCATGTGACATGATCTTTATTTTTTCCAAGTGATTTGATCAGATTTTGAAGATGTGACTCATTTATGATTATATTCCATTTCAACAATGTTATTTTGGGTCCCCCCCATCACATTGATATACAATCTTTTTTTCTTTTTTGCTAAATGTACAACATTGTTGATTCAAAATCTGGTACATTTTTCTCTTATTGAATTGAATCCAATGCTCGTTACCTAGAGATGTCTAGCAAACAAATCTTTCGTTTGAACTTAAGAAATTTAAAATATGAATTATTGCTGAGGTAAGAGATATCCTGTTGAATAGTTGCAAATTTGCAATGCTAATTACATTAAATTCTTTTCTAAATGTTATTGTTAAGTGTCACATTTTTAAAAAGAAATTTAACATTCGTTAACGTGAATACATAAGTAGTTCAGTTTTCATGTCCCTCATTTTTACACATTTTAGTATTATGATTAAAAACACGATAAATGGAATATAATACAAAAGGTTGTTAACTAATATAATATGCTGTTTTCTCTAAATTCAAAAATTATGCAACCACTTTTAGCCCATCTAATAACTAAGAAGTTTTATAGTTTTCTCAAAACCAATCATATGTTATGTTTAATTGTAGTGACATGTGTGATGTCTTACGTCTACACTTTCTTAATCTCTTGTGGTTTTTTTTTTTTTTTTTTTTTTTTGGGGTTATAAAACTCTTCTGATTCTTACTAATTCAAGAAACTTAATACATCGTTGATTGCGAGGTTCATTGCTGCCATCTTACCAAATACGCCAAGGGTCATTTAGATTAAGATGGGATCATTATTCTTGTCTAATTAATTAAACAGCTTAAACAGGAGTATACTTTATCTATAACAATATAAAACAACAATGGCTCTCTGATTGGTTGTAGGCCGGTGGAATCATAAGAATCTGAAAGAGTTTAATAAGCTTGATTTTCGTTGTCTTGTCTCCATAACCACGAATCTTTCCATATTTAGATCTGGTGACTTAATTTATTAGTTCATTACTAATTAATAGTAGCCTCTAATAAAGCTGCTCTTAAACTAATTAATAACCATTTCTCCTAAAATGTTCAATGTACGTATTCAGTAAGAACCTTTGACTGTGTAAGACAAAGTACTGTACAAGAACTTTTTGGCTCGGTTTATTGATCAAGACCAAGACAAACAAAACCGGAGACAATTATTTGATTAACACAAGATGACCGGTACAACTTTACAATTTTAGTTGGTTCTCTTCTCAAAGTTGTAACTTGTATGTGCTCATACAACACCACACACTGATTTATCAAGTCATAAAGAAGAAACAGCAGATTAATGTTGGGACCAAAACCTGTGAAAAAACTTGAGTTTTGAGACTGTGATGGGTTTAATGTTGCTTCTCAGGCTCTGTGCTCTCCTGGAAATGGTATTGAAGCACAGCAACGGTAATAACCGTTCTGGTCGAACGCAAAACGCTGTGAGAGATGAGCTTCTCGGATCAGATATTCTCCCCAGTCTTCGTTTCCAAACTGTTTGTGTATCTCTCTTGCATCAAACGTCTCCATCCTCTTCCTATTGTCCTTTCTGAGAAAACAGTTTTTTTGGATAATCAGAGTTTTGTAACATTGTTCTGTTTTCTTTATCTGAACATAAATCTGGAATCACCTCCTTTTCCTGTGCCTCGCATTCATCACGGTCGCGTGCAGCTGCAAAAAAAAGATAAAGAAAGTAAACCAAAGCACGATTCACCACTTTCGAGTCCATTAGTTTTGAGCTTTTAACCAAAAATAAAGTGGCTGCAACAATCTCTCCAACGTTAGTCACAGTTTTTGAAGTCAGAAAGCTCTTACCTTCAAGCTCTGCTTTGCATCTTTCTCGAGAACAAGCCCAGCTTTCACAAATGCATCATTAATAACTTCTAAACTTGGAGTTAAGAAAATCAAAAGCACATACGCTAAACTCTTAATTTAAGGTCTAAACCATGCCACTGATAATAATAACATTCTTACTAAAAACTAGGATACCACAAGCACGTAAAAGCCGGCCTTCATTGCCAATTTCTTCAACAGGAACATAGAGCACACGAGCCTTGGCTAATGATCCTCTCATACAATCCTTAAGAAGATATCAAAATGACAGATGCGTGAATAGACCAGTAGGTCAATGAATTGTAAGAAAATTTAATGCCAAGGATGTATCATCTTACCAATCCTTTAAGTCTTATGAATATCGGCCTATTATCCAAAGCATCCATCACACTAGGAGCTATACTCTGGAATTTAGAATAGAAAACACTCAAACTCATGAAGCATTCCTAAATGAATGAATACCGTCTCTTCAGAAAGAAATTACCTTCAGAACATCATGCGCATCATTGACGCGATCTTTGTTCCATAACTTGAGCATAAGCACAGTCAAGTGAAAAGTATTTGGCTTAATAAATATGGACTTTTCAATTCCCAAGTCTGTCAATGTACAAAAACTTACTGAGCATATCAGATGGAACAGTTTATCTTCTATCTCAGATCCAACGATATAATTATTTTCTTACCCAATAAAGTAGATGACCTTGCTTTGGCCTTTGGCGGGTAGCTGACAATTGGTATGCTCTTGATATCCACATTGACCTGGTTTGTTTCACTATTAGCTTTTAGATCAACTGCCACACTTGTGGTTTTATCTATTGGCTGATCGCCTTGTTCATCACCAACTATGCTATTGTTTCCGAGTATAGAGTTCTGAAAAGTCACTAGCTTGTCCACTAACTCAGGGTGTATGGCTAGTGGAAGTGATACAAAGTGTGAGTAATCGAGACTCGGACTCCGTACAACCTAGAATGTGAGTTTCAATGCGCAGAATCAGAAAGAAAAAGTAGAACAAAAAGGAAAAGGAAAAGAAAAGGCCAAGCACGATACTAAAGATCAAAAGGAAATAATAAGGAACCTCATCCATAATGGTCACTATTCTTTCTGAAGCTTTAGTCACAGATTCCACTGAACCACCTTCAATGACTGCGAAAACGGATACAACTAAATAAGATTTGCTGAACCAAATTCAGTTGAAAAATTGTAGAAAGTCAGCCAGCTATGAGTAAGGGCAAAGACATCAGATTATACATTACAGTTGGTTCCTAAATCTTACTGATGTGATCTTCATTCCTTGATGGTGGAAGAATGATCTTCACTCCCATTTCCTCTTCAATTTTCATCTGTGTAGTTCCTCTTTTGCAAAGAATGCAAACCCATTAGCACGGAAGTAAACCTCGAAGTATAAGATTAACAAACTAGAGCTCTCACTCTTTCCCTCTGATGAACTTAATCAAAGATGCCCCAACCTGAAACCAATGACACAAAGTCAGTTAAAGTAGTTGAAACAAGACGCTACAAAGAAACTTCAAGTAACAGAGGGAAAAAGGACCTCGAGAGAAACTGAATGCCTTCCAACTGAAACAACTGAGGTTGTCTCATTTAAAAGCTCCTTCACTTCAACTTTAGTAACTTCCTCTGAAACATCACTTGATTTGCTACACTGAGCTGCTTCTTGGACTTCATTTCGAGCTTCTGTCTCATCACGAGAAGCAAAGATTTAAAAACGGGACTAATCATACGATTAAACTGCTCAAGTGAAGATGCTAACCCGCAATAACTGAAGAGGACTGAGTGAAGATGGGTCTCCACACCAAATTTACCATCTTTTGCTTCTTGACTCCATCCATAGCAGCATTTCCCCTAAAGCTCATGATACTGAAAGATTCCTGCGACATGAAAGTTGTGTAGCCACAAAACATTAAAGCCAATTCTCAAATCAGTTACGAAGATTACACTTCCCAAAACTACAGTAACAAATAGTTAAGGAGACAACAAATATTAAGTATTTAACATCAATAGTAGCTTACCGGCTTCGATTTGACACATCTACTCGTAAACCTTAGTACACGATCAATCCTGACATAAAATATAAACAGATATAAGACAGAATCAAACCCTTTTCATGAATTTTGATAATCGAAACCTCAAAAGAAAAAAACTAAATTGTGGGTTTTGGGTGAATTGATGTGTAACGATAGAATCTAGAAGAAAGAATCAATTTTTTTTTGCAGCTGTGTTTTATCGGATACGCAATGAAGAGCATAGAAGTGAAAACAAACCTAAACAGAGTTCTACAACTTAACATCTTCATCTCCTCCTCCGGTGCTCTGCCGTCAGATATATTTTCTGCCGCCTCTGTTTTTCACTATTTACTACTAACCCCATCACTTTCAAGAAATTATAAGTTTTACCATATACTTCAAAAGTGACGTTTTATGACCCTGAAAATATTGTCAAAGGACGTCTACCTGAAATTTTTATACAAATTGCTTCTCTCCTCTACAAACAAATTTTGATGATTGATAGAGAAATTAGTAGAAGAGAAAAGATCAATCAGAATGATCCAAAATCTTACAAATACAACCCACAGTTACCAATTGGAGTGAGATACAAATAAATATAAACAGTTACATGTTGACAATACATACCACACAGATCATAGTTTTGACTGAATTTATGAATTTTCCTACAACAAAACATATGGAGGAGATATGAACGTTTTCAATGTCACTTATGTGGAAAAGGTAGTGAAGCGCAGCAATGGAAGTAGCCATTGGGGTCATACTTATAGCGTTGTGAGATATGAGCTTCTCTGATTAGATATGTTCCCCAATCCTTGTTCTCAAACTCTTTGTGTATCTCTCGTGCATCAAAAGTATCCATCTTCTTTCTTTTATCTTTTCTGTAGCTTGCATTCATCACCGTGGCATGTAGCTGCAACATGGAACGAGCATGATGGAGAAGCTGAGACATTGTTATTTCAGTCACTGTCTTTGTCCTAGAAGCAGAGAGTAAACAATGGGAGATTTTAAAGCATTACCTTCAAGCGTGACTTTGCGTCTTTCCCAGCAAATCCAGCATTCTCAAATGCATCAATGATAACATCTGAACTAGGGAGTTAAAGAGTTCACAAACCTCTTGTGTAGTTATCTAACGTTATGTGTTTGGTCTCCACACAAGTAAATAAAAACTCTTATAGATATTTAGGATACGACAAGCGCTTAGCAGGCGACCCTCATGCCCTACTTCTTCAACAGGAACATAGAGAACACGGGTTTTGTCTAAAGATCCAGTCATACAATCCTTAACAAGAGAAAAAAAAAACACCAACGCAGACCATTAGGATTGAGTCAAAGATTATGTTTCAAAGCCACTAGAAATATAGTTAGTCAAAGCCAAGGATGTGCCATCTTACCAGTCCCCTGAGTCTTATGAAAACAGGTCGGTTCTTCAAAGCCTGCCTCACATTAGGAGAAATACTCTGATTTTCAGAAAAAAAGACAACATCTCTCAATCATCAAAGCAATCCTAAAAGATGAAGAAGCATATTATATATCTCTTAATTCAGAGGAAATTAATTATATACCTTAAGTATACTCTGAGCTTTAACCACAGATTCATTGTTCTCTAACTTTAACATAGCCACAGTCAAATGAAAAGTTTTGGGCGAAACGAAGATCGATTCTTCGATTCCCATTTCTGTCAAATATCATCATATAAACAAGTTGTATATTAAAAGCTCACTATAAATTCATTGTTTTCTCTGTTTTTTGGACTTACGAGTTAAAGTGTTGTGAAACTTGAGTGGAATCTTATCATTATAACCCAATATAAAATCCTGAAAAGCCTCAAGGTTTTTCTTCAACTCAGGGTATATGGCTAATGGAAGTGACACAAAGTGTGTGAACACTTCTCTCTGACCCTTTCCAATCTATTAAGCATTTGAGAATTCAAGCGTCCACGGTAAGTAAGAAACCCAAAGTATAGCAACATGTTGAAAAAGGTTAAAGATTGAGATTTGTTCTCCACGCAACAATCAAGATCAGCAAACCTGCTTCTGCTTGTCTTTGAAGGTAAGAGGAGGAGTGGGATGAGAAGTGGAAGATCCCTCACGATTCTGAAGTAAATTTCCCATAGCCTTGACACACGAGAGTGTATCCAAATCAAACCCAGAAACAGTAGAGGAGAGAAAGGAAGAGAGAGACTATACTCTTTGCCGCCGTTTGAGACTTTCTCGATTCTTTATCTATCAGTTTGATTCGTTTATCTTGTTTTGGTTTTAGTATGGATCCTATTTTTGTTGAACAAAAGGGTACACAATTTATAATTTTAATATTTGGCAGCAAAACATATACTCCGCCATTGAAATTGTGGAAATCAACAGTACTAATTAAAAGTGTGAATATATTTTGGTTTGTGAAGCGATTTTTTTAAGTTGTAATTTTTCGTGTCAATAAAAAAGTCAAGCCATATCAGACATGGGAGTGTTGTTGTCGTTTGATGATTATGTGCACTATCTATATCTAAATGCAACTATATCAAGGACAAATCATCTCCCAATGTTTGTTTTCTGATCGTTTCCAAACTGTTTGTGTATCTCTCTTGCATCAAACGTCTCCATCCATGGAGTAACCTAATGGTTAATGTTACAAACTTACAATCAATGCCTAACTAGATTAACGCTTGAATCGTTACAAAATACATACGTGTCAAATATTACATTGAAATATTTTAGTGTTAATTAAATTTATGAAAGTAATCGTGAAAGACTTGCTTTTTATTATAAAAAATAAATCGTGAAAGACGACATTAATGATGACGGACCACGCCGATTAGGTGTAATGCAATTTTGGTCAGTAAATAAAATTGTCGATTAGTCTTAAATACGTGTATTGCATTTAATTATTTTAGTAATAAATAAATCAATTTGTGTAGAGTAATCAATACGTGTATTGCATTTAATTATTTTGGTAATAAACAAATCAATTTGTGTAGAGTAATCATTAAAGATGAAGTTAGTGATGACGGAACATGGATGAGGTGTAAAGATGTTCTCTTATATAAATAAATTTGAATGCAAATTTGCAAATCCATCAAACTTTTTTCCTCTTAAATTTAACAAAAACAAAACTTTCTTTTTGGCTCCTACGCTATATTTGCTGTCACACGCATCTTCTTCTATAAGGAAAGGAACCACAAGCGAACAACATCTTCAACCACAAAATAAGAAATGTCGAAATTTCTCCCGGAAGAATTAGCCATTGAGATACTAGTGAGGTTATCCATTAAGGATCTTGCTCGATTCAGATGCGTCAGCAAGACATGGAGAGATCTTATCAACCACCGTGGATTCGCCAAAAGATACCGAGACATTTCTCCGGTGAAGTTTGTGTCGTTTTACGACAAGGGTTTCTACATGCTTGACGTGGAAGGTAAGCATCCGGTTATTACAAACCCTCGTAAGCTCGATTTCCCTTTGGATCAGTCGATGATCGATGAATCGACATGTGTGGTTCATTGTGATGGGACGTTATGTGTTACATTAAAGAATCACACTTTAATGGTTTGGAATCCATCTTCGAAGCAATTCAAGATCGTACCAAATCCCGGTATATACCAAGATTCGAACATTTTGGGTTTCGGTTATGACCCGGTTCACGACGATTACAAAGTCGTAACGTTTATCAACCGGCTTGATGTTTCCACAGCGCATGTTTTCGAATTTAGAACCGGTTCTTGGAGAGAGAGCCTACGGATTCCTTATCCTGATTGGCATTACAGAGACAGAGGAGGTACACTATTGGACGAATACCTCTATTGGATTGCGTACCGGTCTAATGCTGACAGGTTTATCCTATGCTTTAATCTCTCAACCCATGAATACCGAAAATTACCTCTCCCATTTTACAACCAAGGGGTGACGAGTTCATGGTTAGGCGTTACAACTCAAAAACTCTGTATTACAGAGTATGAAATGTGCAAGAAGGAGATTTGGATTTCGGTTATGGATAAAACCGGATCATGGAACAAGATTATAAGCCTTTCAATGTCGAATTTCATCTATGTACAAGATCGTATATACGACTATCAAGTCGAATTCGTGTCGTTTACTAAAAAGAACGATCTCTTCGTAACATTCACTGGATATAACGAAAATTCCGAGATGGAACGTACGAAGAAGAAGGTGTTCTTGTACAAAACCGGAGACGAGACATTTATACAAGTCCGGTTCTGTAACTCTCTAGCCGTGTTACGGTTGCTCGGTGAATGTGTGGAGACTCCTAAGGTTATTAATCGTATATTTATTTGAAAAAAAAAAAAAAAGTTTCAACGTTGTGTTGTGCTACACGGATGACGTGACAAACAGTTCAATAAATTTATACTTGCACGAAATTCATAAGTTGCTCGAAATGGTAACCGGTCCAATTAATTAAAAATATCCAAACATTGATTGAAGTAATCACAAAATGGTAAACAGTAGTAAATGGTAACCTGGCTTTATAGCGTGATTGAAGTAATCACAAACCAGGTAATCACGTGAGTCTCCTTCCAAAAAAACAAAGATATTATCGTGAGAACGTTCGAGCATTTGTGTGTTTACAGTCCCTATACCTTTTAGATAAACTAGGTACTACGCTGCGGGGTATTTTTTTTAGTTTTTTCGATTAAATAAAAAAATAGTTAGTAATGATAATGGTTTTTTATACTGCTGAATCTCATCCGCCTCATTGGTTTACCTAACAATTATATTTGGACAAGTTTCATTAAGTTAATATAATCCATTTGATTTCTTGTGTTTTCACTGTTTTTAGTTCTTTTCAAAATCACTCTAAAAAAAATACATTTAAGATACAGGTTTTTTTGGTTGAATAAATTTTACGATGAAACGAAAATAGTAATGATAATGGTTAGTCTGTTTTTTTTGTCAACGTTACATTTTTGTTTCATTAGCTTTAATTTTGGAAATATTTAATTTAGATATTAGAAAGAAATTTGAAATTATATAATTAATTTTGTTTTTTAATTATTGTCATTTTTATTAATATTTCATATAGTTTATTTCAAACATAATTATAATTATTTATTTAATACTGCTTTGGAAACTAATTATGAATGTAAGCCTTTATTTTTTGGAAAACAATAATTTTATATAGTTAATAGAGAAACGATACCGTTTTCAATTTTGAAGTATACTTATGTTACCCAATCAGACATTTCACATCTTTTATTTTGGCATGATTGTCTCATGAAACAATTTCATATTTTTCAAATGTTTTTGTTAATGATGTTTATGAAAAAATAGTTATCTTCATTTTTTAAAGTTTGTGCTCTCAGTCATGATATTCACTACTTATTTGGGTATTTTTAGTGTAATATCATGTTTTTGCTTTAGTTTTATCTTTTTCGTCTTTCGAGAGATATGTATTTCTCAACCTACTTTATCTAAATAACGAATATTGCTTTGAAAATTACTCAAATTTTTTTTCTATTAGAATCTTGTTTAAAATTTTCCAAACATCAAATGTTTTGTGTTTACATGAGAAATTAATAAACTGACATATGTTTATCTGAATATGTAAATGTTTGAAACTTTAGGCCAAAATACAAATGGTTGTGGAGAATTTTTGTTTGAGAATTCTATCATCATAAACCTTATTAGTAATTGTGAGTGACACTATATTAAACTTGAGTTTCTTTTAGAATTGCTCTTTCTGTCTCACCACTCCATTAGTTTGTTCTATAAGTTTTTTGTCTTTAGTGGTTTTTTTTCCCTGGATATTTTTCCTTTAATTTGATGTTAGGAAAGAACAAAAAAAAAAGATACTATTTGATAATTATATTCCAACACAATAAAAACTTATAGATGTAAATAGAAATAAATATTTATAAATATTTACGTCATTCCTATTTTTAAACATGTTTTTATTTGATAAACTTAATTAACACTATACAATTTGGTTACAAAGTGGGACTACAATTTATAAAAATGAAATATCTATAAATAATATTGAATCAAATCAAATCCAAAATACGAGTGATAAGCTTATTTAAAACTTATATACATATACATACATACATACATACATACATATATATATATAGTCATTTTTTTAGCAAAAAACAAAAAAAAACACTATTTGATAATTATATTCCAATGCAATAAAAACTTATAGATGTAAATAAAAAAAATTATAAATATTTACGTCATTTCTATTTTTAAACATGTTTTTATTTGATAAACTTAATTAACACCATGAAATTTGGTTATAAAGTGGGACTACAATTTACAAAAATGAAATATTTTAAAATAATATTGAATCAAATCAAACCTAAAATACGAGTGATAAGCTTATTTAAAACTTATATATATATATATATATAGTCATTTTTTTCCGGCTCATTGTCGAGACATTTTTTAGCATTTGGTTTCAATGTAGATTGTTCTACTATGAATCTCAATTAGCTGCATGCATTTTATTCTATCGTGTGGTTTGCCTCAAAATTATTTGAGTATATAGATAATTATATTCACCTTTAATGCATAATCAATTAAAATAATTTTGCTTAGATGTTTTTATTGTATTGAATACTAAAAAATTTAACTTTGTACATGAGTTCATATGAGCTGATGTGTATTAATTAAAATGTTTTAATTGGTTTGTTATTTTAATGATGTGTCAGATGGAGGAAGCTTGAAAAAGATGATGTAAAGACACAAAGAGTTTTAGTGTATTGAATTAGCGAAATACAATTGTTATCACTCATTTCCTGTTAGAGTTGTCAATGGTTTAGCTAAGCTTGCAAATCTCTTCACAAACTCCTAATATAACCGAGTGATGAATAACTTGGCCTTACAAATCTTTTTCTTTATCAACTAGGGGAGCTCCGGAGCTAAAAAGGCAACTAGGATCCATTAGTAGTAAGTTTTCCTGAAAATAAAATAAAAATAAAAATCAACATATAAGTTTTTATGTAGTTGACCAAAAAAAAAAAAAAAGTTGACAAAAAAAAAAAAAAAAAAAGTTTTTATGTAGCCGGGTTTGGTCTTTAATTCAACAATTCAAACCATTTTCATTTTTAGCCGGTTTGGTCGTTACTTATGATTGATTCGTCATATTTTTTGGGACAAATTTAACATTAATGTTATTCTGAATAAGCACAATTTGGGTGAAAAAAAAAAGAAGAAGAAAAAGTTAATTTATAGTCATTAATTAATTCTGGGTGACCAAAAAAAAAACACTATTCATTAATTCAAACGAGGATTACAAAAGTTGATTAACTCCAAAAAAAAAAGAAAAGATTAGAATATTAATGGAGAGAGGGATGAACAATGGGCAATCACTCTGGCACTCTCAGTCACCGAAAACTCCAACCAAGATGCTGGATCGCGCGCTTTCCTCTCGGCGTCCTCACTCCGACGTCGATCTCTCTGCTTCCGGCGAATCCGGAACCGACGAATCTAAAACCAAACGCCCACATATCTACCTCCTTGCCTCCAATTTCCTTTCTCGGATCGGACATCAGTGGTGGCCTTGTCTCATTCTCGCTCTCCTCTTCCTCGTCCTTCTCTTCCTCATCTCCGTTGCTTTTCATTCTCACAGCTTTGTTTACATCTCCCGCTTCGATCCCGCTGCTCGGATCGGGTTTTTCGGACTCGATGGGCTCGAATCGGACTTTGGTGCTCTAGGTGTTCCTTGGTGTAAGCACTCGAGATCTCTGTTTATTTAGGCGTTGATTTTTTTGTGTTCGACATTGTGAATTGGGTTTTTGTGTATCCTAGTGGAATCTCTAGTGTGGATTAACTCTAAATGCTTTGGCGAGATTTGATTTAGGTTTCCATTTCTGTTGATACTATTCAGGTCAAATTTAGAAATTGTTCTCTAAATCTGTTTCAGATGAGATTTTAGTATTTTTGAATTGAAGGCTTGTTACTTCCGGTGGTCTCTGGATATATAGTAGTGGTTGTGCTGTGTGTAGACAAATCAATCGAGAAGAACCATTAACTGCTCTGGTACACTTTGATTACGAGTTTTATACTCTGAGATAGCAATGTTGTTCTTCTCAATATTTCCATTAAAGCAACAGGAAGAGGATTTTAAGGGGTTTTTTTGGGTGTTATAGAATACGTTGTTTATTAACAAATTGATTTGTTGTGCTATGGAAGTATTTAATTTTTTTCCTTGGCAAAAGGCAGATCGAAACATGGAAAAGAAGTTGAATGGACATCCAAAGATTTACTCAAGGGTCTAGAAGAGTTTGTGCCTATATATGAAACACGACCGATAAAGAACAACATGTATGGAATGGGTTTTGATCACAGCTTTGGGCTATGGTTCATGGCTCGTTGGCTAAAGCCAGATCTGATGATTGAGAGTGGTGCTTTTAAAGGACACTCCACTTGGGTTTTGCGGCAGGCGATGCCAGATACGCCTATGATCTCACTTACGCCCAGGCACCCCGAGAAGTATCTTAGAAAGGGACCTGCCTATGTAGATGGAAACTGCACATACTTTGCAGGCAAAGATTTTGTTGATTTTGGAAGTGTTGATTGGAAGAATGTGTTGAGAAAACATGGAATAACAGATCTCAGCCGCGTTATAGTCTTCTTTGATGACCATCAGAATGAACTCAAAAGGTAAATTATTCACTTCTCATCTCTTTCCCATTATTGAATGTGCTAAGAATTCACTGATTTTCTTTTACATATTTTCAAATGAGCAGGCTAAAGCAAGCACTGAAAGCTGGTTTCCGACATCTTATTTTCGAGGATAACTACGATACAGGAACCGGGGATCACTATTCCCTGAGACAGATATGTGATCAGTCATATGTAAGAGGTGGGGGTTCTAAAGGGATCACACATTAGATACGTGGATTTGGGATTGGATTGTTTCTCATATGGATTGTTTTGTTTATCCAGGAGGCGGACACAGTTGTTTCAAAGACAGCGATGAAGCCAGGATGAGATCAAAGAGGAAGAAGTTCTGGGAGAAAGCAGTTGATACAGAGGAACTGTGTGGACCAGGTGAAACATGGTGGGGAGTTAAAGGAGAGATGAGAGACGATTTTAACCACACGAACACGCCAATCTCACACAATCAGCATTTTCAAAACAGTCGGTTCGTAGAATCGATTCTCGATGTCTATTGGGAGCTACCTCCGGTTGCAGGACCGTCATTGACGCATCAATCGCGGTATGACCCTGCTCGTGCGACTCCACCGATCGTAGCAGATGGGAAGCACCGTTTGTTCCAACGACTGGGTTTAGGTCGGCTGGATAAGTCAGTGTTCAATGGCTATACTCAAATGGTTTACCTTCAGATATCCAAGCCCGGGTCATAGAGATTGTGTGATTCCTGCAAAAGAAGAGTTTTTTCCTTAGCTTTTTTTGTTGTTTCACTTTTCCCTTATAAGTTAGACTAAAGTTTGTTAATACAGGAGATTCTTTTCTACTGTGGCTATTCGATAAGTGTCTTGGTCGGTTGTGAATCTCTTGTGATGTGATGCTTCAGCAGGTTTAAAATCAAAGTAGGCAACGTTTGTCTTGTTCCTTGAGTACCAGTCGGTTTAGATAATCTTGGAGACTTTTGTGGACAGAACATAATGTGTTTTATTTATTATTGGGCCGGACAAGAAGACAAGTCATGGGCCGAGATTGGTTAAAATGATTACAATGAGAGTCGAGAGCCTATCGATCTAGAATTAGCAATTGCAAGCAATCTCTGTGCTCGGAACCATGGCTGAGAGATGGACGAACACGGCTCTACTGGTTATCGATATGCAGGTCTCTATGCATATATCTCTGTGTTGTATTTACTGATAGGGTTTCTGTAGCGTGTGTTCCTGGGCTTTTCAAGTATATGAATAATGTTTTTTTGTCTTGTTCCGTGGGCAGAACGATTTCATAGAGGAAGGTTCTGTTATGGAAGTGAAAGGCGGGAAAGCTATAGTTCCTAATGTTATCAAAGTCGTCGAACTCGCAAGGCAGCGTGGAATCCTCGTAATTTGGGTATTTCTCCTCAATCATCATATGAGAAGGAACTAATCTGGATTCACTGTGTGGTAGCTTTTAAGTTACAAAGTGTTTTATTCATCGTATTAGGTTGTTAGGGAACATGATCCTAGAGGAAGAGATGTTGAAATATTCAGACGCCATCACTACAATTCTGAGAAAGTCGGGCCAACTGTTAAAGGCACAGTAGGTGCAGAATTGGTAGATGGATTGATCATTAGAGAAGAAGAAGACTATAAGATTGTTAAAACCCGTTTCAGTGCATTCTTCGGAACCAATCTTCATTCCTTCTTGCAAACTTCCGGGGTTAGCAAGTTAGTGATTGCTGGTGAGTTAGTGTGTTAAAGAGTGTAGAGAGTAGAGACCATCAATTCAATGCCTCTAATTCTGTGGACTCTTCTCTTTTTGTTTCTATACAATGTTCTTGGATTAAGCTATAGCTGTTTCTTTAAGGTGTTCAAACGCCAAACTGTATCCGGCATACGGTTTTTGATGCAGTGGAGCTGGATTATCAACATGTGACTGTTATTACAGATGCCACAGCTGCTGCAACACCAGAGATCCATACCCGTAATAACTCAATCTTTTACTCTTGGTGTTTCTGTCTTAATTTGTGGTTTAAAACAAAATCATCTCCTTTGTTAGAAAGAAATCTTGAATATTTGGTTTGTTCTTTGTCTTTTGTCTCCGAGAAAGGAACTAACATTGTCGTAATATCCGTTGGATCAGCGAATATTCTTGACATGAAGAATATAGGCGTCAAGACTCCTACATTTCACGAGTGGTCCGAATAATGTCAATTTGCTTGAGAATTCGGATGACTTTATATTATCCTAAACCATTCTTCTATCTTTTTCTTGTTTGTATATGTAATGAAGAAACTCAAGAAATAAAAGATTAGTATGTTGTTGTAAGTTATCAAAATTTCCTCTTGCGGTAATCATTTCTTTTAAAAGTTGAAGAATCTGTATCCCGCCCATAAACTAAAATTGTTACTTTTACTAGCTTTTAATAAAATCTTCAGGATAATGTAGAAACTTATCGTTGGATTCCGAATGTGTAACCTTTTCTTATCGAAGCACATCTTTGAAACAATAATAGTTTGGTATTGTTTTGTCATAAAACAATAAAAATTGTGAAAACAAAACAAAATATTGATAATTAAAGAGGATAAGAAAAGGTAACGTGGGGAAAGAAGAAATGGAAGGTAATGGTTATCCTCACCTCATTGTCCTCTCCTCCCTTTATTGCTTTTCCCATCTCCATTTTGTTCCCTACAAGATTTTTCACTAATCTTGTAATATTCCAATTTGATTTCTACTCACACTAGTACTCCATAATTCATTTCACCAACTCCTTGTAATTTCTAACACTCAAAAACCCACAAAATTTAGACACATAGCTTGCCATAAAAAATATCTTTAAATGTTGTGTCGATCGTAATATCTTTAATAATGAGTAAACATTAATAGCCATCATCATATTATGTTAGTTGAGAGAGACTGCACACTGATTTCAATTAGACATATTTTATTTCTTTCTTGTAATTACATATTTGCATTTACTTACAGATGAGTGCATGTACCTGAAATAATGATGCACAATTTATTGTTCAAGGAAGAAATCAAGCGAAGAAATTGTATGTTAATGGAGTATAAAAGGAGTATTTGAAGTGACGTTTATGATTAAAGAAAGAAAAAAGGGAAAATCAAAGAGAGTGATGTAACACAGCTCATTTCATGATTACGAGGGACATTCTTTTGTGTTACCCTTAAAACAATGGGGGACTTTACAAGACAAGCACCTCGTTCACTTTTTTTCAATTTAAAATTATTGATAAAATGAATTTTTTTTTTTTTTTGGCAATGTATTTTAACCAAAACAGTTTGATAAATCAAATTATATGAGCAATTAAAATAATATCTTAAGAGAAAAAAAAATCTTGTTTCCATACGATGATTTAACGTTTGATTTTACGATTATTGATTCCGAGGATAAAATAGAAAATATGACGAGAATTTTTTCAGATTTAGGATAATAGATTGATTTGACTTATGAAAAGAAAGGGGACAATAGAGTGTTGAAATATCAAAGGCATGTTCATGAATTTAGATAAATAATAGAAACGAAAATAAAAGGAGTGGAGGAGCATGAATCTTTTTTTTTTTTTTTTCCACGAGCATGAATCTTTTATTATATTTATTTTTATCAGTTAAATACTTTTATGGATATTTTAACAATAAAATATTAATATTTTTAATAGAATTTAGTTATTTAATTAATTTTAAATTTATTAAAAAATTAAACTACTAATTAGATAACATGGGTAAAATGAGTATCTAATTAAGAATTTATGGTTCTTAAATAAGAACTCTAAATTTATTATTATTTTAATGTGATATCTAGTTTAGATACCCAAATAAAAATGCTTTAATAAATTTTTTTGGTTACAGCCCCAGTCATGGTTATGTTGTTATCTATTCGTAGACCAGTTTTTAGATATCATACGCAAACAAACCATATTTTAACAGCGTCTGAAGTTATATCTACTAATTTACTAGATAGAAATGCAGTAATTATCGTTCTATCCAATATTTTTGTTCAAGTTTCAAACATAAAATTGATTCAACATATACATGACTTAGACCTTGCATCTTTTCTGTGTGTTAAATGACATATATGGATTGATAAACAATGAGTTAATTAAAAAGTGATACTAACTGTGTGAAAATAACTCAAATAGTTTCGAACAAATTCCATTATGATGGACTTAACAACCAATAAGCAGAGTAAAACCCCAACTTCTAAATTCCAATAAACACAAGGAGAAGAAGACAAGGTAAATAGCTTGTGTGTAAATGGAGAAGGGATTTTGAACAGAGTAAAAAAAAAATATATAGAGAGAACATTGAATAAGAAAGCAGAGTAGGTGAGAAAAATGAGACTGACAAAATAATATATATTTTTATTTTTGAATTTGAGAAGAAAAAATAAGTCTGAAACCTGACACATACCTCAATAGACCTTTCCTTCTTGAAGTAAGAAATGGAAGAAAAATTGAGGAGTTGGCGTGTAAGTCAAGCAATCTTTGAATAATAGTGTTTCAGACATATTCATTTTCTACAGTCTTCTTTTTTTGGAAGTGTCCCAGAATTATCTTCGTCCACAATCTACATTCACTCTTTCACACCATTTTTATATTACCAAATATCAAATTAAAAAGACCAAAGATTATGTATTGTTTCCACTCGGTATTCGCCAAACTCTATGCATAGTGTCCTCATAGTGTAACATTTCTTTGGACTGTATTATTTCACAAGCCTCTTTTTGGTAAACGCTGAAAAGCGAATAGTAAAAACATAATATGTTAGCATATGCTTTTTGTTATTTCGACAGTGTTTATGTGTGTTTTTTTATTTCTTATATATATAAAGTTTCTTCTTCATATGTGACACTATCGCTTGCATTTGGATGATGTTGAACTCGGTTTAACTAATTGGTGTTTGAGTTTGTATTAAGAAAGGTTAAGAAACGACGAGTCTAAGTAATTTAAATATCAGAAAGTAACCAGTTATGATGATCACAAATTTATAATGAAATGACATAATGAGTAGTAGATTAATAAGTTTGTCAAAAAGGAGATTGCAGAGTATCCAACACCCACGTGCAAGGCAAATGACCATGTCACTCTCATCATTATGGCTTTTAGTTCACTTTTTGTTTTTAAATAATTTTAATATCATATCTACGAAAATATTTTAAGAGTTATATATATATATATATTAGTTTATAAGCCGGATAATTTTAGAGTTGATGTCTTCATTAATTCCTATGGATTTAAATGTCAGGTACTTGGTATTTAAACTGTTCATGTGGACGCTATAAAGACCACAAGTAAAGTTGGGATAATTGATTTTTTTAAAAAATTTTGGTTTCTACTAAACTAGCGACTCTTATAATATGCAGTTAGATAACTTAATGGTAATAAAATAATCTAATATATATATAGAAATTATTTATTCATTTTCAGTTGTTACTGTAATTAAATACCAACGTAAGTATTTTAATCTTTATATTTTATCCACAGATTATTATTGTATTATTATATTACATATCACTATTTTATATTTAAAGTCCAGCAGTATTGTTTTTGTGGATATTTTGATGAATGTTTGTTATTTTTGATTCATTATATGGATTTAGTCACATAAAAACTATAATTGTCAATTTGGAATAGATAGTTTAAAGCAGCTATTAGATTCGAGAAACTTTTGGGGAAAAAGGGTTTGAACTAAAAGTCGACATTAGCAGGGGAAAGAAACTAATATTTTACTACTATATTCGAAGTTACCATACATCGTAAAGTCCGAAGCTTCTCCAATAAAGTTAAAACGTAAATTTTATTCATGAAGTAAGTAAAGGTCATAATAGACTGATACATCGTTGTGGTAAAATGTCGTATGCTACTATTTTATTATACTCTTGGGCCGACTCTTTGGAGATGTTGACTTATTAGTGATTTGAAGAAAACGAAGCAAAAACTTTAGATATGATTGCACTTACTTTAATGAATCACTTTTCTTTAAAATGAAAAGGAATTAAATTACAAAAAAGTTTCAATTTGTCAAGAAAAGAGGAAGAGAGACATCCAAAACAAAAGGTGTTAACCTCATGGGATGTTTTCCTTTCTCAATTATTAGTAATCTTCTGTTATGATTGTGATCACTTCCTTTTGAAAATGGGATGTACATGTGATTTGTGAAAGCTATTTGTATGTTTTAGTTACATGACAGTGATTCACACTTGTAACCTTTCATGTTGAGAGATGAAAAGCTTTAATTATTCATTTGTAGGCCTGATTAGAAGAAGACTTTTTTAGAAGATAATGGAATATTGAAAATATGTATTTTTGGATCCCTCTCTTATTTCACCAGTCAAGAAGAAAATTTTCTAGTGAAAAAACAATGTCTTTCCCTTACCTTAAGTTTTATATACCCTTTGCAAGCTTTGAGCTCATAATTTCAAGTATAGCTGATCTCTGGAGTAAGTGATAAACATGTGCGCGATCAGCAACCCTTATAAAACCTAGAACACTAATGTGATGTCTTACAAAGACGACTCCAATGTTCAAATCAATATTTAAAGTTACAAGATCTGAATACATCAAAGTGGACCAAAACGAAAGTTTTTTTGGTACTAGTTTGGAAATTGAATTGACCTTTCTGAAAGCAAACATTCAAGAGTTATGAAAACTTGTTGAAATAATTTCCTGGAATTTTAAAAAAGTTTTCAGATTTCATTTAAATAGAAAACATGGAGGTATTTCTAAGTTAAAACCAATTTTAGTAAAATTACATTCTGAACATATTTTCAAATTCATAATATTCTGCTGACTTGAAATGGAGATAGAGAAAAAATGGATTTATTTCAAAAATAAGTCAATAACATTGTACATATATACCTTTTATGTTTGACGTAAGTAACATGGAACATTGGAAGTTTTGGATGTACAATGTACTGTACTTTATGGATTGTTTTTTTTTAGAATATCTATATACACACACACACACATATATATATATATATATATATGTTCGTTTCATATCTATATCCAGATATATTGTTTTTAAAAACACATATTTTCCAGGCATTTATGTTTCAACTTGTATTTAGCTAGATTAGGAAAATGATGTTTTGTCAAAAATTTCCCCCCTACTTTATAAGATTTTTAAATTAAAACTAAGAATGAAAACCCATCAAAAAATCATAAATTGTCGTGTGCAAATAGGATAAACTTCACTCTATAAAAAAGTTAAAAACCATTAGGATATATTGACTAAAAAAAAAAATTTGGCGTCCCAATATGATAGTATTAATTTATCCCTAATTTATTTGGATTGAGAAAAAAAAAATTGTATATATAAATATATCTGCCCATTTATTATTGCTCACTCGTCGCAGAAAACAGAGATTCCTCGCTGTCTGAACTGAAATAAGATCGCAATAACTCTTAAAGCTCTCACAAAGACAAAGATTTTCTCTTCTTCTTCTTCTTCTCTTTTCTTCCCTCTCTCTCTCTTTCTCTTTAAGCTGAAAGGTAACAATGGAGAACCCTCCGGATCAAACAGAGTCAAAGGAGATTGTTCAACCCAGTAGTAGTAGAAGAAGAGCCAAGGGTGGTCTTCTCACTATGCCGTTCATCATTGGTAAACATCTCTCACTTTTTTCAGGCAATACCATGTTTTCTTCTCTTTGAAATAAAAACCCAAATCTTGATTCTAAAGTTTCTCTTCTTGTTGACTCGATGAAGCAAACGAGGGGTTCGAGAAAGTGGCGAGCTATGGGTTATTACAGAACATGATTCTTTATCTGATGAGTGATTACAGATTGGGAGTTGTAAAAGGACAAACTGTGTTGTTCATGTGGGTCGCTGCTACTAATTTCATGCCTCTCGTTGGAGCTTTTCTCTCTGATTCCTATTTGGGTCGCTTTCTCACCATCTCCATTGCTTCTCTCTCCAGTTTCCTGGTAATTTCTGTCCTCTCATTTCCCTTATTAACCGGTTTATGCTTCTTCATTTTCCCGGTTCGATTTCATCTCTGTTACTTCAGCCAGTTCTCTTTGACACTTACTATTTTTACCACTGATTTGTTAACATTGGAAATCGGTTTAGACTGATTTGGGTGAAAATGTCTTACTTGGCTTTTGATCATTGGACCTTACTTACTTGCATCGATGGTTGGAGTTAAAATTCCGGTTCGATAATTGGTCTTGACTTTACTTGCGTCGACAACAAAATAGAGAATTCAATAAAATCTAACCAAGTCATAGAATTAAGGACCTCAGAATTAAATGGTACGAGGTTTTTGTAAGTAATTTTTTAATATTTTAAATTCTCGAAATAGTGATTTTTATGGTCTGGTAAAATTTTGCTAACTTTTTTACCGTCTGTTTCCTGGATCATTGATAGCTGTATATTTGCTTAAAGTATAGTAATAATTGAATAGTAATCATCGACAGTGAAATTTCTATTTTAAGAGTTATATGATTAAGCTTTTTAGAAGCCTCTTTCCATTAAGAGTCAAAATTTCACATGTTGCATGTGCTTCCCTGAAATTGCTGTCCAATCAATGGAAACTAAACCGCTTTGTTTTTAAAATAAAATAATATATATTTATATCTGTGTCCATAAAAATATAAAAGTCGATAAAATTAAATTCGAAGCCAGGTGTTCTGAAATGTCCCATGTGATTTATATAATAACAGGTCTTAAATAATATCGTAAAGTATTTAATACCATTAGTATTAATAATTCCATTTTTATTCTTTGAAATCTTGTTGCTTTCCTTATGGTTATGGCCTTGTGGGCCTTTCTATGGCAAATCAATTGTGAAATACCACACTGCTGAATCTATCTCTCTCTCTCTCTATATATATATATATATACATTTTTCTTATTTTCTTATAACATTTTGATTATTATAGTTTCATTATTTATGTGTCCATATATATATATATATATATGGGTAAAGCTGACGTGGACCCACATTTTTGCCACCATTTAAGGATTTGACACAAGTTTTTGGCCAACATATTATAAGTGTTAGACATGAAAGCAATATCGATTGGTGACCCATGTTTTTGTACTACTCGTCCCATTCTTGATCAAACCTTTTATTTCACCCACTCGGGACAAAAAAAAAACCTTATCATATACATGGTGACATCAATTGATTTTGGAATCAATAGCAATCATTCATCTCTAGTATCAATCATTTTCCGTAAGAAAATAATGTTTTCGTTTGATCGTGACCATTGACGTACGTATAGATTTCTGATCTAAAACTTAGATTCTTGTTCTTGGAAGTACTTTTCGTTTAAGACATCTACAGATTTTACGAATGAACATTTTTTCTTTAAAAACGACAAAATCTAACTTGCACACTGTTACCCTCTCTTTTATGTATTTATTATGTCAATTTCTGATTTTATTGTTTTATACGACCATTTTAATAAATAGTCTGAATCAAAACGTAACAGGGTATGGTGTGTCTATGGCTAACGGCGATGTTACCGCAAGTGAAGCCATCACCGTGTGTAGCAGCAGCCGGAACCAACTGCAGTTCCGCGACATCTTCCCAATTGGCTCTTTTGTATTCCGCATTTGCACTTATATCGATTGGATCGGGCGGAATCAGACCATGTTCTTTAGCCTTTGGTGCTGATCAATTGGACAACAAAGAGAATCCTAAGAATGAGAGAGTTCTTGAGAGCTTCTTCGGTTGGTACTACGCTTCTTCATCGGTTGCTGTCTTGATCGCTTTCACCGTCATTGTTTACATTCAAGATCATCTAGGATGGAAAATCGGGTTTGGAATACCCGCAATTCTCATGCTGCTCGCGAGTTTCTTGTTTGTTTTTGCGTCTCCTCTCTACGTTAAACGCAACGTGAGCAAGAGTCTGTTCACTGGTCTAGCTCAAGTGGCTGTTGCAGCTTACGTAAATAGGAAGTTAAGTTTGCCGGATCATCATGACTCCAATGACTGTTATTATCGTTTGAAAGATTCTGAACTCAAAGCTCCAAGTGACAAGTTGAGGTAAATTGGAATCCATTTCATTTATATAGTTCTTGATTAGTTTTTTTTTTTTTTTTGAATATTGACATTTTCTTGCAATTGCTTAGGTTTATAAACAAAGCTTGTGTCATAAGAAACCACGAGGAAGACCTTGGTTCTGATGGTTTGGCCTTAAACCCATGGAGGCTATGCACAACGGACCAAGTTGAGGAACTCAAGGCGTTGGTCAAGGTGATACCGGTATGGTCCACAGGGATAATGATGTCGATAAACGTTAGTCAGAACTCGTTTCAGTTGCTTCAAGCTAAATCAATGGACAGACGTTTGAGCAGCGGTTCGACATTCCAAATCCCAGCTGGATCGTTCGGTATGTTCACAATCATAGCCTTAATCTCATGGGTCGTTTTGTACGACCGCGCAATCCTCCCATTAGCTTCCAAGATCCGAGGCAGACCGGTTAGGGTCAATGTCAAGATTCGAATGGGTTTAGGGCTATTCATATCCTTCTTAGCAATGGCACTTTCCGCAACTGTTGAGCATTACAGAAGGAAAACCGCGATAAGCCAAGGACTTGCAAACAACGCCAACGCAACAGTGAACATCTCAGCAATGTGGCTTGTACCCCAGTATGTGCTACACGGTTTAGCAGAGGCTTTAACCGGGATAGGACAGACCGAGTTTTTCTACACAGAGTTCCCTAAAAGCATGTCAAGCATCGCAGCTTCGCTCTTCGGTCTAGGAATGGCAGTAGCTAATATATTAGCTAGTGTGATCCTCAATGCGGTCAAGAATAGCTCAAAGAAGGGCAACATTAGCTGGATAGAAGATAATATCAACAAGGGTCACTACGACTATTACTATTGGATTTTAGCAATCTTGAGCTTCGTTAATGTCATCTATTACATTGTGTGTAGCTGGTCTTATGGTCCTACGGTGGATCAGGTAAGAAACGACAAGGTTAATGGTGTGAGAGAAGAAGAAGAAGAGGAAGTAATTAAATTAAACTAAGATCCAAATGGTTGATCACAAATGGTGTGTGTTATAAAATCTATATATTTGTATGTAATTAGATTATCATATATTATGGGATTTGGATTTTCTTAGGATGTAGAGGATGAAGTTAATTTAATGGGTGTGCTTATTTATTACAAACAAGCCATTATGTGTATGATATAGTATTTGATTGAAGAGAATCAAAATTTTCAATATGGTAAATTGAATGAGTGAATTTAGAAAAAATCAAAGCTTACTAAGAGCAGAAACAGTGTGTCTGACTTTGAGGCTAAGAGGGGACATCCACAGCCTTCCCGTGGCTATGATTTCTCCACTTGTTTCTCTTCTGATCTCAATCACAGCTGATTTTAATCCTCCATTGGTTCCATTCACTCTTGCTTCTATCTCTACTATTTCCTGCAAATTTATTACTTCTAATCATTTACTAAAATCATAATAATTATATGGTAAAACTCAATAGGAAAGCGAACTTGAATCTTGGCCGTTGAATAAAACGAAGAGTTGAGATCAACAGAGGAATGAAGTCCGTCGCCCGTGGAGTACACAGCAGCAGCTCCGATCGAGTCCATCACCGCCGTAATCACTCCGGCGTGCCAAGCTCCATCTTCTCCCTGAGAATCATCTCTCCTCGTAGTTAGTAATAAATAACATTCGCCAATCGAAAACGCAAAAAAAATAAAAAAAAAAGGTTACAAATTCGATTCGATTCGATGGATGAGTAATTAATTACCGCGACATGATCTGTGACGAGTAATTTACATCGTAAGACTCCTTTGCCGACATGAATGAGTTGTAAGCCTTGTAGGATTAAAGCCTCGAACTCACTGTTGCCGTTGCCTTGTGCTATCTCTTCGAGATACGATGATGTCGTTTTAAGGATCTTGGAATCTACTACCATATCTCTTCTTCCTCGTCTCTTACGTGCTCGTTTTAAAAACTATCACCTGTAACTCTGTATATATGATCGGATCACTAGTTAATTACCATTGTAACCTCTATGGAAATATTATTACTGATTAGCCAATGCCGAATACATTTACTTGACTAAGTCCAGAAAGTCGCATAAAAGACTATGGTCAACTCTCCTCCTTTCACAGTTACGATTGTTCATCATGATGAACATATTAATTTAGATTACTTTCCAAATAGTTTGGTCTTGATTCTTGACGTTATTAAGTCAATTACATAATATAGAAAATACATTTATGATTTATGCATACGTGTGTTATACAATCAAAGAACAAGGAGTAACAGAGAAATCCATGGTTGTCTGAGAATTTATTCTTGATTATCCAGAGATTTCTTTAGCTCTTTCTTGTTCACCTACACATTCGAAAAATACTCCAAAAACTGAGATCATTCTTATTGATTACATGCAAAACAAATTTCTCTGATATAATTCAGGAAAAAATAGCTTTGGGAGAAGATATAGTTACCTTTCCCATGGCGTTGCGGGGCAAGCTCTCCCATATCAGCAATCGTGTTGGTAGCTGAAAATAGACAGAAAATTATGGGAAAGAAATTTATGAATTTGACAAGTTGGATTACATTTTGGCGGATTTTGAGTACCTTGTAAGGAGCTAGCTTGTCTTTAGCCCAACCGCACAGTTCTTCTAATGTTATTACAGGTTTTGACTCATCCTCTCTTCTCTTCTTCGCTTCAGTCTCTGCTACAATTATCGCAGTAACGGCTTCCCCATAATCTTTGTCCGTTAACCCCAACACGCAACATTCTGCAACCGTAGGGTGCTGCATAACACATCCCAGAGATTTCATTCAACAATTTAAATTCTCTCCGTTTATTAATCTAAAGTTCTATTCTCTATTTCCCAAGGAGAAAAAAGCTTCTGATACCTTCAAAGACCCAAAAAAATGCATGTTATTGTTACCTCGAGAAGGGTTGATTCGATTTCTAAGGCAGATAACTTGTATCCTCCAACCTTCATAATATCAGCGCTATTGCCTGATTGTCCCCAGAGAAGAGAAGATGTTAAGAGAAGAAACACAAACTACTCTTAAATTGTGATTGAATGTATTTATGGGTTCTGCTTACGTCCTAGAATTACGTAATATCCATCCTCATCCACTCTACCAGCATCTCCTGTCTTGAAGTATCCATCTTCCGTAAATGATTCTTTTGTCACTTCTGGAAGATTCCAGTACTCCTTGAACAGAGATGGGCTTTTAACACAAATCTCACCCACTCCATTTGAATCATTCTCATCTTCTTTAATTTTAGCCTATCATATTTACATTACTTTTTTCAGTATCATAACTTCATGTCACGGTATTATGAGTACCTTAGCTGTGTGGCATTAATTAAAAGGTATTGAATTTGGACCTAAAAAGAAGATCTCACTGACCTCCACACCGGGAAGCGGTTTCCCGACAGTACCTGGCTTCCGTTCACCCCGTAAGGGGTTTGATATTGCCATTACAAACTGGGAATATTTGACAAAATTTAATTCAGAAGATGTAACTACTAAGAACAGGCTTTGTCTAAGGTATTGTATTATTGTAAGTTTGTAACTAAAAGAGACAGGAATATCTACTTACCTCAGTCATGCCATATCTTTCCAAAAGACGATGACCTGTGATACTTTCCCATTGATGCATGACCGGTCGAGGGAGAGCAGAGGAGCCAGACATCTAAAATGTATTTTATCAGCAAACGTGTAAGCACTTATTCCATCAGAATTTAAAAATAGAAAAGCCGTGTAAGCATATAAATGATAATCATTAAGCTGTATTTGCGTTTCTAGGAGATATTTGTTTGCTTACCATTAGGCGAAGCTTCCGTGCAGCAAAAGCACTAGAGTCCTGCATCTCTTTATCCATTGCTTCATAACCTTGTATCAACCGAGTATACATGGTTGGAACCTGTATATCAGAACATTCACTTTAACTTCTCTCAACATTCACTTTAACCACTTGAAAGTAGCGAAATCTCTGTATGACTCTCTTTTTCTTGTCTCAAGCTAAATTTCTCTTAAGCAAAATGTGTTTGCTTTATATATCAAGAGCGCCAGAACCAAATTGGAAACTAATCGACTCAGCCAAGACTATCACTTTGTTACATAGTAAAACTGAGTAATCTGGCGCTGAATACTTCCCTCGATTCAGATAATAACCAAAATTATAAACATATAATAGGCTTGCTATACTGGTTCAAGAAAGGGCTTATACAACACGAAATCAAACACTTAACTTGACGCAGGGACAGCTAAATCATGAACTAGAATTTGTTTTTTTAAGGAATAAAAGCAAAAAATGAAGACTTACTCCAGTGAATACAGTTATGGCGTTGTCCGTTTTCTCATCATTCACCGGATATGATTCACGCCATCTACACCAGATTCCACTAACACTAAATTTGGGCAAAAACTCAACCTTCAAAGAGGAATGTAAACATCAACTAAAAACCTATCAGGATATGTTTTCAGAAGTTAATATTTATTTTGCTACTGAAGCAAATATGGATAGTATAAGTTACCGAAGATCGCGCGTAAAGAGGAGCAAATAAAGCGTTAAAAAGCCCATGAACATGATGTAATGGGAGGCAGTGGAGAATATGATCAGCAGATGTGTACTCCCAAGCTTCAGTTAGCATTTTAACCTGCACATATACAAGCTTATAATTTATGAAGTGGTGATCATAATTTTGCTTACTCACTGGAGAGACAGAGAAATACTTCTAAAGCTCAAAAGATCACAGTTTTTTTATCAATTTAATATATGCAGCCACATTCCAATGCAGGTCGAAAGGATTTTAAACATGACGTGAGCTACATGTGGAGTTCGGATATATACCTGGGAATTGATGCTGTTGTGGGTATGGACAACTCCTTTTGGCTTACCAGTTGTACCACTAGTGTAGACGATCAATGCTGGATCATCTGCATAAAAAAGACTGATGTCATGCAAAAAAGACAGACCAATAGTTGCTTGAATGTATGAGGGCAAAAATTAAAAGACCAGCCTCAAATATAAGTTCATCACTTCAAGAATATTCAAAATTTTACCTAGAAACTTTCCTTCTGTTTTAAAACTGTCATCCTGAAACTGACTGCTAGCAACAGTTTCCGAAGTTGAGTTAACAACAGGAGGAATAAGATGAAATCGAGCACCACTCTTTGCTGCGATAGTTTTCATAGTTTCGCTATGGTCTTCTGTGCTCAATAACAAAGATATATCCTAGAAATCATAAACAACGAGTTTACAGCCCAAGGAAATGTTAATAATTCTTACTCAATAGTAAATAGCAGCATAAGGCACACTTCTAAGCTTAAATATGGTAGAAAACAGAGCCAACCAGAAAACCCTAGGCTTTCTAATATCTTTTCTTCTCTGTTCTACAGAGCACCCTTATTGGTCTTGGGGAAAACAACTGATGCCAGAAAAAACAAAGAGCTTGGATATGGATCAAAATTCTGAGATCAAGAATATATAAGAACTGACCACATAAGAAATTGAACAAATAGTTTCTTAAAGATTGTGCGTCCGAAATCAGAACACAAGATAATAGGAAGACAAATAGATCTCATACCGAATCATTCATCACATGTAAGAGTTCAGCCTCTGGGTAGCTGAGTGCAAGTGGAACCGCTACACCACCGCTAAACCATGTTCCCAGGACTCCTGCAACAAACTCAGCAGAAGGTTTTGCCACAATTCCAATTCTAGCTCCTTTAAGACTACCAAATCCTTCATACTTTTTAGTTTCACCTCCCTACGAAATTCAGAGAAGAGAAAAAGTCAGTAACCAGAAAGCTGATAGAAGCTTTGTCAGTTTTTTGTGATGGCCTCAACTCTCAAGTAGACATAGCTACAATTTGAAACCAATTACCATACATTTGTAGAATCATCTTTGCAGAATAATTTAGATATGCTCAAGGCAGACGATGTAAGCTGGCCATAGGAGTAACTCTTTCCATCAGCTTTAATTGCAATCCTATCACAGGAATTAGAGCCTTCTGAAAAAGCTGCTTTAAACACTTCCATGAGTGAACCAGACTGTGAAGCTGCAACATTTGATTACACAGATAATTTCAGGTTAAAGAGATATCACATAGATAAAGTTCAGATCAATAAAAAAAAAAATGGCAAATTATATAATAATCAAAATGGCTTTTTTAAACAACATATCCAACTAAATGATTGTGTTCTTTCGTGATGCTGAAAGTTTTCAATAAATTCAGACCAAAATAACATATTGATATAATCTACGGATCATCAACGCTTTATATGGAAAGCACGAATCTTTAAGACATTTCGTCGAACATGTAACATGCGTAAACAAAATAAAAAAAGAAAGGCGAATCCAAACTAAAAAAAGGAGGAGTCAGATCATAGTGGAGAAAGAGAACTTACAGAAGAGATGATTAGAACGATAAAATCGAAACCCAGAATTCAGAAACGAAGTAGGAAGCTGGAATCGAGGAAGACGACGAGAGGAGAGAATTGCGTAGTTGTGGTTGAGTCGATGGGTAATTAAAGACAAGTAGTTGAAACTCTTTAATGTCGTAGCGGTCATTTTTAGGTTTGTAGTAATGTGTGGTTCGTTAAAAACTTTATTGGAATTATCGAGAGATCAAAGAATTCAAGTTTTTTTTGTCTATAGTCGTACAGTCAAATTACGTAGCCGTTCTTCTTAGGTTGCAATCGCGAAAAAAACCCGACCACCTTCGTGGATCATGAAATAGCGACTGAAGCGTTTGGCGACTTTCTTCGGAGAGAATTCAGCCACGTGCGTGCGTGATTCTGACGATGAGAGTTGCTGTGAAAAAAGTGATAAAAGCGATTATGGTTTTGTTTTGTTCTGTCGTTTTGTTTCGATAGATAATCTCATGTTGAGAGAAGAAGAAACGAGACTAGTTAATCACTTTTTTTTTTTTTGGTTAATTGCTGATTAGTGGTGTAGCTCTATGCCACTGGTCGTTAATTTCATTAAGTAAGACCATCAGAAATACATTTATAGAAAATAAAGACCACCAGAATATTGCAGCTCCATTGTTTCTGATCCTCACCGTTGATAATACGAACAGTTTGTGGAGGTTAGCTTACATTTTTACATATATATTCATTGATTTGAATTTTGGAGGTAGCTTTTATATAATGCCAACCTCTGCTGGAATAAACGCTAGGCGCTAGTCGGGCGGAGGGTACGGGCCTAGCGCCTAAGCGGGAAATCGGAGTTTAATCGGATTTTAGTCCGGGTGAGAATTTTTTATATTATTTTTAATATTTTTATAAATTTTATATAATGTTATTATGTTTATAGAATATATTGTTATAATCTTATGTTAAAATTTTATTATGTTTATAATGATCCATATATTGGGGGTTGTGTTTTGTGTCTTTTATTTTTTTCCTTTTGCTTTTACAAGTTTTGGCCCAAAACGTTTTTAAAAACAGATTAATGGGCCAAACCGATTTTCTAATAAATCGGGTCAACGGTCAAAAGGCGGATAAGGCGGCGATTAGGCAGATAAGGCGTCGATTAGTCGGAGCAGCGCCTAGAGTAGCCGAGGAGGAGGTAATCGCGGCGGTCAGTGTCCTTCCCGCGGCGGGCGCCTAGGCGGCTGGGCGGCCGCCGTTTCGAACAGGGATGCCAACATGCAGATAATGTCTTCAATCAACTATTTTCGAGTCGTTCGACCCTGTCTAATTGCCAAAAATATATCAAAAACTTTTTATTTTTAAAAACTTAATTTCCATTAAAAATAACTTACAAAGGTTAAAAAACCCAACTGAGCCACATGCTCATAAGTCTAACAAGAAAGGTAAAACACCTCTGCGACAAAAAAAGCTTATAAGATGCATGTACACACAGAGATAACAACACAAAAGGGATAGTGCTTACCTGAACTCAAATAAAGTAAACAAAGTACCAAAAAGCGATTCAGCCTGAGGATGGGAGCGAAGTGCACTGGAAAAAGGATCAAGCCTAGCTCGGATTATAAGCTGGATTTCCTTTACAATTAGATTAGCAGGCCGCGAAGTAGCGGTATGGAGTCGTTGATTCCTTTCCCTCCATATGAAGTAGATGGAAGCTTGGAAGAGTAATTTGATGATGAGTGATACATTTTAATATATCAAAAACTTAGTTTTCATTAAACTATCATTTGACTTATATATAATTTATTACACCTAAAAAATAAGATGTAAGAGCACACATACCAAATGTGACATGTTTTTATTCTTGAAATAATTTGAGTAACAAATACAATTTTTTCACTGATGATAAGAAAATCGTTTTAACAAAAAAATCATTATAATTATTTCACATGGAAAACAAGACAACTAAACAATTAGGGGTGTATTTAATCAAACATTTGAAGTGATTTATGTTAAAATAACAAATCATATGTGATTCAACTATGGATATTAAGATGTCTTCTAAAATCCATTGTTATTGAACTAGTGAATTAAGCATTATATTTTAAGTGACTTTAAGGGATTTAAGAGGGTTTCTTTAGTAAGAAATATGAAAAAAAAAAACTCACCTAAAATTCTCATGGTTTTAAGTGGTATTTGTGGGGATATTACAACAAAATATAACAATTTTCCTAAACTCACCTAAAATCATTAAAATCATATTAAAGCTCACTAAATTCAACATTTTTAAAATATAGGGTTGAATACACCATTCTTATTTTATTTGATCAGATCAAAAGGACTTGTCATTTGTCAAAGCCTCAAAGGGAGTGTGCATCTTAGGTCTCGGGTTCGAGTATGGGTGAGGATCAGAGGTGAGAGGACTAATTATAATAACTCAAACGACCATATATATAAAAATAAAAGAAATAAAAAAAGTCTTCGTCACCTTACTAACCTCGTTCCCTCCAAATATCATTCTCTCTCGATTTTGAACACCTTCGCGCTCTTCTCAGAAAACCATTTGGTGTCTGGGAAAACCCTAGAAACTGGCCCAAAAAAACGCGAGAGACGATCATTGTTCTGATTATGATTCAGCAATCCATTTCCTTCTTATATCTGCCAGCCATGGCGGATCTGATCTATGAATCGACGCTGTTCTGAGGATTTCTCACCGATCATATTGAAATCGGTACGCCAAATTGGGGAAAGAACTTGTGTTGAAGGATCGATATGACAGATAAGGTATATTCTAGAAAAATCGCGACAGAGAAGAACCCTAAGGAGCTCGTTTTCACCAAATTGGAGTTACCTCCCGTCGTCCCGGACTCGCCTGTAGAAGAACTTGCTATTTTTCCTTCGATTTCTCGGTATTGTTTCAATTTTCGTTTCAGATGCTTTTCGTTTGAGTAATTTCGATCCCAGAATCTTCTCTCTGATCTTAATTGGTCTTTATATTGAATCAGAGAGCCTTCAGAAACAAACGATAAGACAGATACTTGGAGGAAGCACAAAGGATGTCGATGCAAGCAGTCCAAATGTGTAAAGTTGTAAGATCATTTCAGGAATTCAAGAAATTACTATGGTTAACGTGATAGAGATTTGAATATAATGTTGAATAGAGATTTCTAAGTTCATCTGCTGTAGAATTTATAACTTTTTGTTTATCTGAAGTTAAGCTTGAATTGATGCATTATTGGATATTTGTTTGGCGCTTGGTTATTAGGTACTGTGATTGCTTTGCATCAGGAGTGTTATGTACCGATTGTGATTGTGCTGATTGTCATAACAACTCTGCGAACTGTGATGCCAGAGATGCAGCTGTGGTAAGTGTACTAGATCGCAACCCAAATGCCTTCCATGAAAAACCTTTCAGCAGCCTAATTGACAATCAGGTATGTTCTTCAAACCTATCACTTTGTAAGTTAAGCTTCAAAGATGTGTCTTACATCTTTTCTGATTTTTAAGTATCTCGGATGTTCTGTGCTTTGTATTGTAGTATAAACCTGGACTGCTTTCGAGAGGCTGCAAATGCAAAAGAACCAGGTGCTTGAAGAAGTACTGTGAATGCTTTCAGGCTAATGTGCTGTGCTCAGACAACTGTAAATGCACCAACTGCAAGAATGTTAGTGAAGTTTTCCAGCCTCCTGTTTTTGCCTTGAAGACAAACAACGGATATCTTAACGAAGGATTTGAGAATCCAGAGAAAAAGACTGAATGGGAGAACAATAACAATGCCAATGCTCTAGTAATCAATTCTCCTAGCGGAGACAGTGTCGGCTTTAACAGCCACAACACTGCTGGTAGTATAAATAATGCACCTGTGTTTTCTGCTCACAATTCCCCACAGGTAAACCGGAGAATAAGACACAGAGAGCTACCTGAGGCAAGTGAAATATATATACACTACCTGCTTCATAACAAATATGCACTTTTGGGTTTTATGTACACAAGACTCACTTTTTCTCTGTCTGGAGTTTCAGCGGAATTCTTGTCCGGCTCCGTTAGTTTTGATACATGACAATTCCATTCAAAATGGTTTGGGTTCCCCTATGTCTAGCTCTCCCTCTCCTAAGCTTCCTTACAGGTTCGCCGTTGCACTTCCTAAATGATATGTCCTCTTCCTTCACCTCATAATAGTAGGTATTTTTTTAATTGAATTTTCATTGTAACACCAGAAAGAAGAAGCCATTGTTGGGATATACTTCCACACTTGTTCCGGACTTGGGAGCAATATGTTCAATTCTTTTAGAAGCATCTGAATCTGCTACAGCCAATGCAGGTATCAGTTGTATCTTATCAACTTTATTTGATCTACCATTCTGTCTTGCTTGGTTTCATCAACATACTTCCTTCAAAATCGTAGAAGACCAGAACAGGATTTGTATAAAGCCTGATGATAAGGTAGACAACATGTGCACTGAGCTATTGAGTGAGTCTGAGAGAGGTAATGTAGAAGAAGAAATACAATCCTGTGGAAGATTGATCGAGCTGATAGATGCTCAGTACAATGGAGAGGAAAATTCTCAGTTTAAGACAAAGAAAAGTGTCCATGAAAGTAATATACACATGGACCAGGAAAGGGCAGTGCTTGAAACTTTCAGAGACTGTCTCCAGAAGTTCATCAAATCGAGACTGGATTCAAAGGTAATAATTCCATCTCATTTTGATAATCCCTCCATCCTTAATGTCCAGTTACTATACTTCTAGTTGCTATTTCTGACAGGTCAGGTTCATTCAAGAAGCAGAGCGCTGAACCATAATTACCCATGAAGCTGAGACAGATCAACAATCTTTAAACACGAACTAACAAATTGAAACCAGAATAAACACAAATCAATATAGGACTGGAGATAACGAAATACCTAAATTTACTACTCCAGGTTTATTATAATGAATAACAAAAGTAATATAGAGCGATGACTGATTAAGAGTAGACTAATCAAATACTAATACATTATCTTAATCTAAAATATTGCTCACTCCCAAATAGCAACCTCCATGAAACCATCCTCCGTTGCACATCCCCTGAACATCCCATTGGAGTTAAAACCACAAACCACCTCTCCTTTATTCGAGACAGCGATGAGTCCAGCGAACCCTTCGTCTAGTCGATGCTTGATGACGTAATCAACCGATTCCTGGAGGTTAAGTCCTTTGTACTCCATAACAGCCGACACGTCACGAGCTAGCGTCGCTCTTATGATGGCTTCTCCTTCTCCTGTACACGAAACCCCACAGAGCTCCGACGCGTACGTCCCGGCTCCAATAAGCGGCGAGTCTCCGATCCTTCCCATCATCTTGTTCATCAGACCACCGGTTGATGTCCCGGCGGCACACCGTCCTTCACCGTCTACAACCACGCATCCGACTGTCTCCGGTGCGTAAATGCTGATCGGAAGACCGTTCATCTGGATTGGACTGTCAGTTGCGGCTGCACCGGAACATCCCATCGGCGGGATCCGGTAATCAAACTGGACAAAAACAAAAAAAAAATTTATGCATGAAGTAAAATAAAACGTGCGTGAAGAAATGGACGGTGGAGATAATAGTCAACACGTACCAAGATGGAGTTAGCTTCCTTGGCCAACTTGAGCATCCCTACGTTGTCGTCCGTGACGAAGTACTCGTTGTCCACAATTTCAACTCCCTTTCACAAAAACAGTCATGAGTTTAACCAAGTGGTTAAGAATAAAAAAAGTGGAGGGGTAAAAGAGTAAATAAAAGAAACCTGTTTGCGGGCGAAATCCTCAGCACCTGAGAAAGCAAGGTAAGAGTGGGGAGATTTGTCCATGACGAGACGAGCAAGAGATATTGGATTCTTCACGGTGGTTATCCCCGAAACGGCACCGCATCGTCTCTTCGTACCGTCCATTATGCTAGCTTCCATCTCAACCGTTCCTTTCTCCGTCAAAGCAGATCCACGCCCTGAATTAAACAGAGGGTCCGTCTCCAATTCTCTAATCTGTGTCAATCAATAAATCAACAAACACCGTAGAATCAATCAATCAAAATTAATATTGAGAGAAGAGAACGTACGACGAGCTCAACAACGTCAATGGCTGAGACATTGGAACGCAAAGCTATTATGCCGAGGTTGAGGCAACGAGTCAAAAGCTGTTTCGCCTCTTCTTGTCTCTCCGCCGGAAGATTAGGATCGACTCCGGCACCACCATGTACTGCGATTGCCCACCCACCCATTGTCTCTCTCTCTCTCTCTCTGTTTATTATGTGTCTCACAGTTAAACCGAGAATGATGGGAGAAACGAAGAGTCGCATTAGGTCATTTATATAGGCCTTTACGATCAAGGAGGGACCCACATTTTCCTATTTATTTATTCACGTCTTAATTTTTAAAACATCTTTTATTTACCCCAAGTCCCAATATATTTTTAAATTTTTGTCCTCATTTCGTATCTTTTTTTGCTTCCTTTTCAGTTATTTTGTCAAAACATTTCCATTTTCAGGTTATTTTTTAACCAATTTGGAATTATATTTTACCAAATGGTCATAACATACTAAGTGAACATAAATTATGCATAAATATTTGAGAAAATCTAATACTAAAAAAAAAAACATTTAACATAGTAGGACGGAAGGAGTATTTACCAATAATTTAATTGTAATTGTTAACATAATGCTGTTAATTCTAAGATATCTTAAACTAAACAAAGTAGTCTTGCGGAACTTGCAATTGCAGCAGTCATGTTGAACTCCACGTCAGGTTCGCATGAAGGGAGCGATAACTATTGGTTGTTATGGACTTTTATTTATTTATTATCATTCTTCCATTTTCCACAATTGTCTTAGTTATTCTACCATGCAGAACATGGATGACTGTTTTTTTTTTTTTTAATGATAAAATGTGTTTTGAGATTAATAACTGTATCTCACAACTTGTGAATTAAAGAAATTAAACTTCCAAAGCTGGCATGCAATTTCCCTTAAATTTTTGTTTAAACAAAATTTTGTTTCTTTTCCGTTTTCCGTATGTTTATCGTCAATTGTGTGCTAATCGCGTCAATACTCATAGCTCAATATTATGTGTAAAGTCTATCTTGTCGATTATTTATTTGGGTCCAACTCGACAGGTATATATATCACAAAAATTCTATTTTTATAATCAATCTTACGTAATTGTATGCATCATATATTTCGATCCATGAGATGTATCGGATATTATGTTTCTATCACGATATGCATATCGAAAAAGAAAACATTTTTTACGTCATGCGCCAAAACATTTACTCATATGCATCGAATATATACAAGACTCTTTTGTAAACATAATGTTTAGAAAATATTTTGTTCTATACGTATTAGTAATAAACCGATCAAATTAAAAAAGAAAACAAAAATAAAGATTAGACAAATGTTGACAAGTTGATTGGTCTAGTGGTATAATCATTCCCGACGCAATTTTGATTCCAATTTCCTATAAGTGAATTTGTAAAGTAGTTGTGTGGCACGCACTTACTAGCAATTAGCAGGATCCTATGCATTAGACATTAGCAAAAGTTATTTAAGGCAGGATATGTGTCTAAATATGTTTATATATTGTTAGCCAGTCACATCTCTCTGTCTCCGAGATTTTCTCTTCATGTGTGGAAAAAGACAGAGCCAAGTGACTTTGGTTGTGGATTCCAATAGATTCCGTCACGTGACAAACTCAATTTTAGAAAGACGTCTGTTCTCTCTTCTCTTGAGTGCCTCTCCCATCTCTGAGGGGTCAAAAAGATCCCACCCACTCTTGTGGAATCTTGTCCTCTCATTCATGTGTTGATGACCCCACTTCTCGTCTTTTTCTTATACGAGATTAATTGCAAACTGAATTTTGAATCTCTATTTCATTTACTATATATAGTGAGAACTACTTTAAAATACCTCACAATATTAGTTCAAGAATTACGATATTAAATGCAAAACGAATTTTTATTTTTCTTTAAACCTTTTTAATAGGTATATATATTAAAAAATAAGGTACAACAAGATGAAATAACAGTGAATCTTTCTTTAAACACTTTGTTTAAATGTGGTTTGTAAGAGATTTTTGAGTGTCACACAAAATCGATTATAACAAGCTATCGGTACTACTAAAAAAACGAAACAAGATGAAATAAAAGCTGAACGAGGACGATACTAAACGTTATGCGAGGGTAAAGATGAATAAATTTTGACTATTTTGATTTAATATTCGGATGTCCAAAAAAAAACATTGGGGCTTTTTCCAAAATAAACATAAAGAAGGAGCCCAAAAAAAAAACTCTCTAAATGCGTTTCCGACCTGTGTAACAAATTAATACTAAAGAGATCCAAAAAAGATTTTGATTAGTTAGAACTTTGAACCTTAAAAGATAGCCTTATCTCACTAGACTCCACGTGGCATTTTCCAAGTGGCTTAAAAAATATTCGAGAGGAAACCTAAGTTGCCACGTGTAGGAAAGATCAAAATCCACTCATTTTGACGACCAAAGGCTATCTATCTCATATTGTAACACACAACAAAAGAAGACTGATCGAAGCTCATGGCGTCTCTTGCAACCGTCGCCACCGTGAAACCATCCGCTGCCATAAAAGGTCTCGGCGGCAGCTCAATCGCCGGAACCAAGCTCTCTATCAAGCCTTCCCGCCTGAGTTTCAAACCCAAATCCATCCGGTTAGTAAAGCTCTTGATTGACCTATTAATTTATGTTAAAATGCTACTAAAACTTAAACCTCACTATATATTGAACTTCACATAAATTCAACAAAAATCTTAAAAGAATTATTAGATTTTTGCTAGCAGAAGCGTGTATAATCAAATGATAGATAGCTATGATTAGCAAAATAAAAAATATTAAATCTTGGTGTTTTCCTCTCTTTTAATCAATTGGCTATATGTTGTTCATGTGTAATAGGGCTAATGGTGTGGTGGCTAAGTATGGAGACAAAAGTGTCTACTTTGACTTAGAAGATTTGGGTAACACAACAGGTCAATGGGACATATACGGCTCTGATGCTCCTTCTCCTTACAATCCTCTTCAGGTTTATACTTCTCTTAACCTAAATTATTTTTTCTACTTCAATCAAACAGTATTGTGAAAAGATTCTCTTCTTCTTCTTTTCTTACTTGTAGAGCAAGTTCTTTGAGACATTCGCTGCTCCATTCACAAAGAGAGGATTGCTCCTCAAGTTCTTGATCCTTGGAGGAGGCTCTTTGCTTACTTATGTCAGCGCTACCTCCACCGGAGATGTTCTTCCCATCAAGAGAGGTCCTCAGGAGAAGCCTAAGCTTGGTCCTCGCGGCAAGCTCTGATTTATGTTCATATATCCTTCTCTTCCTCCTTCTAAACTCATCAACATTTCTCAATACTGCAAACTCTTTAAATGATTTATGTATATTTTGTTTCTCTCACATTTGAAATGTTTTCTCTTCCCCTAATTTTACAAAATACATTCTTTTTTTTTTAAGAGTATCGCCCCGCGGTTGGACTTCTTGTGGTTCCAAGAGATTCTAGATAAGAAGTAGTCTTCTTGTTGTTAGCCATGATCATGCTTGACACTCTGGTCAACAGTTTCTTGCCTGAATCTTTTAATGGTGCATCACTCTTTTCTTTCTTCAGTGGTTCATTAGTTTCGATATTCCATTGCATTGCCTCAGACAGTGAAATGGTAGCCTTCTGCTTTTTAGGTCTCTCCTCTATAAGACAAAAGTTTTGTGCTTCTTCCTTCTTTGGACTCTCTGTTTCCTTCACTATATATCTCTTACAAACTGCGAGTTCAGGGTTTTGCACTAGCTGATCAGCTTCAAGGACATCTTCTATTCTTGAATTTACGGTGTGCGCCAAGCTCTCAAGAACTCTCGAGTAACTCTCCAATATAGCTAACCCGATATCCTGCAAAAACAAAATTAAAGATTATCTTTAAACAGAAGATAAACAATTATCTGTCTAATGTGATTTAATATAGGTTATTTTGATTGACTACTTTGTTGAATTGAATCTTGCTGATGTCAAGTGTGGATTGAGAGATCCCTGGGAAATCTTGTTTGATCAGATGCAAGATGGTTTCTGCTCTTTCTTCTAACTGTTGTCTCTTCTCCATACTTAAATTCGTACTCCATGGTGACGACTTGTTGTCTTTCTGCACTATCTTTCTCTTCCATATCACACCCGACGCTTCGAATTTGTTCTTTAAATCAAGAATCTTGTGCTCAGATGATAAATCCATTTCAAGAAGGAATTGCTCTGCGTCAAACATGTCTAATGTTATCATTCTGTAGATCATGTCTCCAAGACTAGCCCTCCCATTCTGAAGTTATTTAAAAAAAAAAAAACATCAATAAGGATACCAGATCAAAAGGGAACCAACGGTGATGATTCTTGATGTGTCGATAGGTCTCAAACTTTAGTGTTTAGGGTATAAAGTTTATACCTTAGGAAGTGAGTCAATGTAGCTCTCAGGGATCTCCATTTCAGATAGAACTTGAGCGTTTATGGCCATTGCGGATTTAAACAATTGGCTCACACATTCTTTCTGCCTCAATAGGAACCTTTTCGACGTTTCAGATAAGCCTTTAGGTGGAACTTTCGCTATCGGGAGCCACCATTTATCGTCACTCCTAGTCGAATTACTGTTTTCAGATTCCGGAGAATCGACTGTGACATAATAGAACTCATCCTGATCTTTAAATTTATCAAGACAATCCTGCAAAATTTGTGACATTTTTTACAACCTTAAATCTTTTTGATGCAAACGCAAAGAGACAAGTTTTAAGTATTTGTTTAACTTACGATGAGCATTGCATCGAGTTCCTTAAGAGTAGGAATGTTGGAGACAAGATCTGTTCTCTGTTTTGTAGTCATTACCTACAAGAGAAGATTCATATTCAGACACAGAGAGAAACAAAACTTTCTGTCAGAAACAATAATAAGAAGGGAACATTGTTTACAGAAACCTCCATGGAAGATCCATTCTCGTTAGTTTGGTGTGTTGGAGAGAATTCAACTATATGATCAGTAACAGAGAGAAGCCATCCCATTTCTCTTCTCCACCGCTCTTTTCTATCCTCAGATATTGGCTCTATGCGCCGTAGTTCTCCAAACGCAGAAGCTGAAAGATTTGTGATTGCGTTTGATAATGCCAAAGCTGATGAAACACCTTTGCTTCCTCCTGACATGTCTTCTCCTAATAGCAATTTCGCAAACTTTTCTTTCATCTGCTCCTTTTCTGTATAATGCAAAATAACGTGACTTAGCTTGCAACCAACGAAACCTCAAGATAACTTAATTCTCTAATGAAACCTAGACTCAAGTGACACTAGTGAATCTCTCATTCGTGGTATTAGCTTGCGACCCACGAACCCTCAATCTATAATGCAATAGCTCATTACCGTCTTAGCTTGTAGCCCAAGAAATCTAAAGATAACTCATTAATCATATGGAAAAGGTTTTAAGCAAAAATACAAATGTGTTTCTCTCTTGCCTAAAGCTTCCTGTGATTCTTCGTCAGATTCTTCAGGCGGCCGAGGTGGCTCATCCTTAGCCAGTGGCAGTCGAAGCGGTAACACCGGCCGGATGCTTGAGGCTGCTGATTTCCTAAAAACAGTACCATCATCAATGTCTGGATCTTCAATTCGCAAGGCGGAATCTGAGTTCCATCTCTTGAAGTGCCTTGAAGATGAGTTCTTCTCCTTCACGTTTTCAGAATCGAACAATCTCGACTTGTAGCTTTCTTGTTCCTTTTCACCTGCTCTCACCATTTCCATAACTTTCTTAAATCTAATGAGAGGTTCTCTGTTTTTGAATCTCTCTGTTTTCTCCTCTTTAAACAATGAGGAGTTTTTAGGCGGGAGAGACATTAAGAAAGAAGAAGAAGGAAAAAACAGAGTTGTTTGATGTGTTTGCCTAGAAATTAAGAAACAAACTTCTTAAAACTCGAGAGCAGTGGCAGATCTAGAATAGCCTTTTTGAGATCGACTTCTGTTGATGCTTTGTTTTTCTCTTTTTTTGCCTCGTTATATTACTAACTAACTAACCGATTTCTTGTAATTTCCCATTTACAGTTATATATACAAATTTAGGATTTAAGTTATATCTTTTAACATTGAGAAAAAAAAAACAGAAAAGTTTAACTCTTTCACTTTACTATTTATAAACTGTAACCGCGTAAATATTTATTTACTTTCGCATTTGAAGTTTAAGTGATCAAATTGTTTATAAGATAGCTTAATATGTTATATTCTAGTATTTTATTTAGTACGAAATCTAAATTAATCATATTTTCATACTTATATTTTAAACTATTTGACACCGAAATAGTAATGTAATTCTCTTAATAAACATCTTATATAATCCCAAAATGATTTACATATCATCTCACAATTTTATTGGAAACAAGATCTATTTACAAAAAGGAACTGCTTCCTACACAAACAAAGCTACTTTGAGTTTAAAGGAAAAAACAAAAAAGAGAACATGGATGTGGTTAATGATTTAGAAACTAAAGACTAAAGAGTGGCGCCTTTGAAGATGAGGAAGTGGAGAGTCCCCAAATGAAAATAGATGAAAGTTCCTTTAGAATGTGTGAAGAAACACCCAAAGTTGGTTCCCACAACACATTGCCATCCACCTCCATACCTCTCATCAAACTCCTTATTTTTTAAGTACAAATATATCATATATTAGCCAGAGAAGAAGAAATTAACAAGACTCAAAGAATGAAAAAAAGCTACTAACCTTCTTGATGTGAGCAGCTATGGATGTACAGTCAAAGACATCAAAAAGATCGAGAGATTGAGAAGCAATGCTCATTGCTTGCATTTGCATCTTCACTGGCATGTCTGTCTCTTCCACCTTTGCCTTTCCTTCCAACATCTCTCTCTGTCACACTCTAAACTTTCTGATTATAGAAACAGAAGGAGCTTTCTTGAAGATTACTCGTAAAGTAAAGAGAATTATAACAAAATGAATCGTACGTAACACTTTTCAACAGGTTTTAGGGAGAGAATCTCCACATATTTCTGTCTTTTTCTCTCTCTTCCTGAGTTAAGGGAACTGTGTTATCTTATCTTTAACTTTGGTCACAATTTTTCTAACCTACCAAGAGATAAAATAGTAATTAATCATAAATGGATCGGCTCAGTTCTGTTGTGATATTGATAATTACGACGATGACAGAGAGTAGTAAGAAAATAGGGTGTGATGATGAGTCACCAGAGTTGTAAGAAAGATGTATCTGACGTGTGTCCACGTCGTTTTCAGACCTCTGATTGATAAGATAACGATGGAGAGGCTCATGTGTATCCTCAGTTCTAATTTGGGAGTTCTCTGAAACTGCATGTGATCATAATAATGCGTCTCTCTGTTTCTGTTTGCAGCTAAATGGGCCGACAAAAACTCAAGCCCAAACTTTGCTGCTAATACTCATGGAATTATTATGGTACTAAATAATAAAATATCACTTCTGATTAGATAAGCAATAAAAATAAAATGATCAAACCTAACAAGATTTTCTATTCTTATGAATAAACTTTTGTTTCGTGAATTATTTTATATTAAACTAAAACCTTTAATACTGGTTAGTAAATCTAGCTGATTGATATTGGTTATGTTTTTGGCCGAGTATATATGACTATAGAAGTAGAAATGAGCATCAGCTAGGTTCTACTTCTAGCGCTCTATACCCATCAACATTATGATTTAATATCCATATAATACATAGAAATAACAAACTTATGGATTAAGGATTGTAGCCTTTCCTCTCCAATTTAACAACTAACTTTTTTATATAAAAAACTTTGAATTTTAAAAGATACCTAAAAAGTGAATCAACTAGTACCATACAACCTTATTAGATCCATCATTCCATTAATCAAAAGTTATAAACCGAGGGCGATGCAATGTAGAACATATAACAAATCATAGCTAGACAAGTAAGCTCACTCCACCACCGATACTCATTTACTCTCTCTCACTCCCAAACCTAAGCCAACAGATTCGGATATTGGTCCAGACTCAGCCTCGGTATGCCTCAACCTCAAGAAACCCGTTGCTTGCTTCACTTTATTTTATTTCCCTTCTCATGCTCTGTTCTTTTTTACCAACTCTGAAAAATAACATTCTCAGATTAAAAGATCTAATCTCCATCAACGGTCAGCATCTCACTCCTCCAGCTATTGATTTCCTCGTCAAAAATCAAAACTTTCTTGCAGATTTTGTCTTATTCCTACGTCAAAAAAATGTCTTTAAAATCACCACATTCTCTGTTTTAACTCTGTTCTGATGAGATAGTCTCAATTTCTCTGCTAAATTTCCAAAACATGACTCACTCTTGAGTGTTCTATACGTATATTAGGTCGAGTAATTAGTAAAGCACGATGCTTTCCACGAAACCGGAATCGGACATAACAAGTGTCGCGGCTTCGTCGTCGTCGTCACCATCACGATCTTCGAAACGCACTTTCTACTACGTGCAGAGCCCGTCACGTGACTCTTCCATGTCCGTTATACAACCGAGTCCGATGGACTCGCCCTCACACGATTCTTCCTCATTGGGCCGTCACTCTCGTAACTCATCGGCGAGAAGATTCTCCGGGTTATTCCGATCATCGTCTTCAGGGAGAAAAAACGACAAGAAGTTCAAGTCTAACGAGAAAGAATGGCACGAATGTAATAAGGTTATCGTTGAAGAAGGTTCGTACCATGACTTGGACGACGTGACGTCTATAAGACAATGTCAAGTACTACTTGCCGTTTTCACTTTGGTGGTTCTCTTCGCCTTCTTCTGTTTCATCATATGGGGAGCTAGTAGACCTTACAAGGCTCAAATTTCTGTAAAGGTAATAATTTAATTAATTTCTTAGGAATATATTTAATTTGTGATTAGGGATTGACGAAAGTGATGCAGACATTCGAACTACACAACTTTTACGTTGGTGAAGGATCAGATTTCACAGGAGTACGTACCACATTGCTTACTATAAATGGAACATTAAGAATTGGTATTTACAATCCTGCCCCACTATTTGGTGTTCATGTTAGTTCCACTCCAATCAATCTCTTCTTCTATGAACTCCCTATTGCCACCGGTCAGGTAATTTATCACTAGCTAAACCATGTATAGGCGATGTTCTTTTATTTCTTGTTTGGTTGGATTTTGCTTTTGGATATTCAAGATTTGGTATGACACATATTTTCTTTAGCAGTTGAAAGAACATTATCAATTGAAGAAGAGCGGAATAATGGATTCGGTGGTTATAGAAGGGAGAAGGATTCCATTATATGGCGCCGGAGCAAGCCTAGAGGCGACGGAGAGAGGTGGAAAGATTCCGGTGAAGCTGAGATTTGAAATCCAATCGAGAGGAGATGTGGTCGGAAAATTGGTCAGGATTTGGCACACAAAGAGAATCTCATGCACATATGTCATTGATGTTGCTAATAATAAGCCCATACAGTTCAATGAGAGTTCTTGCCGCTATTCATGATTCCCATATCTATTTGATGCGACTTATGTGTAATATTTGTTTTGGTTATTGGTATTTCAATGCATACATTAGAGGGGTATACATAACTTGTCTTGAAGTTTTTGAACAAATAAATGGTCATGCTCAAACACCATCTTGTAGTTTAATATAAGATTTTGATTGATAATTTGTTCGCATTGCATGCATGAAATCTACTGGATTTATGAATAACTCTGTTTCTGCATTCAAACACGAAATATTAGTTAGTGTAATCCAAAACATCATTACAACATGTATAACTTTTTTTGTTCAACTCTAACATTTTGTTTTTTTATGAAAGAGAAAAATAAAAGAAAGTAAATATTAAGATGGTTGTGTTTGAAATACAACAACAACAACAACAACAACAACAATCCTAGTGAAGTATACCACCAATGACATCACCACATCCTTCCACTTTCTTCATTGAGTTTAAGCAATCTACTGGATTTATGAATAACTATGTTTCTGCATTCAAACATGAAATATTAATTAGTGTAATACAAAAAATTATTACAATAGCTGTACCTTTTTTGTTCAACCCTAACATTTTGTTTTATTACGAAAGAGAAAAATAAAGAAAAATAAATATTAAGATGGTTGTGTTTGAAATACTATGATAACAACAACAAACAACAATTCAAATAAACGATCACCGCAAGTCGCTAAAATACGTCTAAAAAGATAACGGTGTCTTAGTTCTATGAAAAACAAATTATTAGTCGAGGATTAACACGTTGGTGCTGGTCTGTAAAGAACGAGAAGCTATATAATCCCGACCGATGGGATGTCCCTACTGATGGTTGGTTTGCCACTGACAAAACGGTTTGATACTGACAATAGATCTTAATTGTTAGTTATCCAAGCCAGCCAGCCTCCACTTTCTTACGTGAAAGAGTTATTCTACGAAAGAAAATCTCATTTTTTCACATATACAATCTAAAACTACAACAAGTGGGAGAGGCAGGATCCGAACCTATGTACATAGAAAAACTTCAACAGATTTACAGTCTGCCGCTTATGACCACTTAGCCACTCTCTCCTTCCCGTAACACACATAAAGCTATGTTTCTTGGGTTTCTCCAAAGATCTAAGTTTTCCCAAAGATATTTTAAGGGGTAAAACACCATACTAACCATTTATCCATTTTTAAGTGTCTCATTACAAACTACAATTATTATGTGAAAACATGTTATATTCATTTTCAAACCAAACAAAACCAAGTAATCATCTCTACATTGTTTTTACAGCATTGTGTATTCCTCCAACACTTACAACAATTTTTGACAGGAAAACAATTAAAACAACAATATCAAATATTGGACTTCTCAAAATTCAAGTTTATTATGATAAATTTTAATTTTAAATGTGGCTAACACATGGAAGTGTGCTGTAGTTTAACATGAAGTGTTGCTCTAGAGCATATGCCACAACCTTTGCAGAAATCTTTGTTATCGCACGTCTACCTCGATCGGCACTAAAGAACTATCAACAAAATGGTGGTAAGTTTGCATGTATCTTAAGACATAAAATTTTGACCTAAAACGAGAAACGTATAACAAAAATAGCTTTTAAGACAAGGAACTGAAGGCTTGAGCAGTTCTAGCGACTTTGATGAAGACATTTTTGAGAGTTGTGTCGGCGAGTCCCCATGCAAAGACTGTGAAGTTGGATTTGGCTTTTTCAACAGCGCGAAACACCTCAGCAATTCGAACCTCTTGCTTTGGGAGCTCAAATTTCTGAGTACCAGCAAGGTGATATATCTTCTTGGCGTTGGGAGAGACAGATTTAACCAATCTCTCGACCTCTTCCTCATGTGTTGAAGATGTTGTCATCGTGAACACATATGACCCACCGTATCTGCTCTTCAGTTCCTTGGAGTTTCCTATGCATTGCAAGCCTCCGTCTACAAATATTCCCAATCTGTCGCATAGAAATTTGGCTTCTTCCATCGAGTGAGCTGAAAATGTTGTCATAACGTTTAAAATAAAGTCTAATTTAGGAGGCATACTCAATCACATTCCATAAGTTGAAAAACAAATATATGTATACTTGTGAGAATTATTGCTGTGTTTTGCTTTGCACGCTTGATCACGTTCCATAAATTTTTCCTTGAGGCTGGATCAAGTCATGTGCTTGGCTCATCCAAATAAACCACCTATTTTAGAGAGACCTTGGGTTTGTTAATAATTAACTTGAGCCATTGCTTGACAAAATCACACAACTAACAAGAATGTACGTACCTTGGGGTTCCCGATAAGCGATATGGCCACGCTGAGCCTCCTTTTCATACCTCTGCTGTAATTACCAGCAGGTTTGTCGCCAACTCCTTCATCGAAAAGGCTGACACTTTTGAGAGATTCTTCCACAGCCTTGAAATGCATATATCCATGAATTATAGTTGTCTTCAAGAATAATAACACATATAAAGTAAAATAAAATAATATTAGCAAAGTGATAAATTATTTGTGATAGATCAGAGTACTTGATATTTTTAAGTCGCCCGTAAAAGAGAAGATGTTCCCTTCCTGTTAAGGTCTCCCAAAGCAAGCTGTTCCAAAAAACAAGAGAATGGCATAAAAACAAAGATGTTCATTATTTGCTTGGTAATGAAAAAAACTAATCCAAAAAATATTCAGAGGATTTACTCGTGCTGCGGGCATACACCCATGCTAGTGTATACTTTGTTCATATCCTTGCATATGTCCAAACCCTGAACTAAGGCTGTTCCAGATGACGGTCTCAGAAGCCCCGTCATCTACCGCAACAGAAAAAATATAGTTTTAGATTACAAAATTTGACACTTTGAGACGTCTGTTTGCAAAACTGACCATACTGATGAAGACTAACCATACTGATGAAGGAAGTTTTACCGGCACCATTAGGTCCAAGCATGCCGAAGCATTCTCCTGAAGGCACGCTTAGATACAACCCTCTTACTGCCATTTTTGGTGGGTTACCATCTCTACCTGGATACACCTTTTTCAGGTTATCACATAAGATCGCATGCACTGTGCTACCTTCATTCCTTAATGTTTGAACCTTTTCCCGCTGATTATTTATTTTTCTATTTTTATTTGAAGGGCTTTGAAATCAAAGAAACATGGAAAGGTAAGAAAAAAAAATCTTGACTTCTTCCATACCTCCTTAGTGACATCAAATTTTTCCATATCTATAAAGACTTTTTTAGAATCCAGCCTTTGCACAGTAGGCCTCCTTGGTAGGGAAGAATGTTTCTTAAAAGGGTTCACCAAGAAAAAGAAAGGGGGCTTTCCAGATGAGAAAACCTTATCGATATAGTAAGCTACAATGAGAGCAAGAAACCACTCTACTGACATGATACAGAAAACTTCACCCATTCCGCTATCGCTGAGATCTTGCCACTTCATCCCATTTCCCCGGGAGGCATATTGCGAGAACTCGTACAACCCGCGGTACAGAGAAAAGCCGGGANAACAACAACAACAACAACAACAATCCTAGTGAAGTATACCACCAATGACATCACCACATCCTTCCACTTTCTTGATTGAGTTTAAGCAATCTACTGGATTTATGAATAACTATGTTTCTGCATTCAAACATGAAATATTAATTAGTGTAATCCAAAAATAAAGAAAAGTAAATATTAAGATGGTTGTGTTTGAAATACAACAACAACAACAACAACAACAACAATCCTAGTGAAGTATACCACCAATGACATCACCACATCCTTCCACTTTCTTCATTGAGTTTAAGCAATCTACTGGATTTATGAATAACTATGTTTCTGCATTCAAACATGAAATATTAATTAGTGTAATCCAAAACATTATTACAATAGCTGTACCTTTTTTGTTCAACCCTAACATTTTGTTTTATTACGAAAGAGAAAAATAAAGAAAAATAAATATTAAGATGGTTGTGTTTGAAATACTATGATAACAACAACAAACAACAATTCAAATAAACGATCACCGCAAGTCGCTAAAATACGTCTAAAAAGATAACGGTGTCTTAGTTCTATGAAAAACAAATTATTAGTCGAGGATTAACACGTTGGTGCTGGTCTGTAAAGAACGAGAAGCTATATAATCCCGACCGATGGGATGTCCCTACTGATGGTTGGTTTGCCACTGACAAAACGGTTTGATACTGACAATAGATCTTAATTGTTAGTTATCCAAGCCAGCCAGCCTCCACTTTCTTACGTGAAAGAGTTATTCTACGAAAGAAAATCTCATTTTTTCACATATACAATCTAAAACTACAACAAGTGGGAGAGGCAGGATTCGAACCTACGTAGAAAAACTTCAACAGATTTACAGTCTGCCGCTTATGACCACTTAGCCACTCTCTCCTTCCCGTAACACACATAAAGCTATGTTTCTTGGGTTTCTCCAAAGATCTAAGTTTTCCCAAAGATATTTTAAGGGGTAAAACACCATACTAACCATTTATCCATTTTTAAGTGTCTCATTACAAACTACAATTATTATGTGAAAACATGTTATATTCATTTTCAAACCAAACAAAACCAAGTAATCATCTCTACATTGTTTTTACAGCATTGTGTATTCCTCCAACACTTACAACAATTTTTGACAGGAAAACAATTAAAACAACAATATCAAATATTGGACTTCTCAAAATTCAAGTTTATTATGATAAATTTTAATTTTAAATGTGGCTAACACATGGAAGTGTGCTGTAGTTTAACATGAAGTGTTGCTCTAGAGCATATGCCACAACCTTTGCAGAAATCTTTGTTATCGCACGTCTACCTCGATCGGCACTAAAGAACTATCAACAAAATGGTGGTAAGTTTGCATGTATCTTAAGACATAAAATTTTGACCTAAAACGAGAAACGTATAACAAAAATAGCTTTTAAGACAAGGAACTGAAGGCTTGAGCAGTTCTAGCGACTTTGATGAAGACATTTTTGAGAGTTGTGTCGGCGAGTCCCCATGCAAAGACTGTGAAGTTGGATTTGGCTTTTTCAACAGCGCGAAACACCTCAGCAATTCGAACCTCTTGCTTTGGGAGCTCAAATTTCTGAGTACCAGCAAGGTGATATATCTTCTTGGCGTTGGGAGAGACAGATTTAACCAATCTCTCGACCTCTTCCTCATGTGTTGAAGATGTTGTCATCGTGAACACATATGACCCACCGTATCTGCTCTTCAGTTCCTTGGAGTTTCCTATGCATTGCAAGCCTCCGTCTACAAATATTCCCAATCTGTCGCATAGAAATTTGGCTTCTTCCATCGAGTGAGCTGAAAATGTTGTCATAACGTTTAAAATAAAGTCTAATTTAGGAGGCATACTCAATCACATTCCATAAGTTGAAAAACAAATATATGTATACTTGTGAGAATTATTGCTGTGTTTTGCTTTGCACGCTTGATCACGTTCCATAAATTTTTCCTTGAGGCTGGATCAAGTCATGTGCTTGGCTCATCCAAATAAACCACCTATTTTAGAGAGACCTTGGGTTTGTTAATAATTAACTTGAGCCATTGCTTGACAAAATCACACAACTAACAAGAATGTACGTACCTTGGGGTTCCCGATAAGCGATATGGCCACGCTGAGCCTCCTTTTCATACCTCTGCTGTAATTACCAGCAGGTTTGTCGCCAACTCCTTCATCGAAAAGGCTGACACTTTTGAGAGATTCTTCCACAGCCTTGAAATGCATATATCCATGAATTATAGTTGTCTTCAAGAATAATAACACATATAAAGTAAAATAAAATAATATTAGCAAAGTGATAAATTATTTGTGATAGATCAGAGTACTTGATATTTTTAAGTCGCCCGTAAAAGAGAAGATGTTCCCTTCCTGTTAAGGTCTCCCAAAGCAAGCTGTTCCAAAAAACAAGAGAATGGCATAAAAACAAAGATGTTCATTATTTGCTTGGTAATGAAAAAAACTAATCCAAAAAATATTCAGAGGATTTACTCGTGCTGCGGGCATACACCCATGCTAGTGTATACTTTGTTCATATCCTTGCATATGTCCAAACCCTGAACTAAAGCTGTTCCAGATGACGGTCTCAGAAGCCCCGTCATCTAGCGCAACAGAAAAAAATATAGTTTTAGATTACAAAATTTGACACTTTGAGACGTCTGTTTGCAAAACTGACCATACTGATGAAGACTAACCATACTGATGAAGGAAGTTTTACCGGCACCATTAGGTCCAAGCATGCCGAAGCATTCTCCTGAAGGCACGCTTAGATACAACCCTCTTACTGCCATTTTTGGTGGGTTACCATCTCTACCTGGATACACCTTTTTCAGGTTGTCACATAAGATCGCATGCACTGTGCTACATTCATTCCTTAATGTTTGAACCTTTTCCCGCTGATTATTTATTTTTCTTTTTTTATTAGAAGGGCTTTGAAATCAAAGAAACATGGAAAAGCAAGAAAAAAAAAATCTTGACTTCTTCCATACCTCCCGAGTGACATCAAATTTTTCCATATCTATAAAGACTTTTTTAGAATCCAGCCTTTGCACAGTAGGCCTCCTTGGTAGGGAAGAATGTTTCTTAAAAGGGTTCACCAAGAAAAAAAAAGGGGGCTTTCCGGATGAGAAAACCTGATCGATATAGTAAGCTACAATGAGAGCAAGAAACCACTCTACTAACATGATACAGAAAACTTCACTCATTCCGCTATCGCTGAGATCTTGCCACTTCATCCCATTTCCCCGGGAGGCATATTGCGAGAACTCATACAACCCGCGGTATAGAGAAAAGCCAGGATACAACTCCATGGCAACAATCCATTCTTCTGCAAACGTAAATACATATGTATAGTAAAGAAGCAATAATAAACATGAGCACTTTTTTTCCTTCAAGTTTTTGACGTACCAGGGAATGATTGATTTTCAATCATCTTTTGGAAAAGAAAGCTGCCCAAGAGCCCAGTTCCGTACACCAGTATGTAAGCAACGACTACAATTAATCCATAAAACAGAGAAATCATTCAATTTTCGACTCTGACATGTTCTTGAGCAGAGAAAAGTGATATAAGTACCTGTTACAGTCTTAACCTTTGAGAATATCGAAGAAACTAGAAAGGCAAGGGAGATTTGCAGATTTAAGTAGATAAAATAGAAAACGAACTGAACGCTATAGTCATTGAGCCGGAAGTACTTGAGTCCTATAGCAGACCCGAAGCTCACCAAAGAAATAACATAGAGCATAGATATAGTGAGAAAATAGGCATAAGAAATCATCCAATATGGACCATCGCCTAGCCCGTGCATTTTCATTATAATTCTTAGACGCTCTTGTTTCTCATACACCAATGATGTCAAGATCACCTGCAGCAAGATATATTTTTATATCATACTATACATACAATGGGATGAATGTCCTATATTAACTGTAAGAAAACTTACGGGGAACAAAAGAAGAACAACCCAAGTGAAGAAAAGTGGACCAAGCAAGGACGCGATGTCTTGATTGTTTTTAGTTTCTTGTTTAGGAACTTCTTTGACAAACTCAAATAATATCTTTGTCCCCAGGCCTTTTAGATACTTAAGATAGGCATTTGATATCTGCAGTTTTACAAAGGAGAAAAATATGTAACTACACGATGAGAGAATGTCTTGAGAGTACACCACCATGGTGTAACTTTGTTACCAGATTGATAGAGCGGGGAACTCGGACCAGCTTTAATGGCTCAGTTGAAAACTCGTCACTGTAGGTTGAGTTATACCATATGGTCACATTGAAGTTTTTCCTATCCGTGCTCATGAGATCGTATGAGAATTAAAATCGAACCGAACCGAACCGAAATTTGAGCAACTCGGTTTGAAACGGTTATAGCAAGAGAACCGATAGGACAACATTAATTTTAGGTACGATTAACCATTCGGTTCAGTTCGGCAGAGGATAACCGAATGGTTAACCAAAAACCGAAACCTAATCTAAAACTAAAAACCAACCTTTCATATGATATCTTTTCATCTCTATTACCGATCTTCTTCTTCATCTTCTTCTCAGATCTTACTTCTTCTCTTCGATCTTCTTCTCAGATCTACTTCTTCTCTTCGATCTCCTTCCACTTTTGCGTCTAATTCACTATTTATCGGCTAGATTTGAGGAAACCACACAAGAACCAGAATCCCCCATGTTTCTAAATCCCAGTAAATCAAATCATGGTAGACAATTTGTTTCCGACTCGATTTCAGTTTCATCTTCTTGATTCGATCTCTCCTTCTTCTTCTTCTTCTCTCTCTCACGGCTATGGCTTCTTCTTCTCTCTCGCGGCTAGGGATTCTTCTCCTCTCTGGCGGCTAGGGTTTCTTCTCGTCTCTCGCGGCTAGGGTTTCTTCTCGTCTCTCGCGGCTAGGGTTACAGAGGCAAAAAATGATAAGAATTTGGGTGGGCCGTTTTTAATTTTTTAGTTTTATGATGGGCTTTTATTTTCTCTAACTCGATGGGCTTCTAATTTATTTTGGTTTGGCTCAAAACAATAATAAAAATCGGTTTTTTGGTTTTTAAGTCCAAAAACCGAATTATTCAAAAACCGAACCGACCCGAACCGTTTCTAATTTCGGTTAATTTCAGCATACTTTTAAAAAATCTAAAAAACAAAAAAACCGGATAAACCGAACCGAACCGGTCAAATTCACCGAATTCGCAGGCCTAGAAACATATATAGAGGTTATGGTTTTGGTTAAATGATTTTGAATCAATACTAATTAATATTTGTATGTTATGAAATCATGAGTTAGTGCATTTGAATTAGTGGAACGTTAATTACACAATTTTGTAGGTGGGAGTTACGAAATCTGCTAATTGGAGAGATGGGAGACTAATGTATTGAAATGGACAATTATTAGTTTTAAGTTTGTTTTAAATCTAAAATATTATAAGGGGAGACTAATGCATTTAAATGGTCAATTATTATATTTAAGTAGGTAATTATTGCATGTTTTAACTTTTTCTAAAGTATAACTTTCTCCATATTTTTAATATTGCTTTTTTTTACATGGACACGTGGCGCATTCACGAATCCTATTTTATTATAATAACTAGATTAGGCTCCGCGTATACGCGGGATTATAATTTAATATTTTAAAATTTATGAAAAAAATTTGAATAGAAAATCTGAAAAATAGAATTAAATCACCCGTAAAAATATTTATATAATAAAATATTTAAAACTTCTATACGAAATCATTCACCAATATAAAATCTAACAAAGTTACAATTATTTTTTTATTTTGATTATATATATGTTGATTTATTTCTATTTGAATAATATTTATTTATTTTTAATCATATTGAATTTGTTTTTTCAAATCGACATAAAAAATATTTAATGTTGTCATTCTGAATTTCTTTGTTCAATATCTTTTAGAAGATAGACATTTTCTGAAAAGTATAAGAAAAATCAACCAAAATTAGAGGAAATATTATTTTTTATCATAAAAATATATAAATCAACTATTTTTACGACAATCTCGTAATAATAAATTAAAATAATTTTTTCTTAAGAATAGAATAAAAACAAACCGAAATTAGAAGAACAATTAATAATCATAAACTATATAAAATCTATTTTTTTACAGACTAACTCATATATAATAAATTAAAATATTTAAAAAAATTAAAGGAATAGAAAAATTTACCAATAGAAATGAAGTTGAAGGTATGATGGTTTTGAAGAAAAGTGGTTTGTTTTGTTGAGAAAACATAAAACTACTTATTTCTTTATATAGAGTTCAATATTTACAATTTTTTTAGGATTAGATATTTTCTTAATTATGGAAATTAATTATTTGTATAATTTACTTTATAGAATAAGATTAGTAATTTGTTTATATATTTTCTTATAGAAATTTCTTATTTCTCTGAAAAATGGTAGTTAATTATTTTTTTGTAATAGTTTCTTTATACTAATTTTTGACATCTTTTCAACTTTGACACGTGTCGAACTCTTGAATTTTTATAACATAACACGTGTCACCATCTTATGAGTTACTAACTTTTAAAACCCTCTTTTATTTGTTTACAAGAAAAATCACAAAAGTAAACCATAGAAAAGAAAGAAGAAGAATCAACAAAACATAATATATAATAAAAGTGAAGAAATCTTCCCTTATGTGGCATATACATGAGATCCATTCAAGAACATCAAGGGGTGTTCTTGAGCTCTCCCAAGAGAGACTTTTGTTTTTAGAAAAGAAGACTTAATGAAAAAATAGGTCTATGAGCTATTTATACAAAGGGATTCGGACTGGTCAACTTCTGGTCAACTCTGTCTCTCGGTGCACGTATCGACCTGTATGGGCTGGTACCAGGCTCTTACGGTCGGTATGGAACATACCGACCTAGTTTTGGTCGGTACGTGGGTCGGTATGACTCTCGGGAATACCCAGTTTTGGTCTTCAAAATTATCGACCCGTTTGGGGTCGATATGCCGGTCGAATACCGCACTAAAACGCCTATATCTTTTGACCACAACTCCAAATTCTCTGAAACCACCTCCATTGTAAGCTAAATCAATTTCCTATGACTTTCATGAAGACCTCATAAGCTAAATCCAAACAGAAGGCATTCGCCTGACTCGATCTTTCAAGGCATGTTGGATTGACTCTGCATTTGACATTTTCCTAGCTTTGGTCCAAAATTTGCATCCTTCATTTTTCTTATATTTGTAATGCATATCATTTGATCCAATCCACTCCTAAACCACCTGAATAAACACAAAAAGAACAAAAAGAAGACACAAAACAACCTAGGACATCTAAAATGCAATGAGACTCAATTGGACCCTAAATCCATGAAAACATCTAAAAAACTATACAAAGTTAGATTGAAACATATGAAAACAAAGTCTTAAAACATGTAAAATATGGTGTTATCATGTGTTCTGTATGAATACGAAGTCTCTTGGTGAAGTCTACTCGTGTAAGTCTAATTTTAGAAAGTCTCTAGGTGTTCTCGCTGTTCTGTATGACCAGTTCTTTTTATATTTTGGCGGTTTTCGAACTTTGTATTTGATACAAATCAAAGGTTTCCAATAATAATTAACAATAATAAGAGAAATTAAGATAATTAACATAATAAGAAATCAAAGGGTTCCGAAAGATAATTAACATAATAAGATAAAATTAAATATAATTAACATAAAACTAAAGAAATAAAGTTCCAATCCATTTCAAAAGAAATTAAAAATAAATATTGTGTTTTGTTGTTTTAAGAAAGATGAAGAGCCGATGAAGATGAAGATGAAACTCACACTTACTAACCCAGACCCTGAAAATGATTTATCTTTCAAAATTTTTTGATCGAAATATTTTTTTTTCATTTTTTTATTAAAATTTCACATATAATTACGGTTCAGACTTCATGGTCGAAGTCTGCGACTGTTTATGGTATTTTAGAACATAATCAACCTTACATGCTTAAAATTTATGAAAGTTTCAGAAATTTTAATTTATAAAGTTCATATTTTAGATAATCTTATTTTCTTTAGAAGAAATTGCATTGAAAATATTTTTTATTATTTTCTTAATTTAAATCTAAGGTTTAATTACCGTTTAGACTTCATAGATGTCATGAACGAAGTCTACTTTGAGACTTTGTTCAAGAAGTCTACTTCGCGCGGATGTTACAACTGTAATTGCGGTTTCTGTTTTTTTTGTTTGCAAATAAGGGGTTAATGTAATTTTCATACTCCAAAGGTCTAGTTTTGCATTTGTTTCAATTTGGGGTCTAGTTTTGCCATTCAAACTCAATTTTGGGTCTATTTTTAGCAATTCGCCCTAATTAATTACCATAATCTTTTTCTTATAATTAAATCTTTGACATGTTTAACATTATTTACATTTTTCAACTTTGATAACTTTGACACGTGTCGAAATCTTGAATCGATTAACATGACACGTGTCACCATCCTATGAGTTACTAACTTTTGAAAACCCTCTTTTATATAATAAGATATAAAATTTAATAAGAAACTACTTATTTGTTTATATAAAGTTTAATATTATAATTATTTTTAATTTGGAATTAGAAATTTTATTGATTATAGAATTTTATTCTTCCTAAGTATTAGTAATTGTATAATGTCTTTATAGAATTTCTATTTTCCGAACAATAGTAGTTAATTATTTTTTTGTATAGTTTCCTTATAATAAGATATGTGACATTTTTTCAATTTTGACATGTGTCGAAATCTTAAATTTAATAACATGACACGTGTCACTATCTTATGAGTTACTAACTTTTGAAAACCATGATACCGGTCAATACCGGTCAAAACTGAAAAGTCAAAACCAAGATTTTGTTCAATTAATACTCCGGCAAAACAATTTAATCTTAATTAAAATTTCGATTAATGAACCATAAAGCTCCCGCCGTAAATCATGGTGAGATTTACATTCAGAAACACTCCCTCGATCTTTCTCTTCATTTCAGAACGATCACTTTTCAAAATCCGAAGAACACCCAGTGACAATCATGTTGATGAAACCAAAACCCGATTCCAAATTTTCAAACTTGTTCACCTTCCTCATACTTTTCAGTTTCTTAATCGTCATGGTCCGTTCCTCTGAGGTTGCCGTCGGATCCGAGGAAGAATTAGACGATCTGGAGCAGCTCTTAGCGGTGGATGAACAATTGCAGGAAGAGAGACCAGAGCAACAATCTGAAGCGGAGACGGTGAGTAAGGCGCAGAGGATCGTGGTGGAACTCAACGGAGACAATACGAAGCGGTTGATCGATGGGAATGAGAATGTTATGGTTTTAGGTTACGCTCCGTGGTGTGCTAGGAGTGCGGAGTTAATGCCGCGATTTGCGGAAGCGGCGACGGATTTGAAGGAGATGGGTAGTTCGGTTTTGATGGCGAAGATCGATGGTGATAGGTATCCGAAAGTGGCGTCGCAGCTTGAGATTAAGGGTTTCCCAACGCTTCTTCTGTTTGTTAATGGCACATCTCAGCCTTACACTGGTGGATTTAACTCGTAAGTTCTTTATCGATTACGAGAGTTTTGAGTTTCGGAGTGTAGAGATTTAAAGGATCTGTTTTTGGCAATGCGACGTCTTGAACTTCATTTTGTGGGGTTTTAGTGTAATCTGGGCCTGATGACAGGGACTAAGCATAGTTTAAGCATCAGCAAATTCTGACTCTTGTTCCTAGTGGTAATGGATTTGGTTGTCTTCACGATTCACAAAATTACTGAAATGTTGGTCTTGTGTTCAGAGAGGAGATAGTGATTTGGGTGCAAAAGAAGACTGGCGCGCCTACTATTAATCTTGATACAGTTGATAAAGCTTCAGGATTTCTGAAGAAGCATCATACTTTCATTCTCGGTCTTTTCGAAAAACCTGAGGTATTCAGATAGTGATCCCTGGATAGATTTATTTGTTTAGACTGATATTGTTTTATGTAATGTAATTTTGGATACGTTGCTTGCTCAGGCTTCTTCTAGATATGATGAATTTGTAAAAGCTGCGTCATTTGACAATGAAATCCAGTTTGTAGAAACAAGTAGTACTGATGTCGCCAAGCTTCTCTTCCCTAACCTTAAAACCAACAATGCGTTTGTTGGATTGGTTAAAACTGAGGCTGAGAGGTACACTGCATACGGTAAGCTCCCTGATGTTAAAAGATCTCCGTTATTATCATAATATTTTCCCTTATTTACAGCCTGAGATCAGTTATAAGTTTGAAATAGTGCTTCTTTTTGTCAATATTTATTTTGGCGTATGCAAAGCTTACTCTATTGTGTTGTACAATATTGTTCAAATTATGAGTCTTATGCACTATTCATGCAGATGGACCTTGCCAAGCCGAGGAGATATTGGAATTTCTGAACAGTAATAAATTCCCGTTGGTTACAAAACTGACTGAATCCAACACCGTTCGTGTTTACTCCAGTCCAGTCAAGCTTCAGGTGAGAGTTTCATCTTACTTAACTTGTATCCGATGTTAGTTTTCCTTCTATCTCTGTTGGTTGTTATGCTATTTTCGCTTACACAGTTGCGGTATCATATTCTTGGTTAGGTTATGGTCTTTTCGAAGACTGATGACTTTGAAACTCTTGCTCAGTCTCTAGAAGATATTGCAAGAAAGTTCAAATCAAAGGTATTTTCTTATACCAGATCTCTTAAAGGCGAAATGGACTTTGTAAACCCTCTCTTGTATTTATGTTTATGCTTATACCGTGCAGCTTATGTTGATATATATTGACATATCAAATGAAAACCTCGCCATGCCATTCTTGACCTTATTTGGGATAGAAGATGCAAAGAAAACTATTGTAAGTTTTCTTAATAAGCGCTTATACTTGTAGGCTATGCATTTCTTGATTTACTGACAAAGCTACAAGCCACAGTGATTAATATCAACTTCTTTAACAGGTTGCTGCATTCGACAACAACCTGAACTCCAAGTTTTTGCTCGAGTCGGATCCCTCCCCAAGCAATATAGAAGTACAAACTTTTTCAAAACTTTTTTTTCTTTTACCTTCATAGACATTTATAAAACTCATTGATGTGATGATGTATATTGAATTTTGCAATGCAGGAATTTTGTTCTGGACTTGCGCATGGAACTGTTTCACCTTACTATAAGTCAGAGCCAATTCCAGATAATGTGAGTATGAAAAGCACATTATTTTTGGGATAATAATAGTCTGGCTAAACAATGGTTCTTCATATTTGCAGCAAAATACAAGCGTAGTGGCTGTGGTTGGCAGGACTTTTGATGAACTGGTCTTGAAGAGCCACGAGAATGTTCTTCTAGAGGTCTGTAAATGGAGCCCTTCTTCTGAAGTAAATTCTTGTTAAAGGAAATTATGAAAATGGATGAAACATTGAGTATGATCATGGAAACAGGTGCACACACCGTGGTGTATTAACTGTGAGGCTCTGAGTAAACAAGTTGAGAAGTTGTCAAAACACTTTAAAGGGTTTGAGAATCTTGTTTTTGCAAGGATAGACGCTTCTACGAACGAACATCCTAAGCTAAAGGTAGAAGACAATTGCAAACTGCTAAGAGATGTAGATCCCTCTCATGTGATTATAAATGGATATATCCATGATCATGATGGTGTATTTGATGGTTGATGCAGGTTGATGATTATCCGACAATCTTGCTCTACAAAACCGGTGAAAAGGAGAATCCGGTAAGACTATTTTGATAGGGTTCTCATTTAATTTCTTCAGTTCTTTTTTTCATATAGGAAGCTTTTCTCTTACACCTTTGTGTTGCACAGTTAAAGCTGTCAACGAAATTCAGCGCGAAGGAAATGGCTGTTTTAATCAACGGAGAGTTGAAATCAAAGGATCGGTCTACTAAAGATGAGTTATAGAGCATCTGGAATCTGATCTAGGGATCAATATGTAGTTTGTTGAAACCAGAAAAAGAAATGTAATGGAGCTTTTGAGGAAAGTACACAGAATGACATAGAATGGAAGATAGAAATTACAATGTTACTTTAGTTATATTATCAGAAGAAATATAGCGAAGTTGAGAATTTGTTTGTCTTAAGATTTGATATTTTTGTTAGCATCTATGTTACATTACTGACATCTTGTAAAATTTACCACAAACTGAAGAGATTAAGAATGAAACGAGTGACCAAAAATTCGTACAGCTAAAAGGTAAGGAACCGAATTCGTTCCAATTCTGTAACCGATGAGATGAAAATACAAATGCAGAAAGAAACAAAGGTGCTTATGCTAATTGATACACATCACGATAATGCCAATGAAACAAAAAGCTCTCTCTTTTAAACACATGTTCTTTCTAATAAACCTTGCAACAAAGATGGTTAGCATTCACACCCAGTTGATCTTTGTTGCCGAGCACCAGCTACATCAATGGTGTCCGGAAGGTACCTGCGAGGCAATAAAACGAACAAACCGAGGAAAGTTCAAAGATAAACTCAATTTGATGGTAATGCAAGCTTAGAGTTGAGATGACGTAGGTGTTTTGCTATAGTGTTGGCCTTACACTTCTTCTTCAGGTTCATTCTTAAGAGCATTTTTGGCTATGCATTCGAAAGCTGCATCGACATTGAATCCTTCTTTGGCTGAAGTCTCGAAGTAAGGAATGTTTCCCTTGGATGCACACCAAGCCTTTGCTTTTTTCTCAGAAACCTGAAGATGAGGTATCTTAGCATAAATTTGTCAAACTCTTATTTCACTTTAGAGAGAAGTAATAAACATTTTATTACCACTCGACTCTTTCCACCGTCAACATCTGTCTTGTTACCCAACACAACGAACGGGAAGTTTTCAGGATCCGAAGGACTAGCCTAAACACTTAATAAAAATTGATGAGTCACTGGTATGATAGAAAATATTCCAAGAATATGATGCAGTATGAGGATACTGTTTGTAACCTGGATCAAGAACTCTTCTCTCCAGTTGTTAAGATTGTCAAACGATTTCATAACATTGACATCATTCACAAGAACACAACAGTCGGCTCCTCGGTAGAAAGCAACGCCCAGACTTTGAAACCTTTCTTGCCCAGCAGTATCCCAAATCTACATGGGAATACAAATTACTTGATTCCTATTTTGTATTTGGTCACTAAAACTCTTATCTTCTTCTTTGGAGAAGAACAAGAGTTGGAACTCACATCAGTTGGATAACTCTTTCTTAAACCTATACTAACAAATCAGGAAACTACACTATGAGCAATAAACCTGATAATGACGTTATATGTAACACACAGAGTGGTTTACCTGCAAAGTGAACAACCTGTCATCGATTTGAACCTCTTTGGTCAAGAAATCAGCTCCAATGGTAGCTTTATACTGATTACTAAATTTTCGGTTCACAAACCTAACAAAGGAGATAAACAGGTAAATTCAAAAAAAACCGAATCAAAACAAGAAAAATCTGAGATCCTGAAGTGAATAGAATACATACTGATTCATCAAGGACGTCTTCCCAACCCTGAGCAAAATAAATAGCCAAAATGTCCATCAATGAGCATCAAAACCAAAACCCAGAGAGAATATTCGACAGAAGAAAACTAAAATTGGAAAATTACCCACTGTCTCCGAGAATGATAACCTTCAGAAGCACTCGCCGCCGAGAAGCCATTGATGCTTTTAGAGAAGTAAAGGTTAGATTTTTAGAGAAAAAGAAAATACTTGTCTCTGTTTTTTTTTTGGGTTCTTCTTCTCCCGGGGTAAAGGTTGAGTGGCGATTTACGAAAGTATGTGTATTTGGCTTAAAAGTTACGGAGCCACCCAATCACAGCAATGCAAACATTTCACTATCTTTTTTATTCGTGGATTTCGTAAATATAAGATACAGTTTCTATTCATAGAAAAATGGCAAATAAAAATTGGAACATTCAAGAGTCATATAGAAAGATTAGAGAGTAACAACGGTTTATGATTCAGTTTTTTTCATATTTTAGTCTCAAGCTTCTAATTTCTATGACAATGAATAAAAAACATGTACACTTTTCTCTGACAGAATCATGTCCTTTTTTCTCTCTGGGAAGAACCACCAACCAAGCTTTCTCCTTTCTCTATCTGCTCTGCCTAAGTTACATCCCTGAGTCATGGTTTTTCACTGGATTTACTCTGCTGCATCCGCAACCGACTTTCCTTTGTTATCTGGTTCACTTGTGGACTCGGTGGATTCCGGTTTCCTCTTCTCCAGATAATGAAGTTGGTTTCGCAAAATCTACACCAGAAAGTTACTGATAGGATTATACACCATCTACTAGAAGCTATTCTCGACTTTCACATAAGATACATTACTGAGGGACGACATACCTCGAGCTGGGTCTCGAGAGATTTTCTCATTTCTTCCAGCTTAGTCTCCGACATATTTGCATAGGCTTGAGAGTTTTCACTAGGAAGGCTGTGTTGAGGAAGTGGAGACGGGGAAAAGGATGAAGGACGAGTTCGATGTGGTTCAGTTGACACTTGCTCTGTACCAGGAATACCTGGCGACCTTAACATAAGGGACAAACATATTTGTCAGTTTTCCCTCTACCACATTGAAAGGAGTAAAGAGAAGATAGCAAAAGCTAAAATAGCTGAAAAACATGAATCCCAAGTATAGAGATCACATGTAGATGTACCCTTTGATCTTTTCAAATCTTAGAGCTTCTTAAGAATCGTATTTCAATATTTTTCTATTTATACCATGTAGTAAGAATCCTACGGAACCTAAAATTTAAATCACCTTACAAGTTCTATAACTCGAAACCAAGCATATATTCAACAGATCAATACGTACCATGCTACTGTTTTTGCAGATGGGTAAACCATTGATTTCCCGTACATGGAGGCTGCAGAAGCAGCTGCTTGAAGCCTGGCGTGGTGCCTGCTCAGATTATCATTGGAAACGCCAACAGAAGAACTTGTTTCAGAGCCCTGGTTACCTGAGTCCGATGTACCTGCTTCGATGTGCACAAAATTAATTAGTCTTATCTACATACAGGCTGAACTCTGAGAATGTTTCATGTTCCAATATTACGATTCTCAAAAGGAAACAAATATTTTGTATAAATAGGTTCGGGTTTATAGCAAATTTGCATGCGCAGCAATATGCTTACCCTGTTGGGAACCTTGGTGTAATCCGCGTTGGCCTACGGCTGCAGATGTGGCATTCTCAGGAGGTACAACAAGTGCTCTGCAAGTAGGACACGTCTGCTGTCGCTCCAACCATGATCGAAGACAATGCACATGAAAGAGATGCCCGCATATAAGTTTCTTCGCATTTGTCATCTCTTCACGGCATATGATACATGTAGCATCACTTCTGCATATCAGAAAGAAGGGCCAATGACATAAGAATTTCCAAGAGCCATCCAAAATTCAGAATTGTGCCTACTTTCAGTGGAGTCATAAGAAAAGAAATGTGATATCTGAAACTTACGCAGTAAGTTCTTCGGGAGTTGCATCAGGAAACCTGTCATTCATATTGGATGTGATTTTACGATAACGCAGGTAATCGGAAACACGAATCTGGAAGTTCCTGAAGGTTTCGTAGAGCTCCCGTAACAAGTGCAAAGGCACACCATAGTTCCTGAACAGACAATAAGAATATTAATAAGTCCAACAAGATAAGAGAAAAGAGCTTTTTCTACCAAGTCTAAGCATCTTTGATTCAAGATGTTTCATTCCTGAAATAATATAACTCGAACAATTTGAGAACAATAAAATTGAATTGGATGGAAAAACTTACATGAATATGACAAAGAAGAAGCAGATATACATGGACAAGTGAAGCAAGTCACGGATAAGCTCCAGATAGAAAGTATAAACTGGTTTCTTCTCCCATTGACCATCCATGATCATATCAGTGACATAGAAAACATACTTGACAAAAATCGCAACAGTTGTTGTTGCTAGGATCATATACCTGCAACAGAAAGTCATCATCAGCTACATAAATGACAAGTATGAGTGTCTTCGGTCTTGCTATGGATCAGAGAGCGAACACTAGCACTAAAAAATATAACATCAGTCTTCTTGAAGCTCAAAGAGAAACCTACATTACAATGAAAGCAGCAAAAGCAACTTACTCGAATGAGAAGAAGAGAGCAACCGAAGCCTTGCGCGACTGAATCAAGTGGCGTATAGAACTGTACATAAAGAGACTATCCACAAGAAGAAGGAAACCCATAAAAGAGACAATACGAACATGAGAGAGCTTAGAAACAGAAGGAGTGGTCTCAATGTATTCAACTCTTTTCTGAGCAAGCCAATGTAAAGCCTTGATCAACAGAAGAGTAACAACCAAAGGAAGAAACCCACTAGAAAAGTCCTGTCGAAAAATAGTAATGGCAAAGAGAATCTCCATGAGTTCTCTCCAAGCTTGTTCATTCAACCTCTCGACTTCAGCTTCCCTAAGGGATCCCAAGAAGACAAATTTGACCAAATGCCAGAGACTGAGCATAAGAACCAAACACATATTGAGAAGCAGCACCAAACTGATCTTAGAGGTGGATAAATAAACAGTAGCAGGGTAAAATTGGCCTCTACTGCTGAAAGCATGATAAATTACAGCCAAAGTCGCAATAAAACTAAGGCCTGCATATGTTCTTAGTCGAATCATCGTCTTCTTCTTCTTCACAGCTTCAAAAGATAGACCTGTGAAAATTATACCATAGAAAGTAAGAGCGGATTCAAATCCAACGCACAAGCGAATCAATCAAATCAGAAGAAGCAAATTCAATTGATCCAATCACTAATTGAGAAGAAAGACAAGAGAAATGTAAAAACTCGATTTCCGTTGAGAAAATATTAACCTGCAGCGAATTGGGGGAAAAAATGTTCCTTTAGGAGAGAGAGATAGAGAGAGGATTAGCTTAATATCGACGAATCGAAATCGCGAGGGGGTAAGGACGACAGTGACGGCGGAAAAAGCCCAAAGAAGCGGAGGAGGAATGAGTCAGCGTCAGGAGGCTTGCCGTGTTTCTATGTTTTTCCGCTCATTTCCTTAAATTCCAGTTATACCCTTTGCATTCCCTTACCTATTATTTGTCATCTCCTCGGGGAAGCTATCCCTTTTTTTATTCATGAGTTTCACTGCTCGATTGAATTCATATTTCCGGTTAAACTTCCGTAAATTTCATCTATCGGAAAAAGATCATGTTCTTCTAAGGATTTGGATTGGTTTGCGTAAGCAAAGGTGTAAGCGGACATCAGTGGGATGTAATTTGCAGAGGGGACGTGTGAAGAGGGCTTGTTCAAGTTGCAAATGTAAGATGATATTTCAACGAAGTTCAAAACTTTTTCAAGTGAATAACAAAAACGAAACAAAACCCACAAAACATAATGTATCAGATCCTCAGGAATTGTAATCTTGAACTAGATGACTGCGAAAAGCTACTCGAACTGGCTCTTTAAGCTGATGAAGCTGCTACCTTGTTCCTTGGCTTGGCTTCAGTACCTATGTAAAGATAGAAATATGGCATCAATACCCAATTTCGACTGTAAGAGAAAAATAAACACAAGTTAATCAAAGTTAAGGTTAGATAACAATACCTTCTCTGAATCCAGTCTTGAACCGACGGGGAACATTACGGAGATACCTCATCCTTCCGGTACCAGTAGTCTTCCTCCTAATGGCCTTCACACTCCAGTTGTCTATAAATCAAAGAGACAAGGGTTTCATTACTCTTGCAGCAATCACACTCTTTCTTAAAGACATAGAGAGACTATCAGAATCGAGTTAAGGAACACAAAAACAATGCACATCAATTTCTCGCATTTCAAAACGATTATTACAATTACCCAACAAATCAATGAAACCAGAGACATACAAGAACAGATAAAGGTTCTACATTTCAAGCTATAATCACAACTACCCAACAAGTCAATAGAGCTACAGACAAAGACGAATAGATAAGCTTCTTCTATTTCAGAAACGATCATACAATTGCTCCATTCGTTTCGTAATCTATCCAAATGCAAAGCATGCTCAAACACAATCATGTGCCAAACGAAACACTAACCAAAATGGAGAATGAACATTATTAGCACACTAAGCAAATCTAGATCGAGAAAATGAAACACATCGTTAAATAAATTTAAAAGAAATGAAGAAACTTACAAGTCCTCTTGCGAGCAGCAGGGTAAGCACAAGCCGAGCAACGACTCTTCTGGATGTGGAAGCTACGACGACCACATCTCACACAGAGTGTGTGACTCTTGTTCCTCCTCTTACCGAAACTTCCTGTTCCCTTTCCCTGAAAGACTCAAAAGTTCCAGAACAAGATCAGACAATGGTTTCTAAGGGTCAGTCGACGAGAAATTATAGAGAGGGCGAGATCATCACCATTGGAGCGAATTGCGTGCAATGAAAACCCTAGGATTCGGCTTCAGAGAAGAAGAAAGCTCAACTTTTATGACAGCCAATTTATATGAAGGTGGGATTTCTGATTCTAGGGTTGAAGTGAAATCATGGGCCTTTGTATGTAACATAATTGGGCCTGATTGCAATCGTATCTTACTTTGCCCATTAAGAAGGTTAAACGAAAATTTTGAAAACATATAACATTTGTTTATTAGCCTCCTCCAAAGTTTGGTGTTAGAAGGAATAGAGATGAACACATGAAGTAGGTCCATGGTCAAACTCACGAAACATGTTTTTTGACAAAGAGTACGGTTCCTTGATTCTTGCACAACGGTAATATGGGTACTGCATATACCTGATCCAAAATTAAGTCCATACTATTAACTTTAATTTAAGATCTTCAGATAAGCGAAAGACATAATATAACATCAAAAAAGAAAAACAAAACAAAAGAGAAAGGTTTTATTCCAAGACATGACAAATTTTCACTTTAGCCTTTTTGATGCTGTGTAATAGACACAAAAGATACATTCGCAAGTACTATGAAACTAAAGTAACATCAACACATTAATAAAACATATAATTTGATTTCTATGACTGAAAAATGATTTATATATGTGAGAGAACATTGATCTGCCGACCAGAACATATCAGTTTGCAGTGAAGAGAGATGTTTCAGGAAACAAACAGTTTCTTTCATAGAACACTTCACAGTCTCAAGTCAATCATTCTCCGAGCAGGTAAGAAACTCCCTAGACCAAAAACTCACTTCTCCTGCACATTTTGCAGATCAAATTCTCTCGATGGCGACAATATCTACGCAAGTTTCCTCAACATCTGGGAGTATGATCTCGAAAACAGCATTGGAGGTCCACTAAAGTTGGAGCAGAAGGTTCAAGAGCAAGAACAAGATCATCAAGAGAAGAAAACAGAAGCTTGGTCTTCGCGTTCATCAAGAGACTGTGATACAATGGAGAAGAAGATTAACAAGATGTATATGACTGAGACAGGAGATATAGAGCAAGCCCTTGACGTTGAAGAGGCACTTCATTACTATTCCCGTATTAGAAGTCCCGTGTATCTCAACATCGTTGACAAGTTCTTCACTGATCTCTACTCTTGAGTCTTTACCTATCCAAAGGTTCTGAAGCCACTAAAATGTTTCTATTATTGTATTTCTTGGTTTGTTTTGTTTTTAGTCTTCTTTTCTTGTGAGATTATTTATTTCATGTTTTACCAACATCATTTGACGGTGAATCATTTCTCAGTTCCAAGAACTTTGATGCTGTGAATGAACAGTATGTTCATCGCTATACTGTTTGAAGCTTTCAATCCTCGGTTGGAATTCATACTTCGAGATCCTAATTCACTGAAACCGATCTGCAAACTTTTCAATTGGATCATAGACCACAGCACGCAATACCAAATATGGTATATAATAGAAGGCAAGCTCATTAATAGCACAAATATTACATAGGTATGTCATCTTCTGCAGTAAATCCATTACAAGAATCTGATAGAATTCAAATTGCAGTAGTAAGAACAGACTGCATCTATTACGTATGAGAAACTCTGTAATCATCCGTAACTCTTCGCTGTAAAATTCTCAGTAGGCTGTAAACAGATAAACTTCCGATCTCCAGTCCAAGCCAGTTGAGGGCACAAGTGCAAAACCCGAGATGAGGTCGATAAAAGGACCGGTATTTACTCGAGAGTCTGATTATAGGTCAGTACCCAGTGGTAGAGACCAATACATTGTGCTCCCTAAGGCGTTTCTGGAAATGAGCAAGACGGTTCTGTAGTTGGAGTATACCTGCAGCCTTCTGAGATAGAATTGTGTTCAGTCTTGAAATGTAACCATCTAGCTGGTTTCCGGGTTGGTCTGCTTCAACCAACAAGTTCATCTCCTGCGCAGGTGATTTAAAAGGGATTTTAGAGAAATTTAGCTTAAGCCATAAAACCGAAACCAACTGATCAAATTCATACCTCTTTCACAATGTTCATGGTATCCTCAACTTGTTTACGGTGTGCATTCACAAGGTCTTCTTCTTCCTGGTAAAATTCATAAGAAACCATTTTTGTGTCAAAGACGATAAAGACAGAGGTTGACTTTTTTCTAATACAGAATGCTTTAGCTAAATGTTACCTGCAGAAGTGCATTTAGATTGTCATCAGAGTTTGACTTCTTCATATCGGGCCTTGGCATGTCTCTAGACTTCATCTGAACAGTAGGTTTAGGAATTCTCTCATGTGCCATACCGTTATAGGATGGCTCTAGCTTCCCATTTTTCTTCCACATTTGTTTCTCTTGCTCATAATCTGATGCATCAAAGTCATCGTTCTCTTCAGTCCACATCTCATTCACGTCATCATCATAGTTGGTTGGAGTTGGAAGTGCGGATGACAAAGGAATTTTTGTGGACTCCCTTAGGTTCATGGTCGACGAAGATACATCTTTCTTAGAGGCGTTTCCCTTTGAGAGACTCTTAACCCTACAATATCCATGGTTTATGCAAAATTTTATGAGATGCACAGATGAAGAAAAAAAAAAGACAATATATAACAGCGAATGAGTAAAACCAACCTGTCTGCGTATCTTAAGGTGTTAAGCGTGTGCTCACATGATCCAGAGCTTGGCGATATGCACGATATCATTACAGTACGAGAATTCCCCATGAAGGAGTCCCTAAGAACTTCGGTTAACTTACTGCCTCTAAAAGGGATGTGACCTTGATCATTATCCAGAGCTCTAATACATTCCTTTAAGGCGAGTAAGCTCTTATTGATCTCTGCTCCTTCCAATCTGTGTCATATGATACAAACAAAATATGTAAGCAAATGGTCGGACATTTATATTTTATTCACACTGAACAACTAGAAATGTGTAGCTATAAGAAATGGTGTAAAGTGCTACCTTGTCTGCTTGTCATTGTCTGTTGTGTCTGCACCACGTTCACTTCCAGCAAGATCGATGAAAGAAAGCTTGCCAACGAGGCGAGGGGGCTTTGACTGATTTCCCTCTGCTGATTTTTTTATTGCGAGCTGAAGTATAGCATGGGAACGAGAAGATTCTTCATTTGCACCAGTGGTTCCAGTACTTCTTGTTGCACTTCCTCTCTCAATAAGCTCCATAATCGCATCTGTATCAGATACTCTGTACTCTTGCAAACCAACGATACACACTTGCTGCTTTCCATCCTCTCTCATACATAGCTTCCTATAAAGATAAAGAAAGTTTGAATACATCTACATAATAATCATTGCAGTCAAGATCTAAAACCGCGTAAGAGCCTTTCAACTTACTTCCTCTCACTGAGGAGATCATATAGCTTTCCTCCATAAATCTCAAAAAAGCTGACAAACAACTGAAAGCCTTGGTTTCTGTATGTGTGGTGCATCAACCTCAGGATGTCCCTTGAAGCCTTAAGAGGCAAAGGCTTCATAGTATAGGTTTTACCACTACCTGAAAGGCAAACATAAAACCAAAGATGGTTCATATAGAGAAAATGGGTAAGAATATAGTTAAAGCAGACTATTCTGATAAGTTCATGTTGGATATCGCGTTTCAAACAATTATCACAATCATATTGAAGAGGCTTATACATGCACAGTTTGGGGAAAGTAGAGTAGGCCTTAATCTCCCACAATGCATGCCAAATACTTTAGATGGTGGATCTTAAGGTCTTGCTATTAGCTTGTCAGATTTTCCAGGAATGTGATCTTGTGTATCTATGATTCCTTTGGAGATAATTTACCTGTTTGCCCATATGCAAAGCAAGTGGCTTTGATGCGCTGAAATATTAGGGGGACTACAGGCTCCACCGTCTCACGATAAACCTACAATAATTTGAGAAATATGCACCACAATAGTAACTGATTATTATGTAAACAAGGCTTCCTCCAGAATTATATTCAGTCCAGTTAGTTTCAAATAGCACATACCTCATCATTTGATACTTCCTCATCTAGCACCGCATCAAACACAAATTCATGCTTTTCAACATAAGCTGTTAAGTCAACCTGCAATAATGTAATAATAGGTCAGTCTTAGCGTCTTGCTACAATGATGACTCAAACAATTGAGATTGCATGAATCCACACCACCAGAAACTGACCTTAAGTTTTGTTTCATGAACTGTTAAGCAATTGGAATGGGTGTCAACAATGTCTTCCTCGTTTTTTGTCGACTCCTTTTTGTTAAGTGGTCGCTTACGTACCTGTTCTCAAAGGATAAGGGAATATCATGACTCGTTAAGGATTAATATTCACAATACACAACGCAGGGAAAATCAAGTGATTATATGAGAATTGAAGGAAACAAAACGTACAACAACTTTGATCTTTGCAACAGAATTCATCCTCTCCTTCTCAGCAGCCAAGTTTTCAGCCAATACGCGACTACGGTTAGGCTGCTTGTTGTAAGCTTCAAAGTCATCAAAGTTTTGGGATTGACTAGGATTGAAAAGTGAGGGTCCATCTAATTGGCTAGAGACTGGAATCTGCTGATAAGATAACAAGTTAAAAGCCTATACTATATGACCACAACAGCAATGCAATGAATTCCACATATTTATCTTATGTTAAACAGAGAATCAAATAAGCAGATGGCGTCATATGATTCTTTTATAGGCTGTATCTTATGTTTGCTAAATCGGTTAGCAGATAAATACCTATGATATGGTCACAGAAAAAAATAAAAGTTCTTTTACTAAAAATAGTCCAATGACCTAAAAGTGTTGTGCAAGGAGTCCACTCTTCCAGCAAGCAATCAATTTTATGGACTTCCACCTAAATGCAGCGACATTTTAACAAAAAGGTAGAAAAACAAAACTTGAACAGCTGGTTCGCTCTGATACTCGCATACGTAAATGGCAATTAAAAAAGGCACTAGAAAGTTGGAAAACACACAGACACACACACTAATACCAATTACTGGAAATAATCCAGGATAACCTACCTCAGGAAGAAGCTCAGTATCAAAAGAATGCAGATCTAAGAGCCCGGGACTAAACTCAGATTCATCATTGTTCTTCCTTTGGTTCGTTGGACGAGCACCGTATTGGGGAGTGGTAGGTTCCCCAAAGAAGTCATTTCCTCCATTAAACCCTCTCTGAGCATTCTGGTATCCTCTAGTTGCTTGAACACCACCTTGCCCACCAGCATAGTATCCGTAATCCTGTTAATAATCCCACCATTAGTTTAAAAAATGTCATACACTAAACTTGGGTTCACAAGTCTCATCGAAAAAATGCATAATAAACTCAAAAACAAAATTTCCCAGAGCTTCAGATCGGAGAATTTTCATAAAAAAGATCTAGAAATCATCTGAACTAACAGATCTTCATAGAAACTTGGGAGAAATTCAAAAATTTAAATGGATGAAGAAAAGGATCAGATTGTGAGATTACATTGGCGGATGACTGAAAATGCTGGAGACCAGTAGATTGAAGCCATCTGCCATTAGAGGAAGACATGTCGAGAGGGTTATCGGAAAGCTGCCTCTGGTGATGCACCGCCGCTGCGCCAGATCTCTGTCTTCCGTTCATTCCCTCTAGCTCGAATCGGAGCTCCAAATGGATCCTTTAATCGGATCTCTAAACAACGATCCCCTAGCCGAAGCTGTGCTCTCTCTCTCTCTATACCTCTTCTCTCTCTCGCTATCTCTATCTACCCCTTTGTTTCTCTCTCTCTCTCCACAAGTTCAAATTAAAGCGCAGAGAGTAGAGAGAGTATTGTATTGGTCTCTGTTTCTTTCTCTGACTCTGACGCTCCCTTAAACTCGATTTCTATATGTCGTTTCAATTATTCATGAGAGATTTGTGGACCAATTCTATCGGTTTACTTTACAATAACATTTTTTTTATAGGATTTGGATTTACATGATATATGTCTGTGACTTCCTATTATGATCTTTTTGTGAACTCTTTTTTTTTGTAAAATTGGTAAATATGTATCACTAAATAAAAGTTACATATTTTGATCCGATGCTTGCTTAAACAACAAAAAACGTTTTTGTATTCAAAAGTAATGGTAACTTTTTGAGTTGATTTTGAGTTTTGACCATTATTTTTCACACGTATAAATGAAAATTGTTTTTCCATGATATTAAGTTACCAAAAATATATTTTTTTGTTGTCAATCAGAGCCGATGTGCTAATATGGAAAAAAATATTTTACGAATACTTATCTTTTTTGCAAGACTATCAGCTCCGATATTGAGTAAGTATAGTTTTTTAATTCGGATTGTGTGAACTAGTTTTGTTATTTTAAGTTTTATTTTATATTCTATCTGAGACGGCAATTATCATTGATGGTTTTCAAGTTTGAATTTTGCCGTAAGAAAAACAAAATTGGTCGGCCCACTCGTTGTTTGTGATGGTAATTTGTTGTAACAAATACATAAATCACATCAATATGGAAGAATAAGAGAGAAAGTGTCGCCATTATCATCTCTCGCAAATAGAAATCGAATGAGAATATAAGAGTACACAAATCGGAACACAGAGAATAAATCAAAGTCAATTTTGAAGCTTAAGCATAAACACTCTTCCATATGCATGGTAAGATAAAACGTCATAATTCTCCGATAATTTTGGGGACTTGTAATGTATGTGTTAGGCTTGGGCCTTTGATGATGAAAATCATCGAGTAGTAACTTGGTCCGCGATTTGGACTAGTCACTTAGTAATTGTTTTATTTCTATTGGGCCACGGTTAGGTTAAACCGTCTTATCTTTGTAATTGTCTTAGTCTATATAAAGCTAAGCATGTGTGGGAATAAGGTAATAAGGAGATAAGTTGAAACCCGAGAGAGTTTTGTGAGGTTTTTTCTTGTGTTTAGAGAGATCTTGTGAGAAACCCATATTATTGTAATCTGTGGTGATAGTGGATTGCTGGAAGCTCCAGACCGAGACGTAGGATCACACACCGTGATCTGAACTCGTTAAATTCTCTGTGTTATTTACTTTATTGCTCAAACAATCTATTCCGCGATCATTGAGAAGGGTCAAATTCTCAACAATTGGTATCAGAGCTTAGGCTTGAGGTTCTTGAGCAAGGTCAGAGAAGTTTCGGCTGGATTTAGGTTTTGGGTCGGAGTCGGCGCTAGGGAACAACAGCGGCGGCGGTTCTAGGGTTTTGGTCGAAGGAGTATCGACGGACAGAAGTGGTATCGATCGATACACCATCAGCATCGATCGATACTGAAATCACAGAAAGGTAGTAGTTTCGTTTGATTGAGATGTCTACAGAAAAAGGTCAAAAGCGAAGATAGCTATCTTCGATGGACAGGGTGACTTCTCTCTCTGGAAGAGAAGGATGCTAGCTCACATGAACCTTCAGGGTTTGAAAGGAGAGCTAATTACACCAACCACTGAGCCGGAAAAACTGGTTATCAAAAAGGATGAATCAGAGGAAGGTTTCGCAGAGAGAGTTCAGGCAGATGAAAACAAGAAGAGAGAACGAGGAGAGAACGCAATGGATATCTTGACTCTTCATCTTGGAGATCTGGTTCTCAGGAAAACAGAAGAGTGTACAACGGCACGTGAACTTTGGGAAGCACTAGAGAGGTTATACAACACCAAGACTCTACCGAGTCGGATCCATTTGTTGTATCATTGCTATACATTCAAGATGGATGGGTCTAAGTCAATTGATCAAAACGTTGATGAATTTTTGAAGACTGTTTCGGAGTTGGCTAGTGTGAAGGTTACAGTTGCGGATGAGATACAGGCGATTCTCTTACTCAGTTCCTTGCCACCACAGTATGACTCTATGAAGGAGACATTGAAGTATGGTAGAGAATCCATCTCTATTGAAGATGTGGTGAATGCTGCGAAATCGAAGGAAACCGAGCTAAAGGTTAAGGGTTTTTCGACTTCACAGAAGACTGGTGAAGCGTATGTGGTTCGTGGGAGACAATTGAACAGAGATCAACGAAACTCGGGTAATAGAAGCAGGAGCAGGTCTAATCCGGGTTCAAAGGTTAACTGCTGGTACTGTAAGAAAAATGGACATAAGAAGGCTGATTGCTATGCCTGGAAGAAGAAGGGCGGCGATGTGGATGATGCTACAGCAGCGGTTGTCATCGATCAATCAGCAGGAGTCGATGCATTATCAGTCTCAGAAAATTGGCATCAGGAGAAGTGGGTGATTGATTCGGGTGCTTCATATCACATGACTTCGAGGAGAGACTGGTTTGATACGTTTGAGGAGCTCAACTCTGGAAAGGTGCTACTGGCAGACGATTGTGGTATTGCTATTGAAGGAATTGGTTCAATCAACATCAATGCAAAGGGTGGCACGGTTAAGACATTGACAAATGTCAGGTATATCCCGAAACTTAAGAGAAATCTGATTTCGTCTACTACACTGGATAAACTTGGGTTTGAATATGATGGGGGAAATGGGAAGACAAGGTTCTACAAGAACGGGAAGATGGGTCTTCAAGGCACTCTACATGGTTCTTTGTATCTGCTTGATGGGGAGACTATAACAGGACAGTCAAATAGTGTTACCAGGAAACCTGCTAATGACGAGACTGTCTTATGGCATAGAAGGTTGGGACACATGAGCATGAAGAATCTGATGATCCTGGCAAAAAGGGGCATCATTGACAAGAGAAGGATTGGGGAGATGGATTTCTGTGAAAGTTGTGTAATGGGGAAGACCAAGAGATTGAGCTTCAACATTGGGAAACACAACACATGTGAAGTGCTGAAGTATGTACATTCAGACCTTTGGGGATCTCCATCGGTTACTCCTAGTTTGGCAGGGAAACAGTATTTTCTGTCTATCATTGATGACTACACTAGAAAGGTGTGGGTGTTTTTCTTGTCTGTTAAGAGTGAAGCTTTCACAAAGTTTTGTGAATGGAAGAAGCTGGTTGAGAATCAGATCAGCAAGAAGGTTAAGTGTCTGAGAACAGACAACGGGTTGGAGTTTGTGAACAAAGACTTCGACGGGTTTTGCAGGCAGCATGGGATTGAGAGGCACAAGACGTGTCCTTATACTCCACAGCAAAATGGAGTGGCAGAACGCATGAATCGAACGATAATGGAGAAGGTGCGTTGTATACTTGATGAGAGTGGTTTAGGTGAAGAATTCTGGGCTGAGGCAGTGAGCACAGCTGTGTACCAAATTAACAGAAGCCCCTCATCGGCCTTAGATGGCGGTATTCCTGAGGAACTATGGCTGGGAAGAAGGCCTGGTTATGGACACATGAGAAGATTTGGGTCTTTGGTGTATGTACATGTAGATCAAGGAAAGCTAAGTCCAAGAGCAGTGAAGGGGATTTTCACTAGCTATCCGGAAGGAGTCAAAGGGTACAAGGTATGGCTTCTGGATGAATCAAGATGTGTGATTAGCAGGAATGTAGTCTTTACAGAATATAAAGTGTTTAATGACTTGAAGAATGAGGTTTTTGTATCATAAACTCGTCTTGAGAACCCGACTCCAGATACATCATCGATCGATATACAAGTTGGTATCGATCGATACTAGGAGATTATCTCCGAGAATAAGAATACGTAGAGGGCATCGATCGATACCCTTGGCAGTATCGATCTACACAATGTTTCAGAGTCGACAAATCCAGTTTCTGAAGACAACGGTCAGGGTTCCTCTTCAGGTGGAGTTGTTGGAGGCTCTGAGATAGATGATATACCTCAGATTCGTGCCCCTTCTGGTCGAATCACAAGGCTTCCTAGTTATCTCAATGATTATGACATGGCGAGTTTTGCTTTGGTTGTTGCAGTTGAGATGAGTTGTTAAGAACCAAGGGACTATCAGGAAGCAATAGAAAGCAGGGATAAAACTTTCTGGGATGGAGGTATGAGTGAAGAGATGAGTTCTCTGGATAAGAACAAAACATGGAGGCTAGTTAAGAGACCTAAAGGAAGAAAGGTCATTGGCTGCAAATGGGTTTATAAGTTAAAACTCTGTATACCAGGGATATAAGAGCCACGATACAAAGCAAGACTATTAGCCAAGGGATATTTTCTGAAGGAGGGTATTGATTATCAAGAAGTGTTTGCACCAGTGGTAAAATATGTTTCTATCAGGTTTCTTCTATCAGTTACTGCATATGAGGATCTTGAATTAGAGCATCTTGATGTTAAGACTGCGTTTCTTCATGGGTTACTTGAAGAAGAGATCTATATGGAGCAGCCTGAAGGTTTTGTTGTTAAAGGGAAAGAGGACCATGTTTGCTTGTTGCAGAAGGCACTGTACGGACTTAGGCAAGCTCCGAGACAGTGGAACAAGTGCTTCGATCAGTTTGTAGTTAGTCATGGGTTTAAAAGGAGTGAGTATGATTCCTGTGTCTACATAAAGAAGAACGAAGGTAGATGTTTTATCTATCTACTCTTGTATGTTGATGATATGTTAATCGCATCTAAGGATATGAAGGAGATACAGATGGTGAAGGATCTGTTGAGCAGTCGGTTTGAGATGAAAGATTTAGGAGCTGCAAGAAGGATTCTTGGGATGGATATTGAGAGAGATCGTGAAGGTGGAGTTCTCACATTGTCTCAATCTGGTTACATCAAGAAGATCTTGCAGGTATTCAATATGGATGAGTCTAAATCTGTTGCTACACCTATCGGTTCGCATTTTAAGTTGTCAGCTGTCAAAGATGATGAAGCAGAGACGATTTTGGATGATGTTCCATACTCAAGTGCTATAGGGAGCATCATGTATGCGATGTTGGGGACTAGGTGTGATCTTGCGTATGCTGTCGGCTTAGTTAGCAGGTTCATGAGTAAGCCGAGTATGATACATTGGACTGCTGTAAAGTGGGTACTAAGGTATTTGAAGGGTACCCGGGATCGAAAGATTGTATTCAGGAAGACTAAGGAGTTCAAGGTTGAAGGTTTCTGTGATTCTGATTTCTCATCGGATCTGGACAGAAGCAGATCGATTACAGGCTATGTTTTCACGGCAGGTGAAACAGTTATAAGCTGGAAATCGAGCCTTCAACCTATAGTTGCACTGTCTACAACTGAGGCAGAGTATATGGCGTTGGTAGAAGCTGTGAAAGAAGCGATTTGGCTAAGGGGTTTGTCCGAGGAGTTCGGTTACAAACAAGACATAGTGGAGATTTGGTGTGATTCTCAGAGTGCTTTGTGTTTAGCCAAGAACAACGTTCATCATGAGAGAACGAAACATATCAGAAGGAGGATGCATTTCATTAGGGATATTGTTGCTTCTGGTGAAGTGAAGCTGTCAAAGATTCCGACTGAGCGGAACCCAGCTGATATGTTGACGAAGGTTCTTCCTGTGGAGAAGTTTGAGAAGGCGTTGAGTTTTCTCAACTTAGAAGAGCACTAAGGTGCTGGCATTGTCTGGAGCAGCACATGGAAGCATGGATAAAGATGTTATACTCTGAAGTGATTGTCATCAAGGTGGAGATTTGTTAGGCTTGGGCCTTTGATGATGAAAATCATTAAAATCATTGAGTAGCAACTTGGCCCGCGACTTGGACTAGTCACTTAGGAATTGTTTTATTTATATTGGGTCACGGTTAGGTTAAACCGTCTTATCTTTGTAATTGTCTTAGTCTATATAAAGCTAAGCATGTGTGGGAATAAGGTTAGAGAGAGAAAAAAAAAAAAGGGAGTCGAAACCCGAGAGAGTTTTGTGAGGTTTTTTCTTGTGTTTAGAGAGATCTTGTGAGAAACTCATATTATTGTAATCCGTGGTGATAGTGGATTGCTGGAAGCTCCAGACCGAGACGTAGGATCACACACCGTGATCTGAACTCGTTAAATTCTCTGTGTTATTTACTTTATTGCTCAAACAATTTATTCTGCGATCATTGAGAAGGGTCAAATTCTCAAGTATCAAAAAGAGTTGATATCAAAAATCGCATGTTGTTTTCATACACAGCTTCATATGCATGTGTCTGAAATTCCACACAAAAAAAAATCGTTGTTATTCTTAAATCTGACTAATCACAATTTTTTGATATATTTAACCAAATCTCATCAATCAATGCACCATATATTACATCGTAAGAGATGAGAGTTATCACATTGTTTTGTGTTGTTCTAACAAAACTCGGCCTAGATGAATCTACCGAAATTGGGAAAAGGAAATTTCAAATATTACGTAGATATTTTAATTAGTCTTTCTTTTCTACTTTATATTAATGGTAATGACTAATGAAGATTAAAAAAGAACTTGTAGATTTGAATCATCTTTTTCTTTCTCCTTCTTGCCGACTGAGATTTTGTCTCATCTAAAATATGTAACAAAATCATACAAGCTTCGGAACTTTATATGATTATATATTTCAGTGGTAGTGGCAGTAGGGGAGAGTAAGATTTACGTACTCTCAATAAATAATTGCTTCAAAACTGTGAAAAATTTCATAGTTGAACCAACAAAAAAACCTGAAGCACGTGAGGAGCACTTAAAACGACGTCGTCTAGGTCGTGACAATTTATAACATGGTGGGCCACTAAGTAAGACAGTTGTTAGATGACACAACTCCCTTTTTTTCGTAAATGCTTTTGCTCCTTTGGCTTTGACTCGTGTCCATTAAATTTAATCATCTCAAAACAAAAATATCTTTGGACACACGATGACGCCATGTGTTCACTTCACATCCAACGGCTCTTAAAAAATTATAGAAAAAGTCGTCTACCTGGGCATCATGGAAGCCCACTCACTTTATTTCCTCTTTTGGTAATACGACGTCGCTTTTGAATACTCCCTGAATCGATCTCAGAGTGACGAAAACAGTCTCAGAATCTTCTAGACGAAACCACACTCTTCGTTCTTCTTCTTCTTTCTCTCTCTTTTATTTCTCTCCTTAGTTTCAACGCAGCTTTCTCATTCTCATTCTCGTTTCAAGATCGTGTAACTAACTATCTCCATTTCTCCGGCAAAAATCTCTCTTTTACTAACAATGGCGGATCAAGCTATGACGGATCAAGATCATGGAGCTGTTACTCTCTACAGCGGCACTGCCATAACCGACGCTAAGAAGAACCATCCGTTCTCTGTTAAGGTTGGATTAGCTCAGGTACTTCGTGGCGGCGCTATTGTTGAGGTTTCCTCTGTTAACCAGGCTAAGATCGCTGAATCCGCCGGCGCATGTTCTGTTATCGTCTCAGATCCGGTTCGATCTTGCACTGGTGTTCGTCGTATGCCGGATCCGGTTCTTGTCAAAGAGGTGAAACGAGCTGTTTCTGTCCCGGTGATGGCACGAGCTCGCGTTGGTCATTTCGTTGAGGCTCAGATCTTGGAATCTCTTGCGGTTGATTACATTGACGAGAGTGAGGTTATCTCTGTAGCGGATGACGATAATTTCATCAACAAACACAATTTCCGATCTCCGTTCATTTGTGGTTGCCGTGATACAGGAGAAGCTTTGAGACGAATCAGAGAAGGTGCTGCAATGATTAGGATCCAAGGAGATTTAACTGGAACAGGTAACATTTCAGAGACTGTGAAGAACGTTAGGTCAGTGATGGGTGAAGTCAGAGTCTTGAACAATATGGATGATGATGAGGTGTTCACGTTTGCTAAGAATATCTCAGCACCGTATGATCTTGTGGCTCAGACTAAGCAGATGGGTAGGGTTCCGGTGGTTCAGTTTGCGTCAGGTGGGATCACGACTCCGGCTGATGCAGCTTTGATGATGCAGCTTGGTTGTGATGGAGTTTTCGTGGGTTCAGAGATTTTTGATGGTCCAGATCCGTTCAAGAAACTTAGGAGCATTATTCAAGCTGTTCAGCATTACAATGATCCTCATGTGTTGGCTGAGATGAGTTCTGGACTGGAGAATGCAATGGAAAACTTAAGTGTTCGTGGTGACAGGATTCAAGATTTTAGCCAAGCAAGTGTTTGATGAAAGGTTCAAGTTGCAAACTTTTCAGGACTTCAAAAAGTTGTAATCTTTTTTGGTTCGGCTCTCAAAATATCGGTTTCTTTTTTCATTTTTGTTAATGCTCGTGCAAATGATCTTTTTGTGTTTAATCGAAGCTTGCAACAACTAAAACCCTAATGGAAAGTTGCAGAATTTTGAAGAAGGTGCAAGTCCTTGATTTATCTATTTTTACTTTCCACATTCCACAACATGATTTTAATGGGTTATATAACCAGTCATGGTACATTGACAAGCGTACATAGTAGATTCGAGATTAGTCTTATTTCTTTCCACTTTTCTTAAGTCCTGTGCCTCCAAATGATCCTTTTTGTGAAGCCTTCGCCCTGAGTTCTTTCAGTGCCTGTTTTCATCATTAGCAATCGCTTTCTCGTAATTGTTTAATGAATCAAAACTAAGATTAGGAAAACTAGTTACCTTCTCTTCATCCTTCTTTTTCTGCATTAACTCCATATCGTGCTACGTTTGAAACAGAGTAAAACCATTAAAACGTAGAGCTAAAGAAACTGGCCAGGGTACAATTGCAGACAAAACTCCAGCACTAGAACGTATAAATCGACCAAAATTGCCTTTAAAAGTTCCAAGATAAAAGGGTTATTAGCGAGTTTGTAAGAGAGATCATACCTCATCGTACTCCTTCTTACCGGACTTGGGCTGCTTCAAGGGCTTTAATTTCCCTCCTGAAACACCATAAAAGAAACCGATCAATCAAAAATCACATTACATTTCGCAGAAATGGTTGGATTTCGATGACGTTTAATCAAAATACAAGATTTTGAAATTTTCAAAGCGTTAAGAGCACACAAGATTAATAGATGAGTCAGATCGATCGATGAATCTGTGAGATCAAATCTGAAAACAAGCACGTATCAACAAAAATTTGTGAAAGCAAAGCCATAAATGAAATTGAAAATGATTTGATTCGAACCGCGAAAACAAAGAGAGAGGAGGAGGAAAATAATAACCTTGCTTGGACGACATGGCTAAATTTTAGGGTTAGGGCTAGACCTAAAACTCGAAGACAACAGAGAGATAGCTTTTCTTCGAGTTTAGATATTTGATTCTTGTTCTGCGTGATCATATATATAGTGGTAGGAATATATATCTACGCGATCACTCCGCGCCACCAGAAGCGTGTCCACGTGAAAATTCTAATTTATTTTTCTCGATAAAATATATAAAACGAATAATATGACAAAGTGACACAACGAGAAAACGATACAATGAATCTCATACGATCAGTCAGCACTATCCAACATACAAGTAACAATGAGATGAGATTCACATATGATACGAACGTTCAGTTTTCTTAAATTCACTAGCTTCACCTTGCTTCCATCACTGTGATGGTAACTCTATTTGCCGATACATTTTCCAGCTCCGGTGGCACAACCTCCATCTCCGGCGAGCTTCTCCGAGGACCATCATAGAAAGCTGGCTCTTTAGGCAAAGAAAGAGCATTATTACCTTCGCCGTATATCATCGAGACAACGTCTAACATACTTGGTCTATCTTCTGCGCTTTCTTGTACACACAACAGAGCAACTTGAACGCATCTCAACACGTGAGGGTTCTGAATTCCAGAATCTCCCAAAGACGGATCTATCACCTCGCGAACTCGGTTCTCTTTGAACAGATTCCACACCTGAAGAAAACACAGTCTCAAGAGCCCAAAAGAATAAGCAAGCAAGCGAGATGATAATGTATATAAATGAGAGAAGAAGACTGTTTAGCTTCTCTTACATGAACAATGAGATTCAGAGGTCCTTCTGTTTCATGGTGGAAGCTATTGTTCTTCCTTCCACAAATAATTTCGAGCATTAGAACTCCGAAGCTGAACACATCTGATTTCGCCGAGAATAGTCCTTCTCTGAAGTACTCCGGAGACATATAGCCACTACCATAGTATCAACACAAGAAAGTCTATTAAAACCTGATTTGCGAATCTTCTTTTTGTGTCTAGTCTCACTCTTGACTTACAATGTGCCAGCAACTCTTTTGGTGTTGGCTTTGGATTCTTGCGCTCCAAATATCCGAGCCATTCCAAAATCTGATATTTTAGGATTCATATCCTCGTCCAGCAAAATGTTGCTGGCTTTGATGTCCCTGTGTATCACTTTCAACCTGGAATACTTGTGAAGGTACAAAAGCCCTTGAATTATCCCTTCCATGATCCTGAATCGCAGCGTCCAATCCAAAACGTTTTTCCTCAAGGGATCTGCACAGGTTTGGAGACATTTTTTCAGATGAATTCTATAGATTCTTAGCTTTTTTTTTACAAAAGAAAGCTCACCAAAGAGGAAATAGTCCAGGCTCTTGTTGGGCATGTATTCATAAATCAACATTTTCTCATCCTTTTCGATGCAGCATCCAAGCAACTGAACAAGATTTGTGTGTTGAAGTTTTGCAATAAGCATAGCTTCGTTCTTGAATTCCACTAATCCTTGCCCAGAGGCTAATGATAGTCTTTTGATAGCTACCTCTTCCCCTTCTATCAACCTCCCCTTCAAGAGAGTAGCGGTAACATCAAAATCTGCTCAAGCTAATTTAAAAATAAGAATATGCGCTACCTTATATACAGGACCAAAACCTCCTTCACCGAGCTTGTTTGCATCAGAGAAGTAATCTGTTGCCAAAGCTACACTTTCAAAGCTAAAAATCTGAAGCTCATTATTATTCTTCCTTTCACTTCTCTTGTGTCGGCGTCTCCTATCAATTCCCAATTCACGTAGTAGCATTTCTTGGTCTATTGTTGAACCAACTCTCAGTGTCCGAAGCCTCCTCCGTATGTAACCAATCACTAGCAAAAAGCACATAAGAAATCCCTAATTCAACATGGACATTATTCATATATACTTATACAATAATTATTCAGCTGAGCCTTACTTTGTGGAATGACTTTTCCCCATAAAAAGTAGAACATCTGGCGAAAGATAACAGTTACTGGATCAAACACACACATAAAAAAAAAAAAAAAGCTGTGGTGAGCTTATCAGTAATAGAACACGATTGAAAAGGAAGTGTTTGAGTGATTCTGATACAAAATTTTACCCTTTACTTTTAATTTCCTCAAAACAAGATAGATGATAAAACAAGTCACAGGTATCATTAGGAATAGTGATGCCACAACAACTAGCCAAGTTGCCGCCTTTTCATTCTCTTCGCCTACCAAAGTTCCTGTATTCCAGAAACTTAGTGTCCAAATAGAAATGCTGCAGTTATAGTGACTCTTAAATGAAAGCCAAATTCCACAACTTCTGTACCTTCTACACGAATATATATAGTTCTGGGACTATGAGAAGACGACTTGTTTGTGGTAGGATCAATATTCCAGATTTCGCAGCCCGTACCATGAAGATTGGTTGAAGCATATGCAAGACAAGAAGAGTTTTGTAGACATATAGCACGGCAATCAGCTGAACTAAACCTTCCACCAGTCTCATTAAGTACAAATCCCTTGCTTGAGAAAGCCGATACTGTATCTCTGAAAGAATTTCTGAAAGAATAGTTTAACCCATATGGCTCATGCCACTCATCTGTGACTGTGCAACCTGCGTGCAAACAATCCCTAGTATTTCGCCTGTAACAATCAAAATTACTTTCTTCATCCAAAGTGAAAGGAGAACAATGAACATAATAACGCCCACTGTGAAGCCTGTTTATATGCAAAATGCCCTGTTGGTCTATCATTATCCTGGTATAAGAAGTTCCGTGGTAGTTCTGATCACCTGAATACATAAAATAGTGTTCACTCTCGGTTGAAATGAAGGAAAAGGAGAAGCCGTATACATTTAATTCCTCCAAGGAAAAGCCACCCTTAAACCAGAGCCCACTTGCCCAATACATGTTTCCACGCCACAAGATGGTCATTCGGTTTGTAATATTAGCATCTATCCCAAAGACAAAAGAACCAGAAGCAGGTAAAGTGTCACCTAGCCATGATGTCAGTTCCCATCTCTTCCCAGTCTTGACATTGAAACCAAGTTTCATACCAGGAAGAAGGGTATCCGTCGGATAATCAAAACTTTGCCATAGAACCCGCCTCATCGATCCATCAGGATCCATCTCCTGAAGCTGAAGATTTCCAGAATCCAACAGCTTAAGGGTTGTGTTTCCTGTGGTTTCCGTAGAGCTTAGCTCAAGCAGGCTTGATGCTCCCCTTAAAATCCTCAATCTGCCAAGAGAGTCCACTGTAAGGCTTCCAGAGCGTCCCGAGATTGGATTATTACGGTTAGCAATCCAGACAGCTCTGTCCTGGATATCACCATACTTCTCATTACCATTAATATAAAAATTGTTGTACCAAATTCCAAGATACCAGTTGCTTGAACTCTCCAAGTTGAAAAACTTGAGTTTGAAGATATTGAAAGGCGAATTTAGTTCTTGCCCATTTTTCAAGTACTGACCCTGCTGTAGCGTATCTGTTTCACAGCATGATTGTCCTACCAAGAGAGATAAAGTAAAAAAAGTAAGAAAGATGCAATTTGACAACATAGTTTCAGAAAATCTGAAACTTGGAAGATGGATTATTTGGCAATAGATTTCTCAAAAGTGGTTCTCAAGACATATCTCGTTTATGGACAAGTCTTAACTCAGAAGTCCAAGTCTACGCTGGGGGGACAAATTAGAAGTCGTAGTTTCCAAAAATTACCAAGAAAGTGATGCTGACAATGACCACAAATTAAAAGTTGACTATTTCAAGCCAAAATTACCCAAAAACAAGACACATAACATAACAGAACCAGACGCCATGTTCTCGAGCATAACCATTGCACTGCAGCAACTTGTTTATGTTTTTATCGAACATCTTATGTCTGTCCGGAGAATTCAACAACATTGATAGTAAAATTGTATTCAAATTAATCATTTTTTGGTGAACTCGAATCTAATTAGGTTCTTTCATTTAGGGAAAAGAAGCCAATTGCTGAGGAAAACAGAGTCGTGTGACAAAAAGTCTTTCACCAGATTCATAAAACCCCCTAATATTAAAATAAATATATACCAATCATCTTGTTGAATGAAATCAAAACCAAAACAATCATCCAAAAGTTTCCTGTGTTGATCGAATAGACAAAAATTGACTTGGTAAGGAGACAATTTTATTGGTTTAATGGTAAGAAAGAAAACAAGAATCAGACTTTAGTTTGTAACATATCCGACTAGAAAGACTCAACAGTATATCTCACCGGAAACTCTTCAAGATATAAAAAAATGGTAACCGTGAGAAACATGATCCACATCATAGCTGGTTGAGTGATGTTGCAGACCACTTGCCATTTCATGTTCTAATTTCTCAACACAATCGCCTGAACTGAAGCTCCCATTCTCTTCTCGCTGCTCAAGCTGCTTGAGCAATGTGCTCTCATCTTTGAGCAATCGCACATTTTGCAAGAACTCACAAAAACTCAGAGGAAACCTGGTTAACCAGGTTGGATTAGCTCAGGTACTTCGTGGCGGCGCTATTGTTGAGCAATGTGCTCTCATCTATGATCCACTTTTGTGGTCTATGGACTATGATCCACTTTTGTGGATGTGACCTATCGTTTAATTTTTTACATTACAAAAATTATAATCAGATTTAGACACCGAAAACACTGTCGACGTTGTAATCAAGGATCACAACATGTGGCTAACTAAAGATTTTCAAGATAGCAAGAGTTTTTCTATGTTTTGCATTGTGAAAAGTGTTTTAGTTTACTTATAAAAAGGACAAGTGATTTTAGAATTCTTGCCATGCATCCAAAACTACATGAGATTTGGTTGTTTATATCTAAAATGTAGAAAAAAAAAACATTATGAAAATTTCAATGTTCAAATATTCTTTATGTTGCAAGATGTTAAAGTAAGAGGATTAAAACTCACTTATTGAATAATATATACTTTTAAACATATTTTTAATATACTATAAACAATTACAGGCAGTAGATAATTATTTGTTTCTTAACAAATATGATGCGAACATGGGTTGTAGATCCATTCCAACCCGCTCTTTTGATCTAACCTGTTTAGTGTTTAACCATCCGATTTAATAAGGACAATGCCAAAAATATTAACGTATAGTACATGTATTGCTGTTTTACGGTAGATTTTGCGTCATACTCACTGGCCTATTAAACAATTTGTGAAATCTGACTATTGATGAAACGTATAAACAAAACGGCAAATAATTTTTATATGCCAACTAACTCATTGTCCTATGGCTACTATGGATATCCATTAATTGTATATCTCTAATGATTAATGTCTTAAATTGCTTTATAAGAGAAAATATCTTAAAATACGATGTACGAATCATTAATATATATGCATCATACATTGCAAGTGGTAACAAGAATGATACTTTTATATGCAACTCAAAAAATCGTTCTTCACTTCCTTAAGACGATATTAGATCCTCGACATCAAATCATAAGATAGTAAATACTATTTAATACCAACCAAAACATATCACCCAAGAATATCAGTGTCCCTAAATTCATATTCTGTTGTCTAAGTTTCTTTTCATTTGCTCTAATGGAGCTCTGCAGTTCAGGTATCGACAAGAAACACCTAATGTGTTCCAAGAGTTGCAGTTACGATCGGATCAAAGATCTGTCTGAAGATGTTTTGAGATTGAGGAAGATCTCTAAATGGAGATTGATATGGAGGAAGATAGTGATGATGAAGCAAAAGAAGAAAAATCAGATTTTTGATAATCGTGTTCGTTATGATCCTTTCACTTATTCTCAAAACTTCGAGAATGATGGAACTATCGCATATCACGAAGATCCTGATGTGTCTTCTAAGTCCTTTTCTTCTAGATTTGTTGTTTCTTCTAAAGTTTTCAATCTTAATTATACTTGAGCTTCTTTTTTTGTAATCAATTTTGGATTCAAGTGCTTATATTATTTAATAATATACATCAATCTTCAATTAGTCCATAAACTAGGGGTAATTAGTGGGAACATAATGTTGAGTAAGAGCTTTTAGCATTTGCTTATGCAAAAGTAATTATGGATACTCATGTGATTCATTAGTAGTCAATGGAACAAAGTAGTATATTTTCAGCTTTTATTTCTTTTTTGTTATTCCAATCAGAGAAATTAACTCTTACAAAGATTTAACATCTTTTTCATGATCCACATTGCCAACAGCTTCAAGTATAGATGAGTAAGTGATGGCATCATACTCAAATCCTTTATCTTTCATCTCTCTCATCATTCTTGCAGCCTCCTCAAACATTCCACTATGTGCGAAGCATCCAAGAAGAGTATTATATGTGACACCATCAGGCTTAATACCACAATGCTTCATAGTTTCAAACATTTCTATAGCCCGCCTCGGCACACCTGTTCTAGCAAACCCATTGAGAACGATATTATGCGAATTTATATCTGCGCTACAACCGTTTTCTTCCATCTTTCTAAGCAACGAATTAGCTTCATTTACCATACCAGCCTTTACCATTCCTGACATAAGAGCGTTGTAAGCATAAACATCAGGACCACTTCCTTGGTTTTTCATCTCATTGAAGAGATCTACAGCTTCGCTTAGCTTCCCGCATTTCCCAAAATGTTTGATCATCACAGCGTATACTCGAGAACTTACATTCCCGAAATTTTCTTTTAGTTCTTTGAATAGCTCATTCGCTGCTTCATATCTTTTCGCCTTTCCAAGAGCGTTTATGAGGCTGCAATACGCTGCAGGACAAGGTGGAAAACCTTTCTCATCCATCTCCTCAAGAAGCAACAGAGCTTTCCCTACTCTATTTGTCTTACAATAACCATCTATAAGGATTGAGTAAGTGAATTCACTAGGGGAAACACCGTCTGCTTTCATCTTATCAAACCAAAAACTCACTTCCGAAACTGGTGCTTTTGACTCAAACAGAGCTTTAATCACAGTATTGTATGAAACTACAGTGGGTGTACATCTCCACATTCCCATCTCACTGAACACATTTGTCAGCTCCTCAACTCGACCCACTTTGCCTAAAATGTTCATCAGGTTGTTTAAGAACACCACATCAGGAGTTAATCCATCTCTAAGCATATTCTTATATAAACCATATGCTTCTTCCACCCTCCCAGCTTTACCAAGTCCCTTTATCAGTTCTGTGTAAGTATAAACAGTTGGCGAACAACCTGCTTGTTTCATCTCCTCGAAAAGATCTAAAGCTTTCTCAACTTTACCCACCTTGAAGTATATTCCCAACAACATGGTGTATATTTTCTCTGTAGGCTGCATAGAGTTATCCTTCATCTCATCAAATAACCTTATCGCAGAATCATTACGGCCTAATTTTTCATACGAGGATATAAGAGCAGAGTAAGTAACCGTGTCTGGAAAACAGTCACCTTCGTTACACATCTCAGTATAAACCTCATGGACTTTCTCGTGCTGCCCTTCTTGCATCAACATTAGAATTACCGAGTTGTAAGTGCTCGAATTAGGTTTGCACTTGCGTCCTTTCGCCTGATAAAAAACCGACAAAGCTTTACTTACCATCTTAGCTCGGCCCAATGCTTTCACAAGCTCAGAGAGCACAGCAGGACTAACGCTAACATATGTGTTACGGACCACCTCTTGTATCGTTCTATACATTTCACCATAAAGCCTAGCTACTTCAAGGCAACGTATTAAGGTCATGTAAGTGGAGGAATCATGCTGAAAGTTTCTTCTTTTACCAGCCCACTTAAAAAACTGAATCTTTACATTTATCTCAACGTCTATCTCAAGAATCGAACGAACTAATCGATGATCCACTTTCAGTTTAAGCACCTCCAAGGCTTTCTCAGCATCAGGTCCCCATTTGAAGATTTTCACTATCCTAATGAATCTCTCATCCAACATCCGCACTGACGGATCCTTTCTAGATAATTTCCATTTCTCTTGAGGCTTCTCAGATTCCTCAGGATTCGGAATATTAAACATCTGAACAATCTCATTTTCTGCGAATTCATGGATAAAACAAATGTTCGGGTCAAACTCGTTTTCTTACTTCAAAGGATAAGAAATTAGACATCTTTTTCAAAACCCTTCTCTCCAAAACCCCTCTCTCCAAAACCCCTAAACCATGAATTTCAAGCAGAAAATTCGCTAATCGACGAATAAGCGTAAGAGGAACAAAATGTGCAGATTACCTGTTTGTTTAAATCTCTGAGAGAGATGAGGTAGAGTTGAGATGCTTCTCTTGGGGAAATTGAATCGAGCAGATTTGTACAGCATCTTTGTAGACGGGTTTTACACGTAACAGTGTGGTGGCGACAAATTCCGACGTCCAGCAAACGATATTTCAAGTCGCCGTCGGTGATTTAAGACAAAACGGCCGAGAAATTGAATTGGTCAGAGATGTTGAAGAAGACGCACGTGATGCTCACGTGTTTTCTTTAACCGAGCCAACCCCAAAGATTGAAGATAACGAGGCAGCAAAGTCTAAGCTGGCAAGTTTTGATTGGTTAGTATGTACACAAAGCACCGAACTATTCCAATATTGCAGATATGCCATTGCCCTCCTTCAAAAAAAATAAAAAAAATTTCAATCTTTGATTCCGATTTCGTAGGATTTAAGATAGTTTATTTCAGAAATCGAAGGATAGTTCCGAATTTCTAAGCATTCTTCTTTGGGATTTTCCGAGGTCACTAATCAGTACACAAAGCAAGTTCCTTTTTTGTTTTTGGGGTCTGCTTTGTGTCTGTGAGTTTAGGATTGGCTTCATTTGCCACACATTTCCAATCTCTAAGTAAGTGACTTGGCGGCGAAGATGGGTTTCCTCATAGGGGGCTCTTGCTTCGTCCCTTCTGTTCCTATCCACTCCAGATTCCTTCCATCTCCTTCTTCTACTTCTCAGTTTCAGTTTGGGCTTCTGTGTTCGAGTAATGTCGCCAAGTTTAAGCGCCGCCGACCAACATCGGCTTCTTTAAACCGGGAAGATGGGTACGAGTACAAGTACGACGCTGCTTCCTTCAAGAGGAGAGCTTTTCTTCTTGTGGGTATCTCTGTTCTTCCGTTTTTGCAGCTTCGATCACCGGCTTTGGCTGATGAAAGTGAGTTTTTTTATTGCTCTCTTTTTTGTTCTTCTTACTGCCTACATTGTGATGGTTTAGTGAGTTGACGAGAATGCTCAAATGTTGCTTCTGTATATCTTTCTTTCATTGCTGTGATCACTTGTTTTTTATTTATTTGTTCCAGGTGACATTGAGATAGAGACATCAAAGCTTGATCGAGAAACTGAGGTTATAAGACTCTCTTTAGACCTTCTCAATTTGAATTCTGAAACCTACTTCATTTGTTTCCGTTATTCTAGAATCAATGTGTTTTGAAGTGCTTGATACTTTACTGAGTCAATATTGGTTTGGTTGATAGGTTGCGGTTGTAAGTGAAGGAGCATCCCCAAATACATTTCAGTCTCTCCTGAATGGTCTTGGAATTTTTAGTGCTGGAGTTCTTGGTGCACTTTATGCACTGGCTCGGCAAGATACAAAAGCTGCTGAGGAAACCATCGAATCTGTAAGCTACTCGCACTTACAGATTTGCTCTACAATTTTGGCTTACTGTTCTTGTCAAAAAAATTAGCAATTGTTTAATCCCATCGAGAAGTATTGATCTTTAACATTTACTTCGAGCTTCTCTTCTTTTGTTTCTTTAACTTTCTGAGGTTGTGAATATCTCATTGCTGGATTTGATCCTTTCTTACTTAAGCTACCGATAAATGTGACATACAGCTAAAGAACCAGTTGAAAGACAGAGAAAGAGCATTAATTTTGAAGGAGAAAGACTTTGAAGCAAGACTGCAGCATGAGCAGGAAAAGGGGAAAAAGGAACTAGAAAAGGCAAAAGAGGAACAATTGTCATTGACCAACCAGTTGAATTCTGCGAAGGAAGTGGTGGCAGGCTTAGGCCGGGAGCTAAGTAGCGAGAAGAGATTATGTGAGGAGCTTAAAGTTCAAATCGAAAGTCTGCAAAATAGTCTGTCAAAGGTTGGTGAAGACAAAAAGGCACTTGAAACAGAGCTCAGAGAAAAGGTTGATTTGGTTGAGATGCTACAAGATCGAATTAACTTGCTTAGCTTGGAGCTGAAAGATAATGAAGAAAAAACTCAACGTATTAGTGCATTGCTGGCAGAGAAGGAATCAGAATTGGAGCATCTCAAATCTGCTTACACTCAAATTAGCGGAGATCTTGCCAAAGCGAATTTAGAAATCAAACAGCAGAAGGAAGAACTCACAAAAACTCAGAGGGAATTAGACTCGAAGAATTCTGCGATAGAGGAGTTAAACACCAGAACAAGAACTTTAGTGGCTGAGAAGGAGAGTTATATCCAGAAGCTTAATGACGTTTCAAAAGATTATAGTGCTTTCAAATTGACTTCTGAGGCACGAGTAGCTGCAGATGCAGAGCTCATCAGCAGGAAAGAGCAGGAGATTCAGCAGCTAAATGAAAAGCTGGATCATGCGCTAGATGATGTAAATAAAAATAAAGACAAAGTTGCTGACTTAACTGAGAAGTACGAAGACTCGAAGAGAATGCTGGATATAGAACTGACTACTGTAAAAAATTTGAGACATGAACTTGAAGGAACAAAAAAAACACTGCAGGCATCTAGAGATCGGGTGTCTGACCTAGAAAAGATGCTTGATGAATCAAGGGCTTTGTGTTCAAAGTTAGAATCCGAACTTGCTATAGTTCACGCAGAATGGAATGAAGCTAAGGAAAGATATGAAAGGAGCCTCAATGCGGAAAAACAAAAAAATGAGGTTTTGGCTAGCGAACTTGCAGTGGAGAAAGATGTTCTGAAGAGAGCTAAAGACGTGCTTGAGGGAGTAACCTATGAACTCAAAGAGTCTTCTGTCAAGAACCAGAGCCTTCAGAAGGAACTAGTGGAGATTTACAAGAAAGTTGAAACCACTAACAAGGAATTGGAAGAGGAGAAAAATACGGTTTTGTCGTTGAACAAAGAGGTGAAAGGAATGGAAAAGCAGATCTTGATGGACAGGGAGGCGAGAAAATCCCTTGAAACAGACCTCGAAGAAGCAGTAAAGTCCTTAGATGAGATGAACAAGAACACATCGAAACTGTCACGAGAGCTTGAGAAGGTGAATACCCATGTCTCAAGCTTGGAGGACGAGAAAGAAGTGCTTCAAAGATCACTAGAAGAGGCAAAGAATGTATCAAAAGAAGCTAAGGAAAACGTGGAAGATGCACATATCCTCGTGATGAGTCTAGGAAAAGAGAGGGAAGTGCTAGAGAAGAAAGTGAAGAAGCTCGAGGAGGACTTGGGTTCTGCAAAGGGTGAGATACTGCGTATGAGGAGCCAACCGAAGTCTGTAAAAGCTGTGAATAGTAAAGATGACAAAGAGAAAAGTGATAACACAGTTACTGTGAAGAAAGTTGTCAGGAGGAGAAAGAGCAGTACCAGTTCTTGAAGAGACAAGGTTATAATGACCAGAGCTTGCTACTCTTAGCATATAACTCTGATCTATTATTTGTAGCCAATATTAAACCTTTGTGTAAATTTTGACAGGAGGCAAATGGTTCTAGAGTTTCAACATTGAATTTAACCCAACAGTGATGATAGGAAATATGAATTGAGAAGATCAATGCTTTGCATAGGCTATGTATATCCAAATTATGAGCTGATACTGATATGTTAAAAGATGATATTACATTTATTCTACAATTAAAACAGAAATTCCCTCAAGGATTTTACAGCTAGCACCAAAAATGTTTCACAAGAGGCTGCTCCGTCTTCAGAAACAGTCTTCCAGGACAAGTTCTCAAATTCTCCAGTAAAAGTTCGAAGTTTGCAAATTCCTAGGAGACTCCTTTGTTTCATGGCTGACCATGAGCTTTCCATGTTGATGAGAGATCAGCCACAGCTTCACCAACTGTTAGATAAAGTCCACTCAGACCCAATGACTCAATGATCTTGGACTTGTGTAGCTTTTCCATCACAGTCCCCACAGGATTCACCAGCACAAGCTATTTAAATGAGATTTTGACATAAATTAGTGTGTTTTTCTTTCATAGGTATCATCTTTGTTTTCAGTTAAAATTCTAACCTGAAGTGATTGCTTCTCAAGCCTCCTCCTAAGCTCAAACACCGCTTCTAGTCCGCTTGTGTCTATCGCCGATACAGCTGAGATAACTCCACAGAAAGAAAGTATGAGCAAAGAGACGAGTTGAGAACTCTTGAATATAGCTCAGAGAACAGAAGTTACCTGTCATATCGAGAATTATGCATTTCAAGGTAGTACAATTATTCTCCTTTATCCGAGTTTCCTCTTCCCTGGTCCATCTCAAGATCCTACAGAACCATAAACTCGTTCCCATAAGTAAAAATGAAAAAGAAAAGAGACAATATCAAGAAGAGATAAGTGAAGTAAGAAGACTGACCTTTCTTGCAGGTAAGTGCTATTGGCGAAGTATATAGGAGATTCAACGGCAAGAATTAGGAAGCCTGGGATTCTTGAGGCTTCTCTGTATCTTGCAAGACTCTGATATATCTGAGTCCCTGAGATATTCCCAAATTCTGAAGTGTTTGGCCGGGTTACGTTCAACAAGATCTTCATAACCGAAACTCCCACCTGCAACAAAAAGTTATGAAACTTAGAGAACAGCCTGAGAACTTGGAAAACCAGAACGTCGAGTTATAGTTGTATACTCACTGCTATTGCTAGGCCAAGAGGTACAGAAACGAAGAGAACGCCGAAAAAGGAACACAAGCAAGTGAAGAAATCGAATTTGTCAACTTTCCAGAGCTTGTAAGCGGCTTGATAATCAATGAGGCCTATCACCGCGGTTAAGATGATGGCAGCTAGGATCACATTAGGAGTGTAATAGAAGAGTGGCATCAAAAACAAAAGTGTCACAAGAACTGCCGAGGCCATCACAATGTTAGAAACCGCTGTTTTTGCTCCAGCATTGTAGTTTACCGCAGATCGAGAGAAAGACCCTAAAGAAAACAATAGATTGGAGTCAAAATATTGTTCCCTGAGCCACAAGTGAACTGGTTTCAAGTGGGGTTTTAACCTGTTGTAACATAACAAGAGGTGCAAGAACCAGCCATGTTCATAAAACCTATAGCCATCATTTCTTTATTCCCATTAACTTGATAGTTCTTTAGAGATGCAAAAGTTCTCCCTACTGCAATCCCTTCCTGAAAAATTCACAGTAAGGTCCAAAAGTTAGTCACATATTAACTCTGAAACTTACAAAGCAGCAAGAGATTTTAGAAAGCTTACTGTAAGAGAAAGTATTCCGGTGATGATACCGGTTTTGATGGCAAGAGCAAGATGAGCACCACTGAAGTACAACATGTTTGATGAAGGTGGATTCAAACCCTTTGGTAGATGTCCAATCTGCGATAAAGATTGAATCTCTATGAGTCTTGAGTTCTCTCAATTTAGTTTTAGTAACATAATAAGTCAGTCTGGTTGAAAAATGTTCTTACAAAAGAGATGGCTTGAGTCTTGGATCTAATGAGGTATACAAGCAGAGTTGATAAAATAACTGAAGCCAAAGGTGATGCAGCTGATATCCAGAAAAGTTTTGGCTTCCTCATGCTCTATATATTTGCGAAAAGAAGAACAAGAAATGTTAAATATTCGACCGCGGTTAAACTGTTTGAAAATTCCTTGCAAGTACACTTACAATGTGTCTTGTGGTTAAGAGAATGCTCAAGAAGCCAATCCCCATCACAATAGTTTCCCAAGACCACTGAAATTGTAGTAGTAACATTATTAGATAAGAATTAAGAATCTTTATGGTTTTTTTAATTGTAGATTAGTAAATGATGTTGACTTACTTCAGATCTGTGGTTGAAAACAGATGACATGACCGGAATAAATTGCATTTTGCCAGTGAAATGAACAATTCCAAGAAGACCCTTAAGCTGTTGAAGTGACACAATCACTGCAGCACCAGCAGTGAAACCAACCAAAGTTGCCTTTGACAAGAAGTCAATAATAAATCCCAGCCTGAAAAAATTTAAATAATTAATTATATTTATTAATAAATTAAAAGATTAATTAAGAGTTGCTGACCATGAAAAAAAAATAAAACAGTGAAAGCACTAACTAGTAGATGGAAGCATCTTGGGAGGTGTAGATATTAGTACATGTCACTTGTCACCATCAAATCAAAATTATATAGAATCTTGGTTCTTTTTACATATAACATATTATTATTAATCTCTCTATTCATCATGACTAATTTCCCTTTCGGTTTCAGTGAAAGATCAACGAAAGAGCCTTACGCAAAACTCTGAATATATTCTAACACTAATAATAAGAATACTAAACTACAATAAGAGGTTTTACATATTCTTTCACATGACGATTGCAGATTCCAAAGATTAATTTTGAGTTTTGAAATGAAAAGATTAGTACCTAAGAAGGCCAAGGGAGGCTTGGAAGAGACCAGCAAAGAAAGTGGAAGTGAAAGCCAATTTGAGATATAGAATTGAATCTTGTGTTGGAGAAACACTTTCACTTAACATTGAGCCCATCACAAGTGATGCTATTGAGACAGGACCAACTGCAAGATGTCTTGAACTCCCAAGAACTGCGTATATAAGCGGTGGCACAAAGCTTGAGTCTGCATGCAACAGACCAAGTTGATTAATTAGAATATATTTAGTGAATTAGACTGGTTCTAATGTAATTATGTGATGATGATTGATACTCACAAAGACCAACTATGGGTGGTAAGTTTGCTAGCTTGGCATAGCTGATTCCCTGCAAATTAAGTTTCACCATTAACAAAAACTATATAAGAAAAATCATTTCAAAGAACCATTTTTGTTTGGATAATTCTAAGTGAACCCACTATGATAATCCAAAAAAAAACACAAAAAGTGTCTTTAATTTTTGCTTTAACTTCTCCTAGTCCAACTAGTCATCATCCCCACACTACTTACTCGACAATTTAATGACAAAACCTCTTCAATTACGCCTTTTATTATTCTTTCCACATAAAGAATTATGCAACTCGAAATTGTTTTACCATCCTTCTACTCTAAATTTGAAAATTGTCCCATGCATGATTAAGCAAATTATAAACTATGTACATAAAATGTTTTCAAATTTTAAATTTAAAAAAAAAATGAAAATATGAAAGTTTCAAGACCCATCTTAAAAAAAAAAAAAGTTGGAACTTTTAGAAAATTTCGAAACGTGGCATAAAACTTTCCCTTTTGTCATGAAAACCCAGAGAAGAAGAAAAAAGGAGTGATTTTTATAAGATTGTTACCTGAGGGATAGCGAGACTGGCAATGGTGAGACCAGACACAACATCGGACCTAAAAAGCTTGAGATTGTACTGAGAAGCCCAAGTGAATATTGGGAACACGCTTTGAAGACCCAGAATCACTCTGTTTCTCCATGTTTGGTTCCTAAACCTCTGTAACGGATCATCAGGGAAGAACACATCCGCAACTCGCTTTTTCAGTTTCTGAAACGCTGTTTTCTTCGGCGGTAGACAAACGCTATGTATCTCCACAATCGTTTCCCCTGCAGTTGCGGTTGCGGCGGTTCCATTGTTGGGTGACGACATGTCTTCTACTCTGTTCATGCCATGACCCATGGGTTTGGTTTATATAAAGTGTTTTCGAAAAATGGAGATGCAAAATTGAATTTTGTTAGAGAGTGTGTGTGTTATTATTATGGGATTGTGTTGTAACGGTTTGTGAGGAAAGATGGTGTAGTTATGCTCTGTATTTATAGACACTTGGCTGTGAAAGTGTAGTTGGTATTATTGGTAATGGCAGTTTTTGTTTTACTTTGATGACTTTAAGAAAAAATAATGAAAAAGTGTTTTCTGTTTTCGATGTTTGGGTTCCTAGGGTAAATGCGTCATTTCACTCTTCTTCTTCTTTTTTCTCCCTCACAATTTAAGTGGATTATAAACAAGTAAAAGAAATGAAATCTAAGGAAATCAGAAAAATATGATGAAGTTGAAGAAGAGAGGAAATAAAAATCATGATAAAATTTTCAAACCTTAACTTATAAGATTGTAATGAAATTCATAATAAATTAAAATTTAACTCACATTATCGTTTCGTGTGACTTGGATTGATCAAGAGAAAACGACTACAAAACTTGAATCTCCACCACACTTGTGATTCCAAAAACAAATAAAAAAAATCAGAATTTTAAAAATGGTTCACTAGCAATTTCTTTAAGGTTGAGGAATACTATTGAGTATATAGGATTATATTATTCTTATTTATTAAATTAAAAACATTCTACATATCTTATTCTATAAAAATCAATCCGTATATAGCACATTTAAAATTTATTTCTTAAACTAATTAAGATATTTGTTTCTATGTTTTATCATTACCACAATTGTGTAGGTCAAATTAACGACAAAAAAGGATTCTATCGATTATGGGGTCATATTCAGCATTTGAAAATTTGTTTACTGGAAAATTCTTTATTGCTGAGGTATAATATTTGGATATATGGGATTTCTATTACTATTAAGATAGTAAAATCATACTAGTACTTATCTTATCCTATTAAAACATTCCTTATATAGCATATTTTAAAACATATTTCCTAAACTAACATATTTGTCTTTATATTTCAGCACTAACACAGTTGTGTAAGTCAAAATAATTTAAGCGGACTTTAGGTCATCAATGTATGTGTATGCATGTCAGATTAACACACTAATTTGTGGTTGTTAATGGAAGTGAATCATTTTGGTCAATATCTTTGAATGTGTTTAAATGTAAACTCGTGGTTTTCAGCTTTTTAGATAAAATTTCTTATGTAAGAAAAAATAGATTTCTTAGGTTTAATTGCTATCTAATCTTTTTATCTGTTGTATAAAGAAACTTTTGTTTCTGGAGAAGTTATAAATAAATTTTCATTTAATATTGACTGTGAAAAAAAAATGTTTTCACAGGAGTATAATAAAGTGTCGAGTTAAAAAAAATAAATAAATTAAAGACAGAAATGTTTGCGAAATGCGTGGATCAATTTTGAACGTTGATTTTTGGGGTCATGAGGACAGTTGAATTTGGAAGACTGGTGGAGCATCCACTTTTAATGGCTTCAGTTTAAGTTTCCAGATAAATAAAAATAAACTTTGGTTGTGAATGATATCAAACGTTTTTATCTTAATTTATTTTCATGATATCAAACGTTTAATATTATACAGCTCTTAAACAAAGCAAAAGAAGAAAATGTTTACAAAGATTCCAAGTTAGATTCAAAATCAATTATCTATATACCGGTTTAAGTATGTGTCCATACCCATAGGGTCTCCATACTACAATATTTTTTTAAACGCACCTAATTCTTATCTTTCATCATAAGATGAAACATTATCTAAAGATTTAGTGTTTCCAAATGTGCAAAAAAAAAACATATCTTTTACATATATACACATACAAATGTCTATGCGATCTTATTATTGACCAGAAAAATATGAATTGTATTGGTGTTTTAGCAACACTTGAATTGGTCACTAACTAAGCTTCTCTAATTATACAGATATCAAGCAGCCATTGAACAATAATTAACTATGGAGAAAAATGGGATCTTGTTATTGACCAAAAATATCAATTGTATTGGACAATTAGTGTTGAGCAAGACTTGAATAGGTCACTACCTAAACCTCTTTAATCCCGATATTAAGCAGCCATTGAACAAAGCATTAGCGATTTAGAAAAAGTTGTCCATTAAATAGTTAGAAGTATCAGATGACTAACAAATGGTAGAGCTACAAACGTTTATGATTATAGTTGTTAATAAGTTTTATTAAACGTTGCATTCATAACACTCTTGTTCAACATTTCATTTAAATCAAACTATTTTCTTAATTTCTACTTTTTCTTACCACTTCAAACTTCATTTTCTCTAATTGTAGAAAAAAAAATTAAAGATATACAAAAATTACGTTTATTAATTAGATACGAAATCTTGGAACCATTTTATATATCACATATAAAATTTATTTGCAAAATTTGAATATTTAAATATATGTAAACGTGATGTAACCCCTCTTGGTCCAGTGGTTAACCATGTGATAGAATAAAAATATTTGCAACATAAATTAAAATCGGAAAACATGTACATATAGCACAAATGTTAACCATGTAATCACCTTTTATAATTTCATTTACATGAATGCAACATATCAAGAATGAACTATGGTTGATTGGTCAACGGGTCAAATCCTTTATGTCACCAAAATCCAGTTATTGAGTTCAAACTCTCATACACTGAGAAAAATGCTGTGCAATACCACTTGACTAAATATAAAAACTTATATATCTGTTTAGCCAAAAAAAAAAAACACATTTAAATATCTGAAACGTAATCAGCTTACTGTTTTGAGATTTTTAGTTTTTTTTTTTAGAACAGTCTGAAAATTATGACCCAATGAAATAGTATAATTGTTCTTTCTTTTGTATGGGAGGGTGGTGTTTCCTTTTTACCTATATTGCTTTGTACTTAATTAACATTAATCCATTTTAAAATCTTATAAGGATTAGGCATTGTTTGGTACCTCCCGTTCATGTTTTGTCTTCTTAGTAGACGGGGTCATTCCAACGGCGTGCACCAAAAATCTTAAATAACACACATGACTTATCTTAAAACATTTTGGACGAATTTAAAATGAATGCAAGAAGTTATCACAAAATGTTAATCACGTTGATTTGGAAGATTTAATAGAATTTATAGACCACAATAATATTTTACATTTGATGATTGGTTTGATAAAAGGTGAATTATTTATTTTTGGACGAAATCAGACTAAGATACTTAACAGTAATTAATAATAAAATAGAAAACTCTAATACAATAGAAAAACTTTAATAGAATCTGAAGGATTAGGCAATTCTATTAAATTCCAGTGTTATTCAATTGCAAATTTTACGAATTCTATTAAATTTCAGTGTTATTCAATTGATAGATTTTTATATTCTATTAGATTCTAATGTTTTACAATTTTACGAAAGATTTTATATCAGTGTCATTTGAATGAAATTTAATAGAATTCAAATGTAAAAATGTAAAAGACAAATTCTCAGGTTTTTAGTTGAGATTTTAATGGAATCCATTAAATTCTCATAAAATATTTTAAAATCTATGCTTTTCAATTCTCTACAATTCTTTTTTCTAATACGCCCTCAATGTTAAATTAAAAACCTTTTTCTTTGTTAATCTCTAAACATTAAGTTGTAGTCTAGTAAGCATTTCAGAAACTGTGGATCTCAAATCGTAATGTAGTTTGTAGTGTAAAACAATGAATCCTAATCCTAATATAATGTGTGAGAAACGGGTCCGGGATCAGTGTAAATGTCCATAAAACTAGTTTATCAGAAAAGATTAGGATAAAGAAGAACAAATCTAACTACAACCGACATTATAGAAGATTATAGTACTATATAGATATTTGCACTCCAGTATATCATATCTTCTTAAACAAAAATTTGACTGGTATGATTTGTTTGTCTCAGTCTGTACATATAACAACATATATAATCGTAAGTGGCATAAGATGAACCACTGGGAGAGCTCCATCTGGATTTGTAAGATTCTTCTTATAGTTCTATTTTATTTTGCTAAAGTACTAAGCACTTTAATTATCATCAGTATCCCCCCTGCCTTCTTTGTCCCTCTTTTTAAAGTGATTTATTACTTTTTTTTTGTTAAGAGTAGTTTATTACTTGATCAGATTCAATTTAGTTATTTATTATACTATTGGTCATCGTTATCCCTCGACGTGAATTAAGACAATTTACGTAACATCACAAACACCTCTAGGTATTATCTATGTCATATATATATGTGCTATACATTTTGTGGTAATTTTATCTATATAGTGTTCCTTTATAAAATAAATGGCCTCGTGACAAAATTTACGGTAACTAATAGTGACCTACTAGAAGAAAACCAAACAAATTTCAAGTATCCTACTCAATTCTCATACTTTTTAAGATACATAATTTTTTGATGAATCTATGCTAAATAAATTAAAAAGGGAATCCACTACTAACATAGACTTGACACGTTTAAAATTTGAAAGCATGTTAACTAAAATAGAAATGAAGAAAATGAGAACTTAGAATAGACAAAAATCATAAATGCATATATTCTTATAACGCAAAATATTGCTTTAAATCTCCATCCCACAAACCTTTGTCAAATTTTCTTAAATTTAACAACAAAAGAGATTCCATCAATATCAATCTTTGATTAAAGAAACATATCTTAAAGTCCAAAAATAAAATAAATGTATGAAATTACAATGTATGTCTTTTTATTGATAGTCCAACCTGTTAAGATATAAATAATTTAAGATCGTTCTTAATTACGATAGTTTTTTTTTTTTGTCAATACGAAGTCTTACATTAAATATAGTTAGAAGGATATTTTGCGAAATATACAAATATAATGAACTTTAAAGTGTGCAATGGGCTAAATTCTTGTGTTTTTTTTTGAGAAAGAATATGATCAGCTCTTTTATTTATTTTTTATTTTTTAAATATGATCAGCTCATCTTTTCTCTATCGGCACTCCTCATCTGTTTTTTTTTTTCATTACTTTTGTGTGTTCCACTTCTATTAGCTTAGATATAAACTCTACTTTGTAAAGATTTTTGTTTTTGTTGCTTAATAAATTTTACATTACAAAAGAGAAAGTACAACTTTGCAATATAATGTTTTGACTTATAGAATTAATATCTATATCTATTTAGATGCAAAGCTTCTTATATGGACCCCTAAAATATGGGGTTATAAATTTGATCCTGCCCAAGATCGGCCTGCTTCTACTTATCATCAAACCATGCAGATTAATATATATGATCAAATACTTATCATTTATGATCTCTTGATCGATTTGTGACCATATAAAGCTATAATAGAAACCCCATAAGATAATGATAATCATTATTGTATATGCGGTATGCAAATACGCAAAAGGCCAAGGTGGAAAAAAAGAAGGCCAAGAAGAATCTCTAGAAGAAAGAGAGAGCACGAGGACGCGACCTCTCTTTCGTTACGCGGCGAGAAGTACGTAGAGGCTCCATTATATTCCCTTTAACTTGTTCAGATTTTTTTATTTTTTTTCAAGTTATATTCTTCTTGCTTTATTTATTTATTATTTCTTGAAATTCTTGGGGGAAAAAATAGTCAAACTCTTATTTCTTTTTGTAAAAGATACAATTGAGAACGAAAAAAAAAATGGTATTAGGTAGCCACAAACGATGAACCATATATTAATGCACACATGTTTTTAATTTTCTTTAAAATTACTTAGAGTTTGAAGAAATATATAAATCTCTTATTCACTTGCTCTCCTGTTTCCCCTCAAAACATTAGTTACAATGTTTCTTTTAATATGTTTATTCAGTATTTTTTCTGATAAATACTTATAATTTATTCAATGTTGGGTTCTTACGAATCTGTATTGTAAGCAAGCATTGTGAACAGATGTATAGTTAGAAGTTATATAGATACGCAGATATTATAAAACATATAGTTTATGCAAATTGGTTACAATTCAACACACGACTAACTTGTTTTCTATTTTTTAATGGATTTAAAATATTTTTATTCAGGTGGAAACAGGTAGAATGATGTTCCATCGTGATCATAAAATACCAAACGAATCGAGTCAACAATACATATTGTTCCTACAAATTAACATAATAAATATTCGAATATATCGAATTTGCAACTTTTAAAGAAAAAAAATCACAACCTCTGTTATTGGCAATGCAGAACACAAACGGTTTTATGCGGTGAGAGCAAAAAGTTTAGGTGTGCTTTCTCTCAAGACCGGGAGCAAGTTTATGGTCTAGAGACTAGAATCTAAATCCAATCTAAAAATTACATTATAAAATAGACTAAAACGGCATAATCGATTTTTTTTTGTAAAGTAAACTGTATATATATAAATGATAATTAAAGAGCATGCATGCACTGCTCCTATTACTTTGACACCAAGTTATCTACAAAATATGGCACGAACACAACAACATAATGCATTTACATTTACATGAAAACATTGCAATTTTTTACCACCTTTTCTGACGAGAAAGATGGTCAAAAAAATTTCAAAAACATTCCAAACGATTTTTCGATCACCCCTTTAGTTGTCGGAGATTTATTGGAAATGTTTAAAGAATTTCAGATTTTCACACCAATTAATCGAAATTTGGAACTGGGTTTAGTCCTTCCGTTCATCTCAGCCTACCAAAACATCGACTATGATTCATACTTGGTTCCAAACCCAATCAACGAGTTTCAGACCTCCAGAATCATCCTCATTCAAACTGTTTCCATTTCCCTTCATTTATTCTTTACTTCCCGCAAGAAGCTATTAGGAGTACGTTCAAATTTGTTTCTACGATTTTTGTAAGACCTCAATTTTTCGTAAACATTGATCCGTTGAACAAAAAGAAGATTGAAATGAAGTTTTTTTCTGGTAAAATCATACGGCATATACTAGTGTAGCCACAATCCACTCGGGGACAACCGATTAAAATGGTTTTAAGAAAATTTTGAATATAATTAACATATATATCAGCTACATATTTTTTATTACGGCAGCAGGAAGAAAACAAATCAAGATTTATTTTTTTCAATATTTTTGAATTGATTATCGTTTCAAACGTTGGAGAATTTTTTACTATTTCTTTGAGTAATGCGAATCACATTTTTTGCATGCAGACATTTATAACATCATATGTGATAAAATCTTTTGATATATGATTTAAAGAATACTAAACATTACAAATGAATGAAGGCGGTATATTAATAATTAGTACGAATATGAAAATTTTCATAATATGGTTGGCCGATGTTGACTTATCTAATGGTGGCAACGGGAATAAAGGCCCCCCACAATACGTTAATGAACATGCATACGTAAAATTATTTTTGCTTCTTACACGATTGTATTGTCTTACGTACCTATATAATTACACATTAAGTTAAAATCAAAATATAAATAAATTTGTTGACTTATATATAATGGTCCTCATGTTGAAGCAAAGATGTGCAGGATGAGAAAAAACATCGTGGTATGAACAGTAAAATTAGGATTACTTTTGAAGGACTGAATTGATCTCTATGGAGCAAAATGAGGAATTTTTTTTTCTCCACCCAAGTTTCAAAATATGGCTAATTATTATAAACGTATTATATGACAAAAATATTTAGTTATCCACTTATCCTACATAATTTGTTTTGGTAAATGGTTATTCATTTATTCTACGTACTCTAAGAGGCTAATGGGTTTTGCGCCCCAAATATTGAGAATTTGAGATTATAAAAAAAAAGCTTTTTTTGATGAAACAAATAAAAACAAATGTTGAAGTGATTATTCCAAGTACTAACTGCATATGTACAAGTAGTCTACCAAAAATGAGATTACACGCATGCCACTACCATTTCATATTGTTTATAACCATTTTTTTTACATAACCAAAAACTAGCACGAATATTGAAAATGGTGATAAAATACGTTTGTTGCGACAACAACGAACGCATTAGATTCGTGAGCTTGTTGGTGTCCACCCTTAGCTAGGCACATCCCACTTTTGGTAGCCTTTTAGCCGTAAAAGCAAGATCTTGAACAAATGCGAAGATAACTTGAACATTATTAGTCCATTGATCGATCCAACGGTAGATAGCTCTTCTGTAAAAAATGGGAATGTCCAAAGTTCTTAGTTTTGATTGGTTTATATCTTTTCTTTTTTTTCAAAAAATTTATAAGTGGGCAGGTATATTCCAAAGAATATACCAGTTTCATTCTCTTTCGACCTTTTTCCCCTCTCGTACGTGCTTCAATCATTTCTCTTAATTTTGACCTAATTTTTTTGGTCATTAATTTTGACTTGATATAATTTCTCTCATTTGACGGCCAATGCAAGGTCCCATTTAAAGAAAACATACATTAGAGGCGTCATGATTATGTTAACTTAAGTTTTTGATAGTTTGTTTATAAAAGTTAAAAATATAACCACTGGGTATTCTGCAAATTCGCATTAATATGAAGTCAGGAAAATTCAATAAAATGGGACAAAAAGCATCAAAACAACTAATAATCTCTTTGGGACTTGATGTGTGATGCGTCGAGTCCATCTAAGCAATAGTAGAAGTGAAACAAACTATGCAACAAGTAATGCAAGTATATATTCATCATGGTCTAATCATGATATATTCTTTTTGATACACCTAACCATCAATTATTCTTTGAACATATTATTTCAAATAATTCGGATGGGTTAATGTTTCTGGTAGACATTTTTCGGTATTCAAAAATTAGTTTAATTCTATTTGTGTGACAAAATTTTAACTATTCAGTTCTAATCATATCTCATGATAAATTCAATGTCTATATATTATTACTAAAGCCTTTTGTTAAATGCCTAGTAAAACAAAGCAACTTCAACTCGATAATATATTTTGCAAGTTCATAATTGGCTAAAGATAGATGAAAGGTGTATCCTTCAACCAAGTGAATGTTGTTTTATATGTCTATAAAACTTGGTAGGAATCATGAAGGTTTATTCTCACATACACCAGCCCTTTTTAATATATGTTAAAGCTTCTAATGACATTTTAGCTCACTTTCTATCAATCGAAATATAAAAGCTCATTCCTTTGACCGATACGTTGTCAAAAAAATTGGTAGGAATTATGAAGGATTATTCTCACTTACAACATGCCTTTCCATTTTTTAAGCTTCTGATGACAATTTGTCTCACTTTCTATCAACTTTGTTTGGTCTTAAACTCGATTACCTAATTTGATTAATTTAGGGTAATATGCCAATTAAAATTCCATGTCAATATAAAAATAATGATAAAAAGATATATATAAAAGAGTAGGAAAGGGCTTAGGAATTGATAAACTAATGATGGTAGAAACACGAAAACGATCTAAGCGGCAATAAAGCTTTAAATACGATTTTTTTACAAAGCTAACCTAGTAAATGATACTTTTTTGTATAAATTTATTATTAAACAAATTTTCTTTTGGCATGCTATAAAAGAGGAATGTGTGTTATATCTTACTGAAACTAAGCAAATCACAAATTGACACACACACACACACATCTCTATGTTATACATGTTTAAAGAATACAAACAAAATCTGTTCGTTATCTACTTTTGTAACTTAGATGTCTTAATGGTATATATTCCAATATAACAACATAACTTATTGGTCTCCTATATTCTACATATCAAATGAATTTAACGTTGTTACTCTAAAGCCATTAAAAATCTCATAAAAAATGAAAAATTGTAAGATTTACCAAAAAAGAGAGTCAAGTTTCTTCTACAAGACATAAAAAACGAATAAAAATGAATAAGATATTTGCTAATAACTGTATTCGCAATTTAAAAAAAAAAAAAAAATGAAGAAAGTGTAATTGTCTATACAAATAGCATTTAAAGAGTCGGGCCGAAACTCTCGTTTATGAGTCTGGGGCTAGGCCATCACCTAGGGGTTTTGTTTGGGCTACTTTGCATGCTGAATGAAGTATATTCCATTACCATATATCTTTTTTTTTTTTTTTTTTGTGTGGCATCAGCATTATATTTCCATTACCAATTTACCATATATCTTTGACATGAAATATATGACTTAAGTGCTTCTTTACTATAAAGTTAACAGATTTATATGATGACAAAATTATAACATAATGAGTAAATTAAAGGTAACTACTGCAAAGATTACGAGGAAGGTGAAATGTAATTTTGATGAATTCAATATTAATTTTAGGGGGTGTTATTGGATTAAGAGTTTCTAGTTGTTTAATGTTTTTGTATTTGAAGTACTTTTGATATAATTTACGTGGGTTTCCCTTGTATTTCATTGTGTAATGTTTTTGTTATTGTTGGTATGGATTTATTTATTTTTAAAAATCATCTAAATTTCACAAAATCAATAAGAAAGGGTAGCAACTGTTGAAGGTGATGATAAGGGCAGAGAAGATGTCGTTGTATCAGTGTTTCCATCTAACAAAACACAATACCAAATTCTAACATTTTTTACCACTTTTTTTCTCAGTCGAAACTAAAAATTCATAAAGGTCAAATAATTTGTGTCGCTTGTTAGAAATTGTAAAAGGATATCTCAAAATTTCTAGAGATCGGTTAATTGAATCTTAAATTACTATATATCTTTTTACATTTATTTTTAATAACGTGAAAGAATATGCAAATTTCATTAATTTATTATTTTATATGGAATACATCAAAAAACTGATGAAAAAGCTCTTATTTGAGTTACTCATATTTTAATTAAAAAAGTACATAAAATTCCCTCAGCTTGAAATAAAAATTTCCGAGTGACCAAACTTTAAAAAGTACATAAATTTCCTTTAACGGAATTCCACCAAAATCCGTGATATATATATATATATATATATATATATATATATTTATATATTTATATATTTATATATATATATATATTGTATTAATGAGTTAAGTTAAGTTATATTCTCATATCTAAAATCGTATTTCATATTTCATAAAAGAAACTGCAAAATTGTATTAATGAGTTAAGTTAAGTTATATTCTCATTTCAAAATCGTATTTCATATTCTCATTTCTAAAAGAAACTGCAAATTGTATTAATGAGTTAAGTTATGGTCAATCAAGAGACATTATTATCTGTTTTTGTTATATATATTTCTTTTAAAAATGAAAATATCAAAAATTAAAATAGAGAAATAATTAAAATGAACGAGAATATCAAGTGAACATCTTATATAATAAAGTAAGGTTCGTTTAACCACAAGCTGACACGTGTCATCCTGATTTTAACCTTCATTTTATTTATTTTTCTATTTTTCCTTTTCATATTCTCATTTCTAAAATTAACATATATAAGAATAATAAAGTAAGGTTCGTTTAACCACAAGCTGACACGTGTCATCCTGATTTTAACTTTCATTTTAACTATTTCTCTATTTTACCTTTTCATATTCTCATTTCTAAAATTAACATATATAAGAACAATAATTTCTATTAATTACACATTTAAAATCAATTATTACAATTTGACAATAATTTAACAAAAGAAATATACAAAAGAAATCAATTATTATAATTTGTTATCCTTTATTTTAATTATTTCTCTATTTTACTTTTTGATATTCTCATTCTTAAAAAAAACATATATAACAAAAAGACATATACAAAGATAATAATTTCTCTTAATTGACCATAACTTAACTCATTAATACAATTTACAATAACTAATTAATTAATTAGAAAAATTTGACACGTGTCCACTTAATTCTGTTGAACCTAGATGGACCGGCGTTTAATCTATTATAAAACAAATCACTCACCCACACAATATATAAATCAATATAATAACATTTAATTGTAATTAAATTTAAATTAATTAAATACAGAAATTAAATTTATGCTTTAATTGTAACATTGCATAAATTAATAATAAAGTAATGTTCGTTTAACCACAAGCTGACACGTGTCATCCTGATTTTAACATTCATTTTAACTATTTCTCTATTTTACCTTTTCATATTCTCATTTCTAAAATTAACATATATAAGAATAATAAAGTAAGGTTCGTTTAACCACAAGCTGACACGTGTCATCCTGATTTTAACCTTCATTTTAACTATTTCTCTATTTTACTTTTTCATATTCTCATTTCTAAAATTAACATATATAAGAACAATAATTTCTATTAATTACACATTTAAAATCAATTATTACAATTTGACAATAATTTAACAAAAGAAATATACAAAAGAAATCAATTATTATAATTTGTTATCCTTTATTTTAATTATTTCTCTATTTTACTTTTTGATATTCTCATTTTTTTAAAAAAAACATATATAACAAAAAGACATATACAAAAATAATAATTTCTCTTAATTGACCATAACTTAACTCATTAATACAATTTACAATAACTAATTAATTAATTAGAAAAATTTCAAATTTTTCTTCTTTTCAAGTTGATTTCCTCTTCTATATAAGCGATTACCTTTTCATATTCTCATTTCTAAAAGAAACTGCAAATTGTATTAATGAGTTAAGTTATGGTCAATCAAGAGACATTATTATATTTGTAAATGTGTTTTTGTTATATATGTTTCTTTTTGAAATGAGAATATCAAAAATTAAAATAGAGAAATAATTAAAATGAAAGAGAATATCAAATGAACATCTTATATAATAAAAGAAGGTTCGTTTAACCACAAGCTGACACGTGTCATTCTTCTTTTAACCTTCATTTTGACTATATCTCTATTTTACCTTTTCATATTCTTATTTCTAAAATAAACATATATAAGAACAATAATTTTTATTAATTACATGTTTAGTTGTGATTATTATTTCTAAAGATAAAATCTGTAAAAAAGTTTTATCAATAAAAAAAAAGTTATTTTTAATAAATTTACGATCAAATTCAACTAAGCCAATAATATATCATTTTCACTTTTTTTATATCTCCGCCGTAGTATCAATACAGCTCTCTGCACGCACTCTACACCGAGCCTTAACGTCTTTTGCCGATCGTCGGTCTACAGATTTAAGCGAGACACTAGATCCGACGAGCAGATCTTCTGCTTAATCTGTAACAATGGTAAGTCGTCAAATCTCTCAATCTCTCATTCCTTTTTTTTTTCCAGATCTCATTTGAATTTGCTTGCGATGCGATCTTGGATATTTCATTTCATCTGTTGTTATGCCTAATTTGAGTGAGATCGTGGAATCGAAATCATATGGTTCAACATCGCCGTCTTATGTTGTTCATATTGATTGTAGATTTTTTCATGAAATCGAGTATAGTGTCTGGCATTTTGGTTTATGAGATTGAATTTGGATTTTGATAATCGAATTTTGAAAAGATCTGGTGTTTGTGGGGTTTTAAAGCTCTCTTTATGCGTTAACATTTGTTCACACTTTGAAATCAAACAACATAACTGACTATTGTTCTTCTTCTTTATGTTGCAACAGCCTCTCAGACTCGATATCAAGGTATTTGTTTATCTTTAATGAAGTTTATTAGGAACTGTTTTCGAACTTTCTTCTTCTGTTATTTCATTATTATACCTGTGTCGATAATTTGATTTTGTTATGTTTTGCATCAGAGAAAATTTGCTCAACGATCCGAGAGAGTCAAATCTGTGGATCTGCATCCTACTGAACCATGGTAATTTTCAAATGACTTACCTTGATTTTGATTGTTATATTGTGATCCGAAAGAGTAAATTTTCAACTTTGATTGTGCCATCTTGGAACTTAGTTACATGTTATATTTTGGATGTGGTGTTGGAATAACAATTTACTCATCACTTGAGATGCCCCAATTGCTGTGTGTAGTACTGTGGTATGTTTATACCTTTATTGCTGCTGCAAATGACTTACATGATAAATAACACGGTGTTACAGGATTCTAGCAAGTTTGTATTCTGGAACCGTGTGTATTTGGAACTACCAGACACAGGTGGGTGAATATTTGCATTTTGTTTCTCTGTTTTATTTATATCTTTATGCCTGTACCTTACAGGCTTACTCTTAACAGCCTATGACATAGGATAACCAAAACGTAACATATTCTATGCGGTTTAGAGGGCTGTAATTGGTCTTTTAGGTAGCGCTTACTATGATTTTCTTCAATTTCTTCTGATATGACTTTAATATGACTATCTTCAGACGATTGCAAAATCCTTCGAGGTGACCGGAGTGCCAGGTATAACAAGTTTATGAGCATCTTCTGATTTCATTGTTATAGATTTTTTTACTTTCTGTATATTCTTGGTTAGTCTGTCGCTGTTGCTGATTTGAATATATGATTTTGCAGTTAGGTCGGCCAAGTTTATCCCGCGCAAGCAATGGGTTGTGGCTGGAGCTGATGATATGAACATCTATGTATACAATTACAATACAATGGATAAGGTCAAAGTATTCGAGGCTCATTCCGATTACATTAGGTGTGTAGCTGTCCATCCGACCCTTCCATATGTGCTGTCATCATCTGATGAGTGCCTCATAAAGCTTTGGGACTGGGAAAATGGTTGGGCTTGTACTCAGACATTTGAGGGACATTCGCACTATGTGATGCAAGTGGCATTCAATCCAAAAGACACCAACACTTTTGCCAGTGCATCGCTTGATTGTACCATAAAGGTGTGAAAGAGGTCCAAGCGCTTAGATTTATGGCTTAGTCAGTACAAGGTGCTTTAATAAGTGTTTGCTCAGACTATTTCATGCTTGTTCATCTTCAGATATGGAACCTTGGTTCCCCAGAGCCAAATTTTACACTGGACGCTCATCAGAAAGGAGTTAACTGCGTAGATTATTTCACAGGGGGTGATAAACCCTATTTAATTACTGGCTCTGATGATCATACTGCTAAGGTATGTTTCCGGTTAAGATTCCTATATGTGCTTTGTTTACCCTGAGAATTATGTATTTGCAGATCATTTAATTGTGGTATTTTTTCAGGTATGGGACTATCAAACCAAAAGTTGTGTCCAGACGCTAGATGGGCACACACACAATGTATCTGCCGTCTGTTTCCATCCTGAGCTTCCAATAATAATCACAGGTTCTGAGGATGGCACTGTTCGCATTTGGCACGCCACTACTTACAGGTATTTTTCCTAAATTTTTTCTGTCAAAAGACATAACAATGCTGATATTATTTGGGTCTTTAACACTTAACTACACCATGTTCACATGGGGTTCTTTATTGTATACATTTTCACTATAGGTTTGCTTTTTCTATTTGTCGTTTGATTTGGTTTTTTTCAATTTTATCTTTCTTTTTTTCAGGCTAGAAAACACATTGAATTATGGCCTCGAGAGAGTTTGGGCCATTGGTTACATCAAAAGATCGCGGCGGTGAGTTTTTGCTCCCTACTTAATGCTTTTAGAATTATGATCCAGGAGTAGATGCTCTCTATGGGTAGAATATGTCCTTTTTTAGTTAGTTTTCCTATGAAATTGACGATTTGGAGAGATAAGGGCACTTAGAGTTGCTAGGACTTTTGAGGGATTAGTGTTTAGGCATTTTTCAACGGATCATACAGAACCATCAACAGCGGATGTGTTTGTATTTTACAGGGTTGTGATTGGATATGATGAAGGAATCATCATGGTTAAACTTGGACGAGAAATCCCTGTAGCTAGCATGGACAGTAGTGGAAAAATCATATGGGCTAAGCATAATGAAATTCAAACTGCAAACATCAAAAGTATTGGTGCAGGTTACGAGGTCTAGCTCCTACTTTGTAACTCTTGTATTCTGGCACGGGAAAATCTGTGTGACTCAGCTATTTATTTGTACTGCCTGATGATTTTAAGCTTTCATCTCTCTACCTTAGGTTACTGATGGAGAAAGACTTCCCTTGTCTGTCAAAGAGTTGGGGACCTGTGATCTTTATCCACAAGTGAGCGTTGCTATACAACACCATTCAAAACTTTTCCTGTTGTGTTGAAAATATCATAGGATCTTTTGGGGTAAACATTTTTGGTGCATGTCCCACTTAAAGGGGTGTGATGGACATGCGCGTTGAAGTTGTGGTGGGTATCATTAGAGCCATGCTTCAGCTAAATCTGAGGTTTTTATGGTTATTCAAAACAATATTATATTTGAAATGAAGTGCTAATAGATGATAAAAATGAAACTATGTATCATATGAAGTCCCGAGAATGTGGTCCAGAATAATCATCTCTTGTATCTCATATATAGCCATTTTGACTCTCAGAGCTTGAAGCACAACCCTAATGGGAGGTTTGTCGTTGTTTGTGGTGATGGAGAGTACATAATCTACACAGCTTTAGCCTGGAGAAATAGATCTTTCGGGTCTGGGCTGGAATTTGTTTGGTCATCGGAGGGGGAATGCGCAGTTAGAGAAAGTTCATCAAAGATAAAGATATTCAGTAAAAATTTCCAGGTTTGCTATTCTCATTGTGGGTCCTACTTATGCAATTTTGTTAGAGTGCAGTTCTAGGGTTATATAAATTGCAGATGCTTGCAATAGAGACAGCTATTGCTGGGTCTGCTGTATTAATTAAAGGTGGTGTTTTCAGGAAAGGAAGAGTATTCGGCCTACTTTCTCAGTGGAGAAGATCTTTGGAGGAACCTTGTTAGCAATGTGTTCAAATGATTTCATCTGCTTTTATGATTGGGCTGAATGCAGGCTGATTCAACAAATTGATGTCACAGTAAAGGTATCCCGATTAACTTGTCTCTGTTGTGAGAAGTTAGCATTCATCACGTTTTTCAATTCTCTCTTTACATTTTATTTTCAGGAAGTTGTCCCATTTACGTCTTTACTAACTCTTTAGTGCTCCCACGAAAAATCTGCAGAATCTTTATTGGGCTGAAAGTGGTGATTTAGTAGCCATTGCTAGTGATACGTCATTCTACATCTTGAAGTACAATGTGAGAATCCGTTCAACCTCAATTTCCCAGCTATATATTTTCATTTCCACTTTCGTGGATTGTCCAAAAGCTTACTCTGGTGTCCTCTTGCTGTTACAGCGTGAATTGGTATCTTCGCACTTTGATAGTAAAAGACCAACGGATGAAGAGGGTGTTGATGATGCTTTTGAGGTTCTCCACGAGAATGATGAACGTGTTAGGACAGGTATATGGGTTGGGGACTGCTTCATTTACAACAACTCTTCTTGGAAGCTTAACTATTGTGTTGGAGGCGAGGTACCCAAGAGTGTATTTTAATTTGTAATAATCTTTTATGAGCTACATAATATCTTAGCTGCTAATATACTTACGGCAGGTAACCACAATGTATCATTTGGACCGCCCAATGTATTTGTTAGGCTATATTGCCAACCAAAGCCGGGTGTACTTGGTAGACAAAGAATTCAAGTACGTTCCTTTATTTGTGTTTTATTTCAGACTGTTTTATTATGCATACAGAATTTGCTGACGTATTTCTTCTTTTCATGGAAATGCAGTGTCATAGGATATACCCTGCTGCTTAGTCTGATTGAATACAAGACTCTTGTGATGCGAGGCGATTTGGATAAAGCCAATCAAATTTTACCTACAATTCCTAAAGAGCAGCATAACAAGTACGTTGTAGGTTATTTTGGTCTAAATTTTTACATTTACGTATAATTCATTCTTTACTGCACTTTATCTCCTATTGCCTGCTATGCCTTACGTGATGTTATTTTTGAAGAATACAGTATTGTGGTATGTACTGTTCGAGATCTTTGTGAGGATCTACATTCTACATAAATGCCCTCCTACCAATTGGTTTTCACTAATTTGTATGTATATCTTTTGGTTTCATCTAGAAATGTTTTCAATTTTCAGTGTTGCTCATTTCTTGGAATCTCGGGGAATGATTGAGGATGCTTTAGAAATTGCGACAGATCCTGACTACAAATTTGATCTGGCCATACAACTGGGTAAACTTGAAATTGCAAAGGTAATATGATATGTGATGCTTAATTGTTTAGTAATTACTCTTACATTTTATGGAAGTATAATTTTTTTATTTTATCTGTCTCCCATGCTTGTAGGAAATCGCTGAAGAAGTACAGAGCGAGTCTAAATGGAAGCAGTTAGGAGAGTTAGCCATGTCCTCTGGGAAGGTACATCTTCTCGATAAAAAAATGTTACCCAATTTTTTGTAATGCTAATAGGAAAAATAACTTTCTATGCAAACGCTATATTAGTCGCTTTACTACTTTACATTGTATTGGTAGGAGCTAATTGATATATTTAGATCTTACAATGGCAATAAGCTTTCTTCTAGCTTTTGCGGATTCTTCACTGATGTCTGCTAATCAAGCGACTCTTTTGCATCTGTGTGTGTTCCATCATGGTAGCTGCAACTGGCCGAGGATTGCATGAAGTACGCTATGGATTTGAGTGGTTTGTTACTACTATATTCTTCTTTGGGAGATGCTGAAGGGGTGTCAAAACTTGCATGCCTTGCTAAGGAACAGGGGAAGAACAATGTTGCCTTTCTTTGCTTATTTATGCTGGGTAGATTGGAAGATTGTCTGCAGTTATTGGTAGAGAGGTATATCATTAGTGTTCACTTGGCCATTTGGAAAATCAAATCTGTGTGCCTTTTGTTTTCTCTATAAACGGATTTTTATTACGACAGTAACCGGATACCAGAAGCTGCTCTGATGGCACGATCTTATCTTCCAAGCAAAGTTTCGGAAATAGTAGCTCTTTGGAGGGAAGATCTCAGCAAGGTTATTTTTCTCATCTTATTTATTTACTGTGTCAATGAGAAAATATGTCAAGTGGTTTTAAATTGCCTTTGACTTGTCATCAGGTTAATTCAAAAGCAGCAGAATCTTTAGCTGATCCGGAAGAGTACCCAAATCTTTTTGAGGATTGGCAAGTTGCTCTTTCTGTTGAAGCGAACACTGCAGAGACAAGGTATCCTAACAATATCTTTTCTGCTATTTTGCTTTTTTTTTTTCCATGGTCTTTGCAGCTTCAAACTGTAGGTCAATAGTTGTATATGTACCTCGATATGATTGTACAGATGGGATGGAAGTCTGTAGGAAAGTTTTATCCTTGAGCCACTCATTATTTCCCATGATTATGCATTGAGATACTTCATTCCCAGAGTGTCATTATTGAGGCCAACACAAGAAATTGACTTTTGTTCACCTACAGGGGAGTTTATACTGCTGCAGAAAATTATCCATCCCATGCCGATAAATCTTCCATTACCCTGGTGGAAGCCTTTAGAAACCTGCAGGTTGAAGCAGAGGAATCACTTGAAAATGGAGACATCGATCACAAGGTAAGTTCTTTTGGAACTGGTTCGTTTGAATTATTTGCTAAGCAGACAACAGCTTTATTTTCCACAGGACTAGTAGCTGAGTTGCTTTTTGAACATTGAACAGGTAGCAGAAGAAAACGGTCATGTAGAGAATGAAGGGGATGAAGAGGAACAACAGGAAGAAGAAGTGAATGAAGAAGAGGGAGTTGTGGATGCAGACTCTACTGATGGTGCTGTACTTGTTAATGGAAGTGAGGGTGAGGAAGAGTGGGGTACGAATAACAAAGGAAACCCATCAGCCTAATAAAGCAGTCAGTCCAGGATCAATGTTGAAAAGTCGAAATTTTGTCTCTGGTGATTAAATTGAAACTTCTCCCCCAAAAAAATAAATATGCCACTTCTAATATCTCTTCCCTTGGTTCTTGATCATTTCGAGATGATTACCCTTAGTAACATCTTTGAGTTTGCATAAAAATGGGTTTCAGTTGTTATATGAGTTAACTTTATTATATCTTTGCATCTTTGTGGCTATGGCTTGAAGACTACTTATTGCAAAAAGTGAACTAATCGTTTTGTATTGCAGTGGTTACGGCACATCCCTAGCTAGTTCCAGTAGTCGCCACTGATACTCCAAGGTAAAAGATCTATCATCCATGGTAATTAGAGAAAACCTCTTTGAATGAACTAATAATCATATACTTGGAGCAGGAATCAATTCTTGGTGGGGATTAAAGAAAAAAGAAGATGGGATTGGTGGGTTAAGGAACTTGTAGTTTCATTTGTGTTTTCTTGGGCTCCCAGGTGGTGGTGTTCATATAATGATGATTATATTATAAAAGCACATTACAGAGTTTAACATTCCTCTGCTATAGATTTCAGCTCATGTTTACAGATTTCTGGTGCATATATAATTCTTACTTGATACCCTTTAATTTTCCCCTTTTAGCTGGAACACTATTTTACATCATGCATCAAATTAGCTACAACATGTATAAAATTTGACAAAACGGATGTAATATTAAAGTATACTCCCCCCAAAAGAATATCAAACTTATTCAAAATAAGGCGAACATATACGAGGGTTAAGTACGAAAATATGTAAACGTGATACAGTATAAAATTAGTACAACCATTACACTAAATTTTTTTTTTTGTTTTCCCTTTAATTACTCTCTTCGCTCCGGCAGGGTTTTTGTGCGGCTTCTGCTTGTACGTCCGTACGTCTCCGAATCTGGATTTTTTCTATTCCTTTTTCTTCGATAATCTCTTCTCATCACAACTCGCTGCTCTGGTTCTTAGGGTTTTCTCATAGTTCTGATTGTGTTATTTGATTTCAAATTTCTACTGCACAATCGTATGATTTAATTGATCGCTTCTTGTTTTTTTGATGCGTTCATTGACAACATGTTAGGTTTGTTTTATGTTTCTTATCCTGATCCCTTCTCCAGTGTTATTTTATCTTTATATAGACTTCTTTCTTTTGCTTATCACCCACTTGTTTAGGCTTCCTAGAATTTGCATTAATCATTGTCAGTCTATGGCTTGTCTGGTCAATCGTGAGTGTTTCCAAGTATTACAACGTTTCTTTGTATATATGAATCAGGGACCTCCTTATCCCCGAGATTGATTCTGGTTTCATTTGGTTCTTACCGCAATTGGGGATCTAATCTTTTTGGAATATTTTGGTATTGTAGGGACTTTAGCTTTGCTTGTTAAGTGTTGAGATTCTCTCGACTTTATAATGGGGGACTCAGATAATGCTCAGCAACCTTCCAAAAAGAGAGCTGCTTTGAAGGAGCTGTCTCGTGACAATCCTGGCCTTGATGATGATGAAGAAGACACTTCTGCACTCGTGAGTGGTACTTTCAAGACTGCAAGTCAGGAGGTCTTGGCAAGCAGAAGAATTTTCAGAGCTAAGCGCAGAGATCCATCTGCTGCAGCACCACCACCACTCTCCAATCCCTTTGCTGGAATTCGTTTGGTCCCTTTTCCTACTCCTGCTCCTTCTTCTACTGCTGAAGATACGACTAAACCTCTGTGTGGGTTAAATTCAACTCCATCTGAGGGCAAACAAGAGACACGGGGTGATGGAAGATGTGATGCGACCAAGGGAAATATTGATGGTGCCGAGAAAGAGAAGAGTGAGGCAGTTAATTCTGGAGAGGCTGGTGGAGCTGAAAACAAGATAGAAAACGAGACAAAAACGACGACAGAATACGATGTTGCTGCTGGGGAAAATACTGAAAAGGCTAAAGATGACAACGGCAATAGTGAGGCTGTTAATGGGACTGACTGTATTGACAAGGATTCAGGTGGTGATCAGACTGAGAATGAAGGAAAAGAAGGCAATGACGACACAGAGAAGAATGGAAATAGTGGTGCCTTGAGCTCTTTCCACCAGCACTCGAGTAGCAAAAACGCATTCACAGGACTTGCAAGTACAGGGTTTTCCGCGTCTTCATTCTCGTTCGGTTTGGTTCCACAGGAAAGTTCAAATGGGTCCGGTTCTGGGTCTCTGACTCAACAGTCATCCTTCAGCTTTGGCCTACCAAACAATGGAAACTCTTCCTTGTTTGGTGCATCTGGTTCTACTTCCATTACCATGAAGAGCACTGAAACTACTACTGCCTTCCCATCAAAGCAAGATGTTTCAGTAGAAACAGGTGAAGAGAACGAGAAAGCGGCTTTCACAGCTGATTCAATAATGTTTGAATATCTTGAAGGAGGATGGAAAGAGCGTGGGAAAGGAGAACTCAAGGTAAACATATCGACGACTGATAGCAGAAAAGCCAGGTTAGTAATGAGATCAAAAGGAAACTACAGGTTGATCTTAAACGCAAGTCTTTATTCGGAAATGAAACTGGCAAACATGGACAAGAAAGGAATCACATTTGCTTGTGTAAATAGTATAAGTGAAGCCAAGAATGGTCTCTCGACATTTGCCCTCAAGTTCAAGGACCCAACAGTTGTGGAAGAGTTCCGAGCAATTATAGAGGCACATAAAAACAGTAAACCCACAGTTGTAGAAGCAGCAGCTCCTTTGAACTCGCCGAGGGCTGAAGATGCTTGAAGGTAGTACAACCTTTGAAACAGTCTGTCGCCTAGTTTCCTTAAGTTCTTGTCTATGTTTGTCTGAAGTTCAAATTTGGCAGAGAGAATAGAGATATTATATAGATCACTTGAACTCCTTATGAGCCTCTAATTATGTTGGATGTTACTTGTTTTTCTTTAAAGATATTTGTATAACTCTACATACAATAACATTCATATATATACATGGCGTCATGGCCAATGCAAAACAAAAGAACTCACTCTCAACTCTCAAGGCCAGACAATCTTGTCTCAAGTACTGCATTCGTATAGAATCCGTTGCAAAGCTGCAACATATGTAAGATGGAATGATCATCACAAATTGTCCTACGATTTCGAGACAAAATAGCTTTTGGAAAATGAATAAAGAAAAATTACAACAATTCCATTAATACTGCAAAGTGTTTTTTGTTTTCAACGTATCCTAGCCACAAACTTTTTGACGCGAGTAAGGCAATTTTCTCCAAATTAATACAATTTTGCAGCACATATGCTTGAATCCCGTAGCAAATTTTGTTTGTTCTAAAATATTTCTTTAACCCTTAGGCCTAACCCCAAAACAACTTCGGATTTTTTGGTGAACCACAAAAGTTTGGTTAGGAAGATTTCATTGAATTTCTTGTTTTACAAATAATATCTTAATATAATAAAGCACCGGTCAAAAACTATAGAGAGACGATATTGTTTCTACTTTCTAAGTGTTAATTTGTTTAAAAGATTCAAAATGTAGTACTGATACGTACGTAACTAAAATAGTTATCAGTATTTTTTATTATTATTAATTATTATCCCTCTATGTAGCACGTTTTAAGGAAATTATTGTTAAGATGAAGAGAAGAACTTATAGAGCAACCAAATGAAGAAATGGACGATACATGGGCAGCTCGGTCGCGTTATTTGCGGGTAAATAATGTGATGGCCCTCTCATTTTATATTTTACTCTAATGGATCTGCTTGTCTATCGTCAACATGTTGTATACCAAATATTACTATACGTTATAATAATATTCAATATAATATTTAGAGACATGTTATTACAATAACCTTATTTTCTACGCGAAGTTTCGTTTACCGATGGGGTCGAGGGCTTGAGGTTTAGGATAAGGTAGCTGTTGATTCTTGATCTAATGTTATCCACATATGTAATTACAAATGTTTTATTTTTTATTAATACAATTTTTTTAATTAGTATGATAGTATGAGTAACGACACTTATTTTAAAATATATTTTATATTTAAAAACACACTTAATATGAAATGAAGAAATATTTTTTGGGATAGAGATTACAATTTTGTAGAGTATAAGTTTTTTTTGTTAGTAGAATATTTGCCATTAAATATGTACAAATTTAGTATTTGATTATAAAAATAAAAATATGAAAGAAATTATTTTCTTTAATTTAATTATCGTACTATCTTTCTCATTTTTCATCATTCCGTGAGGCCAATATGTTGTTAGAATAATTGTACATCTGATGTTTTCTTTTGTAGTGAATAACTAAATTATAATAAAATAATATGTATTTTCTTTTGTATTTATAATACGTATTTTACAAGATTTTTTTGTATTTATAATACGTATTAGAAAAAAGTGGATTGGTTAAAATAGGAATCATAGTCAACGTCTTGAGATCTAAAAGTCTGAATTCGAATTCATTACCCCAAATTATAATTAGTCAATAATTGAGTTTAGGGTGACACATGTGTTGTCATTCCTGTACAAGTACAATCATATATATGTATTTAATTTTCGCATGTTGCACGCTAGTATTATCTTATACCTGTAAAGTTTTCTCCCCCAATGAGCGCATTATAAAACACTTATCGACAGACATATATGTATAGTATAATTGCTAAAATCTCTCTAAAAGATACGATTTGGTTGTAGTGACCATCGCATTATTGATTAAATCAGCAACGAAGTTCACAATACAAGATTAGACTCTAATTATTATATTTATATTCTATTAAATTGCAGTTAGTTAAACCGATTGATTGTTCAATGTTACTACTAATTACTAGTGTTAGTGGATCCCGTCATATACATTATTTCAATATTAAACTTTTTCGTTGCTTTTTTTTTAAATAGTTTATTTCTTAATCTTTTTTTTTTTTTTGTCAAGATTAAAAAATGTTATCAAGAATGTTATTGATACTATAGGCGTTTCACACACAAAGAAAGTAAGAAACTACACAAAAAATCAGGAACGTGGAAAATATATAAAAAAATAAAAGCCACGTGAATATCAATTATTAAATAAAAAAGCCACGTTGAGTTATTTACTTGGTTTTTTTATTTAAAGTCTTGTTATATGTTCCTCAAGCTTCACAACACAGTGTATTTTGATCTTTGTGATAACAATCTTCCTCCATGGGAACGAAGTTTTTAGCTTTGGGTTTGTCTCTGTGTCTTGTTCTCTCAAGCTTCTATGAAGTTTCTTGCCAGGTAATCACACAAAATACTTTTTCTTTTAACCAATATATTTCAAAATAAACGATATAATCAATAATATGATCAAACTCAAATGATTTGACTTTTGGTTTTAGGATGAAGGAACCGGAGGTTTGAGTTTAGATCTAATCGAACATGAATATCAAGGTAAGTCTTAAGATAATATTGTCTGAAGAATCCTAGATAGATGAACACACTTCTCTCAAAATAACCAGGAAATGATTTTTTTGGTTGCAGCTAATGTCAACTCTCTCCAAGGCAATGAAGCAGCAGATCAATGTAAGACTTCTCTCTCTCTCTCTCTCTCTCTTTCTTGTTTCTTTTCTTCTTCTGTGATTTGATTTTTAATATAGTTTCTGTGTTGTGTGTTGAATCAGCTGAGACCAGTGGTCAGAAAAACAGTACAGTGACTGATAGCAACACTATATCTCTGTCTCTTACTGAAGAGCCAGTGGAAACTCTTAAAGATTCTGTTGATACATCAGCTCAGGTTAATTACTAATTATGAATTAACTTTAGTGAATTGGATTTTTGGTTTAGAATGACTATGATTTAAAGATTCCTGCCAATTGATCTCTTGTTTCTTTTACTAATTTGGATCTATAGGTAGGAGCTGTTACTGATGAAGTCGATAAACGTTCAAGTATGTTGGACCATATCGAACTTGAGTTCGAAGGTAAGTGAAGAACTTTACTCTGTTTTCTTAAAAGTCTCATACAGTTGATTAAGTCATGTGTCTGAAAGAAGCTGGATCAAAATATTGACAAGAGGAGTTTGTTTGTTTTCTTTTGTGTTTCTTAATTACAGCCCATCTCAATGAACTTAAAAAGACTGGATCTGATGGTATCAACAAAGTTGATGAATCTAAGGATGATGAAGAAGGTTAAACAAAAAAAATTCGTCCTCTTTAATCTGATCCTTTTTGCTAAGAGATTGCTCTAATACTGTCTTTGTTGTTTCAGCTGCTAGGAGACATAAAATGTTGGAAGACATTGAACGCGAGTTTGAAGGTAATGTTTCTGTCTAGCTTTAAGTTCAAGTTCTTGAAATCACTGTTGTTGATAGAGTCTTACTTACAAAGAGTTACTTGCAGCTGCTGCTGCTGGATTTGAACAACTAAAGATTGATGATTCCACCCAAGGAATAGATGATGAACAATGTAACAGAACACTCTTCCTCTAGTACTTGTTACGATCACATTTTGTTCTTCCTATATATTCTAAGTCCAATTTCTCTGTTCTGTTTGTTACAGCTGCAAAGAGACAAAGTATGTTGGACGAGATTGAACGTGATTTTGAAGGTATCTCTACATAACATTTATCTTTTTAATTAAGTTCTTGAACTCAAAAAAAGTTAACTAACAATCGGTTTCTGTCTTCTGTTTCATCTCTTAATTGCAGCTGCTACAAAGAGTCTTGAACAACTTAAGGCTGATGATTTAACTGGAGTCAACGATGAAGAGCACGGTAAAGAAAACTCTCTCGTTTTTACGTTGTTTGATGCCTTGTCTACATATTATAGTACTCTTGAGTCAGAATTTGTTGTCTTGTTGTAGCTGCAAGGAGACAAAAGATGCTAGAAGAGATCGAAAGAGAGTTCGAAGGTATTTTGATATATATAACCACTATCTTGTCTAAATTAGATATCTTCGGCATAACCATCCTAAACTCTGTTTTTTCCCCTGTTTGCAGAAGCTACAAAAGGTCTTGAAGAACTAAGGCATTCAACCTCAAGCACAGATGATGAAGCACACTGTAATATTTTGTTTCCCTCTATTTTAATGATCTTTTAGCCTCAGTTACAGTATTCAGAACAGAAATCTTATGTCTTGTTATAGCTGCAAAGAGAGAAAATATGCTAGATGCAATAGAACGCGAGTTTGAAGGTATTTTGACATACTCAATATTTATCTTTAATTCTTTATTGATTTACAATCTTTGTGCTGAGACATCTTAGATTTATGATTATGTTTCTTCTTCTTCCCACTTGCAGCTGCTACAAGTGGCCTTAAAGAGCTAAAGATTAATGCTCACACTGTCAAAGATGATGATGATGATACAGAACAAGGTAAGATATTGTTTATCTCTACTTTGATATTTTTTGTCCCTCATTTAGTTTTTTGAGATAAATAGATGTTATGCCTTATTTACAGCTGCCAAGAGACAAAGTATGCTAGATGCAATTGAACGTGAATTTGAAGGTAAATTGACATACATATGTAGAGAGAATCTATAAATCTTTATTGGTTCAAGAAGTTCTAAGAGTTTGTTTCCTCTCTTGTAGCCGTTGCTGAGAGTTTTAAGCAACTTGAAGATCTCGCCGATAACAAACAGGAGGGAGACCAATGTATGAAAATCTTCCCATTTAAACATTTTTTCGTTCATGTACCTTTGTTGTAGCGTTATTCTCAGAGAGGTCTTTATGTCTTTGTTATCAGCTGCAAAGAGGCAAAGTATGTTGGATGAGATTGAACGTGAATTTGAAGGTAATTTTGAATTATTAATATCGCTGTTTATTAATTAGTTCTTATGGTACCGGAGTCAAATCTTGAATCATTTCCTCTGTTTTGTCAAACTACTTTGCAGCTGCTACAAGTAGCCTGAAGCAACTAAATCTTGACGATTTCACTGAAGGAGATGACAGTGCACAATGTAATAACTTTTCCTCTCTAGCTTTTCTGTTCACTTTTGCATCTTCCATAGCTTTCTGAAGAATGGTTTTATGTTTTGTTACAGCTGCAAAGAGAAATAGCATGCTTGAAGCTATCGAACGCGAGTTTGAAGGTTACTTTCACATATTGCACTTCTTAGCTGAATGTGAATCAATTCAAACAGGTCAAGTAGATAAGTTTTCTTCTGTTTTTATGTTCTTATAATACAGCTGCTGCAAAAGGTCTTGAAGAGCTAAATGCTAATGATTCAACCGATGGCAAGGATGATGATGAACATGGTAAAAATTCTTCCCCTTATCTCTTTTGTTGTTTATTTATTTCTGATGTATCATGAATCAGCTCTGTTTCCATGTTTGTTACAGCTGCAAGGAGAAAAATTATGCTTGACGCTATTGAACGCGAGTTTGAAGGTACTTCAACATATATTCCGCTCTCTAATTTTGAAGAAACCTTGAACCATCCTTGGCGCAATAAGTCTTGGTAATCAGACAAAAAATAATCATGATCTTACATGAAAAGTTTCTTTTCCTGTTTCAGCCGCGACAAGAGGCCTTGAAGAGATAAAGAATGAATCAGAAAAAGGTAAATAATCTGATCCTATTGTTCCTCAGGGCTCAGAGCCTTCTGAGACACGTTTTAATACTTTTTCTCTTTGCTTAACAGCTGAAAACAAGAGAAACATTATGTTGGAAGCAATCGAAAGCGAATTTGAAGGTAACCTCAAGAACCAAAGAATTCTTATAAGAAAAAGGACAGTATATAATCTGACAGTTTGGTTTGGTCTTCTTGTTCAATACTAACTTGCAGCGGTTACAAGTGCAAAGACTAACGGAGATGACTGTAAGAAACTGATTTAATATTTTTATCTGTCATTTTCTTTTATTTTCTCTATGATAGCTCTTAATTACATGTGTTGTGTCAACAGCTGCAAAGAGTTCGTCAACCATAAGTGTAGTGCAGAAAACTAATGCCGGATACAGTGGTACTTAATCTTCAGATTCTCACAAACATATTTTTCCCAATATCTCAATGTTTATATGTGCTTTCTTTTACAGCTGGTTTAGAAGGTCTTCTAAAGCCTGCAGGTTAGCTTTGAAGCTCATTCTTGTGAATGTTAAGATGTTAAGAAAGCTCACAAGAGAGCTATTCTTACTTGTATTCTCTCTGTTTTTGTTTCTTGCAGATGGTGTATGTGGTTGTTTTAACCAAGACAAAGATGGTCTTAAGGCAGACACGGATTCTTCGATTAACATAGCGGAGATACTCGCTGAAGAATCCAAATTCCAGGTTTGTTTTATAGATTGTTATTGAATAGACAATGAAAGGCTCTCACATATAAACCAATCTCAGTTTTTTGTTTTTTTTTTTAATCTTTTGATATGACTTTGGTAGGGCTCAGAGACCTCTCGCCTCACTACATCATTGAACAATCTTGTTCATAGCCACAGAAAAGAAACGTCCTCAAAGGTAGGCTCAGTCCTTGGCTCATCATCATCAGTTACTTCCACCACAAGCGAATCATCCGCAACATCAGAGAGCATAGAGAGCTTGAAGCTAACACTAAGGAAGCTACGCGGTCTAAGCGCACGTGATCTTGTAAACCACCCGAATTTCGATGAGATTATAGCAGCCGGTACACGTTACGAGGTACTCAGCTCAGCTTCTATTGGTTACATCTCTTTGCTAGCCAAATACAAAACCGTCATTAAAGAAGGACTCGAGGCTTCTCAGAGAGTCCAGATTGCTCAAACCCGAGCCAAACTGCTGAAAGAAACCGCAGTGGAGAAGCAGAGAACAGTAGACTCGGTCTTCGAAGCCGCAAAGAGCACGGCTCAACGAGGAGACGCGTTGCACATCAGAATCGTTGCGATCAAGAAACTGTTGGCGAAGCTAGAAGCAGAGAAAGTGAATGTTGATTCAAAGTTCAAGTCCTTAACGACGAATCTGTCACAGCTTCTGAAGGAGGCTTCTCAGGCCTACGAAGAGTATCATGAGGCGGTGCGTAGGGCAAAGGACGAGCAAGCGGCCGAGGAATTTGCGCTAGAGACGACCAAGAGAGCAGAACATATATGGGTTGAGTTTCTTAGTTCACTTAATTGAGCTAATGAGATTCTTGATTGTATTTAAAGCACATCTTCAATTAGTTGTGGTTCTTGTCTTTTATTTTCTGGTGTTGTTTTGTTTCAGACTTTGTTTGTTGCTTATATCAGGGGAGAGAGGTTGAAAGACCTTGAGAGAGCTAGATAGATGAGAGATACGTGAACACAAAATAATGTTTTAGTCGTCTAATAATAAAACTTTTTATGCTACTTGATAATTTGATAATATACTGCAAAAATGTAAAATCTTGAAAATTTTCAAATATGAATTACGATATTTCAGGCTTTCTCCTAAGCTACTACAATTAACAATTTTATAGGCCAAAAGTGGGAAGAAATAAGAGTTAAAGGGCTAAAATCAGAAATCGAGAGTCTTATTGTTGTAATTGATATTTATTAGTAAATAAATCACATTAATTAGAGATAGGTCCATCTACCATTTTCATGATAATTCAGTTGACGTCAAAAAGGACGTCGTAACCACATGAATAGATTCATTTGTCGGCTAATAAATTTATTTATAAAATCCTCTCTTTTTTTTTTTCTTTCTTTCGGATCAAATTAAAATAATGAAAAACAGAGCAGCACACACGAGTCGCTTACACGTGTGACCAATCTCATACTCGGGAAAAGGAAAACGACGATTATTATAGATCAATTTTGACGTCAGCAAAAGAAAGATAAATAAATGACGAACAAATTGGAAAATAAATAAAAAAAAAAACCAACAAATAAGAATCAGCCACCTCTCTCCGCTTCGCTCTCTGCTCGTGCACAGCTCTCTGACTCCGCTAAATCCAAGTCTCTGAGCTCTCTCTCCGCGATTCTGCTCAGCTCTCGGAATAGCTCAAGCTTAGATCACCGGAGAAAACTGTATGCAATGTAATGTCTTCTTCTTTTTTTTTAGTTTTTTTCTACGTCGTCTTCATCAGCTTCTTCTGCAAGTTCGTGATGTTTCTCATCTCTTTGCAATGCATCGACGAACTTTCTTCTAGTTTCGTTGTTGAAGTACATTGACTTTAGGTTTCTTCTCTATCTTTTTCTTCGAATCGTAGATTTCTGGAAAAAAAAATCCTAGCTCGGAGCAGCTGCAGCATCGGCGAACCAAGTCGGAAGTTCGATTAGCTTCGGAAACGCGTTGTTGACCTAATCGGAATTAGTTAGATACTCCCTAAGATCTTGATCTTTTTGGTAAGATGCTCGCTACGATCTTTATCTTTACATTGGCTTTATTTGATCTTGATCTTTATTTTCTTTATTTCGTCAACGCGATTTCAGTTCCTATTGGGATAATTATGAAGTGTTATGTTTATGATAATGTTAATATCTTTGTAGATATATTCTATTCTAAGATATTACCATTATCATATACATAACAGTTCATAATTATCCTAATTTTAGCTGTTCCGATTCTATTTTGCTTCTAGTCTCCTTGGGAACTTTATGGAAGTGGAGATTTCATATACCAACTGAATTTGAGATCCTTGAGGTTCTCTAGGTTCACTATAATAGGATCAGAAGTGATACTATATATAGCTGGATTACAAGTTTCAGATATGTATTCCATGTTGACGATTGCTTTATCTTTCTAGGTTGCTGTTTCACTCTGACCTGATGGAATGAAGTGATGGAATTTGTCTAAATGCTATTGGATTTGTGGCTTATTGAAGTGTAGGAAGTATGCTATAATAGTGAAAAGAAAGTATGGAAGATCTTCGGCTATCACCGCTGAAACTAGGGAGCTTTAAGTCTACACTGTCAGGGAGATCTACTCCAAGGGGTTCGCCTACATTTAGGAGAGTGCATTCAGGAAGGACTCCACGCAGAGAGGGCAAAGGTAGTGGTGGAGCTGTTCAGTGGTTCAGAAGTAACCGTCTGCTTTATTGGTTACTTTTGATTACTCTTTGGACCTATCTCGGATTTTATGTTCAGTCCAGATGGGCGCATGATGATGATAATAAAGTTGAGTTCTTAAGGTTCGGAGGCAAACTGAGAGAAGATGATTTGCATGTGGAGCAGAAGAAACGGCTTGATTCAGTTGCTACTGAGAGTTCTCATGCTGTAGTAGATAATACCAATATAGTCCATATAGGTGTACATAAGAGGATGCATGTAACTTTGGCCAAGAAAGAGGATGGCACATCTCGACCAAGCTTGAGCTCCAGGAGGAGGACCAGAAAAGCTAGTCGTAGTTCACGTACAAGGATTCGTAGTAAGCAGAAGGTGAGAAAAGTGATGGAGACTAAGGACTTGGATGAGCAAGATCAAGAACTTCCAAAGACAAATGTCACCTACGGTAAACTTTTTGGTCCGTTTGGATCACTAGAGGATAGAATTCTTGAATGGAGTCCCCAAAAGCGATCAGGGACCTGTGACAGGGAATCAGACTTTAAACGTCTTGTTTGGTCTAGGAGATTCGTCCTACTTTTCCATGAACTATCGATGACTGGTGCTCCAATTTCAATGATGGAGTTGGCTTCCGAGCTTTTGAGCTGTGGTGCAACAGTATATGCAGTAGTTTTGAGCAGAAGGGGTGGATTATTGCAAGAGCTCACAAGGAGAAGGATCAGAGTGGTTGAAGACAAAGGAGAACTCAGCTTCAAAACTGCCATGAAAGCAGATCTTGTCATTGCAGGATCAGCAGTCTGTGCTTCATGGATAGGTAAGGGAAAATAGGTCTGCTGATTCTTTGACATCACTAGATGCACGAGTATATATTGACTATCATGTTTAGAAATGCGTACCGTAGGTCATTCCTCCTTCAGCTATATTACAGGAGTTATCATAATAGAAGTTGTCATATATAGCATGCTCACTTTAGCTTGTTTTCTATTAGTGCATGTTTTATATATTTTTCATCAAAAAAAATTGTTAAAAAATGTTCAATATTCCTTTTCTGCCTCAAGTTTAGATACTCATTATGATGTATGTACAATCTCCGCAGATCAATACATAGATCACCATCCAGCTGGTGGAAGTCAAATCGCTTGGTGGGTGATGGAGAACCGGCGAGAGTACTTTGATCGAGCAAAACCTGTGCTTGACCGAGTGAAACTGCTAATTTTTCTATCTGAAGTACAGAGCAAACAATGGTTAACTTGGTGTGAAGAAGACCATATAAAGCTTAGGTCTCAGCCGGTTATTGTTCCGCTGTCTGTTAATGATGAGTTGGCTTTTGTTGCCGGGATTTCCAGTTCACTAAATACTCCAACACTGACCCAGGAGATGATGAAGAAGAAAAGACAAACACTACGTGAATCAGTCAGAACGGAGTTCGGTTTGACAGATATGGATATGCTTGTGATGTCTCTTAGCAGCATAAACCCGGGAAAGGGACAACTTCTTCTCCTTGAATCTACTGCCTTGGCACTGGAGACACAACAAGAACAAGTGGCTAAAAGTAATCAGTCCAAAATCAAGAACCTCAGTGGCATCAGGAAGGAAAAGATTAGTCTTTCTATCAGACATCGTTTAAGAGGTTCACCACGGAAGATGAAAATCACGTCTTCTGCTATTGAAAATCCATCCACTCTCACTGCCACTGGTAAAAGAAAGCTGTTGTTGTCTGGCAACGTAACACAGAAACAAGACCTTAAACTTCTTCTTGGATCAGTTGGTTCCAAGAGCAACAAAGTTGCATACGTTAAGGAAATGTTGAGCTTCTTGTCAAACAATGGAAACTTCTCGAACTCTGTTCTGTGGACTCCAGCGACCACTCGTGTTGCCTCGTTATACTCTGCTGCAGATGTCTACGTAACAAATTCCCAGGTAATCTTTCTCATCTTGATCCTTTTATGGCTGCACTCAAAACAGACATTATCAAATGCTATTTTATGCGTTATTCAACTTTTGTTTAACCATTTTCAATTTGTGAAACAGGGAGTTGGAGAAACATTCGGGAGAGTGACTATTGAAGCAATGGCTTATGGTCTTCCGGTGAGAAACAAACGATAGATAAATCCATGTTTTCTTATTCGGGAGAGACAAAAAGGCAATGTTCTCATCCTAATCATTTTTTTTAATGGGAACAGGTGCTTGGAACAGACGCTGGAGGAACAAAAGAGATAGTGGAGCACAATGTTACAGGGCTACTTCACCCTGTGGGGAGAGCAGGTAACAAAGTTTTAGCTCAGAATCTCTTGTTTCTTCTTAGAAACCCATCTACAAGGCTACAACTAGGTAACCAAGGACGTGAAAAGGTTGAGAAGATGTACATGAAGCAGCACATGTACAAGAGATTTGTGGACGTTCTAGTTAAATGTATGAGACCCTAATTGTGTACTTCCCTCGTTTACTTTTGGTTCAGTTCTGGTAAGATCGTGTTTCAGAAAAGAAAAAAAAACAAAATCCCCCCATTTCTTATAAAATTCCATGCTATTCTTTGAACTTATATTGCAATTCGAAATCTACACTCTCTCTTTTTGTTGGAATCTGTATCCTGAAGATATTAATTACTTGGCGAATTTTATAACACGTGAAGGCATCAGGCATTAATTGTTCACTGGGTTGGTAATTGTCAGGCAAGTTGATTATTGTATATGGGGCAGAGTTAGTTACGAATAGTTTAGTGAATCTTCTGATCTGCCGTAAGTTTGACTTTTGATTTCATAGTTTAATCCAGGGAATCTGATGCTTTGAGCTAAAGATGTTCAGCACTAGATGTGGAATTTGATTGATTTAGCGCAAACTATATTCTTGCTTTTTCTGTCACCTGGGGTTTTTAGCAGTAGCAAGAAGGCAAACAAAAAAATGACCAGTAGCAAAAATATTTAGAATCGTCTATATTCAACAGTAAAGCTATACATGATCTTATCTATCCATATGGTACTTATGGTGCGACTCTTAGAAAAGAGGTTTTTTCATATCCATATTTGTTTTTTTTTTCCACCACAACCAACAAAATGGTGATGGAGTCCAATGAATTGCTCAGTTACATAAAGAGGTGAAGATTACAGTGTACTGAGTCAGAACGAAATATATATTGGGTTTGCCTGGATGTCTCTTCTGTGTCGCCCAAGATCTACCTCTGACTCTTGTAAGTGCCAGACCCCACTCAGCTACAGAACTGTGTGGATCATATGAAGCATGTTGGGGATGTTCTGAATGTCTTGATAAGCAAGTATGGAGTCTTCTGGTGCAACCTTGAATAGGTTTGGCTCGGAGTTCCAGAAGCTTTTTGGTTATTGGTGAGACATCTCATGCTCTGTAGAGGATCAGAACTTACAGTGCTCGGACCCAGTCAGAGAGGGCGACTGCTATAGGCGATGCTCAGTTTGTACATGTTAGTGTCAAGCACATATCCAAAATATTGCCACTTCGCAAAACCAGATTATGTTTTTTTATGGGGTTGGTCTGCAAGGTTACCTGACTGTGTTCTTCCAGTTCTTTGTTCCTGAGTGTCCCGACAATCAGATAATTCTATTAGTGGCACTGTAGGCTTCCAATACTGGATCCAGGCTGTAACTGAAGGTTGGATTGAGTACATTTGAGAACAATTAACTGAACCATGTGCTGTCTCTTATCCACTGCATAAGCAACAACTTTTACTCTGACAATCTATGGTTCTGTTCACATCTCAGGGTTCTCTATAATCTTGAACAGTGTATCTCTGGCTTCAGAAGCAATAAACTCAAAAGTCATAGCTAAATTCTTTACAAAAAATTATCTTACCCAGCCTCGAACAATGATTCGGGAGTATCAGGCAAGTATGCTGCAAATGTCGACTCTTTGCTTAATTCTTCTAGTTTCATGTAAATATCTTCAGATTGAAGATGTGATTTATCTCCAGCTACAAATTCGTGAGCAAACCCATTTACCTCAATTAAACTGAAGCCTGGTGTCTTCTTAATTGGGATGTCCATCATCTTTCTTCTCACTTCTCGCAAATCCTTCCATCTTCCGCAACCTGCATATATATTGCATAATAAAGCATAAACAGCCCCATTATAAGGTTCCAACTCAAGAATTTTCTTAGCTGCCAATTCAGCCATTGGTTCATCATTATGAAGTCTACAAGCACCAAGTAGAGCTCCCCACACAATTGAGTTTGGATTCATTGGCATGTTCCTTATTATCTCATATGCTTCCTTGACTAGCCCAGCTCGACCAAGTAGGTCAACCATACATCCATAATGTGCTAAACTCGCCTCAATTCTATGGTCGCTTCTCATCTTGGCGAAAAATTTCCTTGCTTGGTCTACCATACCACTATGGTTACAAGCAGAGAGGACGCCAAGGTAAGTAATAGCATCTGGTTGTATTGACATTTCTTGCATTTGTAAGAAAACTTCAATGGCCTCTTGACCTTGTCCATTGTTGGCAAGACCAACAACCATGGCTGTCCATGTGAATTTGTCTCTCTGATCCATGTCACAGAAAACATTCTGAGCTTTCTCAGAACACCCACATTTGAAATACATATCGATCAAAGCATTCCCTACAACAACATCGTTCTTAATCTTGTTTTTGTCTATGTACGTCTTCACCCATTCACCTATCTCCAAGGAGCCCAGATGAGCACAAGCTGTGAGAACACTAACCATAGTAAATTCATCTGGTATCATACCTGCACTTTGCATCTCGCGGAATATTTCCAGAGATTCATTGAAGCAATCAGCTTGTAGGTAACCATCAATCATAATACTCCACGAAATTCTGTCTCTCACTGGCATCTGATTAAAATATGTCCTTGCCAACTCCAGATTCCCTATCTCAATAAGCCCTTTCACGATAGATGTCCAAGAAATCACATCCTTAGACTTCATACTCCTGAAAATCCTTACCGCTATATCCATTTCCCTGCACGCAGCATATGCATTGACCAGCGCATTCTCCAATTTCAAACTGGGTTCCGTCATACACTCACTAACATACCCATGAACCCTTTTACAGAGATCCTTATCCTTTACCTTAGAACAAGCCGAGAGAACAAGAAGTAAGGTAACAGTAGTTGGAAAAACCAATTTCCTCTCCATCTCCGTGAAAAGCTCCACGCTTTCTTCGTATTGTCTCATCCTATTATACCCAGAAATCATCAAGTTCCAAGAAAACACATCCTCTTTGCATCTCCTGTCGAAAACCCCACGAGCCATATCCATTAGTCCACAGAAAGAGTACATTTGAACAAGAGCATTCTGCACATAAAGGTTAGAACCTAATCCAAATTTCGCAACATGGCAATGCAGCTTCTTACCACAAGCCAACGCTCCATCGCGCTTAAGACCGTTCAACAAGAAAGGAAACGTGTGGCTATCCGGAGTCACACCATCCTTCAACATATTCCAATACATTCTAACTCCTTTCCCATCACAATTCACTCTTGACCAACTTTTGATCATATTGTTCCACACAACCACGTCTGGTTCAGGTATTTTCACAAACAGCTTACAGGCATAACTCATGTGGCCACCTAGACGACTACACCAGAAGAGCAGGAGCTTCTTTTGCATTGTTGGGTTTGGTGCTAGACCTCTCGTAATAGTTTGGGAATGTAATTGCTTGAACTGGTCCGTCGTTTTGCAAGCTCCAAGGATAGAGATAAAACGAGAGTAATCATTGGATAGAGATTCTGTGATCGTTGAGATGAAGAGTACCTTAAAGATCGATGATTTAGGATTAACTCGAGACTTTAGTGGATTTCGCAGAATCCATTGCCGAAAACACATAATCTACAAGAAGCAAAAGCAAGCTCGGACAGTGACGGACTCGGCCGTCTCTTTTATTGTTCTGTCGTCTCTTCACAATCGGTCGCACCGAACCGGATCGCATAACGTTAGATCGACCATGTTTATATCATAAAATAGAAACAAAATAAAATAAAAGAGAAAAAGAAAGAGCTCAGACGGCACTTGCTATCGTCACAGATGATCGGGACGACAGCGACGGACATAGCCGCCACTTTATTTGTTTTCTCTTCACAGCTCTTTAGTCGATCGAACTCTGGTCGGATATATTCCAACCAGTCAACCACTCGACCAGAACGACTTTTGAATATCTTACGAATAATTAAAGTATGTATAAGACAAATTAAACTGAAGGAACCGCAGCGCGCCGTTTTGACTCGGTGGTTGTGACTCGTGAGAAGATAGAGAGGCGGCACTAGGGGTGGGCGTTTGGTTTTTCGGTTTGATTTCGGTTTGATTTTTTTTGGTTTTTTGGTTTTCTAGTTTAATAGAAAATTAAACCATATGAAAATCATTTGTAGTTTGGTTTGGTTTCGGTTTACAGTTTTTTTGGTTTTAAAAAAAAAAAAACTATATAAAAAACCGTATGATATTCGGTTCGGTTTAGTTCCGGTTTTTTTTGGTTTTGCTCATGCTTTTACCAAATCGTCAAATATATATTTATTATAATAAATAAGAGTCATCTAACTAAAATAACTTAAATTCAAATTTCAAAAGATAAAATCTATTTTAAATATAAAAAAATTCATAACCCAATTTAAACCAAACCTATTAAAATTAGAAGATATGATAAAAACTTAGAAAAACTATAAAATTAGAAACTAAGAAAAAAACACTCAAAAACTCATATTTGTGTCAACCGTAAAAAATCATAACTACGTATTTTCGTGTAAAACTCTGTTTTTCTAATATTTTTTGAATGTCAATAAATGCATCAAAAAAATAATTAATGAAGTTCTATATGGATCTAAAATGCGATATCTGGTGTCGCAACTTTATTTGTGTTATTAGAAGTTTTTTTTTTATAACGTCTTCCATTGATTTCATATTGTGAAAGGAGGATATAAAAAACGATATAACGAGTTCGGTGGTAAAGAAAAAAAATTAAAAGATGATGAGGATGTAATTGCTTTCAGTGCAAGTTGATAGGCTGCCGAGTTCCTTTCACGGTTAGTGAAATCCAAAGAAGAATAAGGTAATCTCGATATCCAGAAGCGAATTTCATAAAGAAGGGCCCCCAATTTGAGATGATCACCATTATTATTAATTAATCGGACGAGCTCCCGATTATCGCTTTCAAACCATATATATCGAAATCCCTTTGCCCATAGTACTTGAATGACATGTAAAAATCTCAAAGCTTCTGCTTGTAAGGCTGATGAAGTTGGAGGTAGTTTAGCGTTGACTGCCATAATAAATTTTCCAGTTGAATCTCGAAGTACCCAACCTGTATTCGTAAATGGACGTTCCCTTGAGTATCCACTATCAAAGTTACATTTAAGCCAAGACGCAGGTGGTGGACACCATTGTTCACATCGATCCACTGGTCTACAATGATGTAGGGATGCCGCAGTATGCCGCTCCACCTCCATGTCCTGAAACGTCATGATCTATTCCGTTGCCTCTTGAACACATTTATTAAATTCACACAGTGGTCCTCTGTTTTTTTTCCTGGAAAATAAATTCGTTTCTTGACTTCCAAATTCGCCACATCATCCAAAAGGGAAAACCGTGATCTCCGTAACCTTAGACTTCGCTTTATTAGAAGTTTATAATTTTTTAATTATATTTATAGATTTCGTTTTTAGATTTTAGATTATTAAACAATTTAAATTATAGAAAATATATAAAAATTTCTATAAGAATAAATATAATCATAATTTAATATAAAACAAATATATATATATATATATCTTAATTTCAATCGAAAAACCAAAAAATATATTCGGTTTTATAGTTTTTAACCATACCAAACTTAAAACTACGGATTTTCAAATATTATAACCATATGGATTATTAGATAAAACTATAACTAAACCAACTACTTATTTCGGTTTGATTCGGTTCGGTTTTTGGGGTTATGGTTTTTATGCCCACGCTAGATAGAGCAATAAAAATGGACTTTTGACAGAGATGGAGAGAGAAGTGAGCAAAGGTATGAATCTCTACGCGCACGATCTCTCTCTTCTCGATTTTAACTACAACGTCTCCGGTCCCTTCGACGAGCCTCTATCTCACCGCTTCCTCTCGCCTGGCCCTTTCTTCCTAGGCGAAGACGACGATTATCGCCGCTATGTAAGCTACAGTCGCGACGGAGCTAATGGACGAAAAGAGGATACTGATTCGAGGGTATCTCCGGCGCATCGCCACGACGGGAAGTCTCCGTTACCTCTGGGGATGGATTGGAGTGGTCCTCCTCGTCAATGGGTACTTGTTTAATAATTTTGTGTTTTTGACAATTTTTTGTGGGTATTGTTCCTAACTGTAAAATTTTTCTAGGAAGGACGGAACACAGTTTGGCCACATGATCCTGGAACTGGTTGGAGTTACTGTGTCACTGTCCCCTCTTGGGTTGACCTTCCCAAGTCAAGCGTTTCAGATCCTGCCGTGGTGTGTATTATCTTTACACATAGCTTTTTTTTCTGTACCAAACTGTTGGTATAGCCATTCTAGCTAACTTAATATTTCATGGTCTGTTTGAACGTGTTGCTAGTTTTTTTCTCTTTAAAGTCAGTCTTCTACTCCCATGACTAGAATCACACAAATTTCTTTGCTGGTTTAACAGGATCTATTATACATTAATTTGCACCTGATCACATCAAGTATCATGTGTTGGTAATAGTCACAGCTTTTTCTTAGTCTTAGGCTTATACTTCTCTCTTTGTCAGTTCTATAGAGTGCTAGTGGCGATACAATCTCCCGGGGGAATCACCTCGTCTATGCTAATACTTAGAAGATTCAATGATTTTTTGGAGTTATATTCGTCAGTGAGTACTTTCTTTCCTCAATACCCCTTTCTTAGTTCTGGCTTGCTCATTTGTTACTTTATGGAAACGTAGAATCATACTACGCTTCTACAAACGACTATGAGTTGCTTGGATATGATATTCAGACATTGTAATTGGGCTATGGTGTTCTCATCTTAAATATCCATTTTTCAGATTAAAAGGGAGTTTGTGAAGAAAAGCTTACCTCAGGCACCACCAAAGAAGATTCTGAGGATGAAAAACCAGACACTATTGGAAGAGGTAGAAAAAAGATTCTCTCAACTCTACGATTACAGATAGCAAAATATACTCAAAATGTTTAGTCTATTGCAGAGGAGGTGCTCTCTGGAAGATTGGATGAATAGACTTTTGTCAGATATCGATATATCCAGAAGCGCTCTGATAGCAACATTTCTTGAGCTAGAAGCTGCTGTCAGGTCTTGTATGTGCTTTTCTTTTCCTTCTCTTGTTTTCTCGTGGTAGTGAAAATAATGCAATAGGAAGTGAATTTGTCTGAGCCCTCATCCCTGTACAACGTGTGAAGAATTTGATTATGTAAGGTTTTTTGAAAACCTTGCATATATTGCCTATGCAGTATTTAGTAATTTGCGTCTTACTCTTTACTCTCTTCAGATTTTAATGATGAATATCAAGAAACTGAAGATACCTCTGGGGACATTCCGTCACTTCTACCTACCACCAGTTCTGATGTTCCTGGTAGTTCATCAGTTATCGTGGATCATGGCAATGATTCTGCTGATGAGACATCTGGTGCCTTAACAATGAAGCATGACGAAGCTAGTCTCAAAAATCTTATCTCAAGGAATTTAACTTCTGAAGATGATGTGACTGATTGGCATGAATTAATCACAGAATATGGACTTCTAGATAAAAGTTCTTTCCGGGAAAAAATAGAATGTCTTTCTAGTACTAATGGAGCTACAGAAACTGGTACTGTAACCGGAGGGGGCATTTCTAGTCGAGTTGGAATTCAGAGGTTGGATGGAAGTGACAGAAAGTTTCAAGAAAAGACCATTGAAAGCATTATAACTCCTGGAGAACCTGATTTAGTTAACCAAGGCTCTATGGATATTCATGATGAAGCCCATGGATACATGTATGGTGCAGTTGGTGCAAATACTGAGACTCAGAAGGATCTGGCTATTGTATTTCAGTCTGAGGAGAGACATAAGTTAAAGAGGGTTATTGATATGTTAAAGCAGAGACTTGAAACAGCAAAAGCTGACACGGAAGATCTTATCTCAAGGCTGAATCAGGAGCTAGCTGTTCGACAATTTCTATCAACAAAGGTGTGCACAACTATCACACGTGTTTGTACTTCCCTTTGTCTTTTAATCTTTGAATGGATTAAATGATATGTTGCTTTGCGTGTTCGGGACTGGTCTTGTAGGTAAAATATTTAGAGGTTGAACTTGAAACAACTCGAGAGAGCTGCAAGCAAGGCATGGAGAAAACAGTTCTGGATGAAAAGGAAAGATTTACTCAAATTCAGTGGGATATGGAGGAACTCCGCAAGCAATGCATGAATATGGAATCGTTGTTGAACTCTATAAAGGTTTGTGTTTCTCTCAGTACCTTTCAATGTAACTTTCATTTGCATTCAACTATACATGTCTTTCTTTATACTTGGCTTATAGGACGAGAAAGCATATATTGAGATTGCAAATCAGTCACTTGTTCAAGAAAATCAGATGTTGCTGCAGCAGATCGATGATCTAAGAGAAAAATTTGAGAATTTTCATAAAGTACATGAAGAGCTGGGAGTGAAATCAAAAGCAGAGCTGAAAGTACTCGTCAAAGAGGTCAAGTCTCTCCGAACCACTCAATCAGAATTGAGACAAGAGCTTAGCCGCACAATGAAAGAAAAACTGGAGGTGGAGGTAAAATGCTAGGAGATTTATTCACGTCTGCTAATTCTGTAAAATCTTCTTCGAACAATAGGAAGATCTGGCAGTTTTAACGCTTAAATCTTATGCAATGTTCAGAGAATTGTTCAACGGGAGAAGGATAGAGAAGAAACTGCAAAAACCGCAGACAAGAAGTTGCTGCATGAGTGTGATGTTCTACAAAATAGGCTTCAAGAGTGCAATGTCAAGTTCCACATTGAAGAGGAGAGTAAGTTAATAATGGACTCATCATCTATACCTGAAGCCATCGAAATACTAGCAACATCTGATAGCCGAATAGGTCTTCTAATTGCTGAGGTCGGTTCAACCAATTTCTCTTCGATAATGAGTTTACGCGAGACACAAAATTTAATATTATCTCTAAAACAGACGCAGCTTCTCTCAGAGGAAGTGGAAAAGCTGAAGCCAACATCGGGAGGGCATCGTGGAACAGACGATGTAGTAAGGAAGATGCTGACAGAGGTTTTGATTGATAATGCCAGATTAAGGAAGCAGCTTAACTCTGTTCTTCGTTGCTCTTTGTCTGGACATGGAATATTAGTCAGAGAAGCCGGAACAGAAGAAGTAGAAGAGCAAGAAGGAAGTCTTGATCTAGCAAGAACTGTTATGAGCAAGATCCTTGAGAAATGATTTTATCAGGTTTATAGATGTGTTTTAATGTATCTCCTATATATCAACCAAAATATATGAATTAGAGTTAATATAAATACAATACATGGATTATATAACCAGTACAGGTTGAAACAGTTGCTATAGCAGTTGGAAATAATGCTATAACACTCTAGTAAACCCTTTTGGTCCTTGAAATCCGTGGCTTTGTTACGAAAGTAAATGAAAACTGAAAACGCAAACGTGGGTTGTGGGGGAGCGTTTGCGTGTGCGATTGGGGCGCGTTCTAAAGTTCAAGAATCGACGCAAAACGTGAGATGTGTTTTAGGTAGGCGTAAGTGTCTCTCTTATCCTCCTCTGCTCACGCCATTCACAAGACTCTGTGACCAGAAAAAAAAAGAGGACAGCTTTAGCTTTAGAGACAGATATGTCAGGTTCTGTCTTCGTTTCCGGTATGGCGATTGGAGTTCCGACGCTTTTTCGTTCGAGCTCTGTTCACCGGAGCTTAGAACCCACGAAGAAGAAGACCATGAGTAGTGTCAAATTCGTTACCATTTTTCGAAATCCTTCAAGCGGTTCAGGGACTAAACGGTCATTTTGCGTTGCGGCTTCCGATGACCGGTCGGAACAAGCCGATGATGGTCAAGGAATTCAGGTCAGTTCTGTGGACTGCAGAGCAAAGCGTTTTGTTTTTGTAGAGGGGCTCAAAAAATTCAAATTTATGAAGTAGCCCCCTGTGTTTTGAATTCCATCCATAAAAGTCATGACATTTTATTTAATTTTTGGACTCAAATAATTCAAAAATACAAATGAGTCCTCTTTTCTACAGGAGGACTTAAACTACTTGTTGAAGCTCGGAGTTGGTTCAGTGGCAGGTGCAGCAATAATTAAATACGGAAGTGTCTTGTTCCCACAGATCACAAGACCTAATCTCACTCAAGCCCTTTTCATTATCATTGCTCCCGTTGTAATCTCTGTTATCCTTTTGATCCTGTCTTCATCTTCCTCCAAGAGACAGAACTGACTATGAAAAGTGGGTAAATTTAATTCAGCTCATTGTGAAAAGATCCTGTTAGGGGTGAGATAATCCAGAATAAAAAATTTAATCTTTGAAGAATACCAAAAGTAATCACAATTTGCCTTTTATGTGCCAATACCACACCTTACAAACTCCAATATCAGTGATCAGATCAATGTTATGAACGAGACACACCAAAAAAAATAAGCAAAGACCTCCGGATAATGATCCAGTGATGGAGAAAAACTAGCAAATATGAACAGAAGATAGTAAAAGAAAAAATCCGAAAAAATGAATTTTTGTGCCTAGCCATTCCTATTGTTGTTGATGATCCTTCTCTTCTGAGATCACCTCTGAGCTTTCCTCTGCAACCTGCTCTCTATTGTTTTCGTTGCTGCTAAATGGATTCTTGAAGAGCGGATTGGATTCAAGTTCAGACATTTTCTCCTTTGATTCACTCATCAGCATCTCCACCACTTCAGACATTGTTGGTCTCTTCTCTGGCTCTGTCTGAGCACACATAAGCCCCAACAAGACTACTTTTTTCAGCTTCTCTTCCACATGCTCCTCGCTCAGCCTCTGATCAATGATTTCACCAAACTTTCTTTCATAAACAAGTGGTAAAACCCACTCGGTTATACGCCGCGTTGTTGTTGGATTTAGCCTTTCGAGAGGTCTCTTGCCACTAACCAGTACCAGCAAAAGGATGCCGAAACTGTACACATCGCTTGTTTCTGATTCTTTTCCTGATGCAACACATTCTGGTGATATATACCCATTATTACTCTTGGCTTTGGTAGCTCCATCTCCAGTATCATCTGGCATCAACTTACCATATCCAAAATCTGTAACTCGAGCTTCGAATTCAGAATCTAACAACACATTGCTAGCTCTCACATCTCCATGGATTATCTGTGGGGTTGCGTGGTGGTGTAGATACCTGAGCAAAGAAAGAAAGTGTCAGAAACTATTGACACATTAACCTTAACATGACTGGTTTTATATTTTGAGACTCACGCAATGGCCTGAGCAGAGCTTATAGCAATCTTCATCCGCTTGGTCCAATCTAGAAGGCATTCAGCTGAATGCTGGCCATGAAGATGTGAAACCAAGCTCAAATTCGGCATGTACTCATATACAAGAAGACGTTCTTCTCCTTCCGCACAATAGCCACGAACACTCAACAAATTCTTATGACGAATACGAGCAAGAATCTCGACTTCCACAGCAAAATCAATCTCCTCTCTGTTGCTCCATGCCTTCAATCTCTTGACTGCAATCTGCAAGAAGACAAAATTATCAACATCAAAAGATCAAGTTTTAACAAGAAGCAAGTCCTAGATAACAATTTATATCAAAAGAGAAAAAATGTTGAGAGCGATTAATTACTTGTGATCCATCCCATAGCTGACCCCAATACACACTACCGAATCGACCTTCACCGAGTTTATTATCGTAATTGAAACTGTTAGTGGCCGCATGAAGTTCTTTCAATGAAAATATCCTCCAAGATGGCTCTATCTTTTCCTTCTTCTTCCTGTGCAATTGTGACATCAAAGCAAACTTAACCCTCAGTATCCTCAAAAACCCTTTTTAAGATCATTCATCAATACATTTAGAAACAAAAAGTTATGAAATGCAGAACAGTTGAATCAATCATAGCGGCCTCAAAAGGCTAAAACCAATCAAATGACTACTTATGATAAAACTCTCAAGGATCAATCAGGTCATGCATAGTAATGAAGAATGGGAAAAGGAACAAACTTTACATTCAAAATAAGCTCCAAAATTGATATCGAATCTTAAACCCTAATATAGATGAACAACCATAACCAATTTACACATTTTTGCATCAACCCAACAAAGAGGAAATAAGAAAAATTCCTATATTCGAAAGAGGAAGATTTAACAATAATCGAGTCAATGAATCAAACATACATACCCATCAAATCCTTTTCCACAACAGCTACTAAAAAGTTGCATCTTCGAACGAACCCAGACAAAATTATAATCAGCTCCCTCTGTCTTTAGATTCTCCCTCGTACGGACCCAAAAAAAAAGTAACGCTTTTTTTTTTCTGGAGAAGGTCACAGCAAAATAGAACAAGTCTGAGTAGCTCTAATTTCGTCTCGATGTGAGATTTATAGAGAGAGAGAGAGAGAGAGAGAGAGAGAGAGCAGCAGTAATAGACTTATTTATATTTTGGTCTGTTCGGTATTTTTTAATATTGACAAAAAAAATATAAAGTTAGAATCCGGTATACAAAAGTGTATATTATTAGTTGTAACTGTATTATAAAATATATGGTGAGGATATTTGATCTTTTAAATTTGAAGTTTGTTGTTGTCATTGTTGAGGGTCGGCTCGGCTGATGAGTCACGACAACTCACCGAGACCTTTTCTATTCCATGTTTCAAATATTAAACAAAGGAACAGAAGATTCTACCATATTCTTAAACAAATTATTAAACTTATAAAATCCAATTGTTTGAGCTTAGCTCTAGTTACAGAACTTTGTTGAATAAATGTGATATAACAATAACTACATTTGGTAAAATAATCAGCATGATCAGAAAGGAATGTTTTGCTCTCATCTTGAAATTTTTATTTTGAGGTGATGCTTCACTAACATGGGCTTAAGGAATCATTTGCTAATTAATTTCAGTCATTGATAATTTTGTAGGTGTCATTGTCGAAGTGATTGTTCAAGGACAACATGATTGAGACGAAATTGGAAGCCTTACTCTCAATGGGCTAGTCTATTTCCAATAGGGTAGGACTTAAAAGCCCAAATCGATATGATATGACTCTTACATTCATAGTAGAAGCATAATGTGGACTGTTGAAGTATAAGATAAGAAAATACAGGTCATGTATTTTATGTAGAATTGTGTTTTCTTAAAAGTATTTTGTAACTTTGTGTGGTTTTAATATAGTTTAACACATTTACACAAAGTAGCATAATCTACTTTTGGAATTGCGTTACAAAACCGTATTAGGGAATAAAATTCCACTTTTCTGTGGATTACTATAGCAAAAAGAAAAAAGAAAAGAAGAATACACATTTCTACATTCACATATTTGTTACCACAAATGATTTATATTTTCCAAAAGTAAATAGTCCAAAAAAGCCTTAATTATTTTTGTTTAAAGATAAAGAAAAAGGTAATGATCAGATAATGGTATTCTACTATTCTTGATAATCTGATTTACTGACATATTTTTTCTTCTCAAGTTCAAATCCATTTAATTAAAAAGTTTATATACATTTAATTATTAATGACGGTTAGTGGATGTCGTTTACATAATTCTACACAGAAAGAGAAACAAACCAATTTATCAGATACTCTACTTTAATGTAATCATTTGAATTAAAAAAAAAAAAAAAAAAAAAAGAGAGATGTCGTAGACAGCAGTGATGTAGTAGATTTGCAACAACATAAATACGTTATTAAAAATAAAATAAAAAATAAAAGGAGCCCTTATAAAGGTGGGGTGAGAAGTAGATTAATATTTGTCCGATTACTTAAATTTGAGTTAAAATTCCTATCTACAAAATACACGCTTCTATTAAAGTATTAATTAAATTAGACGCCCAACGACCACACGATTAAAATAATAATAATAATAATAAAATGAAAAAAGACAATAAATCCAAAAAAATAAGGAAACTCCGAAAACGAGACAGCATCAGAAATCATCGCAATAAATAGCCCCCCCCACCACCCCCACCACGCTCTCTCTCTCTCTCCAAAGTCTTCTTCTTCTTCTTCTTCTCTCTGCTTCGTCTCTCTCTCTCTTCTTGTTCAAAGTCAAATTCAACGAAGCAGGTATAATAAAAACTTTTCTTTTTAATCCTCGGGAGCCTCTCGTATATTCTCTCCCACGTGCGCATCTCGTGACACCTGGGGGATTCGTCTCTCCAATTCGATCCATTTCGTTTTGTTTTTTAGATCTGTTTTTTTTTTCCCTTTTGCTTTTATGGGTGTGTGAGGATTTGTTTGTTAAAAACCCTAATTCTCGTGTTTGTTTTGATAAGTGTTTCATGAGTGGTATTGCCATCGATCTGTTACTTTTCGAGACAAGAAGAAGATATTATGTCGTCCCTCAGCAGAGAACTTGTGTTTTTGATACTTCAGTTTCTCGACGAAGAGAAATTTAAAGAGACTGTCCACAGGTTAACTCTCCCTCTTTTGTTTTTATTAGTTTAATTGTCGGGATTAGAGTAGAGGTAGTTGTCTTAAGCGAATTGTTAATTTTTTTCTTTTATGTTGTATTTACAATTATTATTTCAATGTGTTTTGTCAAGTTTTGATTTTTCGCTGAAATGATGTGTTTTTGAATATAATCCAGAAGCAGTTAGAATATTGGTTTTTTTTAATCTGCGTTTCTAAATTGATTTGGTTTTACTGTTGTATCATGTTATGTTTCTTGCTGAGCCTTGTGTGGTGGTTTCTACTAGGTTGGAGAAGGAGTCTGGATTTTTCTTCAACATGAGGTATTTTGAAGACAGTGTAACTGCTGGTGAATGGGACGATGTGGAGAAGTACCTTTCTGGATTCACTAAAGTAGATGATAATAGATACTCCATGAAAATATTTTTCGAGATTCGCAAGCAGAAATACCTTGAAGCACTTGACAAGTAAGCTTCTTTGCTTTTCTATGTAGATGCCAAGGTTTCATCTGTGTTGTTGAGTCATTGACTTGAAGGGAGAAGAGAAATGGGCTTTGAGGCTACAGTATTGATATATCTTCTCATCTTTTTCTTCTCTTGTTTTCGTAGGAAAGATCATGCCAAGGCGGTTGAAATTCTTGTTAAGGAGTTAAAAGTGTTCTCTACATTCAACGAAGAGCTTTTTAAGGAGATTACCATGCTTTTAACCTTAACAAACTTCAGGTAGATTCTTTACTCTCTTAGCCCTGGTATTATGTTTGTCTGAAATGAACTATGGAAAAGAGATGTTTCAATGAAAATGTTTACTTCTTCTCATTGTTGAGTTGATCACTGGATTATTAAAAAGCATGCACTTGTGATGTTCATGTTTTATTATTAATAATCCATTTACTTGCATTGTTCAAGGGAAAATGAGCAGCTTTCCAAGTATGGAGATACTAAATCCGCAAGAGGTATTATGCTGGGGGAACTTAAAAAACTGATTGAGGCAAATCCTCTCTTCCGAGACAAACTTCAATTTCCCAGTTTGAAGAATTCAAGATTGAGAACCTTAATAAATCAAAGGTACAAGCTTTATTTTATTTTTTTGCTTCTCTCCCGTTTTTCTTTTGGTGGAACAACTAACTGAATGTTGCATCTGCTAAATTGTAGTTTGAACTGGCAGCATCAGCTTTGCAAGAATCCCAGGCCTAACCCAGATATAAAAACACTCTTTGTTGACCATACATGTGGGCATCCAAATGGTGCACACACTCCTTCCCCGACAACTAATCATTTAATGGGTTCAGTTCCTAAAGTTGGAGGCTTCCCACCATTAGGTGCTCACGGTGTAAGTTGTTCTAAGATTAAAACTGTTGTTGAAATTTGGATCAGTTTTTAGCACATGAATTTAACTTCGTAGTCTATATGCCCTTGGTACAGCCATTTCAGCCAACACCAGCTCCTCTTACAACATCTCTTGCAGGATGGATGCCTAATCCATCAGTACCACACCCTACTGTTTCTGCTGGGCCTATCGGCTTAGGTGCCCCCAACAGTGCTGGTAATGTTGTCCCGACTAATTTTAGATTTAGTTACCTAAGTATTAGCTATGCAGTTAGATTTAGTTTTAGATAACCATTAGTTGGGTGGTTATCTGTGCTTCTTCGACTCTCAAACTGCATGAAATGATATTAATATATTTACTGAATCACATTTTCCAGAGTTGTAGTGGTAAACTGTCTCTAATTCTATGGTGGATAAGAGAGATGGAAACATATGCTCATATGTGCCGTTTTATTTAATTTCAAAATACTCTTGTTTATGGATAATAGATAAGAGTAGCAAAATATTTGATTTAGTGTCAGATAACCTTGGAGTGCTGTCTTATGTCTGAAATTTAATTACTGCCATTTTTGTAGCCCATAATTTAGAGATATGTTTTGTGTCTGTTTGCCAATTAGATACCTTATCATAATCTATATTCATCACTTCCTCCTTGCAGTGTCTATGTTAAAGCGTCCCAGGACTCCTCCAACTAATAGCCTATCAATGGATTATCAGACGGCAGATTCTGAAAGTGTGTTGAAGAGACCCAGACCTTTTGGTATTTCAGATGGGGTAATAACGGCTGCTTATTGTTTTTCAGCTTAAGTTCTCATCTTTAATATCTTAGAAGTCACAGTTTTCTTTGAACATTTATGCAGGTTAATAATCTTCCAGTCAATGTCTTGCCAGTCACATATCCAGGGCAAAGCCATGCGCATGCATCTTATTCTACAGATGACTTACCCAAAAATGTTAGCAGGATTTTGAGTCAGGGTTCTGCCATTAAGAGCATGGATTTTCATCCAGTACAGCAAACTATGCTCCTAGGTTGGTTTTCTCCTCTAAAATACGCATCATTCTTCTGATTTATTCTGGCTTATACCATAGAAACCTGCAAAACTTGCATCAGGCAGCATAAGTTTGTATCTTCTCAGTACAATCTACTTACATTATCTTGCTTTTTATCTTGGATTTACATTTGTTTCTTAGTCGGCACCAATCTTGGTGATATCGCAATATGGGAGGTGGGTAGCAGGGAGAAGCTTGTTTCTAGAAGCTTTAAAGTTTGGGATCTTGCTGCTTGCACTGTGAACCTTCAGGTATAGTTCCTCTTTATATTGATCTACTGTAACATTCAGGAGAAATCGAGTGGGAGACTTGTTGTTAGGTAGTTAAAACTACAGAGGATGTTCTTCTCTTTCTAGGGAGGAACAAATCAAGGTTAATAGCTAGTTATCTGAGATAGCTCAGAAAAGTAGAAAAGTTTTCACTATTGCCATGTACTATATGAAGGACTTCTTTTCCTTTTGCTGACCTGACCCGTTGTCTGATTTCATTCTTGTGCATTAGGCGTCACTTGCTAGCGAGTATACTGCAGCAGTAAACCGAGTTGTTTGGAGTCCTGATGGAGGTCTTCTGGGTACGCCATTCGATGATCTTCTGTTCGTATTGTTTACTCAAGTATTTGTCCCTCCTGAGTTTGGGCTGGTCGTCGTATAAATTTTATGGTAAATCAAGTGTCGTAATGTCTACTTCCTATTTCAGGTGTTGCATATTCCAAGCATATTGTGCATATATATTCATATCATGGTGGCAATGATTTACGGAATCATCTAGAGGTTTGTCTCTTACTCACGACCTTATATATGATGTGAGGATGTACCAACTTCTGTCTCTTTTCCTAGTAGGTTATCATTCCTCTTGTGTTTTTTGTGATATTCATTGTTATATTTGTAGGCATGGAATCTGTTCACTGGAAGAATTTATAGTTCCCTGGCTTATTGATTTCTTCTTTTTTTGTAGGATTCTTATAATATTGTTTTTATTCATTTGGGTCCTATTTGTTTTTATCACCGAGCAGCATTCTTGGATCTTTGGATATATGTTTTTATCACCGTTCAGCATTCTTGGATCTTTGAAATAGCTGAGTTCCTAACACGCTGATGTTTGTTTTTTGTTTACCATTATAGATTGATGCTCATTCTGGTAATGTCAACGATCTTGCTTTCTCCCAACCAAACCAGCAATTATGTGTTGTGACTTGTGGAGAAGACAAGACAATCAAGGTCTGCACCTTGGCATATGTTTTTACAGTTATATAATGAGATTATCCTGCTTATATAAATGCTTTCTATACAGGTCTGGGATGCTGTCACCGGAAATAGATTACACACCTTTGAAGGTCATGAGGCACCTGTTTATTCCGTGTGCCCACACCAGAAAGAGAATATTCAGGTAGTGTAGAATGCATAAAATGTCACTTGCTCTTTAGTCTAAGGCATATCATAAGATGAAGTAGTTTTCCCAAGTGTCTATTTGGTGTTCTCTTCCCAACTAGAATTCCGAATCTCCGGCACTTGCATCTTTGCCAAGTTTTTGTTATTTACAAAGATACAGATACATGTACAGATGCTAATAGAAGCATCTGCAGCACATCCTCTCTTTCTTCAATGTTTAAGCTTGAAAGTCGTTTTCTTGTGTGTTTGCTATATAGGGATGCGAGCAATTTTATGTTTCTTGCTCTACATTTATAGTCTGTATGCAAGCTTCACTTTTGCTCTCTTTGTCCACTGAGATAGTTATAATGGGGATTTTTTTCTTTTTATTTTCAGTTCATATTCTCAACTGCTGTTGATGGGAAAATAAAGGCTTGGTTATATGACAACATGGGTTCTAGAGTGGATTATGATGCCCCTGGTCGATCTTGCACGGCAATGGCATATTGTGCGGACGGAACTAGGTAAATGATTCCCGTGCTGTAATATTATATTCTTGTTATGCTATACTTATCCATCCGTTTGCTCATTTCTTTTTTATCATCTCGTTTGTCGTAGATTATTCTCTTGTGGTACTAGTAAGGAGGGGGAATCATTCATTGTTGAATGGAATGAAAGTGAAGGAGCTGTGAAGCGGACTTATCTTGGACTGGGGAAACGGTCTGTGGGGGTTGTCCAGTTCGATACAATGAAAAACAAGTTTTTGGTAGCTGGTGATGAGTTCCAAGTCAAATTTTGGGATATGGATAGTGTTGATCTTTTGAGTACAACGACTGCAGAAGGGGGGTTGCCGGTAACGATCTATTTCTATCTCAATTGCTGTTGTTCTGATTGACCTTTAAAAGATTTGGTTTCTAACTTGATATCTACAGTCTTCCCCTTGCTTAAGGATCAATAAAGAAGGAACTCTGCTGGCTGTCTCAACTACTGATAATGGAATTAAGATACTAGCGAATGCTGAAGGTTCCAGGATTTTGCACTCCATGGCAAACCGTGGCCTTGACAGCACTAGAGCTCCTCCTGGGTCAGTCGCAAAGGTAAACACTTGTCATCATATCTTACTTTTCTGCTCTGTCTGGGTGCAATTGCAGTAAAAACAAATTTGAATGCATGATTTTTGTTTTAGGGTCCTAGTGTTGGCACATTTGGCACTCCAAGTTCATGCACCGGAATGAGTCTATCAATGGCTGAAAGAAGTGGACCAGTGGCAACTGTTACTGGATTGGTATATACCACCTGTTAAATGTTTTAAGATGTTTTGTTCGTTAGATACTTCCATATCATCTCATTGGAGATAGTTGACCATTTATAATGTCCACTTCGTTTCTTTAGTGAAGTTGACAGAGATCAAAGCATAACTGATAAGTTCATGCAAACACTTTAAAGGAAAACACTGGCACTTTACTGAAATCCTGCTAAGTTCATTCATATTTTTTGGTTTTAGAATGGAGATAATCGCAGTATGCCAGATGTCAAACCAAGAATCCCTGATGAAGCAGAGAAATCAAAGACTTGGAAGCTGACAGAGATCAGCGAACGTTCCCAGCTTCGTACTCTGCGGCTTCCTGACAGCCTGCTACCAGCAAGAGTATGTATCCAATTTATTTCGAACATGTTACCGTTTCGTTCCAACTAGGATGTATTCCAGACCAATTCCTTACAATAATAACTATAGGCCAATTCCACCCCTCCAATAAGAGCTAAAACAACTCCCTTTCACTATATATGCAATTCTATGTTTTAACAGGTAGCTCAAATGATCTTTAAAGTATAGCATTTTGGATTTTTTGGACCTATGCATAGATCTTAGTTTTGGAGCCCTTTGTTTGGACTCTCTCTTCTTAGGTCATGATGTCATCTTGTTTCTTAATTCAGGTTGTTAAGTTAATATATACAAATTCTGGAGGTGCTATACTGGCATTAGCTGAAAATGCTGCACATAAATTATGGAAATGGCAAAAGAGTGAGCGAAATCTTTTGGGAAAGGTACATCATAGCCATTTTGATACAACATCTAGTGGCGATTCTGGAACTCAATAGTTATAGCTTGTTGTATGGTTTTTGCTTGTTTAGGCAAACAGCAATGTCCCACCACAGCTCTGGCAGCCATCTAGTGGAGTGCTAATGACAAATGACACACGCGAGGGAAACAAAGAAGATGTAGTTCCATGCTTTGCGCTCTCAAAAAATGATTCTTATGTCATGTCAGCCTCAGGAGGAAAAATTTCCTTGTTCAACATGATGACTTTTAAGGTCCCTCCATGTCCAAGTGACGTCTATTCCTCTGTTTGGCTTTAAGCTTTGTGTTTGCTCACTTATTTTATTTTTTGTTTTCTTTGCAGACGATGACAACATTCATGGCGCCTCCTCCAGCAGCGACTTCCCTTGCCTTCCATCCTCAAGACAATAATATTATTGCTATTGGAATGGATGACTCGTCTATTCAAATCTATAATGTCAGAGTCGATGAGGTATTTCAACTCAACTGAAAATGTTAAAAAGACTTATTAGTTTTTCATGGAAACAAATATTCAAAACAGCTTTTGGGTGGTAATGAATCATGCAGGTTAAAAGTAAATTGAAAGGTCATCAGAAGAGAGTGACTGGTTTAGCGTTCTCAAACGTTCTAAATGTTCTTGTTTCCTCCGGTGCTGATTCTCAGGTATGCTTATATGCTACATTGGTTGTAATATATTCCCGCTCCAATTATGCTCAAATTAAAGATCTTGCCGCGGCTTTCATCTGCGGTGTTATTAGTATCCTAAAATAAATGGTTTTATATGTATAGCTTTGTGTATGGAGCATGGATGGATGGGAAAAGCAAGCCAGCAAACAGATACAAATTCCCAGCGGGCATTCGCCAAACCCACTTGCTCATACACGCGTTCAGTTCCATCAAGACCAGACACATGTGCTTGTTGTCCATGCCAGCCAGTTAGCCATATACGAGGCTCCTAAATTAGAGAGCATGAAGCAGGTCTGCTGCTAAAATATCACAAAGAACATTACGTTAAATGTTTTGTCAATGTCCTTCAAGGCCTGATCTGTTTCTTTCTCTCTTAATTCAGTGGATACCGAAGGAGTCAAGTGGCTCAGTCACAGATGCTGTATACTCATGTGATAGCCAGTCAATCTACGCAGCCTTTGATGATGGAAGTGTGAGTATCTTGACAGCAACAACATTGCAACTGAAGTGCCGCATTGGTCCCAATTCATATTTGCCTTCAAACCCGAGGTAATATTCTTCTGCTATATTTCAACTTTTGCCAGAGTTAAGACCAACACTACATCAGTAACATCTGGTCCTTTTTTGAATAGCTCGAGAGTATATCCAGCCACAATCGCAGCCCATCCGTCTGAACCAAACCAATTTGCAGTTGGACTAACCGATGGAGGGGTCCACGTGATCGAACCACCAGGTCCAGAAGGGAAGTGGGGAATGTCCCCACCACCAGAAAACGGTGCAGGACCAAGCATCTCCTCAGCACCGGGGTCAGATCAACAACCGAGGTAAGGTCTGGTCTGTTCACCTAGCTCGCACCATGCAGCCTCCCAAGTCATTATTATGCACTTTGAGAGGAGAGCTCTGAGACTGTAGGTTATATATTGTCTTATTCATAGTAGGTGAAAGGTGAATCAGCAATCCATTAATTCTAGTGTTTGACTAAATGGTTTCTTTCGAGATTATTATTATCATTATATAGTTCCCCTCCCAACAGTTTATTTTTTTATCTAGATTGCAAGGTTTGCAGATAAAAGATTGATTAGACAATTCAGGTAATGTTAAGTAAGTCTTGCAAGACTTACACCAATCACAGCTCTATTTACTGAAGAAATAGGGAGTCGTAGTTGGAGATGGGAGCAGGAGCAGAATTTGCGAGAATTATTTAAGGTCTAGAACATTAATATATGCAAGTTTTAAGGATCAAACCAAAGCCATTCCCTTCGTCTGAGATTCAGTAGTAGCTTAAAGCTAGTGGCCAAACCAATAGATTCAAGAAATCTAATGACACACCAAGTAACGTCGAGTGCATGATGATTGTTAGCCACCCCTCGCCAAGTGTTGAAATCGCTACCCTAATTTCCAAAATCGAGCGTTAACGTGAACCATACGTAATGATATGACGCATAGGAATACGACTGCAGACGTGGGGGATACATATTGGAGGACTTCAAAAACAAATCACGTTGAAGGATGGTGAGACTCATGAGCTGAGTCTGGGCCGATTTTGCTCAATTAGCGCAGGCCCACAAATATATTCGGAACCGACTAATAAAGCTATATGCAGTATGTGAGAGCTTAAGAGATACATAGAAACTCTCGTTAAAAATAAATAAAATAATACTTTTTAAATTAAACGGGGGTAGAATCGTGTTTCTCAATGGAGAACCAATGAGAAACCCCCTCTCTCTTACACATGCAATCTAGTAGTGGTCTAATATTCTATTTTCTCCATAGTTTAAAATATTAATTAAATAGTTTATAAGTTAATATTTTTAATTCTTTTATATTTTTACAATTCATAAAATAAAATTATCTACTTTTCAAGTTTTATTATGCATAAGTTTAAATTAAAATAATATTATTTTTTATTAATATTAGTTAAAGTTAATATAAAATATTAGATTTATATTATTTTACTTAATACAATGATAAAACGAAAAAAGAAAAAATGAGATTATAAATTTTAAATGATAAACATAATTTTTGTCAAATTTTGATGTTTTGATAAAAAGTAATTTATATATTTTTTACAATAATATTCAAAAAAATCATATAAAATTTTTGGTTACAATAATATAAAAATATTAATATTATACTATTGAGAGATCCATAGTCTCTCACCACTGGAGGTATGATTTTGGTGTGAGTTTCTCAAAATAAAAAATATAAAAAATATTGATATTATATTGGTGAGATACTCAATGGGTATCTCAGCAATGGAGATGCTCTTAAAAATTGGCATTTTTGTTAAATCTAGCAAAAGTTAAGATCTTTCATTTTCAGCATATGTAACCGTTTGTTTGTTTGTTTGTGGCAAAATAAAAACTGTTAGTTAGTTTGTTTTTAATTTTGAGAAAATAAAAGAAAATTTTAACAGCTTCGGTTTCAAGTAAGCTGTGATACTTTAACATATATTTCTGAGAGAGGGGCGAACACGAACGATTGAAAACACACACAAAAATGAGGGATCTTAACAACAACAACGTCGTCAAAACCCTAGCTCGATGGTGCCTTCTTTTACAAGTCATCATGATCTCTTCAAACACCGTGGCTCTCAAGGAACCTGACTATGTAAACATGAATATAACAATCCGTAACGCAATGACCGGATTAATCCGCCCAGAAATCGTCTATCGATGCCAGTCTAAACGCAAAGATTACGGTTGGCATCGAGCTGCAAAGCCAGGAGTTCATTTTTCATTCCCAATCATCCTCATAAAAGGCGAAAACAAAATACCGGCGATTCACATCTGCCATATCCGGTCTGTCTTAGGAAAGGCCACACTCGTGATCCAAAACACTTATCTTGACGCTGAGATGTGCCCTAAATCGTCATGTGCTCATGAGGCAACCCCGAAAGGGATCGTGTTTAGAGGCCTAGAATGGGATTTCAAAACTGTATTTCCAAAACTCAAACCAGTTGAGTATCTAGAATTGCCGTGGACACCTTGGCCAAACAGAACATGAATCTTTTTCATCCCTTTTACCTTTCTTTTGGTATTGAATGTAATTATAGATATTAAAATTCATAATCAGTTTGTCACATACAATCTCTTACACATATATATATACCTTAATGTAAACACAAAAAAGAAACACAAAACCCTTTTTCTTAATCTTCATAGCTTCAATTGGTACCGACAGTTTCAATTCCGTAGTTTCAGATCAGTCGCTGGTCAATGCCATTCTTTGTTTCTGAGCTTCTGTTGGAAGTTTAACATCGGTAGCTAAACCGATGGCTTGGAGAAACCTAACGACATACCAAGTCATATCAAGTTGCCACCATTCTAAGCCGTGTCGAGCTGAGAACTCAAAAGCATGGTGATTGTTGTGCCATCCTTCCCCGAATGCTAGAGCTGCTACCCACCTGAAAAAAATATAATTCAGAGTTTCTTTTAGTACAATTATAACTTAAGATAATTCTCATCAATGGATCGAGTGATGAAGGATTTGATGGACCAAGAGTTTTACCAGTTGTTCTTAGACAAGTCGCCGGTGTTCCATGCTTGTTTTCCCCATACATGACATGCTGAGTTCACTAGCCAAGTTATATGATATACCCATACTATTCTTACACCCTGCAAAACCCAAAGAAAAATATCAGAAACATAAGAACTAGATGTAATATAAAATCTTAAACCGTGGCTCCATAAAAATTTTAGAGTACTTAAAATGAAGTTTCTTCTGCCTTTTAAATTCTTATTATGAATTTGCTAAAATTGAAAATGTGGTTTTAGTTTTCGCATGCACAAGTCGTTTTTTTACTTAACACAACCAAATAGAATTAAATTCCCATTCACGAGAAGAGCATGAGATCTTTCGTGAAAGAAAGATAAGATATTAACTTGTGGAACTGGCTTAGTTCAACTAACACAGCTTGCGTGCCTAAGGTCAATAATCTAAGTTGCACTAAATGACAAGAAAACGCAAGCTGTCCAAGGGAAATCAAGTGAGGAGATTTGGCCCAGCAAATTGATAAGCTACACACACAAAAAAAAAAAAAACTGGTGGGTTTCTATAGAATACACCGAGCTGAACCAAATCATAATCCTATAGCTCATTCTGGAAATTAACAGCAATAGATTCGAAATGTACAGTTAGCCACAGAACATACCATTCCCCAAACAATGAATGGAAAGCCACCGATTGCGTATAAAGCAATCGCTAGAGCCACCGGATGCAAAATGTAGGTGGATCGAAGGAATTGATAGAATGGCTGCTTCTCCAAATCCCCAACATTATTAGGCTCTCCACACTTTATACATCAAAAACAAACAAAAGACAAAATATATTAATCACTGGAAACCATAGATAATACATTTTTCAGACAAGTCTTAATATGAGAAAGAAAAGAAAAGCAAATTGTACCCTTTGAGTGATTGTATTGGTATCAAACATCCAATTCATGTGACTGAACCAAAATCCATCAAGTGGGCTATGAGGATCTCTGTCTGAATCACAGAACTGATGATGATACCTATGTGTACTCACCCAATCAATTGGGTTTCCCTGAAGAAGAATCGACAACAAACAGACATCAATTACACAATTTGGGTTAAAAAAAAAAAAAAAACTCAGCTTTACACATTCAACAAAACTGCATTATCATCAAATCACCTGAAAAGCTTGTGCTCCACAATAAGCAAACAAGTACTCAAGCCATTTGGGAAGCTTGAAGGCTTTGTGAGAAAGATTCCTATGGAAAGATAGAGTAATACCCAGAAGACCTGTAACGATATAAAGCCCAAAAGCAACCGAAACAGCTCTCCAATTGAATTGAAACGGAGCCAAGAGACTAAGCAAATGCATAGACAAAACCACAGCAACAGCTCCAAAATCCATCGGTTTCCATTTTCGCTCCCACCAATGTACTTTTTCCTTCTTCTTCACCAACACATCTGAGAGCATTATCCTTCTGAAATCTCCCTCCGTTGCTGCAGCAGCTGTGGAGACATCTCTCTTCAGACCCTTTTCAGAGAATGCGACAACGAGACTAGGAAGCTTGAAAGGAGCAAGCTTTTGGTGGTGGGTGAATGAGATTCTGGTGAAATTCAATGACAGTGTTGATGTGTTTAGAGTTCGTGGAGATAGTGATGGTGAACAGAGGAAAACGGACTTGGGCTTTGTTAAAAGAGAAGCCATTGTCGATATGAATGTGATAGCCGAGAGAAGAAGAGAAGAGACTTAAACCCTACTTATATATATGCTACATATGTTAATATGTGTGCGTGTATAAATCAGAGTCGGTCTTTTTTGTATGCTTCACAAGTAGTCAAGTAGTACTACTACTTGTGATGACAGAGACGTGCAAGATCAAATCTTTTTTGTGGTTCATGGACTACATCGCGGCTATAGAGAGAGAGAGAGGATAAGATGGTCTAGGGATTTGGATTGCCAATTTGGGGCAGTTATCTAAAACACGGATCCTCCCTTCAAATTTTCTAGTTTTTCGCTGAAAAAGCCCTTGTTTTTCTTGGAACTTAAAATATCGCCCCACCGATTTGGTTTTGTAGAAATTCTGGATACCCTAAATTGGGCTTAGGTTGGTCTCTTAAAATGGGCTTATTATAGTTTTAGCCCATTCTTCCTTATCCATCAAAGAAAAAAAATCTCAAGAGTGAAAGGGAAATGTTCTTCCACAGACCATTACAATTCAAATTTGTTTTTTTTGTCTCTATGATACTTAAGTCTTTGTTTTTATGTTGTAAGAAAAAAATCTATAGCAGATATTTGTATCTGTGGTCTGAAAAAACCCTTTATCTTGAAGCCATATATTAATTACTCCCATATTTTTCTCCTTCATCCTCAAAAAAGGTTTCTCATCAGATCGGTTTCCATGGCTGCTGCCGCTAACACCGCCGCCATTTTTGCTTCTCCGTCACAGCCTTTATCTTCTAAACATAGTCTTTGTAAGTCTTTTGAAGTTTGATGTTAATCTATATACTATAAATGCTTTATATCATGTTAAATTTGAAGAAGTTTTGAATAATATATACAGTGTACAGTCCAACGATTGGTCCAATACAAAGGAGATTTCCAAAGAGGAAACTTGATCTGCAAGTAAAAGCTGTTGCCACGACTCTTGCACCTCTCGAAGAGATCAAGGAGTCTGTCTTGTTTTAGCTCGTCTTATTATTTTGTTCGATATTATAAACTATATGAGTCTAAATTAACATAGTTCATGGTTGACTAATTTTGTAGATATAAGCTTCCTTCATGGGCAATGTTTGAGATGGGGACTGCTCCAGTGTACTGGAAAACCATGAATGGTCTTCCTCCAACCGCAGTAAGTTCCTCTAGCAATTTTCCAATGTTAATTAAGCTTAGAATTAAGACTCGTTAATTAACACAAACTTCTTATAAAAATATTTTGATTAGGGTGAGAAGTTGAAACTATTCTATAATCCAGCTGCAAGCAAACTCAGTCTTAACGAGGACTATGGGGTTGCTTTCAACGGTGAGTTTCTCATAAAACCTGTAGTTAACTTGTATTCGAAATTTTTCCCAATGAGTTGATCTGAGGCTACACAGACAAGTCTTATGGACTAACAAATTAAAACTGAAAGAATAATTAACTAGTGAATTGATTACTAATGATGCTAGGAGGATTTAACCAACCAATCATGTGTGGTGGGGAGCCAAGAGCAATGCTTAAGAAAGATCGAGGCAAAGCTGATTCTCCCATTTACACTATGCAGATTTGCATTCCTAAGCATGGTTCGTTTTCTTTTACATAATCAAAATCAAAGCATTTCTTTTTGTGACGACCAAATAGTTATTTGTATTTGATATTTTCATCTGTCGTTATGAATCATTTAGCTCTGAATTTGATATTCTCGTTCACCAACGGTGTCGATTGGGATGGTCCTTACAAACTTCAGTTTCAAGTCCCCAAGCGATGGCAAAACAAACCTATTGAGTTCTTCAATGAGGTAAAAAATAATTTCTTTCGGTTTATAAATTTATTGATTAGTCATCTATGTGTATGCAATATGCACAACTTATGATATATTAATTGGTGCAAAAAGGGTCTAGCCAACGAGTTGAGCCAAGATGGAGCCTGCGAGAGAGCAATATTTCCTGACTCGAACGTTGTTGCGACACGTTGCACAATGATCGCCAACTTGACGGTCGAAGGAGTTAGTTCTCACCAAAACTATATATTATAATCATTATATAAAATTTTGAATACACTAAATAATTTCTTAAAATGTATGAATAAATTTCAGGGAGATAGATGCAATCTGGATCTGGTTCCTGGGTGCATGGATACAAATTCGGAACATTTCAACCCATACGCTAATGTTGATGATGGCTCTTGCCCCATCGAGTTATCCGATTCTGATGAATAAAACTAATTTTTATTTATGTAAATATAGACACACATGTGTTAGTTTCAGTATTTGAATACAAAAATGTCACTTGTTGATTTATAATATAATTATATAAGAGCTTTACAATTACAATAGCAGGGATTTTTAGCCACAGAATATTACAAATGTTCACTTGTTGATTTATCTATTAGTTGAACTACCAAATTAATTTATAGACTATTATATTAGAGAACTTCTCAACAAAAGAATTAATGAATTAATGTTATATATGTTCTTTCCCCTGACCCTGAGGCCAAACTACTAATGACCATGGAGCGGTCCACCTCTCCCCCTATTTTCATACAAACCCCATCATGATCTACCAATGAGAAACAAATACACATGTTGCACCAAAAGAAGTGAACAATTAGAACCATTTTAGAGAATATAAATCTAAATTATAAGACTTCATCTATCTGTGTTTCTAAACGTTTAAAAAAATATTAATATACAATTATTTTCCCGGAAAAGAAAAAAAAGATTTTAATCGACTAGAGTGTCTTTCGAGATCAAATTTAAACGAGTGGTGCCTAAGTGTCTCTTGCTCATCTCGTCGTATTTCCCGGCCAGTGAGTCAGAGAAAATCCCAGCGCCAACTCCAACGGCAATATCAATCGTGTAGTGCCCTCTCGTACCAAGCAGCCTGATCGATTGTAATACATTGAGGATGTCAAAAACCATCGCCAGCCTAAACCTCTGCATTCTCTTCATGTCCAACGATACAATCATCGCGGCTGCAACGTGACCCGAGTAGAAGAGGAAGAACGACACGTTTCCGACCGGATAATCTACTCCTGATCCTAAAAACTCCTGTCAAAAAGAGTTACCTTAAATCATTTCTCCTTGAATATATATTAATACTATCTATAGTATTATAAGACGAACAAATATATCTGTCGTTGTTACATCACAAAAAGAAAATTAAAAAAATGAGTGACAATATTGTGATATTTATGTCCAGTCAATCAACCTGTGGATTGTGGAAACACTATTTTGCATGATCAAATTATTTGGAACTATTATAACTTCTTTTTAATGCGGTAGTAGCCAAGGGATATCACACGTCCAAAATGATATAATTCTGATATCAATTGATCAGTGATGGGATTGGAACCTGAGGGCGAGGGAGCTGAGTAGAGTAGCCGAGAATGCCTCGACAAGTGAACATGAATAAAGCCGCGATGGCCAGTCGTGGTCGTCCTTCCACAAACCATGTCCATCCAATATAAGCTGTATGCATCCCTACCATAACCTGTCCCCCACCCCCACCAAATAATTTAGTTATTGGTCGAGTTAAACCAATTTCTGTGTCGTATGTTAATGTTAATGTTATATAAGGTGATCAGGGAGGCATAAGGATATTCATTTAATTACCGTGTTTAAAGCGGCTAAAACGGTGTTAAGATTTGGTGAAGACGCCAAGATCCTATGCAGAGAGCGCGTGGCCACAAACCCAAGATCGAACGGCTGAGAATTCGCGGGATTCATCTGGAACGTGTACTCCACAACCATAAAGAATATAGCTCCGGCCGCGAATAAACACGGTATCCAATGGTTTCTCGGCACGTTAACAACGTCATGCGCCGTCCACGTCATAATGTAGGCCTTGCTTATCCATTCTCTTTCTCCTCCACCGCCGGCGTCAGTTTTCTTCTCCGTTTGCCTATTTCTTGATCCGATTTGGCCATTGTGGTCGTCGATGGTGACGCCGTTGGTGTGTTTTCCTTTAAGACGGTTCGATTTGCGTCGACGGAGAGGGACGGCGGTTTTGGTTCCGGCGTCTGACATGACCGTTAGAATTAACGGGGAGTGACATTTCGGGGATTTAGAGAGACGGGTTATTTAAAGAGATTACATTTCCAAGGAAACTTGTTTGAGTTGATAAAAATTCATACGAAAACGATGAATATGAGATTAGAGAGCGACATTTACGCTTATTTTACGCAAGTATGATATTTTCGACGACAGGGAAAGAGTGAAGAGTATGAGAATCTCATTACTTTAATAACTACTTTATCACGTAAAAACACACACAAGTTGTGTATGCATGAATAGTGTGTATATAACTCTAATTCACCAAGATTATGGAGAATATCAAAGATTTTGTTCCTCGTTGAATAAACCCATATATAGACATAACTACTTCATTAATGTTTAATTACGTACTCCCCCACATATATATATATATATGTGTGTCTATGTTAATACTTTTTATTCATTGAAATTGTGTATATAATTTTATGTGAAAATATATAATAATAATGTTATTCATTACATTATTCATTTGGTATATTATTCATACGTATTTACATCTCTCACGAATCGTGTTTAAATCTCCAATGATAAGTTGCTAATATCAATTAAGTTTCTATACAAATACTTAAGTTCCGATGATATATTATGCAATATAAGAAACTCTAGATCAACAAAAGAAGAAGTTTAACATCCGATTTCAGAAATATGAGAAATATGATGGTGCATGTAGAAATATAAAAGAATTGATATGACCACTTATATTACTAAAATGCATTTATTTTTTATTTAAGCATCCTCAGAGAACTCCAGTTTAACTTGAGCAATTCCAAAAAAATATCATGTGGTGATTTCTAGGGTCGGTAACAAGTTTTTTAAACTTTCCTGACGTAGCAGACCGACCGTCGGATAAGGATGGGCCAAATGGACTTAAGAGCGGACACAAGCTCATTAAAGGTGACGGTTACAAGAAGAAGGTCAAAGATGAAGACACTCACCAGAGGAATAAAGTCGCGGAAGAGAAAAATATTAAGGACTAGGGAAGGCCTCACGCGTTGCGTGAGTTTAAACAAATGTAATAAATTATACAACACTATATAAATAATATATATCAAAATGATTGATCTATGTAGATGTCGTTTGAGCATTCCGCTTAGGTAAAACAATTTTATAATTTACAATAAATATCATGTTTCTATTTTCTCCATACACTAAAGTAAATAATGATAGTTACATTATTATTTAATTATTTAAAATAATATAGTTTAATAGTTTTTATATTTTGGGATCGTCTTCTAATAATTATATTTCTATCAATATTTCACAAAGTTATTAAAACTTATTATATATTTCAAAACTAATTAACACTTCTATAAAAATGAATTTGATGAAACGTGATGATGAAAATACATGAATAAAAAAAAATTCTAAATTTTGGTTGTCTCATCTTAGAAGAAGTGGAGAGACTCATATAGATCGTCCAATAAAAAAGTCTCACCTTGCTTTTCACATTACATTGAAAGCATAAGATGGGAAAATAGAGAAGTGATCTTACATTTGTCATTGACTCTATACTCCCAACTACAACAGTTATATATAAGAGAAAATCTTCTTTACTATATAAGATTGTGATGCCATTTAAATTAGTCCAGATATATTTGTTTTGTTGATATATAGTTATATTTAGGTAATGAAATTAAATAAGACATACGGAAAAAATTATAATTTTTAAAGAGTAAACATTAATTAATTTAAATTAATTAATATATATATTTATTACATTAAATAAGTGATATTACATTCGTCATTGATTTTATGTTCCCAACTACATCACATATATAAAAGAGAAAAAATCAACCTGGAAAAAAAAAAAAATTAATATATATAGCACTATAAAGAGGTGATTTTACATTCGCGAGATGTTATATGCTCCAACTAAATCACTTATATAAAAGTAAAAAATAAACCTGAAAAAGAAAAAAAATTGAAATTTGCATTGTAAATATTATCTTACATTTGTTAGGGGTTATATGCTCGTACTACATCACTTATATAAAAGAAGAAATCAACGTGAAAAAGAAAACAATTTGAAATTTTTCTAATTAATTAATTAGTTATTGCAAATTGTATTAATGAGTTAAGTTATGGTCTTTGTAAATGTTTTTTGTTATATATGTTTCTTTTAGGAATGAAAATATCAAAAACTAAAATAGAGAAATAATTAAAATGAAAGATGATCACTTGTCTTTGTATATGTTTTTTTATTATGGAGGATATTGAGTGGTATAATAGAGTAATATTGAAAAGACACATTTTAAAAAATTACTGTCAATTATGTTGATAATGGGTTAAGTTATTGTCAAATTGTAATAATTGTTTTTAAATGTGTAATTAACAGAAATTATTGTTCTTGTATATGTTTCTTTTATAAATGAGAATATGAAAAGGTAATAGCTTATATAGAATAGGAAATCAACTTGAAAAGAAGAACAATTTGAAATTTTTCTAATTAATTAATTAGTTATTGTAAATTGTATTAATGAGTTAAGTTATGGTCAATTAAGAGAAATTATTATCTTTGTATAAGTCTTTTTGTTATATATGTTTTTTTTAAGAATGAGAATATCAAAAAGTAAAATAGAGAAATAATTAAAATAAAAGATGACAAGTTATAATAATTTATTTCTTTTGTATATTTCTTTTGTTAAACTATTGTCAAATTGTAATAATTGATTTTAAATGTGTAATTAATAGAAATTATTTTTTATATATGATTATTTTAGAAATGAGAATATGAAAAGGTAAAATAGAAAAATAGTTAAAATGAATGTTAAAAAAAATATGACACGTGTCAGTTTGTGGTTAAGCGAACCTTACTTTATTATATAAGATTGTAAATGCTTGCTAGTTGGTAATTTAATTGGTTCATTTTTTTCTCTTGGCTAAAACGGAGGTCTTGGATCATGATTGGAATTCTTAGCTTTGATATTTCTTCATAAATACGAGGATAGACTGTTGTCAAGGGATATATTCTGAAGAACATCCATAGATTTTGTAGCATTACCATATGTCCTAATAAACCACTATGTATACAAATGATCGAGGTTTAGGCCTAATGTTGGTGTAAGACGACACCATTTGATAACCTCAAGTGGACTAAAGATCTGAAATAATATTATCAACTAGTGTATTACATTTCATCATTTGTTCTCTCCCATCATGTGTTTCTACATGAAGATATAACGTTTAATCTGTTTATATAATTCGTTTTATTTTTACCTAACAAAAAACTATGTACGTTATTGCTAGCTGTAATTTTTGACAAAAAAAAAGTTGCAGCACTGCATTCACCCACAGATAGAGGTTGGCAGCTCCACATATGTAGTTCATATAATATTTTGATTATTTTACAAATAGTGATTAATTATTTGTAGTACGTACCAGCTCTGGATAATATTTCTGAATATAGAATTAAGTGGAAGTTTTAATCAGAATTTCAATTTAAGCTTTTTGTTTTAAATAAAAACTATCAAAGGTTATGTAGTGGATTATACATTTTGTTACTTTACTCGGCTCTTCAAAATTTCATAAGCATGAATGACTCCTAAATATGCTCATTTGGCACTTCTCTCAGCAAAATAGAAATTTGTTAGCCTGATTTGATTTGGTTGCCTATCAATGGTGTATTGCATTTAATTGTTTTATTGCTAACAAACTTTTGATATGTAAATTATGAATTAGTAACATTTAACGTAGAAATATAAAAGCAATAGTGATATCTCAATATGCATGACTTCAAGATTGTGGCAAAGGAAAAAATTATGTAGTAGGTTCTACATATAAAAGCAACAACTATGCACAAAAAAATTGCTTTCTAATCCTCTCATGGTGTGGTGAAATTGTTGTATCTTAGTTCACTATTCTCCAAGAAACCCAAAAATTGTTGGACAGTTTTTTATGGTGAAGGGAAGACAGAGCAATAATGATTGTGATTCCATTGTGAAATTGGGCAACAAGAGACATCCAAGTCAGTTCAAAGATTTCACAATGTTTGGTGAAAAACATAATGAGCTCCAACGTTGCATCTCAACTGCCAAATTTTGGAATAGTGATATGAAGAGCCTCCGAGAGAGAAATATTATTCTGACTCGAATGTCTTTAGCGACATTGCACAATGATTGCCTACTTGACGGTCGAAGTAGTACAATATATTTGAAAAAACCATTTGTTAGATAGATTATAATATATTTAAGGTTTCTAAAATATGAATAAATTTCAGAGAGATGGGTGCAATCTCGAACTGGTGTCTGGGTGCATAGATACGAATTCAGAACATTTCAACTACTTTTTATTCATGTAAATATCTAAACACGTATGTTCATTTCAATATTTATTTTAAATATGTGTACGTGACCGACCTGTGGTAATTCTATACGTACGGTTGAGTTATATTTTTATAAGATAAATTTCAATATTTGATTTTAGATATGTATACGTGACCTGTGGTAATTCTATACGGTTGAGAATTATTTTTATAAGAGCTTTACGATTAAAATATCTGATGCCTTTAGACACCAAAAAATTATAAATGTTCACATGTTGATCTTTCATTTTATTAGTATTTGTCTCAACGTTGATCTATTTATTAGTTCAACTAACAAATTTAAAGACTATTAGTACAGTATTAAAGAATTTTCTCAACAAAAAAGGACAAAATAAATAATTGTGATCTGTAGCTTTCTCCTGAGACCAAACTAAATATTTATGATCATGGATCGGTGTACCTGTCCCGTTAACTTCATACGAAACCCATCTTGACCTACCAATGGAAAACAGAACACATGTTGCACCAAAATTGGCGAAGAAGTACGTACATACAAAATTTAATGGCCGGTTTTTTGGTATCTGTATATTAAGGCTCTGATCGATTGGCGATTTCAATAATATGGTCGAACGATTTTGTAATTTTAAATCGTTTTATAATAATTTCATAATTTAATAAAATAACACTAAACACAATTTATTTCATCGTTTATATTTTTTAAAATCTATTTTTGTTAAATGAAATAATCTCCACTATTTTACAATTTAGTTATTTAATCACTTATTTTCACTATCTATTGCGTTACTAATTGGAACATAAAAATATATGTTAGAGCCTATGAAATTTATATAGACTCTCCTACAACCCCTTAACATTAGATCGATAATAAGGTTCAAAAAACGGTATTCAATGAACCATTTTAAAGAAGAAACAAATAAGTCATTAGACTAAATTCAACTTAACTAAAAATGTGTTCTACAATACAAACATTTGATAGAAAACAAATTTAATTAACTAGAGAGTCTTTCGATATCAAACTAAAACCAGTTCCTAGGTGGTGTCTTCTGCTCATCTCTTCGTACTTCCCTGCCAGTGAGTCAAAGAGAATCCCGGCGCCAACTCCAACCGCAAGATCGATAGTGTAGTGTCCTCTCGTACCGAGCAGCCTGATCGACTGTAATACATTGAGGATGTCAAAAACCATCGCCAACCTAAACCTTTGCATTCTTCTCATGTCCAACGATGCGATAATTGAGCCGGCAACGTGGCCCGAGAAGAAAAGGAAGAAAGAGACGTTTCCCACTGGAAAATCGACTCCTGACCCTAAAAAATCCTGTAAAAGAGTAAAGATTAATGTACTTTCCAGGATTAACTTATTTTGATCACGACTAGAGCTAATCAACCTTATATCCCTTTTTTTTTTTACATGTTAACGCTTGACACTTTAACAGTATAACAAGACCACACATAAATCCAGGAATCGATGCTACGTCACGAGAAAGGAAATAAAATAAGATGAGTCACTAGAACTGTAGAACGTAAATGATTGAGGATCTGATATTTTATGTCCATTCAATCAAATCGTGGATCATTATTTTGAAAGATGGAAAACATAAAATTATGTAGAGACTATTATAATCAAATATATTTTGAATGAGAGTCCAGATTATCAAATCATTAGGAGACTATTCTAAACTGTATTATTTTACGGTAGTGGCCAAGGGAAATCACACGTCCAAAATGTTCGAATTCTGATATGGATCAATCAGTAAATTGAACGTTACATCCAATACTATACTGGTTAATCATCACTATTAATATATAAGAAAAGCTATCATAATATTTATTTATTCTTAAAAGAGGGAGGTATGTGGATTGGAACCTGAGGGAGAGGAAGCTGAGTAGAGTAGCCGAGAATGCCGCGACACGTGAACATGAATAAAGCCGATATGGTGGCTCGTGCTCGTCCTTCCACCAACCATGTCCATACAATATACGTTGTCTGCATCCCTACAAACACCTGTCCCCACCCACACCCAATTATTTTATTTTAGTTAAAAGTACATAACTCGAATTTAACCAATCTATCTGTGTTGCATGTGATACTGAGATAGTGTCTCCAACTCATCTTCACTATCTGTAATTTTTTAATTGGCTTTTAAAGTTAAAAGCGATCACTATCAATTTATATAGTACAAACAAACAAAAGAGAGTTGTTAAAAAGAAGATTACATAACTAAACAAATTAAAAAGATTTTTATCCGCTAACTAACCGATTAAGACCATTTTATCCATTAATTGGTCGTCGTTGATTATGACTATTTTAGTATTAATGCCATTTTCTCACTCTTAGGATATTTCATTGCTTTGTTACCTTGACAGCAAAATTCCAGCTGGAGAATTAAATAACACGAAAGAATAAAGGGAATTTTTTTTTTTTTAGGTTTGTTTCCATCTCTATCCCACTTTTCTATTTGACTAATTGAATTAAATTATATTATGATTTTTCAATGACAAAGAAAAAAACAAAAATGTTTGGTGTAGAAGGCAAAGAGGAATTTGAAGATAATAATAAAATATATATTATACCAAAAATAAGTCGCACGACATACCGTGTTTAGTGCGGCTAAAACAGTGTTAAGATCCGGTGAAGATGCTAAGACGCGATTCAAAGAGCGCGTTGCCACGAATCCAAGATCGAACGGCTCAGATCTCGCGGGAATCATCTGGAGCGTGTACTCGACGCCCATGAAGAACAGAAGTCCCGCAGCGAACATGCACGGTATCCAATGGTGTCTCGCCACGTACACAACGTCGCGCGTCGTCCACGTCATGAACGACGCTTTGCTTCCCCATCCTCCTCCTCCTCCGTAGCCGTTGTCTGTTTTCTTAGCGGTGATCTCCATTTGAGTATTTGTGTCTCCGGTGTGGTGGTTGTGATTGTCTAGGGTTCCGTCAAAGGAGCCACCGTTAGTGTGGTTTCCGTTGAGAGGATTAGATCTGCGACGGGGTACGGAGGCTGACATGGCCGTTAGAGTTAACGGAGAGGGACATTTTCGGAGTTTAGAGAGATAACTTATATAAGAGATACGAGGCGGAGATATCGAAGGAGATTAGTTTGGTTTAGAAAATTCATATGAAAGTGATGAATTAATATGAGTTTTGAGAGCGACTTTTAATTTATTGTTAATACTCAACTCTTTGGTTTTATTCTTTCTTTGGTGGGCTTTACTTTTGTGTACCGACACGACATGTTGTTCTTTTAATATGTTAAGTGTGATATTTTTCGACGACAAAAAGGGGGAAGAGAGTATGAGATTCTCAAAACTATAGTTTATCACATAAAATGCATTATTGGTGTATGTATTAATAATCCTGATTCGAGATTATGGAGAATATGTAAGGATTAAGTGCTTCGTTGAATAAAAACATGTAATTTATTGCATTTGGTTCCCTTTGTTGCAAATCTTCTTTCACCGTACGTAAAAAAGCTGGTTAATTGACTGATGATGCTAAAATTTTACTGTAACTAATATACATATACTTACGACGTTCTCATATATAGTATATGATGTGTTGGGTAAAAAAAACTATTTGTATCCAAGGAACAAGGTCGTAGTGAACAATAAAAAAAACAAAAACAAGAAAGAAACAAAATGATCGATACATACCAAGAAACATGAATGAAACAAAATTTCTTCTTTTTGGGAATATTGACATTGTTCACTCTATCACGGTTTTGATATTTGACGTAGAAGTAAATCTGTACTTTTATTCTGGATTTTTTTGGTTTGAATTTCTTGTTAACAAACTTTGTTTATTGTTTATTTTTGTATTTGTAGAGTACATCAGACCATAATTCATGTTTTCTCTGGTTATTACAAATTAAAATTCGTGCACGAAAAGTAAATTTTTGTTTAAAGTATCTTACAAAATTTTGAATCATCTTAAAATATATGATAATTTCTGTATCCTTCTAAAAAAAAATAGTTTTATTTTCCAATAACATGTTTCTCTTGTTAAATAAAAATAGGATGTCTATAATGCGTGTCGGCCAAATGATTGTTGTCTCGAGGCAAAGCATAAACTCGTTTTTACCCTAATTAAGTTCGACTCTCACATTGAAAATTTTCGCTGATTGTTGGAGGATAGTCGTCGAATATGGATTAATTTTCTCAAATTCGTTTGTGACTACGTAGAGGATTGTTGCAGTGGCCCGGAATACCATGCTTACCAAAATAAGCAAAAATAAGTGTAGGATGAAAAAGCTATGAGATCCAATCTTCTTTTTAGTGGTTTGTTTAATTATTGGCTATGTTTGCAGTGTAGCTAAGCTTTATCTACTACTGTTTTGACTCTTGTATATATACTTTGACATTTAAATATGTATAGAAACATAAAACTATAGTTTTATGGAGATTTATAGTAAACGTTAAGAATATTAATAGGAAAAAATCTGAGTTGTAGTTATGCCCAAGATTGTAAATTTTATATCGTCATACTATTTAATTACTCAAGAGGTGGTATAGATTCAAATGTAAATGTAAATTAAGAGGTGGTGATTTTGTTTGTTTTTCACCTAATTGGACGTGTCTGTCTAATCGTCACCCAATAAGACGTGTTTGTCTACTGGTCGAGGCTAAGAATTGGGACATTGTTGATGTTTGATTCACTTTTTCTTAACTTTAATAAAATCTCGACGTACAAATAGATCTCACGATGTGATATAATTTTAATTTACAAATATCCATAGCCACAACCATTAATTTCCAATTTTCCATTTTCTCACAGTCATATAGACATACTATAGTAAATTACCAAAAAAAAAAAGAAAAAAAAAACCTCATTACACGTAAGGTTTGTAGTTATAAGATCATCTTTTACAAAGTTACAATATTTATAAACTGGCCGTGTGGATAAACAAAACATATGTCGACACAAAAATACATTAAAATGATAAAATACCCATACAAAATCTTCTAACGATCCTTCCTAGATATTTCTATTTTTGCAACTTGGAAATAAAACCGGCGTGTAATCAGATCTTTGAAATACTTAAGAATAAAGTCTAATAAAACAGATTAAACTAACATTTGCAAGTCATCGCATGTTATTAAATTATTTATGCATGTGACCTTTTAAAATTTTAACCAATAGGCAATAACAATAATATATATGACTTTTAAGAAGGAGAATAAAATACATTAATTCGCTTACATACGCGTCATGCGTGTGTATGTATATATCAACCACATCCATATATAAATAGAGAGGCAAGGTAAGGAAGAGAAGAGTGTCCATATCACAGATAAAACTCATTCGTCAAATCAAACCACAAAATCTAACTTACGTCCACACACACACACAAAAGAAAATAAAAAATGGAATTAGCTGAAGAGACCATTTCAAAAGAAGGGAAAAAGATGGGAGAAAGAATTGTGGTGGACAAAGCTTATCTCTACGAAGAAGACAAACCACTCACCGTCTGCAAGACCTCTCTCTTCTACACCGGCGATGGTTTCGCCGCCTATGACTGCCATGGTGATATCATCTTCAGGGTTGATTCCTATGGTCCTGACACAAGAGATAACGATGAGATTGTCCTCATGGACGCTGTCGGGAAGTGTCTCCTCACCGTTAAACGAAAGGTTAACTTTATTAATCTTTTTTTCTTCTTTCTTGTAATTTGAGTTGGGACAAGTAAGAGTCAGCTCGTGAAGGTGACTCGGTGATTAGAAATAAAGTTTTGATGCTATAGGTGTTGTGCTTGTCTTGATTAGATGGGTTTGGTTGGAAAAAAAATGAATTTCATTTAAAAAATGAATTTCATCTAATCTAAATTCAAGAATCTTGACAGCCTTACAAGTTTTTTTTTTTTTTTTTTGATAAAAATTGGATAACTTGGCTGTTGGATATTGTTTTTTAGAAACGAGATCTGAAGAAATTGTTTTGGAGCCGAATTTTTTTAAGCCTAGTTTCAAGTCAATCAACGAGTCATCGACTCAGTTATTAGACGCAAGTTATATTTTTATTCTTTATTATGATTAAGTTGAAAAAACAAGTACATATATTAAACTGATCAACTCGTTGGTTGTGTTTTTGATGAACAGAGACCAACTCTGCACCAGAGATGGGAAGGTTTCCTCGGGGAGAGATCGGAGGGTCAGAAACCGATCTTCAGCGTTAGGAGATCGTCGATCATCGGACGGTGCACGGTGGAAGTAGATGTTTTCGACGGAAGTGGAGAAGAGTACATAATCGATGGAGACTTCTCGCAACGAAGCTGCCTCATATACGACACGGAGAAACGTACTGTGGCTGAGATCAAACGCAAAGTAGACGCGTCAACGAACGTGATGCTTGGTCGAGATGTCTTCACTCTAGAGATTAAACCTGGTTTCGATGGCGCTTTCGCCATGGGTTTGGTCGTCGTGCTTGACCAAATCAACGGTGATGATCCAGTTGAGATTGGTGATGAACAGGTTCACCCTTTTGTTGAGGATTAGTGTTTGTCTCTCTCAACGGTCTTCACGTTAACATATCGAATCTAATCTTTAATTTTTCAACCTTTGGATTTGGACTATATGAATATGGAGATCTGTTTGTATTATTCTGTGTTAAATTATTATGTTGCTACGTTAATTACATAATATATTGCGTATTTTGAAATCTTGTATACATATTACATATGAACACTATTGGAAAATGTCTTAAGAGTTAAAAAGATCCAAATCCATCCATTGACCAGATTAAATGTGTTGTAGACAGTTACTCAAAAGTTACACTATTACTATTAGATTAGCTTGATATATTTGAATTATGGTGTTAGTTGCAATATATTTCTATAGATGTAACGTGTATTATTGTACACATGTTTAATACCGAGTAGAAATTTGTATATAATTTTACTTGAAGTGGGAGTTGATACAAGATCAGAGAGTGCGTAGGAATATTAGTACATAAATAAGAGGTGGTCCAATAAACTTTGATAGAATTATTATTTCGGAATCTAATAAAGAGAGAAGAATATTATATGTTGTTGACAAAAAAAAAAAAGAGTATTATATGTTGACTACTTACTGCACTCTATAGATTTGAATATTTGATTCGTTAGCGTAATCAACATTTTCACGCTGTCGAAAATACACGACTTATCTCTATAAATGATACGTAAGCCTTCACATGTATACCAAATACACTATGAACAAAAAAAAAGAAAAATTTATAGCTAGAAACAAATACACAAGGTCAAATTTAGTGTATGATAGAAGTAGTTGTGAAAGTTCTCTATTGTTTTGACAACATTTTTTTTCATCTAATTAAGCTGTGATTGAGTCCCAATCAAAACTCACATACATAACCTTTTTCTTTAACAGTTTTTGAGTTGGTATGAACTATTTAGATAAGAATGTAGAAAAATCCAACATTTCAAATCACTAGAACAACATCGTTCCAATAAGCACATTACACAAAGTAAGAAGTTCTTATATCAACGTTAAAAGTGACTAATCATAAGCAAATCAAGAATTGCGGGGTAAACATGATAACTCACAAGGGTGGTAACTAACGACGAAGAAGAAGAAGCAGAAGAAACATAGCAAGAGAAGGCGAAACAAGAGACGACCCTAAACGTGTGGTAGAAGAGGAGGACTTGAGTCCGGTGAAGCCAATGTCGTAGGCAATAGTACCGTCGGGTTTGAAAAGGCCAAAGTTTCTCTCGGAAGTGGGACCTGGTTTCGAGTTCTCGTTGAAGAGAGCAAACACGTAAGCTCTCACCACCATGTCTGGTCTGTACGGCGTTCCTTTCCTCTTCTGGAGCCGTTTCCTGAGATTCCGGTTATAAGTTCTCGCGTTCTTCAATGACGCTCCGGGTTCGTCTGCATCGCCTTTTGATGCCCATCCCGTCTCCGAAACAATCACCTACGTACATTATAATGATTAAATCAGGTTAGAATTATATAATGTGGACTCCAATTGTATGTTCAATCTACGAGAAGATATGTAGCTTAATTAGTGCAAGTTATTAACAGAAAAAAACAATGCACATAATAAGGACGTACCGGGACTTTAGTGTAGCCAGCTTTTTCGAGAGCAGCATAAGAAGCATCGACCATGGCGTCGAACATATTATCATAATGAAGCTTGGTTTTGGGGTCTAAGATGCCTTTGTTGTGCTCGAAAATGGCGTAGTTGAGGTCAATTGTGATCGGGTCGGATTTATAAGCAAGAAAAGGGTAGGCGTTAATGTAGAATGGCGACCCAATTTGAGTGAAAAACGCTAACAACGGCTTCATAAACGGCGCCACATCGTCCCTGAACGTGCACGACGACGGTGGATATGAGTTCGCAAACACGGCCTCCGAATGTGGACTTGACACCTATAAATTTATATTAAAACTTTTAAGCTAATCCGTCATATAAACTCTTAAGTTTTATGCTGTCAAAAAAAAAAAAGGGTTCCAATTTGATAATTTCAAAAGGAAATCTAAATTGATGCATGGTTACTAACATAATACTTTCTTCTGTCTCTCAATTGAAACATTTGGGTCATAGGAAAAGATTGCTCATTTTGTCTGAATTTTTTTCTCAATTTTGTTATTAACCCAAAAAAAAAAAAATCATGCATTAAGAGATTTAACGTTGGTTAAATGATAGGTTTTTCAAAATTTTGAGGATTTTTTCGGTTACTGTCAAATTGAAGACTTTTTCTATACAAAACAAGCAAATTCGAGATTAAGATAGATAATTAAACGACATGTTTGGTTAAATACAATATAAAGGTAACGTACCTCAACGACATCGTGGAGACCAAGACGGCGAAGAGCGGAGTAAACATTCTTGGCGGCGGGTAAGAGAGCTTCCCAAAGTCCGATATCGGTGCCACCTAAAATCTCATTGCCCACCGCGATACCGCGAATTCTAGTACCACCTCGTATAAAAGGCTCGACGTTTTCCTTAAGCCAGTTCATGGCTCTGTCTTCTCCAACGCTAATATCCTTGAGAAACTCGTTGCCTAAGCCAACGATGATTTCAATCCCGGTCCCGCGGAACGCCGTGAGGACAGAGTGGTCAGCATCATAGATACGGATGTTTCTAATCTTTGCTGATTTAAGGAGAGTAGCTACCGCGTCTGGAGACGGAAGATTGTCCGCTATGCGACCGTAGTTTACACCGTATGTTCCGATGAATGCTACGGCCGGTTGTGAAGAGAAGATAGAGAAGAAGAAGAGAAACAAGAGCAAGAAAGAAGAGAAACTCATATGTGAAGTAGGAGACTTTCGAAGAGAAACACAATAATCCATTTGAGATGCTGTCTCAGATGATGCTTTTGAAAACATACCAGGTTTTTTGTTTTTTTGGTCCTAAATTGGGAACAGGAAGTGTTTATACTATGAAGTTGTTCCTTAATAGGAAGATTCTAAACCCTTGTCACTGGGACCATGCAAAAGGAAGGAATCAAGGGAAGCTGTTAAGGCAAAATTAAAAGATTCTTCTGAAACTGAATCAAGGAAATAAGAAAACTAACATTGTAAGTCTTTGTTTGCATAAGATTCTTACTTTACCCTCAAAGCAAAACTTTTACCTTTTTGCTCTTTAATCTTCTTCTGCTTTCTTCACTTTTTTCAATAATAAAAATGTTTAATCTATATACTGAGCTTTAATCTGTTCTGTTTGTAACTTAGTTATCCATGAATATGTAAAAGAAACTAAAGGTTGCAGCAGTAAGAAAAGATAAACACCAACACATAGTGGTTGCAATGGTTTTACAGAAGGGCCAATAATATCATCCTCTACATAATCTTTTAACCTACGAGCACTTGCACATATTACTGCAATCATCTCATAATACATATCTCAGCCTAACAACATCTTTCACCGGGATAATGCTCTGATTAGATATAAACAAAACAAAAAAGCAAGAAGGAAAACATATACTTCAATAGATTGATAGAAACAACTGACTTACAGTTCATGAGCAACCAGAAGCAGAGCAGTGCAGAGCTATTCAGTAGCTTCTGCTTCTGCCGTTTTCTCTTTCCCCCCAACTTCTGTTGTCAGCCCATTTCCCTCATGGTTTCTGGTCTTGGCTTCAGAATCTGGTGCTCCTTGGCCCGCAATTTCCTTCTTCTGCTCACCACTAGCTTCAACAATGTCATTCTCTGTTTCAATTGAGTTCTTTTCGGTTAAGGCAGTCTCTTCAACTTTGTCAGTCTGAGACTCCACTCTCTCCTTACTACTACCATCAACTATATTCAGTGCTTTCTCCTTCATCGACTCACCTGCACCTTGAACTGGAGCCGCATTTGGAGTTTCCTCCACAACCATGTCGTCTTTTGCATCATTCACTTTCTCAGTTTCACCAGAGCCATTCTTAACAGTTACATTCTTATTCTCGACGTTTCCGTCTGAAGGATTTATTGCAGTCTCTTCTTGCACATGAGATTTTTCCTCTCCTCCTCCCTCTGATTTCTCAGCTACTGTATCTTTCTTTGACCCTGAAGATTTGGTTCTACCTCGCTTCTTGGGTGGCTCTTTATCTGGTGACGGCGTTGCCTTAGTCTTCTCACTGATTCTTGCAGATCTCCTAGGTGTCCCACTAGTCGTCCAATCAAAGTCTGCGATCGCGGGGTTTCCAGGGTGCGATTTGAGATACTGCTCTAGCTGCTTTCTGTTACTGATCTCCTCACCCGTTGGAGCAACAAACACAATCACTGACCCCGCTTTGTTGGGGTAAAACTGCAAAACAAGTCACGTTGACTTAAATGTAAACCTATGAGAAATTGAAAAATTGAGGTTCAAAAACGCTAAAGATTAAATTCTAAAGACGACCCTAATGTTGCTTCAAAAAGGTTACAAATGGCATCCATAAGAATCAGGAAATACAAGTAAGAAGAAGTAAATCAAACAAAATCAAATGAGGCATTTTTGAAGTCTATATCCATTGAATTACCTTATCACCATCAAGTATGTTAACCCATACTAACAAGTAACAATTAGCCAGCAGAAGCTACCATATTCAGGGTTTTAAAAGACTTAGAAAGACAACGATTTGGTAATTGCACTTCACATCTACGACAAATTCTAGGGTTTTTTCTTCTTTGATTAGCCAAAATTATCAAAGGGAACAAAAGAAAAACAAACCAATTTCTTCCATGAGGAAGGTGCTGGTAGCTCAACAGATACAACTTCCTCTTCACCACCCATCCTTTTGCAACCCCTGAAAACCGATTATAAAGATGACACAAAAATGTCAAAAGAAAAACCCAAAATTTTAACAATTTTACAAGTTGATGTTGTGGGAAAAAAGAGAAGAGTCAGAGAGGAGTCACCACCACGGAGAAGAGAAGAGAAGACAGTTGAAATTTTAGGGATTTTGTTTCCTTTGGTTAGTTGGCTGGCTCTGCGTGTTTCTCTTTGTTAACTACGGATGGTCTTAGTCTTAGACTTGGTTGTGTAACTCAGAGTTTAACTAAACAAAGCCAATGAAATTGAACCACGTGTCTGTATCCAAAACTGGTAATAATGCGCTCCATCATCCTATGGTAACGACACGTTAAAAGCTTGATCAAAGGTGTTAGAGAAGACGTCGTCGACTCTGATGTTCGCATTAAATGCAGACTTAGACTTACTTGGTCGTCATGTAATGCACGTGCCAAATAGTTCAACGACTTTTCTCTATTTCGGGACAAAATAAACTGTAATGTAATATTTGCTTTGGAGTCCGGAAACATTTGGGTTCTTAGGTTTTAGGCCCATAAATAACAAATCATTGATGGCCCATTCATGTTCTAGTCTTATTGATTAAACGACACCATTTTTAGCTCATATTACGCAGATGATGACTGAAGGTATCAGGATTCAGGAATGATTACTGTATCGCTAGCATCAACCAAGATAACACGATGTTATGGTGTATTATTGTTGTATCCTTTTATCATCTGAATAAGTGATGTACAAGAAAGATGCTTACTTGGTGAATTTCTCTACAGGTATTTGATCTCTCTGGACATATACATATAGGAGATAGTAGATGATCACCAAAGCCTCTTCATATTTGGAAACTATTTGAAACGTGAACCTTTCTTGCCTTTGCCTTTACCCCTCCCATCTGTCACTGTAACCCAGAAGAAGAGAGACATCCAAAAAAATACAGCCAGGAAGATCTTTACGCGGTCTTGAATCCTTGTCACAGCTCCCACAAGACCTATCCAAAGAGAAATAAAAAAAGAAGTGTTCATTTCACTTAGTGTAATAAAGTGCAGTGTTTTCTATTTCCAGCCTATTCTTCTTCTATGTTCTAAATGAATCATCACCAAAGCTATACAACATAACATATGGACTAATTGCAGAACCAATAAACATACAACTGCACAATTTCACATCTTAAGAGAAAATTTAGAAGATCTCCACAAGAAATGCTGCCCTTGTGGCTCACAGGGAAGATATTCTGAAATCCTAATTGCATAAACATAAATCCAACAAGAAGTCACTCGATGTGAACTTTAGTTCCCATGGACACAGTTAATTGGATAAAATCATCCTCCTCTTTTGGGAATTTTCATGAAACAAAAACTATATAAGCACAAGCCAATTCCAAGTACCAATCTCAAATACTCTTCAGTTGTATCAAACTTTCGGATAAAAATTGAAACTTTCGACCCAAAAACACCAGTTTAAGTAATAAGCAGGTACAACAAAAACCAACCAAACAAAGATGAACTCAAACGCAGCATAAAATCATCTGGGCAAGAAGAATCAAACCTGCAAGCTGAGGGGTGTCCTCAGGCGGAGGCGGATCAGGGCCTGGAGGAGAAGGAGGACCACCAGCAACGGCAAGGCGGCGTAAACGGCGAGGAGCAGCGAGTAGGGAGATGTTACGACGGTGAAAGTGAAACGGCGGTGAGAACGACGGAAGAACTGAGTGGTGATAGAGGATAGAGCTTGTTGTTGTGTTGGACAAAGCCGTCGCCATTTTTTTTTCGACGACGACAAACTTAAGAACTCATTTTATCATTTTTTTGTTAAGGGGGTTTTGATTCAGAAAATACATACGTGTACGGCATTTATAAATCAAAAAATTAATTTAGATAATTTGTGAAAAAGTGCAAGCGTTTCGTGGAAATTTTAAAATTGATCCATTGAGTAAGTACTAAGTAGTAACCAATTCTCTTTACAAATTCGCCAGACAGAATCTGAATTGTGTTATAAGTGTGAAACAAAAGAAAGGTTTTGTCCAACATAAATGTGAATATAAAGAATAATCTTTCAGCCGTATAGACCCTCTTCTTCCCAAATTTCAACCAGAAACTGTACCATTTCCTGCAATGATTAGTTCAAGAACAGAAAAAAAAATTTTGGTTACTCAAACTCATATTTGGATTAGAAGGGATGCTTCCTCCACTCCATGGAGTTGAACTTACATCAAGAGGTATAGGCCGAGGGAACCGCTTGTTGCTCCCAAGTAGACTCTCATAAGTCACATTCTCACTGCAAAACAATCAAATTGTTTAAATTCCACACAACAAATTGAATCTTTGAACTATTAAGTCTCTCATACAATCCTCACTTTAGTATCGGTTCTTGAACAACTCTTTTGCGGCTCTCGGATCTTTTATCCCCCACCCATTGCTGCCGAGTTTGATTCCATAAAACAAGACCTGTAACACCCCACAATTCTCCTGACTCTTTTTCAAATGCTCAATCACCAATCACCATGTATACTCTCACTCATTGACTCACCATGGTTAACAAATTCAGCAGGTTCGTTAGAGCTGGAACCACATCCTTGAGATTCAACAGTCACGTTCGTTGTACTGATTGAAGAAACACTTCCCTGAGCATTGCTTTCCATATCTAAAGTAGTGTTTGTCCAGAAATCTTCAGAAGCTACACTAGGGTTCCTCAACTCACTCCAATCTTGTTCTACTAACACATCTTTTGAGCCATTCAAAGGCACATCTACAGTTGTTGTTGCTTTCGACTTATCAAAACAAGCCAAACAACTACTGCTGTGTTACAAAATCACAAACGTATCATTCATTTTGTGTAATACCTAAGCTTGCAAACACCCCCCACCAAATCATCAGCTAAGCATACCCTCATACTTAAATCCAAAAGCTGATTCCTTGTGTAATAGAGTTAATTCAAAGCTCAAATCTTTATGAATACCCAAAGCTAAAAGTTTTCGAATTCGAATGGCCCAGATGAAAAAGAGAACAATTTTCGCCACAAAATAAAAAAACCCCAATACAAGTATCCAAAAAAAGAGTTAATTTCACTTACCCCATCGCGGAAACAACAGAGCCCTTCTTAGATCATCAAACGAAGAATCCCTCGCCGCCCAACAAAACTTATCAATCGATTTGAAATTGGGTATAAAGCAAAGACCAAATCGGAAGAAGAGAATAAACAAAAAGGGAAAAGACGATTTCTTTTTCTCTTTTGCTGGGTTTTTGCGTGTATCTGGAAGTTTCGGAGACTTGATTTCGAAGAAACTTGAAAGAGTTTAGTGACCCCACGCATAGCCGAAACGACGACGAGCCATGTGTAGAGAGAAAGAGTGGTAGTGGTCTTGTGGAGTTATAAGGCTTTGGAGCCCACTACACCACTTTACCTTATCCATCTTTCACCGCTTTGGCTCCTTTCGCTTTGCTCGTTTTTAGATCGTTCCTCGTTTGCCATAATTGAAGTCTGAAGACAAGTACTCTTTGTTGTGATAACCCTACTTTCAAAGAGATTTTTATATGAATTCGATTTTGGAAAGACGTCTCTAGTGAATTTATCAGAATTAATATGATTTTAATATTTAAATTATAAAAGATCTTACTCTGTAAATTATACTACGACCATTTTTGAGAATTTCGATGATTTTTACATAAAGTACGGTTTGAAAAAAGGAATTGTCCATATGTATATTTTGTTCTTCCGTGGAATCAGTTAGGTTAGTATTTTAGTAAGAAAATTAGTAGCTAACTCTCGGTGGTAGCCTAGAAGCCAACGATCGACAGTACGACCCACAACACAGAATAGTAAAGTTAATATGGATTAGGATAAGTAAATTTAGGGGGACCTTTCTTTTTTCCGTAAGGCATCCAAAATTATCGGACCGCCCATAAGTCCATAACGCTGATGTATGTATGTATGTATGTGATGTTGTATAGATTATGTGACATGTAACATGCTGTATTTTATATAATCTAGAATCTTGTACCAGTGGCCTAGAAACACACATATCCACTAAAATTCGTTTGTATAATATGGTGATAAAGTTAGGTGGTCTTTTTGGTGGTCATGTAATTAGATCTTATGAGACGTAAGCCGTGAGCAAATTATATTAGCTTTTTAATAGAGATCCCTAATTCACAAAATCAAAATCATAAACTACGTGCAGTTAACCAAAAGAAAAAGTTTTATATTTTCAATATGCACATATTCTTTTACTTTTCATTTTGCTAATCACTATTTACAGGTCAATGATTTTTACATGGTCTCTTGATGTTGTATAAGAAAAGTAGAGCGTAAAAAAAAACACCTGCTACTATGAAGCACATAAAAAAAATAGACCACCAACTACAATTTCTGAATGTTCCAAGACAAAAGTCTATATTATCGGAAAATTAAAAAAAAAATTACAAACCTAATCTATTGACTTATTTGGTCAAGAAGCAAAGTCAATAAGAACATTGAATTCTGTGATCTCGGTCTCTGAGAATCCCATTGTACAGAGCCATCCGGTTCGCTGGCATGGTGGAGATTCTACACATTGAACCAGTCTTACCCGGTTTAGTCACTGTCTCCGGTACGCTTCTCCGGTTCAATTCCCTCCTCCGGTACTCTTTCCCGTTCCCTTTCGTATCTTCCACACTATCCGCGAACCGCACTTTCTTTATCTTCTTCCTCTGTTTCTTCGTTTCCTCTGCATCCCAAGAAAAATACTTATTTTCCCAGGGAAATCTTTCAAAAACATTCGAGCCATAGAGATAAAGATCGTACCCGAAGATAAACAAGAACGGAGAATGGGTCGTGGAGTCTGATCAATACTCTTAGAGGTTTGATGATTTCCATGGAATTGACGAGCCATGGCGAGAAACAGAGCGGTGCTTGAGCAAACCATGGCGGTTGCGATCACGACGGTACCATTAGAACAGCTCAACATTTTGAAGATACGTGCGTGAAAATTCTTTACCGACGAGTTTGATGATATCAAGAAAGAAAAATTTCAAGAAAACCAACGGAACAATAAACAAAGTCGAGCTATGATCAATGATTGGCTGTGAGGAGAGACGTGTGTGTGAGTTTGAAGAGACTTGTAACTTAACAATTGTTGATTTTTTTATGGTTGGAACTCTTTTCTTGACTCTCTCCTATATTTATACAAATATTACTCGGGATAACTTTTTTAGATGGAAAAAAGTATATTTTTAGAAATTAGAAAAGAGGAGTGCGAGTTAGATTTTGGTGCTTAATTTATTACTCATGTCCTAGTTGGGGAAGGAATATAAATAACTAAATAATATATAGACCAAGTCTAATTAGAATAATTTTTTTTTTGTGGGTCAATATGTAGTTTGGATTTTGTAGACCATTTGTAATAGGCCTAGGATATTTAATCGAACAAGAAAACCGAATCAAGATTTTTAGTTTGGTTTGGTTTTGGTAACAGGTTTCTAACCGACTAGTAACATTTAAATTTATTTCAGTTAATCGAAATTTTCGGTTTGGTTCTCGGTTAACCCGAAATTTTTTTTTTTTGTTTTTTTTTTTTGAATAACCGGATTATACTATAATTAGACCGGTTTTACCGAATTTAAACAAGTTTCCATCAATTAACCGAACAGAAATTAGCCATCCAAACCGAAAAATAACCGGAAACCCAAAAATAACCGAACTAAACCAACCCGAAGAACCAAAATCGCAAGAGTAATATTTTGTAATATTAAAACAAACAAAAAACTAACTGGGTATTCGCAATATTTATTCGTCTTTTCAAAATAAAAAGTAATTTCATCGTATCTTAAAACTCTTACTAATTCTGAGCATGTTTTTTGGCATAATTTTTTTCGCAAGTCTATCTCGATGATAACATATATATGCATTTTTTTTCTATATTGTCGGTCTATTTATCTTGTAAATTATCACTTAATGTATATTACAAAAAAAAGACGGCACGTAGTAACGAGAATTTTTGGAAGTTCCTTTTTTTTTTTTTTCGCCATCTTTATTTATTGATTTATAATATTATCTTTACATCCACTTATACATAATTGATTATATAAGTTTGATTACATAGACGTGCTTGTTTCGCTTCAGCACCTACATCTTTAATAACCGATCTTGAAACAAACTGAAAATACATAGTCTTCGAAGCAGCTAAATTCAGTATGTTTTGTACATACATAATTATATGGCTTGGAATACCATTCTGGTAATGTATTTTAGCTCTTCTTTCTTTTAATTCATGGAGGGCATCGTAGAAAAACTTACAATCTCCTATGAACTTCACTTTTTGGTAGTTAAATCGAATGACGTCTTCGACAGCTATTTTTAGTGCTAAAGCTTCAGCTTCAACTGCTGAATTGACAGGCGATATTGTTGCTGAACCCTTCATAATTGGAACTCCTTCACTTGTATACTTAACTTCCATGCAATTCCTGCATTATGATTTGATGAAATCTATGAGGCATCAGTACTACATAGATACTGAAACTTTTTAGCATGACTGACATCTTTACTTTGATTTGGATGATTGGACTGCTTCCCGTAAATCGCAACCTGATTATCTAAGTCCGATAAAATTTTTGGAAGTTCCTAATTCAAATCGACGGAATTTTCGAAAATTATTAATAAATTAATGAACTAGGAAATGTTACTAATTTGGATGAATGTCAACCACGCTGCCTATACACGTCTCCTGTCTGACTTTTACACGTGTCCTGCAGATCTCGAGAACTCGAGACTTGGCAAAGAACACTCTAACTTTGAACCAATAATATCCGAACATATTTTAAAAATACAAAATTTCCGTCTTTAGAAAGAACTACTCGAGGAGAGGGCTACGACACTGCTTGCTAGAGGCACACTTATTTGATTGTAATCTTCAACTTTTTGAGTTTGTAGTGCGCAATGATTTGTCTACGATACTATCATCTCAAACATTGTTCTGCAAACAGATTACTTGGTCGTTTTTTATTAACGGTCGTTTACTTGTTAGTCAATAAATAATCTATAAATTATTTACAAAAAATAAATCTATAATCATCATGCATTAAAATGAGGAATTGTTCCTAAACTTTTGTTTCTTTACAATCAAAATTGATATGGCTACCTGGTTAGTCTCTATTCTCTAAATATCTTTTTCATTGAAAGTGTTTTTTGTCTACGACAGATATTTTGATAAAAAATGCCTTCATTCATATAATTTTTCCTTTTTTTGCTTTTAAATAAATCGGCTAACCTAGTTTTTTTTTATAAATATATTAAATAAATGATTTTGAATATTGGGACCTTGATTTGGAACCCACCTAGTAGGTTATAAATCTAATTAGTAGGGAAATATAGGAAAGTAGTTATTATAAAATATTCTGAAAAAAATATTGTTTGATACTTGATTTACCTTTATGTAAAATTATTCGGCATTTTTATTTAAAGGAAATTTTCCTTTTCCAGTTTTTTGTTGCCGTTAAATCAATTGACTCTTTCTCTTTCTCAAACGTCACCATTTATCAAAAACCCTAATAACCACTGCAAATATTTTTTCTACAACAAATCATGGTTTTTTATGCCCACGATATCTATGACAGCTTGATCAATGTCAAAAGGATCTACAACGACGAAGGAGATCTCCGCAAAAACGAGAGGTTTTTTTTCGATTTTCAAGTGGATTACACTTGTGGAGGAGATTCAGACGGAGAAGAAGATCTTGAAAATCTTGAAACTAAAACCGTTAATCAAACTCACGAGTTTGATCGTGAATGGTTGTTCGGTGGAGATGGGGATGGGGATCGAATACTAGCCTTCGTCTATTACATTCTAGATTTGCTCGAAGTCCCGTGTTATTATGAGATTGTTAGTACGCTAACTGAGACGATTGTGGAGTTGAAGAAGCATGATGCGACCTCTGAGTTACCTCACGTGGAGAGGTTAGAAGTAGCGATGTCTGTTGTCGTGGCGAGGTTTCCCGGTGAAGAAGATGACGTGGATGTGAATTTTGAGGTGGCTCCAGCGAGCCATGAGGCCGTGGAAACACACTTGGAGACGGTGGTTGTGGAGAATGAAGGTTATTGTGTGATATGCATGGATAAGATCCGAGTTGGGTCGGATGTGGAGGTGGGTCGAATGCCGTGTTCGCACTTGTTTCATCGCACGTGTGGAGAGGAGTGGCTTAGGACTAGTGGGATTTGTCCGGTGTGTCGTGCCGTGTTTCCGTCTTAAACAGTTAAACCCTAAAGCCTCTCTCTCAGCCTTTTGTGTTATATTGTTTATTATGTTTGGTTTCTGTAGCTTGTTGTTATATGAACCTTAGTTCGATATGACCTATCAGTTTTATGCTTTTGTTTCTGTACTTTCCTTTCACTTTTCTATGCGTAGGAATGTTCAATAATATATGTTTTACCTAGTTCGTTGCTATTTGTGTTTACAAATAGATAATCCATAAACGTATGTCTTACCTTTCCCAAATTCTATGTAATTTAGGAGGCGTTATTCAATCATGGAGCTAAAGTTTGTTGAACTATAATCAAATCTCATATATTTTAGTTATAAATTTACATAAGTTAGTTACTTGATCAAAAGACACAAATATTTATGTTGTATGGTTATGTCTTTTAGATTAAGAGTTGTGTCATTTCATTTACATAGACATATTGTTTCATTTTGTATAAGTATTCTAGATTGAGTCATTAGTAAAATATACATCAATCAAGTTGTAATACAGTCTTCAAGTTATTAATAAATTACAACTATCCTCTGTTTTCTCAAAACCCAAACAAATAAACACTTCAACATAGTATCAGAGCTCTCTTGATTCTGAGGGCCAAATTCAAATACTGAAACAAACAAAAATTCTAGTGAGAAAGAGAGATCATGGAAGCATCATCACATCAAGTGATTCCCATATTCGATGGGAATAATTACGACTTTTGGCGTATTAAGATTACAACTATCTTGAAGATCAGAAAACTGTGGATGGTGGTGGACAAAGGAGTTCCAGACAAGCCGACACAAATAGATCAGACACCGGCATCACTCCAATTGAAAAGCCGATGGGAGGAAGCATCAACAAAAGATTTAATGGCATTACAGATTCTGCAAACTGCCGTCACATATCACATCTTCTATCGCATAGCACCGGCGGTTACTCCAAAGGAAGCATGAGATGCTTTGAAATCATAATTTCAAGGATCTCCACAAGTACGATTGATCAACTTGCGATCGTTAAGAAGGGAATATGAAAACTTGAAGATGAACGAAGGAGACAACATCAAAGGTTTCACAGACAAGTTAATTGATTTGGGAAATCAATTACGAGTTCATGGTGAAGAGAAAACAGATTATCACATTGTTCAGAAAATCTTAATCTCTCTTCCTGCTAAATTTGACAGCATAGTGGCTGTAATGAAGCAAACGAAGGATCTCACTTCTTTGCCAGTGACAGAGTTAATAGGAACTCTGAAGGCACATGAGAAGCATGTGTCATCACGTGATGAAAGCATGGCGGAAGGAGCATTCAATGCTCGCACAAGAGGAAAGGAATCCGGTTTCAAACGAGACAACACCAAAGCCGTCTCACTCAAGGCAAGAAGTGGTGTGAGTTCTGTAAAAGAAGCAATCACACAGAGAGTGAGTGTTGGAAGAAATCGAAGAAGAATGATCAATTGAAAAATCAGAGGAGTAACAAGGAATGTTACAATTGTGGAAGGATTGGCCACTACTCGAACGTGTGTCGTTCAAAGCACAAAGGAAGAGCACACGTAAGTCTCGAAGAAGAAGTCTTGGAGGAAGATCACATGTTGTTTAGTGCAAGCGAAGAAGCAACAACAACATCAAGAGAAGACATATGGTTAGTAGATAGCGGATGTACTAATCATATGACAAAGGAGGAGAGATATTTTTCTAACATCAATAGAAATATCAAAGTACCTATCAAAGTTGGAAATGGAGAAATAGTCATGACAGCTGATAAAGGAGATATCACTGTCATGACAAAGTGTGGAAATAGAGTCATCAGAAACATGTTTTTGGTGCCTGGCTTAGAGAAAAATTTGTTAAGTGTTCCTCAAATTATCTCAAGCGGCTATCAAGAGAAGAGATGCATCATTCTAGATGTAAAAGACAAGAAGATCATGGACATTCCGATGACAAACAAGAGCTTTAGAATCAAGTTAAGTCCGATTCAAGAAGAAGCTATGCATTCGAGTGAATCAGAAGTTATGAATACATGGCACAAGAGACTTGGTCATGTCGGCAATACTCGGCTACAACAAATGCAAGAAAAAGAATTGGTAAAAGATTTACAAAAATTCTCGGTTCAAAAAGAAGTATGTGGGGTGTGTAACTATGGGAAGCAATCTCGCAAAAGTTTCCCAAAAGAATCTAAAACCAAGACGAGAGAAAAACTCGAGATCGTACACACGGATGTGTGTGGACCGATGCAGCACAAATCACTTGATGGAAACCGTTATTTTTTTATTGTTTTCGGATGATTATACTCACATGTGTTGGGTATACTTCCTAAAACAAAAATTTGAGACCTTCTCCACATTCAAGAAATTCAAGGCGATGATCGAGAAGCAATCATGTTGTTCCATCAAGACATTAAGATCGGATGTAGGTGGTGAATTCACATCACAAGAATTCAATCATTTTTATGAAAAAGAAGGGATTGAGAGGCAAGTTACTCTGCCTTATTCACCACAACAAAATGGCTCAGCAGAAAGGAAAAATAGATCTCTGGTAGAGATGGCGAGAACAATGCTTGCAGAGCAAGGCTTACCTTTCAAGTTTTGGGCAGAAGCCGTATACACCTCGGCTTATCTACAAAATCATCTACCAACAAGGGCAATAGAAGTCAATCCAACCCTGATAGAGATGTGGTGTGGACACAAACCAAGTGTGGCACACTTAAAGATATTTGGGAGCATTTGTTATGTTCATATACCAGATCAAAGAAGGAAGAAGTTAGACGCTAAGGCTAAGCGTGGCAACTTCGTTGGCTATAGCAATCAAACGAAAGGCTATAGAGTTTTTATTCTTGAAAACGAGAAGATTGAAGTCTTAAGAGATGTGGAGTTCGAAGAAGAAAAAAAATGGAACTGGGATAAGCAAGAAGAAGTCAATCAGACCTTTGTTTTATCCTTAAAACAAGATCAAGGATTGAGAGGTCAAACTGAACGCACCTCAAGTCTCGTTCCTTCTCCAAATGGTGGCAGTAACCATGAGATCAACGAAGAGGAAGAATCCACTGATTCTCCAAAGTGATACAAGTCAATGGACGAAGTCATGGCAAATGCATCAAGAGTGTAGATTCAAGAAGCGGCTCAGATCATAGAAGCTTGTCTTCTTTCACAAGAAGAACCTCAAACCTACGATCAAGCTTGTGGAAATGAAGAATGGAGAAGAGCCATGAACGAAGAGATAGCAATGATCGAGAAGAACAAGACCTGGAAACTTGTGGACAAACCAGAGAAGAAAAACGTGATAAGCGTAAAGTGGATCTACAAGATCAAGACAGATGCAAACGGAAACCAATTAAAATACAAGGCGAGATTAGTTGCAAGAGGGTTCTCTCAAGAACATGGAGTCGACTATCAAGAGACATTTGCCCCAGTCTCAAGACACGATATAATTCGAGCCATACTTGCATATGCGAATCAAAAGAAGTTGAAATTGTATCAAATGGATGTCAAGTCTGCAATTTTAAATGGTGAACTGAAGGAAGAAGTTTATGTTTCACAACCACCTGGGTTTGTGATTGAAGGAAAAGAAGAAAAGGTGTTAAGGCTATACAAAGCTTTATATGGATTAAAGCAAGCGCCAAGAGCATGGTATGGAAGGATAGATTCATATTTCATTCAAAACCATTTTGAAAGGAGTTTGAATGATGCAGCTTTGTATATCAAGAAGAAAGGAAGAGATGTGTTGATCGTGAGTTTATACGTTGATGATATCATTATCACTGGAAGCAATGATCATCTTGTCACACATTCAAGGAGAACATGAAGAAAGAATTCAAAATGACAGATCTTGGACTGTTGAACTACTTTCTTGGTATGGAAGTAATTCAAGATGATCGAGGTATACTTCCTTCTCAGGAAAAATATGCTAACAAACTTGTGGATAAGTTTGGAATGAGATCAAGCAAGAGTGTAAGTACTCTACTTACACCACAAGGCAAGGAGTAGAAAATGACAAGGAATATGGCGATCAAACTAAGTATAGGAGCATCGTTGGAGGACTTTTATATTTATGTGCATCAAGACCTAATTTGATGTATGTAAGTTCCTATCCTGCAGTTTTTATTCTTGAAAACGAGAAAATTGAAGTCTCAAGAGATGTGGAGTTCGAAGAAGAAAAAAAATGGAACTGGGATAAGCAAGAAGAAGTCAATAAGACCTTTGTTTTATCCTTAAAACAAGATCAAGGATTGAGAGGTCAAACTGAACGCACCTCAAGTCTCGTTCCTTCTCCAAATGGTGGCAGTAACCATGAGATCAACGAAGAGGAAGAATCCACTGATTCTCCAAAGTGATACAAGTCAATGGACGAAGTCATGGCAAATGCATCAAGAGTGTAGATTCAAGAAGTGGCTCAGATCATAGAAGCTTGTCTTCTTTCACAAGAAGAACTTCAAACCTACGATCAAGCTTGTGGAAATGAAGAATGGAGAAGAGCCATGAACGAAGAGATAGCAATGATCGAGAAGAACAAGACCTGGAAACTTGTGGACAAACCAGAGAAGAAAAACGTGATAAGCGTAAAGTGGATCTACAAGATCAAGACAGATGCAAACGGAAACCAATTAAAATACAAGGCGAGATTAGTTGTAAGAGGGTTCTCTCAAGAACATGGAGTCGACTATCAAGAGACATTTGCCCCAGTCTCAAGACACGATATAATTCGAGCCATACTTGCATATGCGAATCAAAAGAAGTGGAAATTGTATCAAATGGATGTCAAGTCTGCAATTTTAAATGGTGAACTGAAGGAAGAAGTTTATGTTTCACAACCACCTGGGTTTGTGATTGAAGGAAAAGAAGAAAAGGTGTTAAGGCTATACAAAGCTTTATATGGATTAAAGCAAGCGCCAAGAGCATGGTATGGAAGGATAGATTCATATTTCATTCAAAACCATTTTGAAAGGAGTATGAATGATGCAGCTTTGTATATCAAGAAGAAAGGAAGAGATGTGTTGATCGTGAGTCTATACGTTGATGATATCATTATCACGGGAAGCAATGATCATCTTGTCACACATTCAAGGAGAACATGAAGAAAGAATTCGAAATGACAGATCTTGGACTGTTGAACTACTTTCTTGGTATGGAAGTAATTCAAGATGATCGAGGTATATTTCTTTCTCATGAAAAATATGCTAACAAACTTGTGGATAAGTTTGGAATGAGATCAAGCAAGAGTGTAAGTACTCTACTTACACCACAAGGCAAAGGAGTATAAAATGACAAGGAATATGTCGATCAAACTAATTATAGGAGCATCGTTGGAGGACTTTTATATTTATGTGCATCAAGACCTGATTTGATGTATGTAAGTTCCTATCTCGCAAGATACATTTCATCACCGAGTATGAAACACTACCAAGAAGCCAAAAGAGTGTTGAGATACGTCAAAGGAACATCAAGTCTTGGAGTTCAGTTTACAAGTGTGGATACGCCAAGGTTAATTGGATACTCATACATTGATTGGGGAGGTTCTATTGAAGATAATAAGAGCACGTTAGGTTATGTTTTTACTCTTGGATCGGCTGTGTTCTGTTGGTAGTCGTGTAATCAACAAACGGTGGCTCATTCAACGGCATAAGCGGAATATATCGCCATTTGTGCAGCAGCAAATCAAGCCGTCTGGCTACAAAGACTTTTGAAGGAGCTTGGAGAAAATATTGATGAAGGCTTTCCCATTTTATGTGACAATAAATCGGCAATCGCAATTGGGAAGAATCCGGTGCAACATAGAAGAACAAAACACATAGAGATCAAGTATCATTATGTGCGTGAAGCAAAGCACAAGAGACTCATTCAACTTGAGTATTGTAAAGGCGAGGATCAACTCGCAAACATACTCACCAAGGCGTTAAGTGGCTCAAGGTTTGAAGAGCTAAGGAGGAAGCTTGGAGTAAACCGAGATTTGATTAAGGAGGAGTGTTGAACTATAATCAAATCTCATATATTTTAGTTATACATTTACATAAGTTAGTTACCTGATCAAAAGACACAAATATTCATGTTGTATGGTTATGTCTTTTAGATTAAGAGTTGTGTCATTTCATTTACACAGACACATTGTTTCATATTGTATAAGTATTCTAGATTGAGTCATTAGTAAAATATACATCAATCAAGTTGTAATACAATCTTCAAGTTATTAATAAATTACAATTATCCTCTGTTTTCTCAAAACCCAAACAAATAAACACTTCAACAAAGTTAACTAATTAAGATATTACAATCTTTAAAACTTGAAATTTGATATTATCTTTAAGAATCCATTTGTGTGGATTTCAAATTCTCTGCACTATATCTTAGATTCTGATTTTAAAATTGACTCATGAAACTGTAAGAGATTTTATTTCAAATGACTCAATATTCGAAGATTTTAATGAAGTATTTGAAATCTTAGTTCAATAACACCAAAATTCAAAATCTATTAAACATGATTAACAAATATTATGTCCAATAATGCTGGAATTTAAAGCATGATTTAGAATCATTAATTGAATGATAGGAAATTGAGCTTTTAAAAGCATAATTTAGAATCATTAAATTAAATATTGGTCCCAGAAGCACCAGGAACACAATATTTTTGTTTAATAGGTTGTTTGGACTACCTTTGTATTTGGTTTTTCATTTCTTTACATAGAAGAGATGGAACTAAAGTTCCTACAAACGTGGGAAACAAATAGAAACGTGAGTTACCAATCTCCTTCAAACTAGGATGTGGAGAAGTGCTTTTAATTATTCACAGACAAAAAATGAAATAAAAGAAATAGACCAAGTCAAAATGACTCAACTAAGATACTTTGAGTTCGGTCTTTTCGTACGGGTTGGTCTCGTCTTGTGGAGTTGACCACCGGTTGCAGTTTATCAAATCCGAGAGGAGATAGATTGCTAAATTAATGTTGTTTCCCACTGTTCACGTTTTTTATTTTCTTTAGTTAATTCAATATTCATTTGTTTGTGTAATTTAGCGAGAAGTTTACAATGGAATCAACGACAGAGAGAGATTTGCCTTAGAAAATAATAGTGTTTTGTGTTCTTAAGCTTCGGGAGCTAACAAATTTATCCTACAAGTACAAGGGTTGGTCTGGAATTTTTTTAAAAAATCTTGAAATCGGTTCCTTTTAGTGTGGTCTGGACTTCATAAAATAGCAAACTACCTCTAAAATTTTGATGTAAAACAAACTATTATTGGTAGCGATAATCAATAAAAAGTAAAAGATCAGATATAATTCATAAGTTCAACCGTACATAACAAAAAGATCACAAAGCTACAATCTCACCACGTCATTGTACGTATATAAAACCAAAGTGGTACAAAAGTGCATCATCACTTCAAACCATTAACTTATTAATTCTAAACACAGACATTCAGTTTATTCAAAGCTACAACAACAGCAAAGCAGAGAGATCGTTACTAGACATACCCAGTGAGATTAGGTTGTAAGGATCGGAGGCAGGTAGTCTGATTTGGTTCCGAGAATACGGGCCTTTGTGTCCGGGAAGAATTCAAATCCAGGAAGCTCAGTGACGTCGCCTTCGCTGGCTACACCAATAGGGTAGCGGAGCAAGTGACCGGGAAGGTCATGTTCGAGTGACTCACTAGAGTAAAAGTCCCAATACTTATCAGAAATGCGGTTCACTTTCTCAATACATTCCAAGCTTGAGGGATCCAGGAAGGTTTCATCTAGCATTCCCAGGTGTTCGTACCAGAGTGACATACGGAATCCATGGATCTGGCCACGAGCTGGTTGTCTATGGGACAAGTGATGTGGTTGGTAGCCTCCCATTGCTATTTCAGAGTCCCTTGCACCGTCCATCGACCTCTGGTTGATGTTAGCAGACCCAATGATAATATATTCATCGTCAACTGCAAATGGGTCATCAAGTGAGTCACGCACATACATTTATTTAAACTTCTCAAGTCTTTTTTTTTAATCGAAATGTGAACTTACCGATCATCATTTTGGTGTGGACGTAAATCATGAAGCGGCGTGCTTCTTGCGCCCTCATATAATCCGTGTCGGGCTCTGGTTTCTCTGCAGGCTCATACTCTCCTTCTTTCTTGACCTCACGGTTTCCGAGGCAGAAGAATGTCAGATAGTTTCTTGGATCTTCCTCGAGGCCCTGGGCCTTGAGGGCCTGAATCACATCCTTGTACATCATTTCCATGGTCCTCCTCTGCCAATCTAATATAGCTTGCACTGATCCACTCTCTGGGAGACCTTCTGGCCACATTGGAACCACAACATAAACCCTAAACTTCTCTCCTTTCTCGATCTTGCTAACGATCTTCAGCGATAACTCTTTTGGGATTAAGTGCAGGGCATTGATGTCCTCAGGAGTAATACCATCGGCGGCCCAAGCAAAAGAACTCCCAAGGAAGTACTGGTTTTCAATGTAGATGAAATCTTTGGCCCGTCTGATAGCATGAATGTAAGCATCTTGGATACTCCTATCAATGATATTATCTTTTCCACTTACAAGCCCGGCTTCCGCAGCAGCTTCAGGTGACTCCGGAAACCCAGCAGCAGCTCCCCCGTCAATGGATCTAAATAATTGGACATTCCACACGTCATGGTCCTCTTGGAACATAACAGGGGAAGGGGTGATAATAATATCACCGAGATCTCTCAACTTAACTAGAATGTCTTTCCCACCCTGCTTGCTCCATCTCTGCTCGAAATTATATAAGACATCCCAAGCAATGGGACCTTCAAGACGAGAGTGGATGTCATGCCAAGGCTCTCTTGGACCACCTTTGGTGATAGCAGCACCGGTGAAGTTAGGTTGATGGAAGTCATCATGGTGGACTGTGTCCAATGTCCTGAACAAGGAGTGAAACGGAGTGTCGTATCTTCCATCACAGAGATCAATACCACCAACAAAACTCATGATTCTCCTCATTTCTGATCCTCCTCTGCTTGGCATCTCGCTATCCACAACAACGATTTTCTGATGGTGCGTGAACATAGTAGAGACCTGCAAGCTTTGGACTATGCTACCACCATCGTCGGGGTTACGAGGGCACAAAATACAATGAACATCACTTCCCCTGAAAAAATTCTCGGTTTCTTCATCATGAGTAGCCATGAGCCCATCTTTTTTCAGCACATCAACAGAGGTTCTGTCATCCCAAACCAGTAAAAGAACCCTGACACCTTCACTAGCCTTCTTCTTGAGTAGCTCACCAATGGTCACATCTCCTCCTGGCTTCGGCCTCCTCGAGTCCCTCACTAAGGCAATCTCAGCGTAAACAGACCAACCAGTAATGTAGATCAAGTGTTTTGCGTTGCTAATGGCATCAAAAATATCCTCCCAACATCTCTGAGGCTCATAGTTCTTCCCTCCAGCGAGAGGAATTTTAGGAACAAAGTTGTCTGGAATATGAGCATCTTGGTACAGAGAAACTTTGCAGCCTTGCCTCTGCGAGAAGAATGTGTATGGGACTCCAGGGAATTTAGCACTTTTGATACCCTTATTCCAGTTACGATCCTCCTCAACATGGAAATATTGGAGCTTCACATGAATCTTTGATCCTCCCTGAATGGGGTTTCTGTCATTATCCAAGATCTCAACCCACCGATCAACTTCCTCGCCATTAATGACTTCGTCAACAGGAATGTATCCTCTTCCGATAAGGGTGGCCCCAATGGGATTATCATCTTTAACAGTGAAGATGATATCAGAAGCCAAGTGGGCACAGTAAATATGAAACGATTCATACCACTTTGGGTTCTTAGGTTCATTTTTGATCTTCCTGGTTCTCCCAACTCTAGCTTTTTGCAGATCAATTGTCGCATACAACTGCGTTTCTCCTTTGCCAACACCAATAGTCTCTTCTACATTTGCCAGAATCTGAAAGTGTAAACAGAAAAATAAACTTATTTTGAGCACCACAAAATATTAAAATAAGACATCAGGATGGAGCAAACAGAAAACACATTCATGATAAGCATAAAGTAGAAATGCAATTTTGGCCACTGCTACAGAAAGGCTGCCACAAACGTTTAATATCAATCCATGAAAACCTAAAGAAAACCAAACAATATACTTATAAACTTGGAGTGCGAGAGTCGATCTGTTTTTCTCAAAAACTGACCAAAGAGAAGTATAATTCTCTCAAGGAACTGCCTAAAATATGAACTCCAATAAAGTTTAAACGATAGAATCACGAAATAAAAAGAGAGTTCAAGTGAACAAAGACGACCAAAGCTATATATATACCTTGCCAAGGAAGCCTTGTCTGACTCCACCACCATGGAGCGCATCAACTTCATAGATTGTAGCATGTAAAGTCCCGTGCAACAGATGCTGCGCCATTTTATCACCTATGTAATCACAATAACAATTTTTGAGACCACATATTAGTATCGCTTCTTTTTTTTAAAAAAAAAAAAATCCGACAAAAAAAAAAAAAGAAGCGAGATCCAGGAATCATCGAACTTCCAAGATCTGGTATGAAAAAGACATCAACATTACAAAGTACCTGAAATTTCCCTATATTGTCAAAAACAAAGATCGGATCAGAGCAACACTAAAGAAAAGATCAACAAACTCATAGAAATGAACCCGATAGCTATTAAGTCAGCTAGTTCTACTCATCTCCCAAAACAAAGAACCACTACATAACCAAACGATTTCTAATCGCAAAACAAGTAGGAGAAACATACTGAAGAAGAAGAAGAAGAAGAAGAAGATAAAAATGGATGAGATTCACAGACAGGAAGTAATAAGGATTCTCAGAGATATGAACTAACTTGGATTTTGCTCCCAGAAACTGCGAGATCGGAGAAACTCGATCGGTCGGTGGTCAGAGGAAGGATTCGGGATCTGAACCGTGGGATAGGAGAGAGCTCTTTAAAGAGGAGTGGAGCTCTTCATTATTAATTCGACCGCGTGGGGCCTCATGATTTTACAATCATCCACCCTACCTTCTTTTTTTCGTTTCAGCCTTTTAACTTTCCTAATTTCACAATTAGGCCCTAATTTGTTACATCAGTTACTCTCAATATTTCTTTCCATTTACAATATTATGGTTCATACAACCAAATCTTAAAGATATAATATGTAATTCAACATCCAAATAATTAATTTAGGATGAAATTTAGATCTAACTATATAGTAGGGTCAAAATTTAGAAAAGGGAAAGTTGGTGATTAATTGAAAATCTTGAAAAGTCTAAGTAAGAACGAAATATTCAAAGTTTGTAATAAAAATCCCTGACTTGAGGATTGGGGAGACAAAGAAAGATAATCCAAATCGTGCGCCCAACGTTCTGCATCTATATTCTACGACGTCGTTTTTCCCAAGCTTAATCCTCACCGTCCATCATGTGAAACTTTATGCCATGGTGTAGAACTTTACTGAGGTAGTACGTGTTCGCATAATGACGCGAACCACTCACTTGTAATTATTTAATTGCTTCATCATTGGATCTCACACTTCTGCGTATAAGATTGGATAGTTGTATAAAATTAAGGGAATGTTATTCTCACATACAGAACGTGGGGTTAGTGATTAGACGATGCATTTGTAGTCATCTTGACAAAGTATAAAATTTCATTATATCAATGTACAATCACAATTTTCTATTTAAAAAAAAAAAAAATACTATATCTGTTTAATTTATTGGTGGAGGTTAATGTCTTTATAACAGTTACAACCTAATCATCCTAACAACACTATTGCTTAAGAATAAAATCCTAATCAATTCTTAAGCTTAATTACATTCCAGTTTTGTACACTTCATTGTTATGATGGACAAAAGACCTAAACCAGGATTTTAATATTTTGGTTTAAGCTTAACCATGATGTTAACCACCGTGAATATAGTGGTGGATTTTAATTACAGAACAGAAGTTCTCTGAATCTTTTTTTCCTTACCAAATTACGCATTCCTAACCTAAGATGCGATTTAATTTTATAAATTGGATACTGTATTGTATATTCTTTACCATATAATGTTGGTGAAGACAATTAAAAATAAAGTGATCAAGTTGATTTATCAAATCTATAGCTTAAGAAATTAGAGAACATGAAAGTATACAAACACAAAAGACTTCAGAGGTATCCAAAGGAGAAGAAACTCTGTTTTTATTCAAATCCAAAGCTGCCAATCAGCTGCCATACATAAAGGAAACAGGATTGCTATTATAAAGCTCCAACTACTAAACCTAATAGTATCAAAAGAATAACTAAAATTAATAGAAACAAAAAAAAAACTTCAAAAGTTTAACAAAGCAAACTACTAGAAGAAGCCTTGCAACACCAAATTGGCAGGCTTGAATCGTCTTCTCATTTTGCATAGACTCAAGCTGAGGAACCGAAAAGACTCCAGTCACTGACTTTGAAGGCCGAGAGTGATTGTTTAATGACATCACACATTTGCATTTTTCCAGATTGTGAAGCAGGAACAGCTAAACCAGATCCCACAGCATCCGCGCTTTCGCTCAGAGGGCTACACAAGACAAACACATGAGAAAAAAAGACTTGTGAAACAACAACAACAATCTTTAAATATTCCAGTTCTGTATCAAAAGATGCATATTTATATTCAATTGTTTGCAATATAACTGATTGACTCAAAATTTAACGTTTGTGGGACTTACTTTATCAGAATAGGTTCATACGCAGTGACTAAGACATCTGTATCAACTCCCTTAAGACGTAGATTTGCCACATATACCTGCAGCATAAACCATCATATAAGAACAATTATGTCTCAAGAAAAAAAACTTATGAAAAAGGGACAGAACTGGGAAAAGCTTAATTACCCTCACTAGGTTTTGTGCTTCTCTTTCCTGTCTTCCTTTGGATATAGACTGTAATGATGGTTGTTAGGCAAAACAAATAGAAAGGAAACTTATGGGCAAACAAAACGAAAACATAATGTATATGGACATTACCATCTCTCCAATAGCAGTTGTCACAATGGCAGGGATGTTACTGAAAGACAGTCCAGGCGCCTCAATAACCTTTGATTGCTCAATCAACTGAAATACCACAGCACCATTACTAGATTGTATTCATAAATATCAATCTCATTAACAAACAACAAACAAGAACTGCACTAGTATTACAAAATCCCTCCAACTAGTTAAATGACTTAATAAAAACAGCCTCACTACTGTAATCTTAGACAAAAAGGGTCCAACTTTGAGAAATCTATACATGTTAAGCTCTCTGTTTGAACAGTTTAGATCTGTTCTAGAGAAATAACAATAGTTCTTGAAATTGAATTGTCTTCCAAAAACATAAGAAGAGAGTTCTAGTGTCGTGTGTTACCTGGAATCCTTGTGCATCTTGCTCACACGCAAGATCGTTCAGGAACCAAGAAGCACTGTCAATGTCACCAACCTCAGTCTTGAAATCCAGTAACTCAAAAATCAAACTCTCGTCCCTTGAAGGATCCACAAACATTTCCTGTAAAACCAATAATCAAACAAGAAAGATATTTAGGACTGTTCTTCAACACATCTTAATTAAAAGCTTAGCAAAATCCTTGAACGAAGCAAGAACCAAACCTGATGATCTGGAACTTGTCGGATATCACTCACATCCTGAAGATTCACAAAATAAAGAAATAAGGAAACCATGAATTTAATTAGCAGCGTAAAAGAAAACAAAAGGGGGTTATTGACAGAACCTCAAATCTTTGAGGGAAGACAGTGGAAATAGCACCACCAAACAAAGGTCTTACTGAACACAACTCACTAGACATGTTTAAATGTTTTGCTACATTCAAAACAAAATCCTCGAAAAGATTTAACAACTGGAATAAAAAACAAAACTGGAAGTTAGAATTGAGTACTTATATATTAAGTCAGAATAAAAAATGCACTCTTTCGTCTCAAGGCTCCTCCTCCACGAGGTCTTTCCCGGCATGGAGACTGTTTCATCTGTCTCCCCAAAAAGGCTAACCAATCGTCATCCACTGCTCAAATCTAGATCGTGGCTCTTCTCCTTCCTTCCCTTACTATGGTGATTGGAAGTTTCGTGTTGATACAAGCTTAATGCCTAAGGCCCTAAGCTACTGTACTTCCAAATTCTAGTCTTCTCATTAGATTTTTAGTCGACCCAAGAAAAGATTGAAAGGGATAGTAGAAATTTATGTGCAGCTCCCGATATTGTCATATGGGCCAAAAATGGGCCTTGTCGTTTAACACATGTATTTAGGCCTGTATCTTGAATAACTGATTCTTAGTTTGATAAATACGTGAGTTCTTTAACTGATTAGTTGGGAAAACAAATTTAATATTATTATTTTATTTTGTCCTTTAAAAGCCGAAAGAAAAAAAACGAAATTATAAAATAAACCCAAAAGCAAAGCCGAAACAAGGAAAAAAAAATTAAAAAGCGACATATGAAGTCAAAAATAGACAGAAAAGAGAAGAAGCAAACGCAAGTTTCTTGGGATACTCTCCCTATATAAAATATTTTTTTTGGCTGAACATGAATATATTTCTTCAAACAAAAGAAATCAGTTGTACTTCCGGATTATCAGTCACACAACAAATAATCGTAACAAATCGAAATATAAAAAAATAGGGAGAGCGTACAAATATAAAGCTAATATTATTCGCTGCCCCATGACGAGTTCTAGGTGTGCAAACCAATAAAACTCTGCCATTCACTGCCCGGTTGCAAGTTCTAGGTCTGAAAAAAAAAACAATAAACATTGTCATTCGCTGCACGGTTTCAAAGTTCTAGGTCTGAAAACCTAAAAGCTTTGTCAGAAGTAGACAAATATGGCATATGTATGATATCTTGTTGATAGGATTAAACATGCCACACTTATTTTGGAATCCGTGGACCACTTCTTTCAAGTCGGATTCAAAAATTGATATCTCAATAACCAAGATTTCTGATATACAAAGCACAGTCCGGATTTCTCGCGGGTATATATGTGCATAGGTTTGGGCATAATATCTGGATCCGAATCAAATCGGAATCTCTGATCTAAATCCGAGCTCAAAATATTAAACATCTGAACGGATGCTAAATTTTAAAATCAGAAAACACGAACCCTAATCCAATCGGGTATTCAAACATACTTAAATATAAGTATATATTAATAATATATGAGTATGATTTGTGAAATAGACATATTTATATATATATGTGTATTTTTGGGTATTACGATTATTTTTCAAGTAAACTGATTAGATTCAGATAAAAAATACTCATAATTTTCAGTTATTTTGGATCACATTGAGTAGTTTGGATAGATTTGGGTAAAAAATACTCAGGTTTTTCGGATATTTCTTGTACTTTTGAGTAGTTTCGAATACATTCGGATAAATAATACTAGAACCGAACTGGAACAAAAGAAATTTAGGTATTTTCGGTTTTCCATGTGAAAATCCGAACCGACTCAAACTTCAGAAGTATCGAATCGAATACGACCCGAATTTTTAAAACATTCGAATGGGACCTCGCTCCCTAGTACCAAAAAACCAGAAATCCGAAAGAATCGACTCGAACTCAACCCGAATATCCGAATACCCAGACCTAGATATGCATTCGAAATTCAATTATATTCAAACATCAATTTAGTTTATATATACAACTTTTTGTTGCATGGACTGTCATAAATTGCCGCTGTTTATTTATAAATCTTTTTCTTAAACTTTTGGTATATATACCTAGTGATTTCCTTGAAAATTAAATTAAACTAAAGGAATCGAAAGAAAATTAATAGTACCACAGCCTTTTTATGTTTTTTAATAACTACAGTGCCCACTCCGACGCCGCATGGACACTAGTAATTAATACTCCCGTGTATGAAATTTAACTATTACTGTGTCATCTTTTTGTTAAGAATTTTAAATGTTCATAAACGTATTCATATATGCATTTTTTTGTTCACATACATTGTCTTCTACTGTCCCACAAATATCAGCTGAACATGGTAAAGGCCTTTAGCATCTTCTTTTCTCTGTAAATAGCATCTATATAAGTAGTATAGTAAAGCCTTCGCTTGAACTATCTGTGTTCTGAAATTGTTTATAGATATTCATTATTTAACTCTTCTTTCTCCAAAATATATGAAGAAGAAGACTCGGTTCTTAAATTTCTCACTGTTCATTCTCCAAATCTTCACATCTTCGAATGCATTGGATGTTACTCAATTCGGAGCGATTGGAGATGGAGTTACAGATGATTCACAGGTAAAATATAGTTTTGTTGTTGCAATTTACTCATTGTACATCCAAAAAAATTACCTAAAGTATCAAACTTTTTTTCTGGGCATAAAAAAAAAAAAAGGCGTTCTTGAAAGCTTGGGAAGCTGTATGTAGCGGAGCAGGAGATGGGCAGCTTGTCGTTCCGGCAGGGTTGACATTTATGTTACAGCCATTGAAGTTTCAAGGTTCTTGCAAATCGGCCCCTATTTTTGTTCAGGTACTCTGTTTTCCCCTGTTTTGTGTTCTTGATATTAATGAAGAATATGCTTTTTTATGTTAAATTAATTACGAATATGCTGAGGTAAGTAATTAGTAATTTAATTGAAGATTTTAGGCGATCTGGTTGCATCGAGTAAAGGAAATTGGAAAGGAGACAAAGATCAATGGATTCTGTTTACGGACATTGAAGGACTTGTGGTTGAAGGTGACGGCGAAATTAACGGTCAGGGTTCGAGCTGGTGGGAACACAAAGGCTCCAGACCTACCGTGAGTATCACGTTTGGGGTTTCTTTTTTCAAAACATTGATTCGTTTTGTTTGTAGTTTTATCAAAATTAAAAAAAAAAAGGTGGTATTCTGAGATTAGGCATTGAAGTTCAAGAGCTGCAACAACCTTAGATTAAGTGGGTTAACGCATGTAGATAGTCCAATGGCTCACATTCACATAAACGATTGCAACTATGTGACCATCTCAAGTCTCCGGATAAATGCGCCGGAATCAAGTCCTAACACCGATGGAATCGACGTAGGCGCTTCATCCAACGTTGTCATCCAGGACTGCGTCATCGCAACCGGTATGAAACTCAATTTTAACTAACTTTGGAGACTCTGGGCAAATTTACAAATAAATTTAGTATTGCCTCATATTTCATACATTATTAAAACAAAAAGCAGTTTTAGAACGGGTTCCTATATGAATGCAATCTTTACATGTCAAAATAGACGGTCCACCAAATGTCCCATCCATATAATGTTATTTGGAATTTACTGATTATCATCATTGATAGGTGATGATTGCATTGCGATTAATTCCGGGACGTCTAACATCAGGATTTCCGGTATAGATTGCGGACCAGGCCATGGAATAAGGTTAACCAATTGAGAATCTACTACAAAATGTTATCTATGATATATTACATAAACTGATCAACCTCGTATATTGTAAAATATATAGCATAGGAAGCTTGGGAAAGGATGGGGAGACAGCTACCGTTGAGAATGTATGTGTCCAAAACTGTAACTTCAGAGGAACTACGAATGGTGCTCGGATCAAAACCTGGCAGGTACTTTTTAGTTGTCTTATAATCTCTCATTAAGTAATTTTACATTGTTCTTTATAATAAAATCTGGTAATATACATATATAGGGCGGATCTGGTTACGCGAGAATGATTACTTTCCAAGGAATAACGCTAGACAATGTAGAAAATCCAATTATAATCGATCAGCTCTACAACGGAGGAGATTCTGAGAAAGCCAAAGATCATAAGGTACGTACCGCTAATTCACTTTGTTCATAAGATTGTTTTTGATAAGAAAATGAAAATTTTTAGCTTTGATTTTTTAGTCGTCGGCAGTGGAAGTGAGCAAAGTGGTGTATAGTAATTTCATTGGGACGTCGAAGTCAGAGTACGGCGTTGACTTCAGGTGCAGCGAGACTGTACCATGCACAGAAATTTTCTTGAGAGACGTGAAAATAGAAACCGCATCATCAGGATCAGGACAAGTTGCACAGGGACAGTGTTTGAACGTGAGAGGTGTGTCCACACTTGCTGTACCAGGTCTAGAGTGCTTAGCCCTTTCGACCGATATGTTGTCATCGCCCCAATTGCCGGAACAAGCTTGCATGTTGGCGCAATCTGTGCAACCAAGAACACAACCGATGCAGGATCCAATATGGGATTTTGAAAGCAGAGGGAAACGACTTATTGTTTCTGATGCCGTATTAATTTCATTTATCTCTTTGGTTACATATATTTTTAGGTAATTAATTGAAGATTTCAAAAATATATATTATATGATTGGAGATGATAAATATAATGGCATTTGATTACAAACTCAATTTAAAATATATATTGCCATTTATAGTCTTAATTATTACTTATGAATATTGGGCATTTCCGTGATAAATGTATGGTCAAACTAATTCATTAAAAGTTAAACCGGTTTGAGTAGTAGTAAACAACTGACATTTAAACCGATTTGCAAAAACGCTCTTGAAGAAAACAAATCTGTGTTTCTTCTCTTCTCAACTGAAACGCGTGAGGAGGAGAGAAGGGTCAAAGGGATCTGAATCAATCACTCTGGCTGGGAAAAACAGGAAATTGAAGGAAGAAGAATCATGGGTTTCATCGGAGAAACTATGGATTCCATCAAATCTATCAAGATCCGTCAGCTTCTCACTCAGGCTATCACTCTTGGTTCGTTTCTATACGATTGATATTACCTCATCTGTGTTTAGTTACGAGATATTGGTATCTAGAATTCACCAAATGTTGCATCTTTAGAAGCTTATGGTTGGCTGTTTTGGTTTTAGGTATGATCGTTACATCTGCATTGATAATTTGGAAGGCATTGATATGTGTCACCGGCAGTGAATCACCAGTGGTGGTTGTTCTCTCAGAAAGCATGGAACCTGGCTTTCAGAGAGTAAGTCGCTTGTGTTTGGTTTAGATTTTGAAAACTATTTTACTTGTTGCATTCAGATTATGTGGTTCTTGGTTATTGATTTGAGGCCAATGTGACAGGGGGATATATTGTTCTTACGGATGACCAATGAGCCTATTCGAGCAGGCGAGATTGTTGTTTTTAGTGTTGATGTAAGTGTGTCTTTTGTTCCGTTCCATCAATTTACTATCTACTTCCAGTTTCTTTTCTCCTAATTTGTTTCATTTTGCCTTTATGCCTCTTCTTTCAGGGTCGTCCAATTCCCATTGTTCATCGAGCCATCATAGTAATGTTTCTCGTACATTTTCTTATTATCATCTCGAATGTTCAGGATACTTACTCGTTTTTTTTTTTTAAACACATTATAGGTTCATGAGAGGGGAGATACTAAAGAAGTTGATGTTCTGACAAAAGGTGCTAGTTTTGTTGGTCTGAATGAATAACCCTTTATAGTAACCAATTCATTGATTACTTGGCACGCCTTAACATTCTTTAGGTGATAACAATGACGTTGATGACATCGGTCTCTATGCTGAAGGACAACTTTGGCTTCATAGGCACCATATCATGGGCAGAGCTATTGGGTAAACACAATACAACAAGCTTTTGTGCCCCTGTGATCTCATTGAAACTGGTTCGAAAAGTTCAGTAGTCGTAAATGGCCCCCTTTTGTTTTTTGTAGGTTCTTGCCTTATGTTGGATGGGTGACTATTATCATGACTGAAAAGCCTATCGTCAAGGTACAATCTTCTAACACGGCCTGTGATTTATCATGGTTTCTGACTTTGAAATATATGTACTCCCTATTAACATTTTTTTTCATCTTCTCTTCTTTCAGTATATACTCATTGGTGCATTGGGTTTGTTCGTTCTAACATCCAAAGACTGAGACTACAAAAAAAGCTGGTCGTTGTTAAAGAAGTAGCGTCTGCAACGCTCTGTTCACCATCTAGATAGCCATCATCTTTTGGTGACTTTTAAACTGTAGAATCATATACAAGCCACATTTTATAATTATAGACAGTTTTACTACTTTTATCTTAAAATCAGCAGCGTTTTTGTGACAATTTCTTTAACAGCGTCGTCTATGATCTCCAATCAGGAGGAGATTTTTCGAATTTTAGTGAATCGTAATGATTTAAAGCTCGGTAGGGATGTGTACTTAATTCTAATATAATGGGACGATTTTTAACACACGATTGAAATATAAGGATCTTAATGCAAATAAGCGCGTAACTTATGCCTGAAGATTATAGCTTGAAGCCCTGAACTCATAGAATAGAATTAGTCACGTAATGAGGGTTCTAATCTCTTAGTAGGACCATACGACCGCTAAAAGGAAAAAAAATCTCACATTTTACAATTTCCCCCATTAAATTTTTACGCAGGATTGTAATTTGTAAGTTTATGACATGATTACCATAACACGAGACAATCAACTAAATAATGCTAATGTTTCTTTTTTGTTTAAAAAAGAAAAATCAGGATACTAATGTTTACTTATTTAATAATGCATATTATTGTCAAAGTAGCTGGTCAATTCATCAAAACATTAATCACACGATCGACTAAAATAGGATAAATAAATCTAGGCTCCAACGACTAAAACTTGAATAAATAAACAAAATACAACGTGCGGGTCAGTACAAGCCATGGCTAACACGATCATCTATATGCATATGGTTATAACTTATATATTCTTTCCGTAATTAATTCGTGGAATTAAAGAAAAAAAGAGATCGAAGGATGGGGAAAGATTTCAAGAGTATGGTGACACGATGCATGTACGTCGGAAAAGAGAACGATAACGTGAAGAAGCTCAAAACCGCAACGGAGGAGCTCAAAGATCTACGCAACAATGTGATGAAAAGGGTCAAAATGTATGAAGACCAGCAGAAGCTGAAACGGCTCGATAAAGTCCAGGTTTGGCTTAGACAAGCCGATGTAGTGATCAAAGAAGCAGAAGAGATGTTGATAACAATGATGTCTTCTTCTTCTTCAAATGGATCGAGCATGATGAGTTGTCACAAGATGGACAAGAAGCTTTGCACGAAGCTGAAAGAGGTTCAGGAGATAAAGAGCAGAGGAACATTCGATGTGGTGGTTGAGAATAGTGGCATTGGTGGTGGTGGATCGATGATGATTTCGACCGTTGATAGAGATGATCAGACGGTTGGATTGGAAGCGGTTTCGGGGCTAGTGTGGAGGTGTGTGACGGTGGATAACACTGGGATTATTGGGTTGTACGGCGTGGAAGGTATTGGGAAGACGACGGTGTTGACTCAGGTCAACAACAGGTTGCTTCAGCACAAGTCAAATGGGTTTGACTTTGTGATTTGGGTGTTTGTGTCCAAGAATCTGAATCTTGAGAAGATTCAGGACACCATCCGAGAGAAGATAGGGTTTCTTGATAGGTCGTGGACGAGCAAGACAGAGCAAGAGAAAGCTGGTAAGATCTTCGAGATACTTAGCAAGAGACGATTCGCTTTGTTCCTCGACGACGTTTGGGAGAAAGTCGATCTAGGTATACGATTACTTATGATCCATCTAAGAAACTATATTACTTGTAAACCAAGTTATCATGATTTGCCCTAGTCTTAATATGGTCTTAATATTTAGGGTTTAAATTTGTTAAAACAGTGAAAGCTGGTGTGCCACCGCCGGACGGACAGAACAGATCGAAGATTGTGTTCACGACCTGTTCGGACGAGGTTTGTCGGGAAATGGGAGCACAAACTAAGATCAAAATGGAGAAGCTGCCATGGGATAGAGCTTGGGACTTGTTTAAGAAGAATGCAGGGGAAGAGACTGTAAAGAGTCACCCGGACATAACCAAAGTTGCTCAGGAAGTTGCAGCCAAGTGCGACGGCCTCCCGCTAGCTCTGGTCACAATTGGCCGAGCCATGGCCTCTAAGAAAACACCTCAGGAATGGCGTGACGCTTTGTACATCTTGAGTAACTCTCCTCCCAATTTCTCAGGTCCAATTTTATAAAGTTTTAACATATACATTATTAGTTTAACATTCTTAACTCTTAGGCTTCATTTTCGTGTGTATATTACTAACGAAGGTTTTATTTAATTGTGTAACAGTTCTCAAGTTACTGGACAGGAACTAATATGTACTCTCGATCGAGGTAGTATATACTTTTGGCATGTTTAAAGATAATTAGTCTTTCTGATATTCAGATTAACTAGTCCGTTAATTGTTCATCAGATAAATTTGTATATATACTTTTCTTACAAACTCGTTTGTGATTTCGTTTTATCTTTGTAGGAATCGTGTTGTGCATGGAGGGCTTAGAGATAGATTAGGGAGATTCATATATTTGTGTATTTATTTGAGAGTTAAGTTTTGTATTATGTCACCGGCTAGAGTTTGAAGAATTTGGTTGAAGCTTCCAATGATGGTTAACTGTTGTGGTTTTTTTTAATTTAATTTGTCATTTTCTTGGTCGAAAATTTTTGATTCTCGTGAATATATAGATGATCTCCCACTAAATCATGCGACACATGGATTAATGATCTAAAATATCTAAAGATACAAAAAAAAAAACTCCTCAAGGGTATATGCTAAATTAAGTAAAGCAAGAGTTAGGCAGGAATTTAGGTCATCCTTGTATTCCTTCCTACGATGAATATTATGGTTGTCTTCATCACGGCACATGCTATATCTGTCTTTACTTTGTATTTTCTGGAAACTTCAAATCATCGACTCATATACAGTAATCACTATATAGTACTCTAATATGCATTAATTCGTGAAATAAAAAAATGCATTGATATGCAGTTAGTAGTCACTAGTTAGCATATATTATCGGAATGTTTATATATAATTAATAGTCAAAAGCAGATAGTCATCAAGACAATGAAGGAAAAGAACCTGAAAATCTTTGAAAAGATTGATTTTAAACCAAAAAAATATATATATCAACCTTCAAAAGTTAGAGTTTTCAAAAGAGAACATATGTAAATCTACACAAACATATGCGTACCTAATGATTTAGCACTATAAAATAATGTTGATCTTAATCCAAAAAGCTGATTCTATCAATAGTTCAATGTATCTAGGGCCATCTATAAACATACATTATACATATTATATGCATATGCGTATCTTATATATATGTTCACAACTTCACACTAATCATCACTTGAGTACTAAAACAACACAAAGAAAGAAGCATTTAGTGTTGAATAAACACCATGGATGAACGTTTCTCTCATCTCATGTGTTCTGCTTACAGATCACCAACCTACGAGCCGAGGAAGCCCGGAGAACAGGCGAAGAGAGCGCAGTCAGTGGAGAAAATTCCAGCGAGGAAGCCAGTCGTGAAGGAACGTGATATCAATGAAAGTGCAGAGGCATTTATACAGAAATTCAGAAAGCAGCTTCTTCTCCAACGTTTGGAATCAACTGTCAATAACAGCAATGCCCAAATCTTTAACTACTAGAATCTTCATCTATCGTTTTAACCCGGGAGATCGTGAAAATCTTGGGATTGTATGTATATAATCATCTATGTATGATAAAAAAAAAGGTAGCATAATGTTTTTTTACTTTTTATATAAATAACACAATAAAAGAGTCTTAAATAAAAACTTTCATACAAGCAAAAGACAAACAGAACACAAATATGAATGAAATTTATTTGTCTAAAAGCATACACAAGGCACAGTGTCATAACTCAAAACCAGCTCGAATTTGGTTTTACTGAAGCTTCTTGATCCCAGGGAAGGAGGGAAGGATCGAGATGAGAGCATCATTGTATCCTACAGGCTCTGTTCCGTATAAGTAAACAAGAAAAAATCATTACATGGAGAAGTTTTAAGAAAAAAGAGGAAAAGTTAAAGAAGAAGAAAGACTTACCTCCATCTTCTCGAAGTATTTTGACAACCTCGCCACTGACATCAGACTAGAAGATTGATCGAGAAACAGAGGAGCAGTTTTAACTGACTTGGTTGAAGCAAGAGATAGTAATTAGTAAATCAGAAATTAAAATGGAATGTTATCTAACCTCGATTGGGAATTGGCCACCGAGTTGTTCGATGTAGCAAAGAATTTGACCTTCTTTCACTTGGTCTTTCTGTCAGATTAAACAAAAGCAAAGAAGAGAGTAATCACTAATCAGTGGTGTCCCCCATAAAATCACTCTCTTTTGTTCAAGAAGATTGGTACCTCTTTACATGACGAAGGCATGCGTTTACCCTTTATGGTTTTGGATCTCCTGAAGAACCCTACCTGCACATTACCACACCATTTAGATGGGGGACAACTTTCTGATTGAATCTCACCTTTATTTTTTCAGTTTTAACGGAAAATTAGCATTCTAAACTACTCAGTTAGAATAAAGAGAACATTTCCCAACAAAGTAAATGAAAGCTATGATATTTTGCGTTTAAGTTGTGTGGTCTCTTACTTTCGGAGATTGGAGAATCATCAAACCCTGATCAGCAGCTGACGTTGCTGGTCTTGTGATAGCCAATGAAGTAGAAGGAGCTGATTCATTCGCATCAGGACTCTTGGTAGTTGCATTTGCAGCAGCCACTGCAGGAATTGGGTGAGGCTGTGGACTACTTTCGTCAGCTAGATTCCTTGCTACATATAGGCGGAAACCCCCCAGCTATTAGAATGTGCATAAAAGGCGCAGAAAACATTAGATAAGAATCCTATATGAAACTCAGCTGAGATGACTCTGCAAAAGAGTAAGAACATAACTACTGTACAACTAAATTGAGTGGGGTCTTACTTTCAATTCAAACTCTGCAATTGATGAGGAATCGCATATTTCAGTGACAAGAGCCTCCACCTAGAAGATTGTACAAGAAATTAAACCAAATGCATCCAATTGGAAAACAGACTAAAATGGTTTTTATGTGCATGAAACAAGTGAATTTTCCACTAACACCTCAAGGTAACACATTCTCTTCTCTTCCATGTGACAATAAGGGAAGAAGTTTAGAAATCCCCAGCCAGATTTCTTCAAATGACAACCTAATATTTAATGGCGAATGAAAACCCACCTCAGAGGGCTTGGGAACGAGCTGAGCGTTCAATCGAGATGACTTGGTCTCTTCAGAATCTTCTACTTCTATAGTAGCTGTGCATAAGAAGGTTAAATCAGAAATCATTAAAGGAAAATAAAAGACACTTTCTATGCACACATCAGCCCACCTGTGCACGCACTCGATGTGCCAAACATAGAGATAATAAAATCGCTAAAATGAGCATATATACAATAGAAGAAAGACCTGCAGATAGTCAAACATATAGATATAAACGTACCTGATGTTTCTGCAGTTGGGACAGTAGATACTTGGACAGCTTTCACATATCCAAAAGTTGTCCTCAGACTCAAGTACTTCACCGGCCTTCGCTCAAGCAATGATCTTTGATTGAATGGTACCAGTAAGCTACCAGATCTAACTCTACTAAGATCTACTGCTGAGATTTTAATTTTAGGAACTCCTAGGCTACCTGAAATATACGCCAAGGTCTCAATAGGGAAAATCAGCACTAAATCCTCAATATGATCGCTCACCATTTAAGTTGTACATAAGAAAGTCTTATACACTCAATCCAAAATAGCTCCAGAAGGTTTCAAGTAATTTAAAATATAATATCTAAGAATAAACTCATGTTAACCTAGCTCCACGTATACTCAACAGTGAGAGATTAAGTTGTTGTCAGATTATTTCGTATTAAGCAATAAAAATTATGAAATAACTCATCAACGCTAAACTCATGGCAATGGTGATAAACGGTGTATATAATTAGATTAGCTTTGCAGTTCAGTATCAAGGAAGTAACTTGAATCTCATCAACATTGATACGAAGACGGAATAGAGATTCTTCAACTTTAGATCTATAATTTATACCAAAATCAAGTCCCTTTCTGAGTTTTCTTATCACTCAATAGCAGAATCCTCAAAATTATAACTTTCCGATGAAACATGGTTCTATGAGAGCTGAAAACTACGAAATCATTCAAATTTGAATGTGCGAAGAAAAACCCAGTTTAGTGTACGATCCCAGGAAACGGGAACAATCAAGACAACAAGATACAGGTAGAGAAACTTACAGGAAGCCATGGAGAGAGTGACAAGGATTCGAGAAACAGAAGAATGGAAGGAAGAGAATGAGATTGTGTAAGCTGATACGAACGAGGACACACGATTTGGCAGAGTGTGGAGATGGTCAAATCAAAATTTTGAGGTTAACGCTCGTCGTTGGTTGGGTTCGCTCGTTCGATACAACCAGAGTTGATCTTTGTACAGCGAAGCACAAAACATCAACTTTTATTTGAGTTGGGTTTTAACGGTCCATCATGTATATAAACCCATTATTGGCCCATTATCAAAACATATTTTTTTAGGAAAAAATCCAGAAATTAAATTAAATTAAATTTTCAGAAATATTTACACCTGTTTAGAGCATATCTATTAAAATATCTAGTTATGCTATTACCGCATTTGTGTAGATGCATCCATATTATTTTGTTATTTTTATTTGTTTTATTATAAAAAATCTCCATATTGTTATCCTAAGCATTTTAGATTTCAGATAGTTTGGCACTTGGCAGTTTTGACAATGTGGGGGGTATATTTATAAAAATTGTGCTTATTATTGCTGTCACTAGTCACTAGGTTGATAGAATTATGTCTACAAAAAGTGATTGTTATATTACAGTCTATTAGAATATACGTTGAAAAGGCTGGACAACAAAAAAACAAAAACGAATAAAAAAGTAGCAACTCATGTATAAAGCAATGAAATTGAGGAGAGAATCTTCTTTTAAGAAAGACATGCAGCGTACAATGATTAGAATAATAAAAACTCTTAAAAGAAACTGCAAAAGAAAATTACGAATGAAGGACGAAACAAAAAAAAAAGTAAAATAAAAATAAAAATGGATAATACATCCAAAAGCACGACAGCTAAAGTTACAATATTGGCTCTCATTGCAACATCTAACAAAATTATCATCTTTAATTCTCTCTTGCTTGCTCCTGCTTCTCCTTTCCATTGATTGAAACGGTGCCTAGAAAAATATCAAACATGTCAATATAATTAAATACAAGAAGCTGTTACAAACACAGTATCTATCTATGTCCGATAAAAATAATATATAGTCCAAAGTTGAATTACAATTACCCAAGAAACTGGAGACAAGGCTACTTCAAAAGCATTTTTGTATAACTTAGAAAGAGGTTCTGTTGCTGAAGTCTCTTGGTGCATTGCATCTGAAACATTCCATTCTGCTTGCAAAGTTATGCTCATTGCAACCAATCCTGTTTTATTATAATCTTTGTCAATCTAACTCTAACATACGTATGAAAACTATGTATTACGTATATTCATGGATCGAGTTAATATAAACCAAATATAACTAATGTGGTACCTAGTGCAAATCCAGTCGCCGGATTTCCAGCTAGAGCGGCCACCGTTGCCGGGGACTCTAGATCGCATAACGTCAGCGTCAAACATGGCAGGACTGCCGATGCCACCGCCACCTCCACCAGCGCCGGTCTCGTCCTTGAAAGTGCCGCATTTGAAGCAGGTGGAGCGACTGGCGAAATTATGAGTCCCGCAGTTTAAGACGGTGCAGTACCAGTCACCTGGACGAACATCGGAGCCGGTGGTGAATCCGAAAGCAGCCATGGCTCTGCCGCCGTAACCACCGAAGTCTAAGCCACCTACTCCACCGGGGCCGGAACGAGAGTCACCGCATCGCTGGCAAGAGTCACGGCGCTGGAAGTTGAGGTGGCTGCATGACCTGCAGTTCCAATCTCCGGGTCTGCTCATTCTTCAATTCTTGTATGCGTCCGTTTATATTATTTTCTGCAACATCCATTTAAATTTGAATTAATGAAAACGAATTTCTTATGTATGGAACTCTTGCTTTCGTTAGAAGTTAGGACAAATACATCAAGTGTGTGCTTACAAAATTTATAATTATAAGTATAAAAAAAAATGGATGATAAATTATATATATAAGTATATAATTTATATATATATATATATATATATACTTATTCTAGTTTTGAACTTTTGAAGATCAATTTTCTTACTATATTCATCTCGTATAGATAACGTATTATGTGCCAATTGCTCTGTGGCTATATATTTCTGAAAACAAAATTTAATCAAATGGTTACGAAATAATATAAATTAAATGACTGACCTTGATGACCTTGGAAGAGATGTGATTATGCGTTTAGTGAAAGAAAATTAAGACACGAGGCTTTGAAAGAGTGTTGTGAAGAGGATGGGCTTAAATAGAACACAGAAGAACACAGCTGTGGTGGCTCGTTCAAAAATAAAAATAAATAATAAATAATAAACAATTACTTTTTCGTTTTCTTCACCTCAATTGATTGTAAACTTTCGCAAAAGAAGAGCAACAAAAAAAACGAGAATATTTAAAATAAACAAGTAAAAATTTCGGCTGAGATTCCCAAGCCTAGAAATTCTCTAATATGGGTAATTACTTTGGCCATTGCTTAGAGTGTTTCTTGTATTATGATAATATTATAATATGGTAATTACTTTGGCCGTAGCTTTGTTGTATTATGATATATTTAGATTGAAGCGTGTTCATGTAACTCTTATCTTCTATTTAAAGACATATAATTTAGTTGATTTATTCACAATTACAAGGAATTCATATCAATAATTATGAATTTAGAAAATATGTTATACTATATATGGTTACTGTATAGTGGATTTTATTATTGTCCTTGATACATCACCACACGAATTTGAGCATGCATTATGCATGTTATTGAAATACCGATGCTTTAACAGGGTTTTGTGTTCAAATTAATCTTCGTTTATGCAAAATTATGTATATAGACTCAACAGTTGATGCCACAACTTGATTTTTACTCGACTTGTTGTTTTGTCACCTACTCGTTCTTTTTATCATCTTGATCACTTCATTTTTTATATAACAGTTGTAAATTTAAAGTACTTTGATTAGAATCTTGGGTCAAAGCATAATATAATTTTAAGTAAAATTAAGAGTGATAAGAAGCCAACAAACAACTTGGGAGCCCACACTCAACTAAAAGAAAGAGATCTTGTTAACCTCTAGCTCTACATAAAAGTCCTTTGACTCGTACCTTTTTGGACCCTCTATCTCTAATGCCAAATGCAATTCATAACTATATTTTATTGTTTGATGATTATACGCTTAAACACCAAGGAAGCTCATCATTTGGTTACCAATGAACGATAGTATTTAATTCAAGTAGCTAGTAGCTAGCTAGACGACCTTGATTACCTATCACACACAAAAAAAAAAAAAACACATTAATGTTAGTAGAAATAATAAGATTTAAAACAAAAAAATACAATATATATATATATATATATATAAAACTAAATAAAATAATTGAATAAGTTAAAATATGCAATAACAAGAAGAAAAAAACTGTATATATACACACATAATTTTAGCGTGGTAGAAGACTGACGAGATTGGAACTTTCCTTTATTATGAAACTTGTTATTGTTAATATACTTTTTTTTTGTTTTGTTAAAACTTGTTAACATATTTTGGTACATATAACGATAGTAGATAGCGAAGAATGCTGAGAAATAGTTGTCGAGGTACCATTTTTGAGTAGTATACAAGCTTTAACTAGTTTTATTTTACAACTAATTTGAAATGACAATAATTAATCGATGACGTTATATACTAGTTTCTAGCTATTATTTTAAGTACTTTTACTTTTGATAGGTTGCTATATATATATATTTTTTTTGATATGATTGCTATATATATCTAATATCATTATAAGCCAGATATTTCAAATTTTACACCAAAATATACATACACATTATATATATATATTTAACGTCGAGATCGTATTGTGAGTGAATTATAAGGTATTAAATCATAAGAAATCGGTTATAACACAAAAAGAAAACAAATTGGCTAAATGAAATTAGATAAAGGTGTACATATATAACTATAAAGATGATATGTCTTTGAATAGAGAATCGATTCGGTATCTTCTACGTGGTATAAGCTTTTGGTTGATATAGAAAAAGGTAGCTTAATCTCACAATTATATTATGGTAAGTCTCTTTCATTTATACTTTAAGGAGGCAAAGGAATCGACATCCGAGACACGAATAAAAATTTATATTACTTTTGAATTTTGAATATTCACAACTTTTGTTCTTCTTTTCTTTTTTCATAGAAAACAATATAATACAAGCTCTCCTTTGCTTAGCAGCAACGTAACAAAACTTGTAAACTTAAAAAAGAATGATCAATGTTATAGATATTGATAAGCTTTGCATGGTGTGTTAGGATTTTCCATATTTCAATTATATTTCTAGCTTGCACTATTTCTTTGTTGTTATATATGTTCCACTCCGAATATATAATATTTTTAAAGCGAATTTCATCGAAGGCTCGAAGCTATATATTGGTTACGTCGATTTTATTTATATGTTCAAAGTGATTGAAACAAAACGTTTTGTAGTTTAAATATACAATTTTGAAAGAAAATTTTGTATCAGTTTGCATTTAAATATCATAAAAGCTAACATATTTCATAAGGTGTTAGCAAATAAATATCTCTATAATGTAACATATAATTTATTTTTTATCGTTCTATCATTCTCTGTTTTCATTGATTAATTTTGCAAAACTTTGGTTTATGTCAATAACTAAAATAGATGTCTGTAAAAAAAATGAACTAACATAAACATATGATCTCTCAAAATATATTGTAGATAACAATTTTAATATCAATACAGACTATACAGTAATGATTAAAAATAAGTTTTCGTTCCTAAGATTTGTAAAGAAGATTTTCTCACATCTGAGATTAAGTTTAAAATGGTATAAACAGCAAAATGATTGACAAATGCGTCGAAGGGATAGATATGAGAAAACCATACAAATATAATAGTGATAAAAAAAACTAATATAATTATGGGTCAAAAAAACATAAAAAGAGGGGAAAAGAAAAGATAAAGGGAAAATCAAAAGGGATGAGGCAAAATAGAGAGTTTCAATAAAGATAAATTTGGGTGATGGTGACGGAATAATTCTTCGATGTTTTCGTTTTGACCATCTTTTCCTTTATTTCTCACTTTAATTTTCCTTTATTTCTCTCGCTGTTTATTCCCAGATTTTTTTAAAAAAAAATTAACTAGAACAAAGAACATATATATATAGGTATGATTTTTCAGTTATAATTAACAAAATAAAAAGAGGGGAGAACTGCTAATATCTGGAGTCCATTCTCTTGGAGAAGAGTAAAGTGGGCAACACAAAAAAGGAACTGAGCTGATTCGATTCTCTTTGGGACTCCCATCCATGCATCACCTCTCCACCCTCTTTCATTTTACTTTTATTTTTATTATTTTACAAATTTTAGTAATTACCTTTTTTAAACTGTAAGCATAACAAAACCTTTATTACGGTCTCAAACGCTCAAAATTTTAAAACATAGTATAACGTTTCGTACAAAACAATTTGACAAGAGAGAAAGAAAAAGAAAAACAATTTTACAAAACATATATAGATACAACGGCTATTATACCATCTATGATTTACCTCAGAACCTATAATTAACTGGGATGGCTCACGGTAGTTGTGAAGGTGGCTACTGGCTACCCCTTGTGTCATTTTGATTTTCTCCAGTTGTTCTCATCATGTTTTATTAATCTTACACGTTTTCTATGATTATTATTAACTAATCAAATGTGCAAAATAAACCAGCCGGTGAAATTGCAAATTTTGGGTTAGAAGTCCGATAGAAATATAGTTATTTGAGAAAATTATTTTTTTTTTCTTTTCATAAAAATAATTATAAACTAAGAAATTTTATCACGCTTCGGACTGTCAAAATATATATAAAAATGTAATAGGTAAATTTAGGCAAATATTATTTACCGCCCTACGTTCTAAAAATCCTTGCCTAAATGTGATTGTTCTCTGTTTAATTGTTAGGTCCATCTTACCTGTTTTGATTAATGACTATATTTTTTTAAAAAATCAATTATCCGATTATTTTCTGCCTAACCTAACTAATAACTGTATAACTCGATTACTCTCCGCCTAATCTTCAAATTTTAATTATTTTTAGATTACAAGTATAAAACAAATATTTTTTTACTATTTGAACTTCTAGATATGAAATTTGTAATGTTAAACAATAACTTATGTTCATATTTTCAATATTTTCAATATTTCAATGAAAACCATATAATTTTGAGGTTAAAAAAATATTTTTATGTGTTTACTATAGTTTTGAAAATAATATTATATAAAATATTAATGATAATGGATTAAACTTGTATGTAAAACATAAATTAGTTCTAAAACTAATTTTCGATTAATCCTCGTTTAGTCTCCGATTTTTTTTGTTAGGCCTACATCGAGTGTCCGATTAGCATGTAGCGATTAATTGAACATGATATAGGAAAATATTAAGTTGGTTTATTTTTGTTTGATACAGTTTTTTTGTCAAATATACAGTATATTAATTTTAAAAATTATTACAAGTTATGAAAACGTATAAGAGAATCTGAAACAACCAAAAAACTATGCAAACAAAAAAAGCAGAGCTATATCTAAGTAGATCTTCTTAAGTGGATCCATCGATTAAGGAGGCCACTAAATTTGCTCAGGGCTTGGTAGTGCGTTCATTTGTGTTCGATACTTTTTTCCTGTCCTGTATGTCATCGTATCATGTGTATTGGTTACCTTAAAATTTACCACACTTGTTTGTGTGTGTGTGTATATTTGTCCTTAATTACGCTTGTGTTAATATAATTAACGTGAATGATACTAGTATTTATATAATTCCAACTGCATCATCTAGATATTTGCATTTGATCCGCACGTGACAAATATTCGTTGGCTAATTGTCACACTACTTATGTGGAGGTGAGTAGTTCAAGCTAACCTTCGAAGTTGTTCGGTTTATATGAGATTCAGTTTGACCCTTTTTAAGTGAAATATCATAATTTTAATCGTGATAATACGTTACGGAACATCAGAACATGGAACGACCGACGAGCGATAAAATAAACAAAAAGAAAAAAATAGTCATATCACATGCGGCGACGATACGTAAAGCGGTGCCACGTAGCAAGCATCTTCCTCGTAACCATGAGGTGTCGCAACCACAGAGGACAACACTTACAAGACCGAGAAACCGCATACTAACACTCGCAACGTAAAGCACAACACCCCCAAACTCCTGTTTTTTTAATTCGGTTTTAATTTCAACACACCACGCGGCTACACACGTGTCCCTGGGCTAATACGTGTCTTCTTCTCCGCCGACCAAGACACACTACAAATGTCCCGATGGTTGGGGGAGACATTACACAGTTTCAACTACAACAGCAAGCAATTTATCATATCTTACGCATTTGAAGAAAGAAAAATGGCGTCCAACCAACAGAGCTACAAAGCTGGTGAAACCAGAGGCAAGGCCCAGGTAATAACAATACATTTATGTATGTAAATATGTTAGAACACATTCTATTTCAAGTTCTAAGATGATATGTTTGTGTAAACAGGAGAAGACTGGACAAGCTATGGGAACAATGAGGGACAAGGCTGAGGAAGGCAGGGACAAGACTCAAGCGACTGCTCAATCAGCAAAAGATAAGTCTTCTCAAACAGCACAAACGGCCCAACAAAAGGCTCATGAGACGGCCCAGGCAGCAAAAGATAAGGCATCTCAAACTGCCCAAACAGCCCAACAAAAGGCCCATGACACGGCTCAAGCAGCAAAAGACAAGACTTCCCAAGCTGGCGACAAAGCTTGCGAGGCCAAGGACAAGACCGGGAGCTACATGTCTGAGACAGGCGAAGCCATAAAGAACAAGGCTCAAGACGCTGCTCAATACACAAAGGAGACGGCTCAAGGCGCGGCTCAGTATACGAAGGAGACGGCTGAAGCCGGTAGAGACAAGACCGGTGGGTTCTTGAGCCAGACCGGTGAGCACGTGAAGCAAATGGCTATGGGTGCAGCTGATGCAGTGAAGCATACTTTTGGGATGGCGACGGAGGAAGAAGACAAAGATCATTTTCCAGGAAGTACTACGACCACTACTGCAACTACTCGGACCACTGATCCGACTCAGCAGACTTATCAGAGGAAGTGAGAAAGAAGAAGAGAATGATTTGGAAGTGTCTTTTAAGTTTGTTGGGTCTTTTTGAATCCTGTGTTGTGTTATTTGTAATTTCCGTTGTGTCTTTGTGTTTGTGATTCCGTTGTGTTTCTTGTTGTGACGGGTGATCCTGGAGACTACTAATTTCCAGTCAATAAGTTTAGATTTGATCCGTCCTTCAATCTGTATTTTTGTTTTAAGTAATAAACAGTTATTAATACACATCACTTATGGTTTTCAAGCATTATAGTGTTGTAACCGATCTAGCTGTTTCAACCGAACCAATTTAATTTAGAGAAAGTCTTTTAAATACCATTTTTCTAAAAATATCAGAAGTTTTATTTTTAAAAATACTACAAAACTAAAAACTGAATTATAAAAGTTTATAGTTTAAATATTTAGATTTGGATTTAGTATTTTAGGTTTACATTTTAGATTTAGGGTTTAGTTTTGAAAGTTTAAAGTTTAGATTTATTTTAATAATATTTTTAAATTTTTTTTTTTGTTTATAATACTTTAAAAAAATAAAATTTGTTTTGGTATTTTTAGATAATAAACTTATTCTAGTGGTATTAATTAGAATTATCCTTTAATTTAACATTCTTTCAATTTCCTCTTAAGATACCGAATTTAAATTTTTTGACATCGTTTTATTGAAAACTTTGAAAAAGACAAATTCAAATTCATTTAGATAGTGACTTCTACCAAAATGAGAGAAGCAAACAAATAGAATTGGGTAGTAATTTACTCAAACCGAAGAAATTAAACCAAAAACAAAGAAGTAAACTACATCGTATAAAACCCTAGGGTTTGAGTTACGAAAGAGGGTCGGTTCACTTGGGGTCGCGAGAATTCATTGTTAGATCTTTAGAGAATATCTTTGTGCTCCATCGTCGTCGTCCAAATTTCAGCAGGTAAGTCTGAAAATTTTGGTGAAGAAATCAGCACATCTTCTCTCTTTCATGTTCTTGATATATATATTTTGGAAACAGAGTAGATCAAAAATCGTGTAACAATTTGAGTCGGCGGTTGAATAAATCAAATCTACGGTGATTTAGAGATGGCGGCTTCTTTATCGAGCAGACTTCTTAAAGGATTCGCTAGCCTCCAGGCTCTTCGTTCTACCAGATTTGTTAATCCTTTTCTTCAATCAAGTTTTCTCTTTTCTTATCTTAAATCACTTAAATGTTACTTCTTTTTCGTCTCTTAGATGGGTTTTTATTAACATTCGAGCTCACCTGATTAGACTAGAATATAAATTTTGAGGTTTTGATTATAGAAGATGGTTTGATGATGATGATGATCATGACAGTTGAATTTACTAGGAGAAATCGTGTGGTTTCTGTGTGTAGGCCTCTGCATCAGCCTACCAAAATGGGATGTTGAGATACTCATCTACAGTGCCTAGTGATTCAGACACACATGATGATTTCAAGCCTACACAAAAAGTTCCTTCCGGTTCTACAGACTCACTCAAAGATATCGTTGAGAATGTATACTCCAGCTTCTGGAATTTTAAGTTTAATGTTTTTGTTTAGGCTTTTGATTCTGAATCTGGTTTGGGTTTTGTTTTTTTAGGATGTCAAGCATAATCCTGTTATGATTTACATGAAAGGTGTCCCTGAATCTCCTCAGTGTGGGTTTAGCTCACTAGCCGTCAGAGTTTTGCAACAATACAGTAAGTTCTGATCTGTCTCTACTGTTTGCGTTGGGCTCTTCTTTAAGAATCTAATGTTTTCTGAGTTCTCATGATGCTATCTTGTAAACTCCTTCTTTAGATGTTCCTATCAGTGCTAGAAACATTCTAGAAGACCCAGAGTTGAAAAACGCTGTGAAATCCTTCAGGTGAGTGTCTGAACACTATATAAAAGTTTCATTAATAAATAGAGCTGTCTAATCTCATTCTCAAAGTTTAGAATAAGCTTTTGGCTTTGTTGTCAAAGTTCGTAACGGTTCATTTTCTTGTTCTTGCTATATGATCTAGAGTCTAGACCCCCCGTTTGAACAAAAGTTTTTGTTCACTTATTTGATTCATGAATCTTTATTTCTGTGCAGCCACTGGCCTACGTTTCCGCAGATCTTCATTAAGGGAGAGTTCATTGGCGGCTCAGACATCATTCTTAACATGCACAAGGTTAGTTTCACTTAAAGCAGACCTAGTTTGTCGCTTTCCTTTATCACTGTGTTGGTTTGATTACAAGTCCCTTTTACACTTACAGGAAGGTGAATTGGAGCAGAAACTTAAAGACGTGTCCGGAAACCAAGATTGATCCAAGGTTGAAGTTATGCTGACAGATGAATGAGGTTATTATGTTTTTGTTCCTTCTTTTTATAAGAATGTCTTTTGATATACGGCAATAATGTCTCAGAAACTCAAAATCTTTGGGTTTGGTATGAACAAAACTTGGTAAATTTAGAGAAAAAAAGCAAAGAAGCATAAGGAGCCTTTTTATTTATTATTCATAATCAAGAATCGAACAGCGGAAAAGCATAAATAAATCACAAAATAGTAGAAACACGAAAATACCGTATACCCCAAGAAACCCACCCCTTATATATAACTTTACACCATTGTATAATAGCTATAAATGCTTAGAAGATGCGTGCAGAGTTTAACGCGAACCCTCGAGACCAAGCCTAGAGGCGAGCCAGTGAACCACCTCATCCATTTCTTTAGGAACCGTATAGTGACCAAGTCTACACAATCACATTAACCCTCACAATCTCAGAAAAAGCCTCTTCTTCAAACCAAACAAAATTGCAAATTACACTATCATAACCTTACCCTTCATATGGTTTGAACATAACTTGTCGGAATCCAGCCATGGCAAGTGAATGAGCAGATTTTTCTCCAAATCTGTAAGGAACTACATCATCCGCTGCAACCAAAGAACACATCAAGTGAAATAAATCAGATTCTCTTAGATGATTTTATCTTGAAACAATAAATCACATAATAATATGTAAACATACAAGTTCCATGTGCAAGTATGATTGGTATTGATGCAGCACGCCTTGCAGCCTCGTTTGAGCTTTCAATTTTGCTCCTTAAGCTCCTGTATTATAGTAACATGGTTAAGCTTCCAATGGTTAAGTCTCAGTGTTAACAAGTGACATGAAAGGGGTTGAAAAAATATATAGATACCTCCAACCAGGAAGCCAACCACTAAGCCCTACAGTGGCTCGCAGGTTTATAGTGTAAGGATGTCCAGTTCCATAACGCCCAAGAGCGTAGCACGTCGTGGAGTAAAGAGCTATTGCTGCACCCATACTGAAACCTCCTATCCCAACTTTGACTGACACAAACCACAAAAACATTTTCAAGTTAAGCTAGAGATTGTGATGGATAGTATCGAAATAAGAATGAAGATATATACATAATACAACTCTTGGTTGGCTTACCATCTGTTGGTTCAGTTGATAAGAGGTTAGCAATATGTGCAGCTGAAGCATCTAAGCCTTCAATATCATCATGAAGATCCTCAGAAATTTCTCCCACGTCAAACCCTGAGAACAAATGAGGTTGGTTTAATCGATGCAAACACTTGAATAAATGTTTTTTTGAAGTCATGAGAAGCCTAATTATCTTACAGGCAGTGCAAGGGAATCCACCCAGAAGCGAAACAGGACGCGATGGAGCAGTTGGGCAAATCCATTTTATCTGCACATAGCATATATCTTTTATAAGAACCTTCAATGAGAGTTTAGTATTACAGAAAATTACTTCCAGCAGTTGGTTGTTTTCATGGATCCTTACGTTTGGAAGAGGTAGACTCTCCAAGAGCTGAGACGAGCTGCAGAGAGAACATAGACAAAAGTGAGAGGTTATTATATTTGTTGTAGTCAATTAAACCAAAGACTTAAAGCTTTCATGACACATTTATACTTAAAGCTGTTCAACTAACAGAGGGGAATGTGAAGTTTTGTCCTAAGAACAGTTTGTTTTTGTATCTTTTAAGTCATTTTTTGGGCATTGTTTTGACAAGTATGACTTTAAGTTTTCAAAGCATAAAACTTTCTTTATTACTTGACTTTGATCATAAAAACAAGGCAAGTGAGAGAATATTATATTACCTAGAGCCATTGTCTCCAAGACCGTGCAACCAAACAATAGTAGCTTGGTGCTTTCCTTTAGGCCTCACAACATAAGTCCTTCCAAACTCATAGCCCCTTGCACTTCTACTACCTACAAAGATTTTGGCAAAAACATATTAAAGCAGAGTAATCACATAACAGAGTTACAAGCACAAAGTAACACACTTCATAAGTCACACCAAACCACTAATATAAACATGAAAACAAGAAGCAGAAACAAACCAGAACCCATGCTTTGATGAGAATAGCTCATTGTTGTTTCAAAACTTGCAGACTTTTTTTTTTTAATTTTGGTAGAGAGAGCTTTCAAAGTTTTGAAATATCAAAACACACAATGAAAGAAAATATAATGAGAAGGTAAGGGAGGGGAAAAATGTGTATTTATAGAGAAAATATGGAGGTGTGATGGGGAGAGGAGGGAATAAAAGAAAAGAGATGTGAATCTGAATCATTCACTATGGGATGTTAAATGTGTGCAACAGCTACACAAAAAAACTATACTATTAAGAGAAGTCCAGAGAAGGCATCCATGGAAAGATGAAATCAATTTCTTCTTTTTTTTCCTTTATAAAACAAAAGAAATAAATCTTTTTGGGAACACAAGGAATCAAAATCAAAACCAGAGCAGAGCTTAGCTGCAAAAATACACAGAGGAGAGAGAGAAAGAGAGAAAGAGAGAATCAATGCCTTGTGGGCAGTGGGTGAAAAAAAAAAAACACTTCCGCGTAAAAGAATATTAATTCAATATATGGGACACGACTATATTTACTAGAAACATGAAGGCATAATCCAAAATTGAAAAAGAAGATGAATGAAAAAAAATCTATTTGTTCAATCATTTGTTTAATGAAATATATATATATATATATATATAAAGTGAGATGATTGATGGATACCCATTAACAAGAAAGCTTAAAATTTTGGGGATTTGCATTACACAATGGACAGAGGAATTACATTTTAAGGTATATTTTTTTAGGGTTCTTGGATTTGTGAAATCTCAGAGCACTGAGTGTAGTAATGATGATCCGTAAGAAACATATAGTGTGACCAACCTGGACTTCATGTGGGGGAGCAGAGCAATAAACCAAAAAAAGCTTTTGATCTTTTCTTTGCTTACTTCAACGCTTCTTTCATTACTCTCTCTTGTATTGACACTGTTGCGTTTTGTCCACCAAAGTTGGTGACGATTGCAAGCCCACTAGTTTCACCTTATATGTCATTTTTTCATACTATATAGATTAAAGAATATGTCTTGACATTATTATGTTTTAAAGCATTTTGATAAGATGTAAATTTACATGAATATTTGACATGATCACTTGAAAGTTCTTTCGTAGTACCTGGATCATCCAAGGTTATGTACTGTTGGTTTTGCGAGTTTGCGTAAGTTCTTATACTCAGATTTTCAACCATTTTACACAGGAGTGTTTAAACATTTACAATTTACACACATGAGTGTTTTAAACTTTAAAGCATACACCCAAATCCCCTTTCACTCAAATTTATTTTTCATGTAAGATACCCAAAAGCTATTATCTTATATATTTGCGGTCATTTATTTTGAAATGAAAGTGCCTATTAACAACCAACAACTACACATGTTACACTGAAAACTGAAAAAAAAAAAAAAAAAAAAAAAAAAGGCAAGTTAAGACCAGAAGTAATAAATCAAGTGAACATGGTTACATTACATGGATACGCGTAATAATTGCCTTTTTCTCCTTTCCTATTCTACCACAAAGATCTTCTTAGATTTACGAAATGATTACTAATTTATCTTCCAAAATGATTACTTATTAATCTTCAGTGAAGCAAGATATCAACTGTTAGTTTGCTACCTAATTGGTTATTTATAGTATTTTTATAATTCTGTAATTAGCAATGAATAGAGTAATTTATGACTTTCTTTTCTTGACAAGGAGTAATTTATGACTATATAGATTACTTTATGAGTTATGACTTATGAGTTATGATTTAAACGTGAGCATTTTTAAATAAAATGCACCCAAATATTTAATTAATTTTTTTATGTGACAAACATAGTACGGAAAATGTTATACGTAGTAATATATTGGTTAAGAAATCTGATTTCTCAACAACACATAAGAATACTGTTTTTGTCGTTTTTGCTGATATTTTGTTACACTGTTGTTTTATGATTTTAATATAATTTTGGATAATGATATAAAAAATATATACATACAGTACAATTTGGTGAATAATGATATTAACAAGCTGAAGATTCAACGTTATGCTACAAAATATATATACGACTTGTATTTCTTGTATTTGCGTAAAACTGTTTAAACTATGTTTTAATTCCAGCAAATGAAATATTTGATTGTTGACATTACTTAACATTTTTTTTAGTAGTGACCAATGACGGCATCAGATTATATAACTTTTAACAAAGGTCAACAACTTTACAATTTAATTATATTTTTGCAATTTTTTATTTGTTTTAGCTTTTGGCATGCACTAGTCAACTCTTTTAGTGACCCACCAATTTCATTAAGAAAACAAAACTCTTCAATTAGTGGTGAATAGTCAACCCAAATTAGAAACAATTGGTTATATAAAATATTTGCATTAATCTTTTACTAATTGACGCAAAACAAGACAATAGATGCTTTCAGCACTACAATCTTAGTTTGCTAATTTTTGGATAAAAAAGGTATATAGCGTTCGTTCGTTCGTAGGATGAAGGGCTAATAAAACCCTTTAAGCCTTAAAGTTTATGCAATTCTTTTTTTTTTTTTTAATATGGCTTGCATAAATTCCATCTATTAGAGAATATGTACTCTAAAGCTTAAATTTTTAACTTTTCTTTTGCCAACCAAAAAAATAAAAGAGTCATAATTATATAGCATGTTTGCAGAGAAGAATTGTGTCATTACTTAATTATACATTGTTTCTCGTACCAATATGAATACTAAATTTTATTTAATATAAATATTAATTATTTTTCGAGAATATCGACAAAAAGGACCATTCGTGCCATTTGATTAAGATTATATGCGATCAACACTGTGATATATATCTATGCACAATTAATTTGAATACTATTTTAGACAAAAAGAAATATCAACATGGTCATTTTATAATGTATAAGTTTAAGTGATGAATAATTTAGTCGCAAAGAAGGGTATCTCTATCTTCTTCTTTTTTTTTGGTTTAAAAGGGTATATATTTTTGCATAATACAAGATATATACGAGATGCCTTCATGTCTTCGTCTGTATACAAAAATAGGTTGCACAGGTATTTCTTTGTGCGTGCATGATTCATAGGTTACTACCTTTCACATCTCTTCGTAATTTTCTATACAACCTTGATATAATATTGTCAATTTATATATAGATTATTGAAGGATGAAGTGTCCCGTAGCTGTATGGATAAGACATTGAATATGTTAATATATAGTTGGGGGTAAAGTATTTTACATATTCTAATCATATTGCATTGATTTTTTTTTTCTTTTTGCAAGAATTTTAAAAAAATATATAATCCTTTAACTAGGGGGGGGGTGCATTTGATAAATATTACGATCGTATAATATCGCTATTGCTTTGCATGAATTTCATCACTATAGATGTTTTTTCTTTTCTTTTGGTGGTTTTCCGTATGTTACATTTCGATCATGACTTTATACTCCGTATATTTTAAAAATGACTTATCATATACAACATGCATGCACACTAATCGATCTAAGTATTCATACCGCAATATATAACTGCCCCGTGTATGAACACCCTTGCCTAATTTTACATGTAAAGATGTTCTTAATCATAAATATGAACACTCGCTACAAAAAAAAAAACATAAGTTTAACACCGACAATAAACTAAGATAAAAAGAATATAAACACGTGTATATAAGTCAGCTAACAATATCTTATATATTAAAAAAAAACCATAGAATACTGACATTCATCTTCACAATAGTTGATTACCGGTCAACCTTTAATGAATCTACATATTTAACTTTTTTGCCATTTAAATTTTAAAATATATTTATCCAAATAAAATTTACTATAAAAATATATATTTTAAAAATTTGAATAAATTTGAATAAATTAAGAAAAAATAAAAATAAATATTTTTTTAAAACATTTGAAAATACTAATTTTTTTGAAAAAGATAAATCACAAATAAAAACAATTATAAAAAATATATTTAGATAGTTTTAATTAAAAATTTTGCCATTTAGTTTTTAAAAAAATATATTGTAAAAAATATTTAAAATATTTAAACTAAGAGAAGAAATAGTATTTAAAATATTTTTAAAATTTGAAAAAAATAAATTATTCAAAAAAGAATCGAAAAATTTAAACTACTAATAAAAATTAGAAAAATATACTATTTAAGTAGTTTTCTTATTGTGGAGATAAAGTTTGTTACTTTTGTTACTTCAAATTATATTAAAAGTTTGTTATTGTGGAGATAAAGTTTGTTACTTTTGTTACTTTAAATCGTATTAAAAGTTTTATATTATATGGAGGTTAAATGTATTTTAACTCTTAATTTTTTTTTAAATGTCTATTATCTAGATAAAAAATGTTACGATATATATTAAAGATTTTTAAAATATTTCGAATTAATCCAAATCTAAATTATGTTAATATTCAGCTCTATATAAAATATATTAAACAATACAACTTTACGGAAATTTTATAAACCGATATTATTTCTTTCTATTCTGTCCTTAATGAATCCATTTATTTAAATATATTGTCATTTTGCACTAAAAAATATTAAAAATCAAATGAAAAATAAATTATTAAAAAATTATTTTTTAATAATTCGAATATATTAAAAAAAAGAATTACTCTTTAAATATTTTAACTTTTCGAAGAATCAAAAAATTAAATAAGTCTTTTAAAATTACTAATTGTTTTAAAATTTACAAAAATTTGAAAAATTTGAACTTACTCTTTGAAATTCTTTTAATAGATCGAGTAAAATTTAAATTACTATAAAAAAATTAGATTTGAAATTTTTGAATATATTAAGAGAAAAAGAATTAATAAAAAAAAATATATATAACTCATGAAAATGTTTTCTTAAATGTCTATTTTGTATTAAAAAATGGTACAATATATATGAAAGATTCTTTGATAACTTTGAATTAATCCTAATCTAAAATTAAATTATTATTAAACTTTATATAAAATTTATTAAAAAAATACAAGTTTTAAGAACATATTTTTCTTGATAATTTTTTCAATTATTTTGCCTAAACTATATTTTAATGTTATGAGAAACGATTCATCAAAAGATACACGTTGTTGGTGTATCAGAAATGAATTATTTTGTTCACCAGTGGACCATACGAGTCAAAATTTTCAGGAAATTCAAGATATCAAATATGTTTGAAAGTTTATTCACCTCATCGTTGTAGATAAAAATGTCTATTCTTACTTATATTTCTTTTTGTAAGATAAAATTTGAGGTTTAGATTTTAATTCTTAGAATTATGCAATTATTGATCTGTTTTCGTTTTTTCTTCTATTTCATGATCAAAATATTGATGTCCTAATAGATGAGATATTCATTAATCGTTACTCTGAAAGAGTAGTAAGTGAAAGCACTTGAATAAGTTGAGCGAACTTTACTGTGATTGATTACCACTCTATTCTTAATAAAATTATTTAGGTAAAACTTTTTACTATTTAGGTTTAAAAACTAAAAATATATTCGTATAAAAATTAAATTACTATAAAAATCACGAAATTTTGTTAATATCAAAAATTGCATTTTTCTTGGTTCAAATAAATTTTATTATATCATAGATATATTACCTTTTAGAATACTTTAAATTTATTGTAAGATAATTATATAAGTTTAGGAAATTTATTGAAAATTTATATTTCTACAAAAAAAAACAAAATAAGGAAAAATATAATATTGTGATATAATTTTTTAAAAAATCGTGTGATGCCTTACGAAAACTTATATATATATATATATATATATATATATTTGATATAATGAACAAATTAAAATATATTGAAAAATTAATAAAATATTAGCTACGTGTAAAGATAGTTGTAATGTATAGTTGTCGTTATCTTCCATTTATAATAGATTTAAAAATGTCAAGATAATAACATATAAAAATATTCAATAAGGATTATACCATATATGAAGGATTTTGAATATCATTTGTTCTACTAAAACTAAACATAACACGCAATAATTTGAATCAATAAATAATTGCTAACATTTCTTAATTTTTTATTAATTACGTATGAATTGTTAATAATAAAATAAATTTAAAAACGTGAGATATCACATTTACTACCATCAAAAATAAAAATGTCATCATCTTTTACTATTTTTTTTCCGCACATGGTGCGGGAGCTCCCTAGTACGTGTTTATTTAACAGATTTTATTAAAACGCTAAGCGGAGGAGACGGTGTAAAATCGTCACAAGTCACAACAATAGTCCTAAACCGATAATACGACACCTATATATCTAACGCACAAACTCACTATAAACTATCTCGCAAAGCTAATTCTATTGATTCTATGTTCACAGTTTTTTCGGTTCCATCTTTTTGGCTATTTCGTTATTTGTATCTCCCGTACACTATTTGATTAATATATCAAGTTGTTAAAAAAAACATCAATTTATATGTACGTATACAATATGTATTTATGTTGACGCATAAAAACCAGATGTATTATGTAATTGTATATATATATATATATGCATCATGCATGCATGTTTGAGAAACGAGAAATTTACCAAAGAAAAAGGTTTGTAAATGGAGGATTAGTAATGAGGGCAAGCTGTGTCGAACATTAGAGAATAACTGTATATTTGGTGATTTGTCTTAAGTAGACAGAATATTGAACTCGGACATTCTTTTTATTTGGGGTCTTTTTTTTTAATAAATAAACGCCTTTTGAGAATTGTTTGGAATATATTCCTCGGGGTTTTCCGACAACGCTGTTCTACTTTGTTTATCTTAATTTTATTCTATCTCATAGCTTGTTAAGTTTTGTTTTGGCTTCACACGGTAATAAATCTGCAAAGAAAAAATTAGTCTTTGCTTGGTCATTTAAGTGTGAACTCATAATGATATGAAAATGTGAAGATATATATGATATACATAAACAATGTAATTTTGAAATTATATATATCAAATGACAGTTTTCTCTTTTTTAAATAAATTTATTAGCACGTCTACTTACTTCTATTTAAGCAAATTTTTTGTATTAGAGTATATATAAAATATTCATTCAATACATACTTTCATATATTGCTATTTATGATTAATAAAATTTGATTTAATACAAATGATATAATATTATAAATATTAAACTGTGAAATATGTTATTGTTAGTTATAGTATAATTTGGATTTTAGTTAAAAAAATATGTGTAAGGTGGATTTTTTCTTTCTCAACAACTATATGTTTAAGATTGATCTTATTTTAAAAATTTAGAAACGTTTATCAGTTTAAATTTGATATATTAAAAAATCAATTTGGTTGGATGTTTCTCAAATTTTATGAAAGCTGAAAGGTCATATATTTTTTTAGTTTTCAAAGAAAAATATATAATGATGAATCTTATGACATATTAGATATTACTAATTGAAACAATGGTTGATTTTATCGAAACGAAATGAAAAAGAACCAGAAAATTGTAGATTATGAAATATCGAAACTGAGTGACAAAATCAGTCTCATAAAACTAAAGACGTAAAGGGAAAAACAATATATATTATAACACTTTTTTTTTCTAAATACAATAGATATAATTTTTTTGTTAAACAAATCATATTTAATTGAGATTATATTTTTGGTCTTAAATTGTTAACCTTCTGAGAAATAATTTGAGAAAACGCTAAGAGTAAAAGCGGCTCGATGTTGACATCCACCGTTCTGATTCACCGTGTTATCTGTCTTTTTGTAAACAATTGATTTATGGAAAGTAAAACGTAGGTGAATTGTATTAGTGTTTAGTGTCTAACCAAATAATGAATAAGGTAGGAAGAAAAATGGTATTTCTATATTATATGACCGTTCACAAGGAATCAAGGGACACGATCAAAACGTCCAATGTGAAAAGTCATGGAACCAAAAATAAGAATAGAAAGTGAATCATAAAATAAGCAAAAGGCAAGAATGATTCTGATTCAAGACTGTTACAAAAATAAAACAACGGTCGTAAGTGTTTTGGCACTTTGGGAAACTCTGATACCGAGTATCGTTCTAAAAAGGATCAAAAACATTTTCAACTGTGTTTTTTTTCAACCGGGTTTCACCATTCGGCAGATATTTTTTTTTTTATTCCAATCATAGAAAAAAATTAAAATGTATGAAAAAAGTGAAAATAGAAAAGAAAAACTCGCGGTCGGGGAGAGACCGGAATCAGTGGTGGTGCTCTTCATCTTCATCACCGTGACCATCCGGAGGCCCACCAGGACCAACCACTTCCAGCTGCAAACATACATTAATTTACCCATTCAATATTCTGAAATTGAAAGCTCAACGAGTTTTTGCTCTAATCTTTTTATATATTCGTCTGACCTATGGCTATGAAATGAGGCTTAAGTTGATTTATTTACCGCTTAGAGCATCACCTACGAGTTTAACTTACCTCAAAGTACTGAGTGCAAACCGGGCATTCAAAAGACTTTCCTTTCTCTAGCCAGAACCACACAACATCGTGCTCATCCTCTGCAGTTTTCAGGAGACATATAGGATAAATCATTTGGTAGATGAAGACAAGATTGTCGATAAAGTTCGTCCATTATATATATGCCACTAAAGTTTGAAGAAGGGATGAACTCGAACTTACCGCCTTCACCACCCGGGCATCCCACAATTCGCTTGTCATAGTAGGACTTCACAATAGCAGGAGCTTCCTAAGAAAATACAATTTGATATCCAAATTTATGTATCAAGAAGTTGACATGTTAAAAGTATCCAATGGTAGCCAAAAGAAAATGAAGGTTGCTCACTCAAGAGATTGACACAATAAAATGAAAAACATCAAGTGTCAGTAGTATGCAGCTTCACCAGTCATAGACACCTATAATTCAGTAATTCGTAGAAAGATTTCATAAGAATGTTAAGAACTGAATTTCTATGATCTACAGACATTTGCACATGTTGTATGTGACATCCAAGAATTTTCGTCATCATCATGAAAGTATCATATGCCGTGAGCCATGATAAACTAACAAATACAGCTTAGAGATATGTTGAATTCACCAACCCCCATATATGTACGACCAAATCCAAGCTAGTGCTTCATTCAGGGAACTAATACTAATTACAGTATTCACAAAGAAATCTAGAAATTATGCACCAGAGTAGTATCGAGATAATTTAGCCTGACAGTAAGAGAAGATTCCAATAAGACATAACAAAGTGCCATAGTAGTCTGGGTAAAGCAATATAATGAACCATAACAAAGGGTGCACAAGTTGATTCATTTAGGTCAGTAAACCAGCTGGACTCAATTCAATTTTGATAAAGGGAGAAGTAGCAGAATGTTTATTCTGGTTATTTTGAGGTCAGTGAAACAACTAAATCAGAAGTACATTATAAAGCCATACATAAAAGTCGAGTTAACAGAAGTGTCTTTAGATTGTTTGGTGAGGTTTGTTTCATTAATACCCCGCGTTTTCGTGACGAACATAAAATCTATATAATGCCTAGAAACAATGATGATATTGCAGTAAAAGCAAGGTTAAGATATCCAAAGTGGAGTCAAGACATATCTCTGGTAATAGAAACTTAACTAACCTTAGTTCCAAAAGGACCTTCAGGGAAGTCAATATCAAGCAGCCTCCTTCCCTATACCAAGAAAACAAAGAAAAAGTCATAATTAATATACCTATCAAGTATAAATTTTTACTCCATATTTCTGCCAGAAAATGATTTCCAAGTAGAGTTGCATTAAAACATATATATATATATATATATCGTACTCAGATCTTAAATTGCATAACATAAAGAAAACATAAAACAATCACCTCCAGTTCAGCTTCGAGTTCCTCTTTCTCATGTCCAGTTGCAATTGGCATTACATCCTCCACCTTCTTCTTCGCAGGAGTCTCTACTGCAAAATACAATCCGCAATCACAATCATTCAGCGGAGAAGAGAGTAACAAAATATCAGAAACTTGGATTAATAGCGACATGAGTATTAGACCAATCTAAGAGACCAGTACAGATTCATTACTATTCTCTAAATACATGGCACGAATATGCCATGAAGAGAACATCGTGAATCGAATCGGTTCCACGAAGATAAGAGTCCCAAGCCGAGATCTGGAAACGTTTAAAGTATAGCAACGATTTGTCACCTGGTTCGGAGCTGAAATGGCGAGAAATAAGGAAAGAAGAAGCATAAATGGCTGATCGATTGGCAGCGACGGGCCTAGCGGTGGCGGTGGCGGCGGCTATCGATCGACGAGGAGAAGCAACGACGACATCGGCGGCTAGGGTTTTGAGGTGAGAGGAGACGATTCTTCTCCACATGGTGATGGTATAATGATGAATCGAGTGGCTTTAGAGTAAAGATAGTTTTTGTGTTGTGATTCTCAGGGAGGGATTAGTGAAACCTCCGAATGTTTTTTATTTTCGAATCTCTTCAGTAATGCTTCTTCTTTCGGAGAAATTAGAGATTCTAATTTGGAATTGGTCAATTGGAATCTGGAATTAACCGGTACGTGCGAAACTACACAGTACGCACGTGTCAACTTAGTTTTGTATGCTTGCAAAAATTCTTGTTATGAAGTAAGTATAAGTGTATAACACGACACCTTGTGACGTAAACTACGAGTTAAAAGTACAATCATTGTTTCTAATGGCAATTTAGCTTAGTTAGCAATAAATCAGTCGAAGTTGACGAAACAATTAACTCGCCAATGGATCTTTTACTTATTTTCTTCCGAGACTTTCAATGAAAACAAAAAAGACACAAGACATTGATCACTTTGGTTTGGCAGACTACTAACTATGGTTTCATTGCGACTCTTTCGATATCCCAATCCCCTGGTGTCTAGAATTGACACTATCATCCATAACAAAGCTTCAAGCCTTCGAAAGAATTTGCCTCGACTTGCTTCCGATTTACTGAAATCTTCCATCATCATCTTTAATCTCATATATATTGTCAACTGAATTCTAGATGAGCTAGCCTCTGCGATGGTTAATAATCCGATCCACCTTTCCAAGTATGAAGTTTTCCGTTAGTACGACACTAATCTGAAAAGTTTTGATCATCTTCGTATGGCTTATAAATAAATAGATCTTAAACGATTGAGTCTTTTGGGTTTGTAACGTTTGGTCTTCTCTTGTAACTAAAATAGAAATCCCTTCATGTTATTGGTAATGTGGTCAAAATTTGCCAAATATGGGACAGAATGTTGAATTCAGAATCACGAAAGAAATTTGCTTAGGCTCTACTTATTTTAGTTATTACTTTATTAGGAAAGCAATGGTTACATAATCTTTTGTTAGTTTTGTTCTTCTACACATTATGGTTGATGAGATGTCGTATAATCACATCTAATTCGGCATAGAACTTGGCAGATACACATACCTTGACCCTGAAGGACTTCTATAATGCGTTCAGGATTCGTAAATCTAACAACAACTACTATTCCATGCAAATAGTCAGTTCATCACATGCATGTAACGTTCATTTTATTTATCTATCACCAATAGTTGATTTGGCTGGATAAAAACTGTTGAAATAGGAATATTCGATACCACCACCGACGAATTTAAGAATATTCTATAGACTAGAAAACTCTCGTTTTCTCTCAAAATTATTAGTTGATCGCTAATTTCCAATGAACATACGTCAATTTAGACATTGTCAAAGCGAGACAAGTCACACAAGAAGAAAAATGTAAAATCATGACAAAGATAAATTAAACTAAAAAAATATGTACTAACAAACATATTTTTATTTTTCTTTTAAAAAAGCGAAAAGTGGAGATGGAGACATATGCACAATTGGCAACGCTGCTCCACGCCTTCAATCTTATCCATCTTCCTAAAAGAAAATAATCCAATGCTCTCATCTCCACCGTAACTATCGTGCACACAACGCATTTACCGTTGCACACTCTTTCCGAAAATACCCTTACGTTGATAAAAAACCAGTCAAACGAACCTGTGGGTACGTACAACCTTCCACACTATAAGAACCCACACCGAAACGCAGCTGATTCCATCTAAATATCTAAATCCATAATCTTTCTCTTCTTCCCAAAAACAATCTTTACATTTTTCTCTTAGATCACCACATTTAACATACAATGGCTACAATCATCTCCTGTTCCGCTCTCTCTTCGATCCGAGCATCTTCCGAACCCGGATCTACCAAATCTGATCCATCCCGTAAGAAACCGGTTTCATGGTGGGCTCCTCTCTTCGGCATGTCATCGGAACCTGATTACGTGAACAGCAACAACTCCTCCTCATCCCTGAATCTGGATACATCTACTGGCCAAAGGTCTCAGAGGTGGTGTCTCACGGAGGAGAAGGCTAAGCAGCTGCGGAGGAAAACAGCCGAAGCTTCCACGTTCCACGACGTTATGTACCATTCTGCGATCGCCTCGCGACTCGCGTCTGATGTTCGGGTCAATGAGTAACTGGATCGGGTCACGGATCCTCCTATCTAGAAATAATTAATAATTCGTCGAACTTAAAAATGTCTCGCTTTTTTTATTTCACGCACGGGATGAAGTATAACTTTTTTTCGATGATACTCAAGGAACCGTCGTCGTTTTGTGTTTGTACGGTCTGGATTGTGTGGGATTGTTGCTTTCTTCTGAACCGTTGGATTATAATTTAGTTGTAGCTTGTATTTATGCTAACCGTTAGATCGCTAGCTGAACTTTTAGACAAGTGTTACGTTTTAATTTATCCAAAAAGATCTTATCGCACTAATTTGGTTATAAGACATTCAGAAATTTGGTTTGAGGCTTTTGATCAATAAAAAATTGCAACAAAAAGAAGAACTATATTTCTATGGTTTAATGTCTAGAACGATGTGATGTAGTCATGTTGAATTAAAGAACTTTCTTTATTTTTTGGTTTGTCATTTATTATTGAATCACTGCCAACAGTTTTGTTATCTCCTTCCCCAAAATTTGATTAACATTATTAAAATGTTATGTAATAGTATATTACGATTGAAAATCTCAATTCTCAAACCTATGAAGTTTAATTTCACTAATTTTTAGATATCAGTAAGCAATAAATGTACGACAGGTGGCAATTACAATTCCACAACGTTAGTATATATAATAAACGTTGGAAAATTGAACACCTCGCTCAAATGATCTTGCTGCTTAGTAATGTAAATGTGTAATGACGTGGCATATATATAACCGTTCATAATAACCTATACATTCCCTCTACCCTACGCCGATTACCGCGCACAATAGTCAAACACAGTAGAAGAAGCGCATATCAACCGCACGACGTTACCATCTTCCTCATATGAAACCTTCTCTCGCGCTATTGGAAGGCGCGAATGTCACGAGAAACTTCTGTGGAAAGTATCATACAAATTTCAAGCGAATATTCTCCGTCTCTTCACCGTCAAGTTATCGTCTCAACCCCATTGCAACCATGGCTACTGGATCCGGTTCACTGATTTGGTTCCGGAAAGGGCTTCGGGTTCACGATAACCCGGCTCTTGAATACGCCTCAAAAGCTTCCCAATTTCTGTACCCGGTTTTTGTGATCGACCCACATTACATGGAGTCCGACCCATCTGCGTTCTCTCCCGGTTCGTCGCGTTCCGGGGTTAACCGGATCCGGTTCTTGTTGGAGAGTCTCAAGGATCTCGATACCAGCCTGAAGAAACTCGGCTCGCGGTTGCTGGTTCTTAAGGGTGAACCCGGTGAAGTACTGGTTCGTTGTTTGCAAGAGGTAATGTACTGTTTCTATTGGAGATAGTTTCTTCTTGGACATTGCGTTTAAAAGTTGTGAAATTGAATTACTTTAGTCTTTAGGCATAGAGAAATCTGAAATGTTTATCTTTGTGAATGGATTTTTTTCTTTTTTGGCAGTGGAAGGTGAAGAGGCTTTGCTTTGAATATGATACAGATCCATATTATCAAGCGTTAGATGTTAGAGTTAAGGTAATATTCGTGTCATTAAGCTTTAAAGGTTTGATCTTGCTTACGACTGATCAAATGGTGTGTTTCATTGTGGTTTTAGCTAACTCATGTGATTTTTGTTCTTTTTTAACTATAGGATTATGCTATTTCAACTGGAGTTGAGATTTTCTCTCCAGTGAGCCATACGCTGTTCAATCCCGTAGACATTATAGAGAAAGTAAGTGCTAGTGTTAACCGATTTGTTTTTTAGATTTCCCTCCGTGGAACTGTGAAAATTCTGGATAGTGTGTGTGGTTTTTATTGCAAGGAAGAACGGTGGAAAGCCACCTTTGAGTTATCAGTCATTTCTGAAGATTGCTGGGGAGCCATCATGTGCTAAATCTGAACTTGTGATGTCTTATTCTTCTCTTCCTCCAATTGGAGGTGTTGGAAATCTTGGCATTTCAGAAGTACCAACGCTTGAGGAACTTGGCTACAGAGACGATGAACAAGTTAAGAGATGATTTGTTTCTGTAATTTGTTAAAAACCTTTTCCATCTTAGAAACTTATACCCTTGTATCGTCTGTAGGCCGAGTGGACTCCTTTTAGAGGTGGTGAATCAGAAGCCTTGCAACGATTGACCAAGTCAATTAGTGATCAGGTATGGTCAAGACGTTGAGTACTTCATTTTTTAAATAACTTTCTCGGGCTGATTTCGTATGGGTTTTAATTGTGGTGTAGGCATGGGTGGCGAACTTTGAGAAACCAAAGGGTGATCCATCTGCATTCTTGAAACCTGCAACTACGGTTTTGTCGCCTTATTTGAAAGTGAGTTACATGACATAATTTTAGCTACTTAAGCATCTCTCTCTTGCTGATATTCCCGTCTAGTTCCTGACCTTTGAGAAGTTTGGATGCCTTTCTTCGAGGTACTTTTATCAATGCCTCAAAACTATTTACAAGGATGTTAAAAAGCATACATCGCCACCAGTTTCTCTCCTTGGGCAGGTCAGTCAATGATTTAAAGACTGTTCTTTATACTGCCCGACTGCAGAAAGTTGATGCCTTTTGTTATTTCTCTAGTTGTTGTGGCGAGAATTTTTCTATACCACTGCATTTGGAACCCCTAATTTTGACAAAATGAAGGGAAACCGGATCTGCAAACAGGTAACAACTGTAGTATAGTTTCTCTTATCATGTTTTCTGCATCTTATAGATGTTCTTGCTTTTTTAGACCAATCTTTTTGTTCAATTTGTAAATTAGATTCCATGGAACGAGGATTATGCTATGTTAGCTGCTTGGAGGGACGGTAAGACAGGATACCCTTGGATTGATGCCATCATGGTTCAGGTTAGATTTTCGTCAAAGTGAATGCTTTAGCTTTCCTTTCAAGCATCATTCCTTAATCATTTTTTCTCTGGAATTTATAGCTTCGGAAATGGGGTTGGATGCACCATCTAGCTCGTCATTGTGTAGCCTGTTTTCTAACTCGTGGGGATCTGGTAATACTGGTTCTACATTAATTGGTTCTATCTCCCTCAGCAAATTGAACTGACATGCATAGTTTCTGGTGTTAGTTCATACATTGGGAACAAGGGCGTGATGTTTTTGAGAGACTTCTGATCGATTCAGACTGGGCAATCAATAATGGAAATTGGATGTGGTTATCATGTTCGTCCTTCTTTTACCAGGCACTATTGCTTAACTTTTCTCTTCGTATTTTACGTAGTTTCTTTGGCTTCCTAAGCCTTTTTTTCTGTACAATTGGTTAAATCAAACTAAAGCATTACCATCCATTCACCATATAAAAAGTTTCATCTCCGAAGTTTCTTTAGTCATGCTTACACTTTTGTCCCAATGTTTTGTGATGGTTTCAGTACAACCGCATCTACTCTCCTATATCTTTTGGAAAGAAGTATGATCCTGATGGGAAGTACATTAGGCATTTTCTTCCAGTACTAAAAGGTAACTGAAGTTAGTTTCCATCATCTTGGTAAGTTTGTTTATTGTTTATTCTTAGCTAATAAGCTTACTGATTCAGATATGCCAAAGCAGTATATTTACGAGCCATGGACAGCGCCATTGAGTGTTCAAACTAAGGCGAACTGCATAGTCGGGAAGGACTACCCGAAGCCAAGTTAGTAAATTCCGTCTGCATTTACATATACATGCTAGAAAGAATCAAACATGATTATTCCAAAAATTTATGGAAATAATGATCGATATCATGAAGCTAGCTGTTGTAGCGAATCAAGGTTGCTCACGTAGTTGCCTGGGATTTCATAGCGAAGTCTTTACGTTGCATAGTTCTAACTTGGTTGTTCGCAGTGGTTTTGCATGATTCAGCAAGCAAGGAGTGCAAGAGGAAGATGGGTGAAACATATGCATTGAACAAGAAAATGGATGGTAAAGTGGATGATGAAGATCTGAGGAATTTAAGGAGAAAGCTTCAGAAAGATGGACATGAAGAGTCCAAGATCAGGAACCAACGTCCAAAACTCAACTAAGTAGGATACAAAAGGCTTAAGATTGGTGAATAGGGTATTATTACAACCAATTGTAGTAGCTGGTATGGCTTAATAATCTTTGTAATTATTGTTCCTAAGTGATATCTGAGAACATCAATGGCATATAAATTATCGAAGCCTTTTCTACTAAGCTCGACAACCTGAGGCAAATACATAATTATTTGAAATTAGGGACACATATGTAAGTCGTAAACTATCGGGGCTATTTGGTAAAGGATGAAAAAAATATCGGAATCAAACTGAAGAAGACAAAGAAATAGCTTCCCGAAATAGTAACTCTCAGACAGCAGCCCAGCCCAACAAAAGCGTCTTCTCATTTCTTACACTTGCTTCTTCATCCTCTTCGATTTGCTTTTTTTTTTTCTTTTTTCTTTTTTTTTTTCTTTTGAATTTTCGGGAGAAAGTAATTTCCACTGGAGCTGCAATAATCTTCCCTAACAAAAAAGTACAGATCGATCGAAGTTTTAGATTCGAGAATTTTTCTCCAAATTAGATTTAAATATTATATATAAAAGGCAACGAAATAGACAGGAGTATTTGTTTTGTCCGATTCAATCTCGTTTTGTATCAGCTGTGGAATTTTAGCGCCAATTATTCCCTTGAATCGTTCGATTAGGAGCTACGATTTTGTCTTAAAGTCTGTTTTTGGATCGATCAAATTAGTAAGGGAGATGGAGAAGAAGAGAGTCGCGACTCCTTTAGTGTGCCATGGTCATTCAAGACCTGTTGTGGATTTGTTCTACAGTCCAATCACACCTGATGGTTTCTTCCTCATTAGCGCCAGCAAAGGTATTATAATCCTCTAGATTTGTTTTTGTAAGTTGGCTTTTGTATGATTCAAATTTCTGATAGTTTGTAAGATCTAATTGTTCTGTCCACTGTTGTTGATTCGCTTCATACTTTGTTTTTTCTTGGCTTAATTATTAGATTCTCATCCAATGTTGAGAAATGGGGAAACTGGAGATTGGATTGGTACATTTGAAGGGCATAAAGGTGCAGTGTGGAGTTCTTGTCTAGATAACAATGCTTTGCGTGCAGCTTCCGCATCCGCTGATTTTTCAGCGTAAGTGATGGAGAATAGGAAACTAAGCAACTGTTATTGTTCATTTGGTTTTGGTTTATGCTCGGATCGGGTTTGATTGATGTCATTCATGATTTGATTAGTTGGACAACAAATTTGACATTTGTAATTGGCTTATATAACCTCTTTAGGAAACTTTGGGATGCTTTGACCGGGGATGTCCTGCATTCTTTTGAACACAAGCATATTGTTCGAGCATGCGCCTTCTCCCAGGTATAGTAAAGTTCCTTTGGTTGATTATGGTAGATTTCTAGTTCTCTGACATAAATTGGATTATGTTGTATGTGTATCCCTTCATTGTTCATTTGTTCTACTTAAGGAAATTGTATTATGTAAGAATCAGGCATGTGTCTGACATGGTTCTTTCTTCAGGATACACAATTTCTAATCACAGGAGGATTTGAGAAAATTCTTCGTGTTTTCGACTTGAATCGCTTGGATGCACCTCCTACAGAAATTGATAAATCTCCTGGTTCTGTCAGAACAGTAACATGGCTTCATGGTGATCAAACTATATTAAGTTCTTGCACTGATATTGGTGGTGTGAGGTATGAAGTATATATATTTCATGAAAAAAAAAATAACATTCACGGTTGCATGCTCGAACTAATTGTTTCTTCTCATGAACAGGTTATGGGACGTGAGGAGTGGTAAAATTGTGCAAACATTAGAAACCAAGTCTCCTGTCACCAGTGCTGAAGTGAGTCAAGATGGTCGGTATATAACAACTGCCGATGGGTCAACTGTTAAATTTTGGGATGCGAATCAGTAAGCTTCTTGTTTTAGGAAATTGGAATTATGCTTCTTATGAAAAAATAATCTTATACATTCTGCTCAAAGGCTCTATCTTTTGTCTTTGGTAACATCCAGTTTTGGACTAGTGAAGAGTTACAACATGCCCTGCAGTATCGAATCTGCATCGCTTGAGCCAAAATCTGGCAACAAATTCGTTGCTGGTGGAGAAGATATGTGGGTTCGGCTATTTGATTTCCACACTGGAGAGGAAATTGGTGAGTGACTGAAAACTGAAAATACTTACATAACCTCAGTATACGCAAGATTGACTGTGTCTTATGATATAAGATCCTTATAGCTGTCTTACAGTTTTTGGTTTTCCATTGGTCTCTTATCCCTGAACTATAGGATGCAACAAGGGACATCATGGTCCGGTTCACTGCGTAAGGTTTGCACCAACAGGTGAATCTTATGCTTCAGGATCTGAAGATGGAACCATCAGAATCTGGCAGACTGTTCCAGTGAATCATGAAGAAAATATCGAATCAAAGTCGAAGCAGAGTGTGGACGAGGTTGCTGGTAAGATTGAAGGCTTTCACATTAACAAGGAAGGGAAAAGCGCAGAGAAAGCATCTGATGCCTAAACCAAGAAAAGAACAAAAAGGGTGACTTCTCTTGTCTTCTTACTGTGTTTTTTGCTTCCAGATCAGATTGAGGATATACGGAAATTCAAACAAGTCATTTTTTTAAGGAACACCGTCTCTTGTCTTTCTTCATTTGATGTCAGATTCAAAGCAAGTTTCTGGGTGTGGCTGATCATTTACGAATTTATGGGGTCTATTTACTGATTAAAAACTAAAATAGTTGGGGCCAACAATTCGTTATATTTTTAGTAATATGACATGGGCTTATGGGCTTTCGATGTGACCGGGCTGACAAGCGATGTGACAAACTGAAATAAGTGCAGAAGCCGAGGGGTAAAAAAGTCAATTTAAATCCCAAAAAAAAAAAAAATCCACTTGGAAGATCTCTGCGTCTCGTGTACTTGTCTTTTTATCTGCTACGGATCTTCCTATCTCTCTCTCTCTCTCTCTCTCTCTGCTCTCTCAAAGTGAAAAGAGTGATATTTTTTTTTTTTGGCGGGAAAATGTCTGGAAAAGGAGCGAAAGGTCTGATAATGGGAAAACCCAGCGGCAACGACAAGGACAAGGACAAGAAGAAACCAACTACTCGCTCTTCTCGCGCTGGTCTTCAGGTCTCTCTCTCTCTCTTTCTCTTACACAATCCTTTCGTTATGTGCTAAGTGGATGTGTGAACCGTGTTAGTGACGGATCTGCTAGGTTATGAATTCCTGAGCTCAGATTATATAGTCTAGAGATTCATTTATGTTTATATGTTACATAATATATTACTTAGTCCTCTGTTTTATTTTCGGCGATTTTTTTCACACATTTTGACTCTATTTACGTTGTGTAGACCGCTGAGCTAGAATAGTAGTATCCATATTTAAGAATAGTGATGAATCTTAAAAGTCTTCACAGCTTTAAATGCTATTATGGGTTTGGCTTATAAAACCTGCAAAGCTCTTTAATGTGGTTGACTTCAAATCCTGCTGCTTTAATGAGTTATAGATTTTCATTCTAGCGTGAGAAACAAATGTTACATTGTTAAATCTTACTGCTTTTATGAGTTTATTGTACATTTTTAAAACGGTGTGTGCCTTTGCAGTTTCCAGTTGGAAGAGTCCATAGACTGTTGAAAGGTAGGTCAACTGCTCATGGACGTGTTGGAGCAACTGCAGCGGTTTACACAGCTGCTATATTGGAGTATCTCACTGCAGAAGTCTTGGAGCTGGCTGGTAACGCGAGCAAGGATCTGAAAGTCAAGCGTATCACACCAAGGCATTTGCAGCTTGCTATCCGTGGTGACGAGGAGCTCGATACTCTCATCAAAGGAACTATTGCTGGTGGTGGAGTCATTCCACACATTCACAAGTCTCTCATCAACAAATCTGGCAAAGAATAAGCCTTTTCTCTCTACCATTCCTCATAATCCCTCTGTATCTCGGACCTCCTTTTGTAATATCAGTCGTGTGTATGTTAAGACATTAGTAGAGAAACCCTTAGGATTGTTTGTTTGTTAAGGTTCCACATGTGTGTGGCTTGTTTCTCCTTCTGATTACCGTTTTGGGGTTTGTTCATATGAAACAACTGCAAGGAAAACCAATATAAGAGGAGACTTGACTGATAACTAAAATCTTTGCAAGATGCAATAATCCATCGTATTGTTTTTTTAGGGCAACATAACCTTAGTTTCTATGACATCAAAACCTGTCAATTAGTTTCTCTATGTATCCTACCAAAAATTAGCATCACCCTGCAAGTGAGTGTATAAGGTTATTGCCTAGTTGCCACCTAAAGACACAAGGGGTTTTTATCAGCGAAGGGTTTTTTTGCACATTGTTCCATTCCTTTGGCTCCTTGATGTTTTTTGCCCCTGAAGATGTCAATCTCCTTGACTTGTATCTACAACAGATGAAGAAATAAGATAAAAGACCAGGAGGGACAGCAAAGGATGTTTTCATAGTCTACTCTGACAAGAGAAGAAAAAGCAGACCTCGAATAACTTCTTCCACATCGATTCTGACTTTGCCTGTAGAGCGAGCCACTCAAAGGCCATAGGTTCTACAATGTGGTTGGGCTGCGTGCAGTGTGATGTTGAAACAGCCTTTCTCTTTTGGAAAAGGTTTAGAAGAACAAGATTGGTGAGACAATGTGTTTTGTACTCAGGGATTTTTAGAGCGTTGAAACAAGAAAAATTGTTGACATGACTAATGCATCAACTTACCTTCTGAGTTGTCATCAGAGATCTATCAAGCAAGCTAAAATGGCCTGTAAAGCTTCTAAGTTTTCCAATTTCCGCTGGGACCTTTCTGCTACCCACTAGAGGTCTGCAAATGAATCATATAAGAGAAAAAGAATGAAGGGTTTAATAAAGTTTTCACATATGTTGAGAAATAGAATATCATAGAGTAGTAAGAAACCTCTGGCCAGGTAACAACATCAGGCACTCTTCAGCTAACCGCGACATGACAGAATCAGCTGCCTTTGTGGTTTCAAAAATCACAAGAGCCCTACCTGATTGGAAACATGCAGTTTATTTTTTTGTCATTGACTGTTTTTTTTCTTTGGATATTATGAGCTTACGAATAGCAAACGGGTAGATGTATAAATACAAATATACCACAATGTGGGTTAGACATGAGACTTGACGGGATCATCTTGGCATCAACTCTTTCATCGAAAGCTAGCCTACAAAGATCCTGAACAGAACAAAAAGGAAACGGGCGAGGAGTGTTATATTTTACAGGCTTTTTAAAATGATTGCTAAGTCCACGCGTCTTTGATCAATATATGTATATGGCATTGCGTTGCCAACATCAAATAGGATCCAGAAAAAATAGTTCTTAAAAAATAGTTCTAGAACATATGGCAACACATGCATACTGTCCAAAGCAACAGGTTTCCATCTCAAAATTGGCATTGAGTGAGATTCCTAGTATGCCCCTGAAAGCACCTTTGGATCAACTACATTCCCTTTTTCGGGTCAACCTTTCATGAATTTTATATCTCAAAACCAACTGACGATGGAAATGATGCCCTTTATAAATAGATTAGGTCCCTTCTTACTTTTATGTAGAATCATTAACACATACCTCTACCTCCAGCGATGTGTATGATGGTTCCAGGTTCTCAATTAAGAGCACTCTGTTTTTTTCTATAGCCGCTTTTAGTTCTTCCTCAAAAGGCTGGAAAAAGGAATATAGCAATGTTAAATGAATAAACAAGTGATCTAAGAATAACTTTTTCGGAACCAGGACAATCTTTGAACTAACTTTATCTTAACTATTTCATAGTTATGAACAGTAATATTCCCTTGGTCTGATTTCGTGTGATGAAAGCCAATAGCATGAATATTGGCTATTGGAATGAATTGTTTCAGATTCTTCGTATACAAAAACATGATTGTGATGCTGCTAGCCTCAATAAAAGGGAAACCCATGGTGGAGGAGTCAGAGAACTTACCAGTTTCTTGTACCAGCTGCTTTTCTTCTGTAAGGCAGACAAAAAGAGAAAATAATTTGGAAATGTCATAAGTTGACACTATCTGATCTACAGTGTGAATAATCTTTTTGCTATGCTCAAGAAAACAAATAGCTATTTTCCAAAAGTAGTGTACAGTTTTGTGCTGTAAATTAACATTTCTCTCAAAAGAAGAAGGATAGAGATGGTACGTACGATGTTCTGACTTGGAGCTTTTTCTACAAGAGGAGGGTTTTTAATGAATTTCTTCTCTCCTGGTTGAGGGCCTGAATCATATGTTTCTGGCGTGTTGAGTATAAGCTTCCTCTTTTTAGAAGGCTGAGCATCAACTGATGAACCTGAAGCGTGTAACTCCCCAAATGCTCTGGTTTTGGTTATCGGACCTCTTGACGTGGTATCAGTATTGATAGGAGGGTTGTTCTTCACATGTATATGATCAGCACGGTCCTTCAGAAAAGAGACTTGCAAAATAAAGGTAAGTGTCAATCTGGTTTGTCCATTTCACAATTATATATGAAATAAGAGGCCAGAACAGATAGGAAAAGGGATCAACCTTTCTTTACCGAGCTTGTTCTACTTGTCATCTTTCCATCTCTGTTATCTTCTTTTCCTAACTTTGTTGATCCCAAATCTGGATGAGAAGACCTTACTGGAGATGCCCCGGAACTGGCAGCTGCGCTTGAGTTTAGGCGTTTTACAGGCTGTTTATCGCTTATCCTGTTGAAGAATTTCTCCACTGCACTTATTAGAGACAGTAGAAAGTAAAAATAGCATAATTAAGTCCATATTCGAAGAGCGTTACGGGTTGAACAATAAAGCTTTGTAATTTGGTTCTAATCCAAACCTCCAATTCCAGCTATTGCATCTACAAAGACTTCTGATATAATCTTCAGCCTTGTATCGAAGGTGCGGGAGAAGAAATAGTTAGCTCTCCTCAACTCATTTCTTCCTGGTTGTGGGTTTCTTCGGTCCTTCGATGTGCATACAACATTGCATTTCCCCATGACTGCCATCTGGACCAACAACACAGGAAACCCAAACTGATTTTACACTATAATAAACATATCATCAACTCAGATTACTATTTCTAGTCAGTAAGAAGGAGAGAAGGAGATCAGCAAACTTACCACATCGTTTATATTGGAAACCCCTATTTCATCACCACAAGCCAGAAACAACTCATCCCATTGTGGCTCATACTCTCCCAAGAAGCGATGGATATCAATTGGTCGAAAAAACCAAATGACCTTTACCTTCTTCTCACCTGCTGATGTCTCGTACATGCTAACAAGCTTCCCAATTGAAGTCTCACATTGACCATTTACGTAAAAAAAAGCACAGTCAAAAAGCCGGTACTCGATGCCCTCATAGGTAAATGATTCATAGAACCGGACTTTACTATCTTTCCGTCCCACCCCTCTCTTAGCACCCCACTTAAAGTCAGGGTTCTCTTCTCCACCGGCACCATTCGATTGGAACATAGAGGAGTTACCCTGCTGAGATATTTCCAAACTGTAGAAGAGAGAAGAAGATAAACATTATAAGATGCAACCACAGTAATACTAGAGAGTGAGATCATGGATAATTTCATCATCCTTTTGAGTTTTGGACCTAAGGGGTCTTCAACCTCAAAGAAAACTTTGCAAGCACATGATTAAAGATTTAAAGTAATTCCTAACAAGGACAACACCACAAAAGAAGACAAGTCAAATTTCATTCTAGTAAACCTAATTACCTAAATAGCTTGAACATTACCAGTATTTAAAGGTGATTACTGTATAATCAAAGCCAGTTTATGAAGTAAACACTAAATACCTCAAAATCAAGCTACCGAAATTTCCAAGCCTCGAAAACTTGGAAAACCCTGTAACAGTGAAATCGACATACCAGTGATAATCTGTATAAACTATAGCCGTTTTGGCAATGTTCATCTGAAATCTACAAAAACTACCGGAAAACACTCAACGTTAAGCGACAAAAACGCTAAACTGTACGGACGTTGCTTCCGATACTTACAGAAGCAGCTCACCGTTTCTTAAAATCAAAATTGAACGACGATTAGAAAACCATGGAGGAGAGGAAAAGATTTACCGGAAGCTGAGTCGTCGATCGGGAGAGAATCCCGTACAATGCAGAGGAAACGAAGAACTGTAGATGCCGTGGAAAAGGTGAAAACTTAGAAGGAGAAGGTTCGTCGGACAATTTAAGGTCGCCGGAAGTGTTTCACAGTGACGATCGGAGGGTTTGGAGAGGAGGGAACAGACCGAAAGGGTTTTCGAAGGTTTTTGCAAAAAACAGGAAAAAGTGTGACTCTGAGTGAGGAAGCTGACGAACTATTATGATGCTTCATGGAAATTTCTGGAGTTATGAATTAATTACTGTAATTAGTAAGTTTTAAACCAATCTTGACTACTCTGCTTCGTTGACGTACGTCTTTGTTTTACTCATTTACATATATAATAAACATGGACAGTTTCCTTAAGCTTTTAGTTAAACACTAAACCCATTCCCTTATTTAGGCTATTACCGTAGCTGTAATATTTAGGCAGCTGTCATTTCAGATATATTGTTGTTACTCCCGTAATTTTTAGCTTTTAAATTTTGTGTCGAACATTATTGGAAAACATTTTTCCATACAAATGATTTGGTTAATTGTATAAAGCATGATCTATGTTGGTATAGTCACACAAATATTGTTTGCTTCTCGGGTGGTAAGGGATAGTTTTTATATAATGATTTCAAACATTTTTGGACGTTTGAGATTCGCAACAAACATCCCTTTATTTTGATGAAATTGACAAATATACCCTTAAATTTAATCACCTCACTCACACGTTTGGGAAAAAAGAGTAGTCTTTCATTGGCACGTAAACCCTAGCAGAGTCATTAAACCCTGAAAACGTTAGTTTGTCGTCTAGTAGTAGAGGGATCACTTCTCTCCGCCGAAACAAAAATCTCTCAGAAATTGTAAGTCTTGAGAAATGGGTTTTTGACTCTTCGTAAAAGTTGATTATTGATACGATCACTCTCGAATCTTTACTCTGTTGTTGTGTGCCTCTCAGGATCCTCACCTCAATTGATTGAAGCAAGTTATGTATTCGCTTTCGAGGATTCTGCCAAGGTAACAGCTTTGTCATTTGTAGATTCTGGGTTCTGGGTTTTGTTATTTTATCAACCTTTTAGAGTTCTTGAGTCTACCAGCAAGCAACTTTAGATCTTCGTAACTGGGTTTGTTTCTTTTTACGGTTCATTTGGATTGAAAGTTTTCTCTTTTTCTTAATTGTGTATTTTAGGAGTCGATGTTATAACTTTGCATCCACTTCATTTGGTGCGGTTAGTAAACTAGAAGTATCAAGTTGTGACAAAAAAAGGGTCTTCAATTCAACTGGATTGATTTGTAATAAATCTCAAGGTTTAATCAGACCTTATTCCGCAAGAGATGTGTTTTCACGCTACTTTGGCATCCATAAGCTTTCTTCTATAGCTGATGCCAAAGACAAAGGAGATGAGCATGTAAGGGAAAAGGAGTTGTCTGAATCACAGGAGGCGTTTCCTGTTTCTGGGGATGTAACAGAGGGAGTTGTTGATGATGATTCTTTATTCGAGTCTGAGCTTGGTACTGATGTAGAAGCGTCTGACAATGATCTTGTAATCGAAGTGGAGCATTCAAACGACGGGAAAACAACAAGGAAAAGAGCTCACTCTGAGCTGTATGAATCTATTGTTGCCTATAAATCAGTGAAACATGTTCTTGAAAAATGGGTCAAAGAAGGAAAAGATTTGAGTCAAGCTGAGGTTTCTCTTGCTATACACAATCTGCGTAAACGAAGATCATATGCTATGTGTTTGCAGGTAAAATTTTTGTCATTTTAATTTGCCAAATCGTTTATTGTTTTGTCTATCAACTCTCTTAATTTGTATGTCTTTGCTTCTGTTTGACAGCTGTGGGAGTGGTTGCGAGCTAATTCGCAATTTGAGTTCACAGAGGCAAATTATGCTTCTCAACTGGATTTGGTGTCCAAAGTACATGGTCTACAAAAAGCCGAAAACTTTTTGAAGGATATTCCAGAATCTTTTAGGGGAGAAGTAGTGTACAGAACCCTGCTGGCAAATTGTGTGCTTAAGCACCATGTGAACAAAGCCGAAGATCTTTTTAACAAAATGAGAGAACTAAAATTTCCAACAAGCGTGTTTGCTTGCAACCAGCTGCTTCTCCTCTACAGTAAGCATGATAGGAAGAAGATAGCTGATGTTTTGTTACTCATGGAGAGAGAAAACATCAAGCCGAGTCGTGGTACCTATCAATTTTTAATCAATAGTAAAGGTTTAGCCGGGGACATAACTGGAATGGAGAAGATTGTGGAGACGATGAAGGAAGAAGGTATTGAGCTAGATCCAGAACTACAGTCTAGCCTGGCTAACTACTACATAAGAGCGGGGCTTAAAGAGCGAGCGCAAGAAGTTATGAAGGAAATGGAAGGAAAAGGCTTGAAACAAACTCCATGGGTGTGCCGTTCATTACTCCCTCTCTATGCAGACATAGGAGACAGTGATAATGTGAGAAGATTGAGTAGGTTTGTAGATGAAAATCCGAGATATGATAATTGCATTTCTGCCATTAGAGCATGGGGAAAGCTGAAGGAAATTGAAGAAGCAGAGGCGGTGTTTGAGAGACTTGTGGAGAAGTATAAAATTTTCCCTATGCTACCATATTTTGCCCTCATGGAGATATACACAGAGAACAAGATGCTAGCGAAAGGTAAAGATCTGGTTAAAAGAATGGGAAATGCAGGAATTCAGATAGGCCCTTCGACATGGCATGTGCTTGTGAAGCTCTACATCAAAGTGGGAGAAGTTGGAAAAGCTGAATTGATATTGAACAGAGCGACAAAGGATAATAAGATGAGACCTATGTTCATTTCTTACATGGTGATTCTTGAGGAATATGCGAAAAGAGGAGACGTTCATAACGCAGAGAAGGTTTTCCTGAGGATGAAAAGGGCAGGTTATGCAGCTCAGCTTATGCAGTATGAAACCGTTCTCTTGGCTTATATCAACGCCAAAACTCCTGCTTATGGGATGATTCAGAGGATGATGGCAGATAATGTGTTCCCGAATAAGAGTCTTGCTGCAAAACTGGCTCAGGTTGATCCGTTTAGAAAGAGTCCAGTGTCTGTTTTACTTGACGAATGACCATAATCATCATGTCTGTGTATTGAGCTGCTAAATTTATGTGCTGATAGCTGCTAAACTAGGGAATAAGAAACAGAGTATTCGTTGTCATTCAAATCGAATTTCTCACTTATGAGTTTTGTGTAGTTTCATTCATGTGGTTTTACTAGTGACATACTAAAACACAGAGACTAGAGACTGGAGGATAAAGCAGGGGTCGCGACTCGCGATTTTGGAGGAGATATTATCAGAACCTGGTCCTGTAAGTTACGTAATAAAGCCCAAAAGTCATGTTTCTGATAGATTAGTTAATCGAACTGAATTTGAAAATTAAAAATAAAAAAATGCGGTGAGCGTGGATCGAACACGCGACCTTCAGATCTTCAGTCTGACGCTCTCCCAACTGAGCTATCCCCGCTTTGTTGTTTTACTAACTATACTTAAAACACTTAATTGTCTTTTATCAATTTTCAACCTTTTATCATCGTTAGACTTGGTCGTCGCTTCCGAAAGACGGAGACGAAAAAACACACGACACGACGAAGAAATCTACGGTGGTCGAAGAAGATGAAATCGTTCAAGGAAGAATACACTTTGGGTCCGTACCTATCTATCACCGTTTAGATACTGCTACTGCTACTAATCGTTTTCTGGTTGATTGGAAAACGAAGTAATCAATAACCTTATCTCTTATTTGCAGATGAAAGGCTCGCTGAATCGCGAGAAATTATCGCTAAGTACCCTACTCGGATTCCAGTAATTGCTGAGAAGTACTGCAAAACCGATCTGCCTGATATCGAGAAAAAGAAGTAAAACATTTTGATTCTCTCTTATTCATAGTTTTGCCTGGCTTATGAAATGTTTGATAACCTATTTGAATCTTGTCGTGGGATCTCTGGACCAGTGCTTACTTATGTTCTATTAAGACAATAGCTTCAAAGTTCTCATGCCCGTGTTTAGGAGTTGAATAGCCCTTTAATATCAGATTGATCACTTTTGTATGAACAGTTTTAACATTGTTTTTTGGGAAATGATCATCTGAAGTGTCTTTCAATGTTAGGTTTCTGGTTCCAAGAGATATGTCAGTAGGCCAATTCATCTACATCTTGGGTGCTAGATTGCATTTGTCTCCTGGTAAAGCCTTGTTCGTGTTCGTGAACAACACTCTGCCTCAAACAGGTGAGTTTCTTCTGCAACTGGGTTTTGCTTCTAGGCATAGTTGTTTTATGTTTTCTGTTTTCCTTTCTCTGCAGCTGCTTTAATGGAATCTGTCTACGAATCTTACAAAGACGAAGATGGATTCGTTTATATGTGCTATAGCAGTGAGAAAACCTTCGGTTGAACTAAACCATGTTAGTGTACAAATACTTCAACATAAGCTCTTCACTTCATCAGAAGACACAAACACTTGTAATCTTAAATGACGACTGCTTGTTTTTATCCTTAGACTTTGTTTATCTGTGCAAATGTTTCTACTACAATCTCAATTCCAACTTGTATATCCACAAAACGTGCTCTTTGTCATCATTAATCATCTTCCTGAGAAAGCAAAAGACCATAGAGAATGAGTTTCTAAGACAGTGGCCTCTGCATCATCAATTGATGACCAGGTTGCTTATGTCTGGTTAATCCAGATCGCAGGAAATATCTGAGATCCATCTAATGACTATGAAGAAGATCATTCCACTTGGATTGATGCTCTTTTTTCGTCCTTATCATCTACACGATATTTAGGGATACAAAGGATGTTTCGGTGGTGGCAGCAAAAGGAAGCAATGAAGACATGTTACCCTTCTTGAAAACTCGAGTTAATCTACCTATGGCTATTGGTTTCATGCTATTGTACACAAGATTATCTAATTTGTTGTCCAGGAATGCTCTATTCTATGCAGCAATTTCCCCTTTTATTTACCATCAACACTCTGTGTCAGCAGAGGAATCCACATATGAACCACTTCTTATTACACGTCAACACAAGTTTGTGTAAAGGTAACTCATATCTGTATATGGGCCTTTAATTGGCTAAACCGGTTTGTATGCATCACACTCGTGATATGAATGTGCAATGGGACCAAAAAGAAACGCTAGATAGAATCTTATTTTTGGCATGTACGTATGGTTGTGATAAGACAAGCGGCATGGTCACGATTATTCTAAAACGGGACCATCCATTGTCGTTTCATCTACAAAATCACATGGAGAGAAGGATATTACAAAAGATCGAAACAGAGAGACTACGATTCATTTGTCTTTTTCAAATTATTGTTTTTTAGCTATGTACATAGAAGCTTATCTAGTGACTAGTTAGTTCTTTTTACAGTCAAAACTATAGTCATTCATGAATGTACTTTGTGAGTTCGTGTGTTATATAAGTTGTTGAAATGTTTCCATACAAAACAGGTACAGCTAAAATATTAAACAAACAATAATATTCCGCTTTAGGCAATTCTTGTTTTAGACCAAAACCAAACTTAACCATAATGTTGAAGTTTACAGTCGAAATCAAAACTAATACTGTAAACTCGTTCATTGTATCTAGCAATTAATTGATAGTGATACCACTAGAATACAAATATGTTTTACCATTTAGCATCTCAGACTCAGAGTAAGACAAGAAAACATCTATGCATTAATTTCATTCCCTTTGTCATATATATAGGTAAATATCTCTATAATTGTTTTTTTATTATATGAGGCACCTCAAGATGATTTGTCTTCATCCTTCTCTTATCGCCATCTTCCTCCACAGCCTCTCATCCTCGTAACATTAGGACCACTGGATCATGCGTATCATCTCTTAATAACCCTAGCATGTATTAAGGTCCATATTTATACATCTATTACTTGTCGTAAAAAAAAAGCATATACAGTATATATATATAATTACATACATCTATTACTATATATACAGCTAGAATTAATAATATAAAGTAAAATCTATGCTACATAAAGTCTGAAACATATTCATATCTCAATACATTCTTGCATATTCATATATATATATGATTCTAGTAATCTTCAAAAAAAAATTAATCGAACGATGTCTTAGAATTAAAAGAGTGTATATTCGATCAAGAAGTAAATATACATAAATTGAATATAGAAATTAAATATATATTTTTGCATTGAAAAAATTACAAAGACCTATATAAAAAAGAGATATAATCTATGAACTATATAATTATAATCAATTTAAAATCAGGAAAAAAAATGTTTCGATTCGATTGTCGGTCACTATTAGGGAGCTCATCGATGAAAATTTCCTTTTATATTCTAAAAATTTGCAAAACTGTTGACAAAAACAAGAAAACTTTTTGTAATTTGTGGAATCATGACTAGGTAGAATCATGACTAGGTATGTTTCTTTGATGAGCTTTTCGAGTAAAAACCATAATTTAACCGTAATAGAACAATAAATTTGCTTCCTGTATAAAAAACCATATTCTACTACACTATATTCTGTATAAATTTGCTTCCTGTATAAAACAATTAATGCTATGATTGATCCGTATCCTTAATACACTAGACATCGAGCTCACTGTTAAAAAACATATAAAAAAAACCAAACAAATGAAGAAAACACCTTCACCGGAACCCGTCACCATCTACGGCAATCACCAAGAAACCTTCACCGGAGATATGGAGTACTACTCTTACTTCGACGACTCATGTATCCAAGACATGAACTATTTCGTCAAAACCATTGCCGGAATCAAATCCAAAGGAATCAGACCAGACCTAATCGGGTCCATCATCGCTCATTACGCTTCCAAGTGGCTCCCCGACCTCTCCGGCAATGTCTCCGCCATCACTTCTACCTCCGTCGAACCCAAAAACCAACCTAATGACACACAACCAGAGAGCGTCACGGCGTCTTTAATGAAGAAACGTTTTTTCGTCGAAACATTGATCGGAATCCTCCCGCCGGAGAAAGACTCTGTTCCTTGCAATTTCCTCCTCCGTCTCCTAAGGACGGCGAAAATGGTCGGAGCTAATCCCAATTACTTAACGGAGATTGAAACCAGAGTATCATGGCAGCTCGACCAAGCTTCGCTTAAGGAGCTTATGATACCTTCCTTCAACCACACGTCTGCCACGTTGCTTGACGTTGAGCTCGTGGCGGGTCTTGTTAAGAAATTCGCAGGACTGGACAGTGAAGGTGTTAAAAACGGTGCTGCTCTTGTTAAAGTGGCGAAGCTTGTTGACTCTTACCTCGCTGAAGCCGCCGTAGACAGTGGTTTGGCTTTACCGGAGTTTATTTCCTTAATCCAAGCTCTTCCTAGCCATGCTCGTACCACAGAGGATGGCTTGTACCGCGCCATTGATACATATCTCAAGGTAACAAAGCTTAAAATTTTGAAATTGAGGTTGAAAATCAAGACTCAATTCAAGATTTGAATTCAATTGCAGGCACATCCTCAGGTGTTGAAGCAAGAAAGGAAGGAACTTTGTAGACTTATTGATAGCAGAAAGCTATCACCAGAAGCAGCTCTCCACGCAGCTCAGAACGATCGTTTACCGGTGAGAGCAATCATCAGAGTGTTGTTCACTGAGCAGACAAAGCTAAGTCGTCACATTGACTGGAATGGTAGCTCGATAAGCAGCACGGCAAGGAGTCCAACAAACCCTTCTGGTTCACATTATTTTGAGGGCGGTTCTGTAGCGCGGTGCTTGTCTAAACGTGAGATGAATGTTCAACAAGCAGAGATAAGAAGGCTGAGAGAGGATGTTGCGAGGCTGCAAAGCGAGTGTGGTGCTATGCATTTGCAGCTGGAGAGGCTTATGGAGAAGAAGAGTAGTGGTGGGAGTAAAGGGTTTTTCCGGTGGAAGAGGCTCGGGTTAGTACCGTCTATTAGAGGAAGTGTTAGCGTTGACAAGGGTGAGGAAGAATCAGGTGACAATGAAGGATTTGAGCCTCGGACTCCTGGGAATATGAAGACAAGGCTTGTCAAAGGAAGAACAACACCTTCAAGGTGGAGAAAATCTATGTCTTAATCTTGCATTAATAAAACAACACAACAAGCTGTTATATCACACATGGAGGAGCAACAATGGGGAAGTCTTTTTATACACAACAATGAATAAACCAACTTGTGATCACAACACTAAACGAATGCATATATGTAGAGATCAGGCTCTTTAGAATTTGACAGCTCGTTTGATTGTTTGGAGAGATGATTTGATGAAGTTGTTCTTGACAAGATATTCGCTCTCATCATCGTTCCCTGAAACCACTGGCTTCTTCCTGATGCAGTCAATTCCCTTTTTCATTCCGAAGATGAGTGATGGGGATGATGGAATCCTTCTAAAAGCTCTAGCACTCTCCGATCTCTTCACCACTTTGTCTCTGCCACTCTTCTCTGGTGTGTTCTTCAAATCAAAACTCATTCTGCTTCTACGAGAGCTTTCAGATCTTGTTTCCACCTTGGTTGTGTTGTTGTCTGCCTCCTCAGCCTGCAACCTCAAGTCCGTTTCTTCTTCATCAACCTTTTCAAGCATAGGGAACTTCTGGTCCAGTTTCTCTATCATTTCATCAATCTTCTTGTTGCTTCCTCCGGTTTGAAGATCTCGTGGTTCGTCTTTTCTGTTGTTCTCCAGTAAAATATGAAGCCATTTCTCAACATTTCCTTTCCCTCGCTCTCTCCTGCTTTCCTCATCTTCCTCACTCTCTGGTGCCTTGAAAACAGGGAATGCTCTGAAGCTTCTGCTGCCTCTCTTCCCTTCTTCTACATCTAGCTTTTCTTCAACCGGTTCATTATCTTCCAACACAACAAGGGACTTCTCAGATACCACTGGATTCTTCTGTTCCTCTTCCTCCTCCTCCTCTATTTCACAATGCTTCTGGGTTTCAGCCTCAGAAGCAGCTGCTTTGTGCTCTTCTTCAAAGTATACCCTTAACTCCTTGTGTGACGACATTTCTTCACTTGTTCCTGGAAGATACAAAGATAACTTCCTGTCTCTATCGTCTAGCAACAAGTCATCTTCATCATTCAGCAAAAGTCTAGATCTTTTCCTTGCTTTCTCCAATTCAGGCCTCACTTGATTCTCCAGCTCCTCTCTTTCTTTAAACTTCTTGTGAAGTTCTTTCTCTGAACCATCACAAATCGCCTTTTGCGCCTCTAATCTTGCCATAAGCGCACTACTCGCAGCCTGATTTAACCTCACTTGTTCCTTATACACGACACTCCTACAAACAAACCAAACTAAAGTTATTATACTGTATCATAGCCTAAGCATATTGAAATGCAATTGTTGTATAGAGAAAATATCTTACTGATGCATAGCATCGCGGATCATCTTCTCGAGTGTATTCCTATACGAGCATTGAGCTTCTGCCAATCTCCTGCACTTTTCAGCTCTTCTTCTTCGCTTAACCAGCTCGCTCTCTAGCTCCTGAATGGTAAGCCGTTCTTCGTTGTTCTTTCTTGTCAAATCATTCGTTTCATCATCCAACTTTTTGATCTCGGCTCTCATATTCTGCGCTTCCTCTCGGTGTCTCAGTGAGTCCCTCGCAGCAACAATGGCTTGATACGGATTTTTCATCAAATCTGGAGTCTCATTCTCTTTGGTTGCACCAAACCTCATCTTCCTTGCTGCAATGTATATAGTTGATTCAATAAAGCAATAGATACAAGAGGGTTTATCAATCTATAACCGAAAAGCCGAGTAGTAGTCGCTAACCAGGTGTTTGACGATTGTAATCAAGCGATCTCAAGACCATTGAAGGGTCATAAGGATCTCTTCTAGAAACAACAACTGCAGCTGAGGCAAGCCCAAACTTCTCTTTTGATTCAACAAAATGTTGCGGGAAATGGTGTGATTCAACCGTTTGTGAACCGTTAAGTTCTTCGCTTTCGCCTTCTTTGAACAAGAATGAAAATGCTCTCCTCCTATTAAATTTTCATTTGCTTAAGATTATTTTCATCAAGGAGATAGATAGATAGAGGTATAGATAGAAAGGTTGGTAATTTATACCTGAAATCAGAACTTGAAGCAGCGAAAATGGACAGGAACTGATTTACTGAAATGCCAACTTGAAGATCCCACCATGGTACTAGGAACTCAAGTTTGTCCTTCTTGTTCTTGCGTGCTTGCCATTGCACTATCCTTAGGTTGCTTGGTACTGTTAAACCTCCTCCTACAAAAACAATTTAGATACAGAGAGAGCTATAATCAATGAAACTCAAAAACTGAAAAGAAAAGAGAGAGATAATTGAAGGATGTGACAAGTACTTGAGCAAGGGAACCAATGATCAAAACCCCAAGCAAGAGGAGAAGCTGAATCAGCGTGGAAGTAAACAACATTCCCATATGGATCAATCCGAATAACAGCTGGATCAAACCCAGCATTTCTGCAAAAATAATCAAAATCATAAGAATCTGAATTGACTCTAATGTTAAAGTGTGATGAGAATAAGCCCTTACCCTAAATGACTAAGTTGTTTCCACAGGAGACTGAGGAAAATCTTCGGTTTAGTTGTAGGTCGAGCTTTCGGATCAATTACTGGAAACATCGCATCCACTTCTCTGCATCGCAAGCTCTTCAGGACAAACAAACAAAAACACAGCAACATTTTGTCATTACAGAGAAAAAAACATAACTACAATTCCACATCTCAGGTTTTGAAAGAAACAACTACTTTACTTTAAGAATCAAACAACAGAACTGAGATCTGAATATACCTCGTCCTGCTGAAGAATGTACGGCATGAAAGTAAAAGGAGGGCCATTTCTGTACGGGAAAACATCAAAATCGCGACAGATCTTTGCGTAAGCTCTCGGATAGCCTTGAGCTTCCTCAATCACCAGATCTTCCTCCGTTATACCGTAATCTTCCAACATTGTCACGCAGATCAGCTATTTCTCTCTCTAGGTTTCGTGTTTGACCAAAGAGAAAGCAAAAAAAGTTTTTGGGAGTTCTGAGTTCTGTTTTCAGGCAAGAAGAAGAAGATAAACAAAGAAAACTCAAACAACGGTCGGATTTTTTCTGAGTTTAACGATGACCAGTCCTTTTTTTATTACTACATATTATTTTATTATATACAATTTAAAAATAATAACAGCTATTGGGAGGAGATTTTTTTTTAAATAAATGAGTGCCACGTAAGCATAGAAACGGCCGTGTGGGGACTGTAACGGCTATATGCCACGTCGGACCCACGCTCCACCTCTTCTTCTGGAGTAGTTTTGTTTGGTTGGATCTTTCTTATTATGATGAACTCATGTATTTCATGAATCATTTCAACTCAGCTTATTTATTAGTATATAATTTTTTTTATATATATAAACTCAAATTCAAATCATTTTGATCGGATAAATAAAACCATGTATCATTTGATCACTTCATGTGCAGTACTTGTTGATTTGCTCTCGAGTTGGTTTGTTGTTTGTTACCTTTACCTTCTTACTCTTTACCTTGCCTTGTTGACAACTAGATGTCAACTTATCTATCTTATGGCTGAAAAATAAATACATAAATATATATATAGCACACAATGGAGAACAAATATTGGGTTATAACAATGGTCCGATTAATTGCTGAAGAAGAATGTGCCATAGTTGTCTCGAGATCATCTCTATTTTCTACAACTCATACCACACACGCAATTCACATGCTGATCAATTTAAATGGTATGCAATTGTAGACCATATTTATACGTCTACGTTTTCTTGTTGTCTCTTGTGCTTTTATATATACGTCTCATGTCACTAGCTATGCAAAGACTTGAGATTTATGTTTTTTGAGTGATTGCAATTAAAAAAGGAACTTTCAACATGATCTTGATCGCGACAAACTTTTCTATAATACTACAGTCTTAGACCACCTTTCCATCGTGTAAATCAACTACTAGAGGGAGGAATATTAGATGACATTTGATTACTAATATGGCGATGATTTATTTTCAAATGTTTTCGGAATATTTGACTGAACCCTTTGTACATCCACATGCGTGTATTACTTATGGATGATCTAGTTGTAACTTCACCACAAAGGCGATTATTAGCTTTTAATCTTCTTCGGCTGCTTTGTACGTTTTCAAAGCCAAAAGTCATCTCAAGTTTTTTTTCTAAAAATTATTTGCTTATTAACCTTTCCTAGCTCTTTTTAAACCCTTTGAACATGTGAAAAGCCTTGCACCACAACGAATCCAAACGTATAGAGTGTATGCATTCAGAAATGGACTTGTATAGTGTGGTTGATAGCGATGAATCGAGGATGGCATCGTTAATTTGGGCCAAGAGAAAGTAGAAGTGAGAGGGGATGGGCTGAGTCTTTGCTGTTTCTGGATTGCAATGCACATGGGTAGGTCACAGTTGTAACAAATCATATGGGTTCGTTTCATAATCAATTTATCTTTCGTTTCATAAGTCAATTATCTTAACTTTGATAAATCCGAGTATTTGGTCTACAGAAAAACAATATAGAAAAAACAAAAACTAGGTCGACATACCAAACATGTCAGGTGTTTTCTATAATTCATATTAATCAATACACTAAAAATCCTTAGATCTTTCCATTGTTTGACATATCAGCTTTATAAAACTTTGTGAAGCTGACACCTCATTTAAAACATGTAGTCAATCAAAACATTTTAAATAATACACATCATATTCTATTTGCCACATCACCTCTCCACATCATATATAATTGATTAATTCTATTTAACTAGATTTAAAGTTTATTTAATGTTTTAAAAACAATAATAGAATGTATTGAATTCAATTAACTGATTATTTTTTATTATAATCCTAACTAAATCATATATAAATTATAAAAAAAACTTAGATCATATATACAAATTTAACATTGAATCAATAAAAATAATTGAAAATAATTATTAAGAAAAAACATTAGAAATTATTTGCAACTATAGAGCGGATTTTTATCTCATCTAAAAAATATGTTTCAAGACATAAATATGTCGAAATCACTCTTAAATATTAATTTGAGCTGAAATAATTTTGAGATTGGAAACAAAAATTATAAAAAATAATTTTGGAAACTCTTACAAACAAAAATTAAAGTTGGAAACTGCTTTCATGTGAGATTGTTGGTCTGAATAAATAATTATGAATTATAAAAAAATAAAAAAGTGTGATATGGGTTTTTAAGAAAATATTATTAGAAAATAATTTCATCTCTCGTCTATTTTATTTATTTTCTAATTGTTAATGTCATATATACAAATTTAACATTGAATCAATAAAAATATTTGAAAATACTTATTAAAAAAATATCTACAACATAGAACATATATTTTTCTCCTCTATAGAATCTATTATAGGACATAAATATGTCGAAATTATGCTAAACTATTAATTCGAATTGAAAGCAAATATTAAAGTTTGAAACTCTCCGAGTGTGAGATTTTTGTTTTTATAAGCAAAATTTGAAAAGATCCAAAACTCAAGAGGATATCTTTTGGAGCGGTGATAACTATACATTTTATCACTTTATCATAGTTGTAAATATCCATTTTATTGTGTTTTATTAGCTTTTTCTTTGTGTTTTGATGCATTTAGTGTCTAACTAAGTATTTTTGCATTTTAGAAGTTCTTTTGTGTTTTTGTGTGTATTTGGTGTGTGTTTTGTGTGTTTTGAATGTTTTCAGGTTGTAATAATGGGAGATGCACTTTTAGATGGAAAAGGAGAAAACAATGATGCAGAACTGGCCCCAAGTATCTCAAAGATCGACTCAGATGAACGTTTTCCACTGCGATTTAGCTTCAACGCTCTCATGGCAAAAGATGGAAATTGAGTTAGCTTTCCAATGGAAGTAATTTCAGAGCATTTGGATACGTGGTTCAAACGTTATGGCCGATTTAGTGAAGACATGTAAAAAATCGGTCCGAAACCGATTTCCGTGACCGAGCGGCAAAATGGCTGAGGAACACACCTAGAGCAAAATCGACCCAAGGTCGAATTCCATGTCCGAATTCCTCCAAAAATCGGTCTAAGACCGAATTTCACGACCGAATTTTGAATTTTTCTCTGCTTTCTCCACTTGCGAACCCACTCACCTATAAAAGCCTCAAATCATGCAACCACTAAAGGGGGCACTCACTCTGCAACCTGAAGTCTTCTGCTTCATTTTCTCTCAAGTTTTCATGTTCTTATGCTTTTAAAACTTAGATCTACTCATATGTATTGAAGATTTGTCAAATATTTTATATAATCTCAATTATGTCTTCATTATCTATCATTTGTTCGGTTTATTTTTGTCATTTGAACATGTGTGAGTAGACTTCTTTTGGATGGTTGGGTTGGAAGATTTAGGATGTTTGATGCTTGATTTGTGATGTTTGGTGTTTGATTATTGTTTATCTTCACATATAGATTATTCTTAAGGCTAGAAATGAGGTTCGAAAGAGAGTTTTCTAGATTTATGATCGATTCTCACCCGGAAGGTGTTGAGAATCAATCCGCCCTATCTGTGTGTGCATATCCATTCCTTAACCAACAGGAGTTGAGTTCTAAGGAGGATTTGATGGCTAATATGAGTTTGTGTTCATTGTTTATGAATCGGTTTTGAGCATTCGGAAGTCTAGCTTCTTAATCGATTTATAAAAGGGTTAGTACCACGGGAGTGGACTAATCTAGTTAAGTGATTCATGCCATAAGTTGAAACATAATCATTTGTGAAAATTGTCATTCATTGAAGCATCATTCATTCTTTATCGTTTGTCATTCCAACCGTCCATACTTTTACCATTAGAAATCAACTGTTTAAGTTGTTAGTTTGTTCGCATTGCTTGTTTAATTCGAAATTATACTTGTGTTTTATGTTTCTTGTTATTTTGATGTCTTTCGTTTAAGTTGTTTAGTTTTCTTGTTTCTTATTGGCTTATTTAATCATCGTGTATTTAGTTTTTTGTTTATTTACTTTTAGTTACAACATAAAAACCAAAAACATAAATCATTTAGCTCGATTAGTTTCTTGCATTCCTAGTGTTGTTATCTTTCTTTTCCTGTGGATTCGATACCTTAAGTGCTACATACGACATACCTTTAGGATTGAGGTATTAGAGCACAATAAGTTTAATTGTGCACAAGAGCCCAAAAACTCTTGCAATCAAGCGGACCGAAAATATTGTTGTTTAGAAAGACCAAAAATTTGTAGCAGAGATAAAGAGGAGACAACGAAGCAGAGATAACACCAGTTAGATTGTTGTAAAAAAGTTGGGGATATTGTAATGACCGACAAACGTCTCAGAGCTCCAGTGGAATCTAATATGTGAGTCAATATGTGAGATCCAAAGTTTGTTAAAATTTCTATTCCGCAAAAAGATTTTGAAATTTGTCCATCAAAGTCATTGAAAATAAGAGTTAACCTTATGATGTTGGTACAATTGATGAGAGAGTCAAGATAAATCTGGAGATATTGTTGTCTGAGAAATTGAGATACAACAAAGAATAGCAGAAATAAAGAAAAATATTTAACTGGTGAAATCGTTGTAAGAAAGATCAAGAATTCAGAGTTTCGTGCTCCTAAAAAAATATTATTTTGGTAAAATTTTGATGAAGTTATTGTAAAAGAGAGTGTTTTTTATATGATTTCAATATTGAAGAAATAAATTTTCATGGATAATTTTAATAAACCAGAGAAAAATATTTCAAAATAACTTAAGTTCAAGTGAATAAGAAAAAAAAAAGGTTGAATTCAAAACGAATTAATTTGCACAGAAATTGATTAGAGAAAAATATAATAAAGAAGGGTAAGCATTGAAGAAATGATTTTAGATATGACACTACTAGGAAATTATTCTCGGAGATGTTTTTATTACAAGAATAATAATTTGTGTTGTAGTTGTTTCTATATTTTTCTTCTCTAAAACAAAAATACATTTTATATTAAATTAATAAATATAAAATAAATAATTTAAATAAAGTCCCGCAACGTAGCGTGGGTATTTATCTAGTGATATCAAAAGCAAGAGAGTGTATATCGTTTTAAAGATTCACTGAAAAATGAGAAGAATCGCTTATAGTTAACTTATCTTAAATTCTTAATTTTAACTGTGAAATTATGATTATGAGAAAAAAGAGTTATACAAATATTTAAAAGGCAAATCTTATGCTAAATCATAAAAGAAATAATTAAGAAGAATGGATTCAGAATTCAGATTCATATGTTTATTTATTTATTTAAATGTATAATTATTAGATATACTTATATTGAAATTTATGCATGGTTTTTTTTACTTAACTAGATGTCAAAAAACAAAAAGTAACAATGTATCACCCAGTCTTTATTGATTTGCTTATACCCATATTTCTTTCAAACACTTTCTACGTATATATAATTAAAACAATGAAAAGATTCAAATATTAAGAAGGAAAAAAAATAATGGATACGTACTACATATGTTTCCTGCACATATATACCGATCCGATAACAATAAATATGAAACAAATTAATATTTAAACTCACACTCAAGAAACAAGTAGTGTATATATATAGCTGTCTTTCTGAAGATAATTATGCAAACCATAACTTGAAATTTTGTTTCAGAATAGTATACTATAACATATATATATATATTTATATAACATGAATAGGAAAAATGTTCTAAAGGATCTTGACGATCAAGTTTAAGGTTAAATTAATTAACCAGCTCCTTGCTTCGTGTTGAACTCATCATCATCACTCGTCTACTCCTCTAGGCTGCAGCCCAAACCCGGTAGCATCCGATCTTTTCATTATCCTCAATCTCTTGCATGACTCTATGAACATTCTGCAAATCAAAATTTCCAAACTTATGTTAACTTAGTTCATGATATATCTTTTTGTCATGAAATATAATCTACGACAAAGGATATATATCAACATACCCCCAAGGTACATCTCCAGCGAGCATCCAATCTCCATCTTTATCTTCGTATATGGTAACGTATTCGCAGTTATCACCATCTTTCAAAGCCACACCTGTACACATATATGTAAATATTTAATTGTGTTGATTATATAGAGATATATATAAAAGTCTAATTAACGATACAAGTAGTGAAATCTCTGATTTTAAGATTATTTTCTAACTGAAAAATTGAATATGAGTTAATTGAAACCTCTAATTTTTCTATAAACTGTAAATTTTGAGATATTTTAAAACAATTTTGGAGATAAATTACCAGTCAAACCATCAGAAAATTTTATGACTAATCTTAAATCACTTTAAATGAAATTTCCGTGATGGCTAATTAAGTTCTCAGTCTCTTCGACCTTTCATAACAATTTTTAAAGTCTATAACATCGCTAACACAAGAATACTAAACTGATAACCCAAATTGCAACTTATTGATTTGTACTAGTGTTATCGTTGTATCATAAATTGGGTTTTCGGCTGTACACGATTTATCAATACTAACTAAAATAAAATACTTATAACTACGAGATATAGTAGTTTCATTCCCACATAGTTTTTTTTTTTTTTAATTAGTTCTAACATTACGTCTAAAACACTCTAGTTCTTTAATTTGACGTCTCGCGCGTATGTACGTATAGTTAGTCTTTTTTTCTTTTCTTTTTCACATGATCTAATTACTTTTGCGGGAAGAGGAAACAACTGTTACTAACCGATGCCACGGAAACCGAAGAGCTTATCAAGAGCAAAGGCTAGATCATCATAACCTTGGCTCGAGCCAAGATCCATCTTCCTCAAGTAAGGCACACCATCCATGCTCACTTTCACATACCCTAACCCCACTTTTGTCGTCGAAGCTTCCTTGCAGCTGTTTTTCCTCCGGTAAGAGCAAACCGGCGGCCACCCCACCACCTGACTTTTCGCCGCCGGTGATTCATTAACTTTCTCCACGTCACCACCAGATGAAACGACACCGCTTTCACATTGATCACTGTTACTACCCGAAGACGTCATGATCATCTCCGTGAAAGCTCTCTTCTTCATCATCTTCTGATCCGCAACATCTCTCCCGGGGAGACCCAATCTCAGCTCCGTTATCTCAAGCCCGAGTCCTTCCTTCTCCATTTCTTGAACTTCCTTTGTTTTTTTTTTTTTTCAATTATGAGAAATGAGAACTTTCTTCTCCTACACTTCTCTTATTGTAGTAATGGCACCGCGTTGTGCTTTTTATATGTTGCTTCGTTGGTCCACACGATACAACCGATGAACATCAATCAGAGATCGACACGTGGAGTCATTTGGTATCTAAAGTCTTCTTCTTCTTATTCAGTTTGTGTTGGGAGACAAAGTGGGGGCAAAGACAGGTCAACTGAGGATGCGGTGGTCGGTCACATGAGAGACATAAGTTATTTTATTTTTTTTCTCAAAATTAATAAAGACCGGCATTACAAGGTGGTTAAGGGAACAGATCCTACGGTTGTGAAATTTTCTTGTGATTTTTCTCTGACCCTTAGATCATTGGAATCAGAATCTCCTTCTCCTAACATCCCATGTGTTTTTCTTTTGTAAAGATTCTTGTTCTAACTAGTAAATCACAACTCTAGTATACTTTTTCATCAATAAGTTCATGTTATTTAGTTATTTTTATTGTAGAAATATATATAAAGTTTAGTATATTTGTTCTCATGTCTAATAAGAGCATGGAATATTAAATCAAATCCTACCATTTTGGGATATGTTCGTTCGTTATCCCTCTATGCATCATTTTTTTAAACTAGTAAGTAGTAACTAACAACATTTGGCTTCATAATAAGATATTAGCAATGATTTTGATTTGTTACCGCGTTAATCTCACATGGAGAGTATACTCCAGATGTATTTCTATGGAACGGAACCAAATATAGCAAAGTTTAGTGTTTTAATTTTTTTTTGTTCTAGTGCAGAGTTTAGTTCTGGATAGGAAAAAGTAGTTACCAAAGTAAAAATGTATCTATAATAACGCTTGATTTAGTTTTTTCTTTTTTCTTTTTGGGTTCAAATTTGAGTTTTAATCAATTAATATATCAATAATTTATAAGAAAATAACTAGCTTTTAAGTCTTAGTTTGATTTTTACTTTTCTCGTTAGTTTGGATTTGGATTCAATTCTAGGTTTTGCTTTATTTTATTTGATATGGATCATCTGGATTCAAATTATACAGATTTTGAACGTCTACTTTAAATCTTATTTGCAGTATCCATGTAAAACCAAATTCCCAAAGAAATATTGGCAACAACTCTCAGCTTAAAGTAACAAGACGTAACCGATGTATTATAATCTTTAAGTTAGAGTTCTTCATGTAAATATGTAATATAATCATCTCCAAAGTTAGTTCGAACCAATGACTTCGACGGAGTAACCTAATTTCGAATAGGTTCAAACTCAGCCAGACCCGCATTGTTGGGTTGTTAACTATCTTTTAGCTCAGCATACCAATAAAACACAAGAAGTAATGATGGGTTTTAGAGACGTAGGGACACGAGAATAGAAAAAAAGATCGACCGTGTGTATGTGTGTGAGTGTGTGTGGGTTCACTCTTGTCTACAAACTTTGATCGATGGATTGACAGAAACAAGTTGGGCCACGTGAAATTATATGAAATACAACCACATAAAGAGAGAGATGAGTTCTATATTCCCATATTTCAAGTTTACTTTTAATGTTTCCAATGGCTAACAAACGACATTTGTAACACCAAAAAATTTCATTTATAAATTTAACTTTTATAGATTTTAAGAAGGAGCAGTGTTTAACTTTAACTTTTATAACTTTTATAGATTTTACTTCTCAAACGCACAACTGTGTCAACAAAAGAAAACATATTATCAGTATAGATAAATGATTTGATCAACAAATCCGAACCCCTTTTTCACCATGAAAATATGGATCTTTGGTCCATACTATGCACTTATGATACCAGTCTATGATATTATTTGTGGCGGAATAACAAAACGCAAATCATATATTTCCAAAAAATAAGGCTCTTTTCTTGACAGCAAAAATAAGGCAATTTTGTTTAGATATTTTTGATATATTGAAATTTCATGTGCTTATACTTGAGTTCTGATCGGAAAACTTTTCTTGTGATTGTGACATGTCTCATGTTTCTTATACGTTAGGTCGTTATCCACGATTCTCTTGCTTATGTTTTCGGTTAGTTAATTGATAAAATATTTCAAGTCTCAAGGACCATAATTATGTTCTAAATCCCTTATACATTATTCACATTACATATATATCTTCCAAAAAAATAATCAATGGATGTATAAAATTTTAATTAAATGAACGACCAAATAAAAATTAAATTACAAGCATGTTCCCACGTCCAGAAGCAGCATAAAATGAATTATGAAACCGCAAACGCTTTTTTATTATTGTCAGTATATTTAATGTTATATGTGAAGCACATAAATATAATATACATGTGTACAGGCAGAATCAGGAGAATATCTGGTTAAGCCTGAAGGGAAATTAAAAACCAAACTATACCAGAACACTTTCAGGCAATAAAAGAAAAAGAAAGCTCTCATGTGTAGAAATACTGAAATGGTTACTGTTAATGAATATACTGATTCACAAGTAGTTAAGTCAAATTTAAGAACTATTAGTAAGTAGTACTTAAGCCGTAGAATATCTCTAGGTTATGTAACGTTTTAGTTTTTCTATCAAACTAATAAAAAGTTTAGATTGCAGAATAACTTTTTCATTTCTTTAATTATATTTGCAATTTTAAATGTTCACTAAAACTTTTAACAATTAAAAAAACATTGTCAGACAAATAGGCAACAATCTATAAAAGGAAAGCACGAGTGTTTAGCGGACGCATTAGTCGAGCAAATATTTATTTAAACTCCGATATTATTTTTTTATCATAAGGATAGTCGTCGGATATCAAGGGGGAAAAATTATGTATCCTATGATATGTTCGAATATTATCATGCTTATTAGTGTCTTACTTTACATATCTAAAACAGGGAAAATAAAACAAATGAACGGCGTCCGATGCAGAAAATCTGATTAAAATAGGCCAAAGTAAAACTAGGGTTTGGTTCCATATCTTGTTGGGCTTTCGATTCAGTAGCCTCCAACCCGAATCTGCCGACATATGGTCTGTTTCTGCGGATATAGTGTTGATTAAATATAATTGATCTCTTATTTAAAAATTTAGCCGTTGAGAAAACCATTGTGCATGTGAACTTTATGTAGTAATAGTCTATAGCACAAAATAAGATCTAAAATATTCTTGGTCTTCGTGAAATCCGATGCGAAGAAACGCTGTTTTTGTTTCGAAGAGTTTATCGAGCCACTCTTTTGTCGTTAAAACTAAAACGAACAAAATAATTATTTTACATCAAAAGATTGTATACAGAATAAAAAGTTGAATGATAGTTTAAATCGATCTAAATTTTGTAACTTACCTCGCGGTTTATGAGGAGTTTCCCACCAGATTTTGGACGCACTGAGCAATAGAAACACTGTCATCAATACAAAATACCAGAGTTTATTAGCCATTAATTAGTTGAAGATATTATGTGAAGAGAAGTGAAGAGATACGAGTTCGATTTATATAGACATCTTCGTTTGTTCGACATTATTATTGATGATTATTGGAAAAGTCAAAACTAATTCGGTCCATACATTTGCCACTCAAGACACGATACAAAGACTTAGTACTATTTTTGCCACAATACAAAGACTTGCTTACGGTCAACGTTTTACCCCTTAATGCCCGTCGAAAAATATATTAAGATTTTTCGTCCATTGGACCTAACTTTACTTCTCTACTAATAGCGCGTTTAGAGATATGCATGTATAAAGACTGATGTGATATGATTTCAACCTATTTATAAGTCTTCGTAGATAAAGTCAAATTTGAATAGACGTTGTGGAAATCAGAAGGGAAGAGACTAAAAGATTTGGAAAAAAAATTATATATTTTGCTAGAAAAAGATAAATAATCGAATCGCCGGATAAGTGGCCAATCTTTCATGCGGAGCTAGCAAATTTCGCCATACTTAAAAGGTTTTTTTTCCACGGGTTTCGTTTTTTATAACCCACGACTTACAAACTCAAGTTGATTTCCTTGCCCGTAATGCAAAAAATATAAACTTTTCTTTTTCATATGTAAGCACTACCATGCCACTTTTCTTTTTCATAAGTAAGCACTACCATGCCACTGTGTTTGCCTCATGCATGCGACACTGCCTCACTACAAAAAAAATATGTATTTTGCATCATTTATTTTAAATATTTGTATCATTTATAAGTGATACAAATAAGTTTTACATCATTTATATAAGTGATTTCGTCAAATGATATTAACTATACATCACTTAATTCAAATGATGTTAATATTAGTATCATTTGTAATAAGTGAGGTTAAATATTTATATCACTTGTAAATAAGTGATGTAAATATTAATGTCAATTTTACTTAAATGATACTAAATATTGTGTCATTTACAAAAAAAAATCGATATTAAATATTTATATCAGTTATGTTTAATCGTTGTTAATATTAATGTCAGATTTTATAAATGATTTTCATCATTGTAGTACTTCTAATAGCCCTGTAACGGATCCGGATTTTCGGATTTTTTGTGATATCCATCCGCCGGATATATGTTTCCCATATCCGTATCTGGAACCGGTGGATCCTGGATACCCGAACATTGGATATCCGCCCAAGATTTTCAAAACCCGCCGAATATTCGGATCCCTCTTAAAATCCGAAACATTCATTTAGTTTTGAACTTTATAAGATTTTTGAATATAAAAGTCAAATGAACTTTAGAAAATGAAAGCACACGAACATGTTTATTTAGGAAGTAGGTTTTATTTACAGTGCACTCAAGTTCAAAAATATATGCTTAACGCCGATGTAGGACAAATGACAAAGTTTCAAATACATCATTTGTTTAAGTGATGTAATTTTTATATAAATTTTTAAGTGATGTTAGTAACATTTAGTAAATATTAAGTGATGTTAGTAACATCATGTAAAATTATAATATTATATCAATATTTTTAAAAAGATACAAACTGATGAAAAACAACCTAATATTACCATCAATTATTGAAACTGATGTTAAACTATATTTTTTGTATCAATTACTAATAAGTAATTCAAAATAGTATCATTTTCTGATACAATTTAATTGATGTAATTTTTAAGTTTTTGTGTAGTGTTGTGCGCATAGTTAAACAAAGTGATGGTTTAACGTAAGAAAAAAAAAATTGTGTAGCATGGTAATCCAAAAAAATAAAATTGGATAGCGTAGTAGTGGTATGCACATTATTCATGATAAAGACTAGAGGAGTACAAAAGCTTCACCGGATTAGGCCGGAAAGAGAGGAAGATATAGCAAACAAAAAAAAATTGCAACCGATTTCCTTAAAAATGAGTGTCGGGGTTTCTCTTCTCCCCACTGAAGCAAAATGAACCAAAGCTACAACTAAAGACATGACTCCACTAGCTCAACTACTAAGCTAGAAAATCGGAAATACACAAAAACAGAATTGACTTAGCAAACTACAGAGACTAAGTATCTTTATTCCTAAACTTAAGGAAACACAAAGACACGAAAATAACCAACAAACCCTCCATTGAACTCTTTCAAGTATTCAGTTCAAACAACTCATTCCAAAAGCTCCTCGAATTCTTTGAAACGTCACCATCTTCAAAGGCTTCGTCATAATATCCGCTAACTGCTCCTCCGTGCTGCAATGAATGAGCTTCACCGCACCTTTTAGTCAAGTCTCTTAGAAAATGATAACGAACAAGAATATGTTTAGACCTCCCGTGCATTATCGCATTCTTGGACAACTTAATGGTAGATGTATTATCACTGAACAACACTATTCCATTGTCATGCTCATACCCAATCTCCTTTAGCACTCTTCCCATCCAAATAGCTTGACAAGCACAAGCTGCCGCTGCAACATATTCAACCTCCACTCATTAGGAAAACATACCCAGGTGTACTCTTGATGTCGTCTGCATCTCCAACGTAGTCGCTATCCATGTATCCAACAAGCTCTGTTCTTCCCTTCCTTTTGTACCAAATCCCATACTCCATCGATCCCTTAAGATACCGCATGATTCTTTTTTACTGCAGCAAAATGCAGCTGAGTAGGACCGGCCATAAACCGACTGATAAGACTTACTACAAACATCAAATCCGGACGTGTTGCAGTTAAGTACATTAAGCTCCCGACCACCTGTTTGTATAGAGTGGAATCAAAATTCTCTCCAGCTTCATCTCGACCAATTTTCTGACTTGGAACCATCGGATTGCACACAAGATTGAAATTCATCATTCCAAATCTTTCAATTATTTCTGTTGCATACTTTCTCTGATAGATGAAGATACCCTCGTCCCTTTGAACCACCTCGATACCGAGAAATTATTTCATCTTGCCCAAATCAGTTATGTCAAACTCTTTCTTCATCGTTGACTTGAACTTATTCTTCATTTCATCATCTTTTCCAGTAAACAGCAAATCATCAACATAAATACTCACAATCAGTATCTTACCTCCTTCACGTTTGATGAAAAGGGTTTGCTCATTGCTGCTACTTTCGAACCCTTCCTTGATGAAATAGGCTTCTATGCGACTGAACCATGCTCGTGGGGCTTGTTTCAGACCGTATAGAGCTTTGTGAAGCTTGTAAACCATGTTTTCCTTCCCAGCTATCTCATATCCTTGCGGTTGTTCCACGAAAACATGCTCCATTAACACACCGTGTAGAAACGCTGATTTCACGTCCAACTGAAAAAATTCCCCAACCTATTTGAGCAGCCAAAGCAATTATCATTCTTACAGTATCCATTCTCGCAACAGGTGCAAAACCTTCTGTGTAATCGATCCCATACAATGAGCATAACCTTTTTCACCACAAGCCGAGTTTTGAATTTGTCGACTTCCCCAATCTCGTTTAATTTGGTCTTGTAAATCCATTTCACACCAATTGCTTTGGCTCCTTCTGGAAGCGTTACCAAGGACCAGGTTTGATTTTTCTCAATCGAGTTCATCTCTTAATCCATTGCTTCTTTCCACCTCAAATGTTTTGCAGCTTCATGAAACGTTGTCGGATCTAAGATAACCATAAATGTTATCGTCTTCTCTGCATTCTCAGATTTGATTCTCGCCATGTTTGCTTCTTCTTCAATATCGTCTCCGAGGACGTAGTCACCATGCCAGATCGGTGGTCTTCTTTCTCGATTCACGGTGGAAGTTGAAGCTTCTGTCTCAACACGAATCAGTGATGGAGAAATAGGGGGATTCTCCGGTTGTTCGATGTCTTCTTCTGGTTTTTCTGCTTCTAATTCCTCCTCTTCGTTTTCATTATTGTTGCACTCGTACTCATCTTCCCACTCGAGTTCGATGCTCTTTTCTTCCATATGATCATCATCCCAGTTCCACTTCTTCTCTTCTTCGAAAATCACATCTCTGCTGATGTGAGCTTTCTTTTCTATCGGATCATACATCTTGAAAGCTTTTGACTCGTTGCTGTAACCAATCATAATGCACTTTATGCTTTTATCATCAAGCTTCATTCTCTTGACATCAGGAATATGAACATAGCCGACGCAGCCAAAAACTCTGAAATACTCAACGGATGGCTTGCCACCGCTCCATGCCTCCTCTGGTGTCATGTCTTTCACGATCGTTGTAGGTGATCGATTGAGCACATGATTCGCCCACTGCACTGCGTCTGCCCAAAAGCTTTTCAGAACTTCTTTCTCAGATAAGATAGCCCTCACCATGTTCATAATGGTCCTGTTTTTGCGTTCAGCAACGCCGTTTTGTTGCGGAGTATATACGGTGGTCAGCTGTCGCATTATCACGTGCTCCTTGCAGAATTCCTTAAACTCAGTGGAATTGTACTCGCCCCCTCTATCTGTCCTCAAGCACTTAATGAAACTTCCACTTTGTTTCTCCACTAATGCTTTGAACTCCTTGAAGCATCGGAGAGCCTCTGATTTTTCCAGCACAAAATATATCCAGGTTTTCCGTGAAAAATCATCTATTAAGCTTATGAGATACCTCTTTTTGTTGTTTGATGGTGGAGTGATTGGGCCACATATATCTGAGTGGATGAGCTGCAGCTTCTCGGTTTCTCTCCACTTGCTCTGTTTTGCGAAATGAATTCGGTGGTGCTTGCCTTTAACACACGCTTCACATGTGATCTTTTTCTGTCCAACCTCAGGTAAGCCTTTCACCATTTCTTTGTTTCGCAGAATCTGAAGACCCTTGTGGCTGAGATGACCGTTGATATGCTCAAAATAATACCCTAAGGATACTATAGCAGTGGCTGCTGTATAGTAGGGGTCGAACCACAAAGACTCAGAGAATCACACAATAGATTTCAAGAATCAAATTACGCTAAACCAAATCAATCAAGCGAGAATATAAATATGCAGAATTAAAAGATGTAAAATCAATGGAGAGGATATAGGCCTAGGGTATTTCTCAGGAAATCAAGGAATGCAGACAAATCAATCAACAGGGTTCAAGTTAAGCACTGTTCTCGAACTCAAATCACTAAGATATAATTAACCAACTTTCGTTGCGAAAACTATCTAAGTCTAAATCCTAGAATTCCAAATTTCTTTGCAAATCCTAAAGATCTAAACCAGCTTTAATGTCCAAGTTTGATATGTTCACAAAATAATTAAAC